>LR990292.1:19840376-21045376 GCA_905147355.2 Apotomis turbidana | reverse complement strand
AAGCAGAAGGACGGGAATTGGCAATTAGTTGAGAGAAAGAAGTGGAAACAACGTTTTATAGGTAAACAAGGTACGGCCAATACGACTGTACAAGATAAATTTAAGGCTGCGGACTTAAAAATACCATTATTTGTTAATAACGTTGATAAGGAGGCCACGTTGGAGGATGTGAGGAGATATATATGGGAAAAAACAAATACTACTGTCACCTTGGAAACCATACAAATGAAAAGGGATAAAGGTTACAAGGCGTTAAAGATTTACGTGCCCAGACATAAGTTGCATATCTTTATGAACTGCAGTAATTGGCCGGACGGTATATCTTTTAGAAGATTTGTTAATTTTGTTAACAAAAAGAGAGACAGAGCGATTAACAACTAAAAGTGAATATGAATAAGGATCTAAATATAACGAACACAACATTTACATTTGCTAGTTTTAATTGTAAGTCTCTAGTGCGATCTACTGAGGGTATCAGGGATCTGTGCAAAACCTGCGATGTAATTGCGCTGCAAGAACTGTGGATCCTGGAGGAGGACGTCCCACTCTTAGGCAACATAGACAAGGAGTTTGGATACACTGGAAAGTCTGCAGTGGACTCTTCGGTGGGTGTGCTTCGTGGAAGACTTTTTGGAGGTGTAGGGATAATTTGGAGAAAATCTGCTTTCCCATCCGTATCAGTGGTGCAGTGCAATAGTGTGCGTCTAACGGCTATAAAAATAACAGTGCAGAACCGTTCCCTTCTTCTATTCTCAGTGTATATGCCAACCAACTCAGCGGAAAATCTGTCGGAGTTCACCGACTGTCTAAGTGAAATATGCGCAATTATAAATACTACGGAGGTGGAGTCTGTTTACATATTAGGAGACCTAAACGCGCACCCAGGCGAACTGTTTTGCACGGAGCTCCTGAACTTTTGTTCTGAGCAAAAGTGGCGCTGTGCGGATATAGAATACTTAGGAGCGTTGTCAGGCGCATATACTTTTGTTAGCGAGGCGCATCAAAATTGTAGGCGTTGGCTAGACCATTGTGTGGTAACCGAATCAGCATGGCAAGGTATTGTTGACATCAGTGTATTGTATGACGTGTTTTGGTCGGACCATTTCCCCCTAGTAATTAAGTGTAACCTCGGGTTGATTAAATCAAAAGTTGAAATAGCTTGTAACGGTACTAATAAAATAAGATGGGGAGAAAGGGATGCCGATCAAATTGTATTTTATAAGAATCTACGTGTGACAAGCAGTTGAGCGATAACTCTCAAAGTGTGCTGACTATCACTGCTGTGAGATGAGTCATCGGCATTGCATAGATCAGCTATACAATGATATAATTAAAATATTAGCTAATGCGTCCTCGGCTAGTTTTGCCACTAGCGGTAAGAGAAAGGACTATGTAGCGGGTTGGAATAAGTATGTGAGAGACGCACATAGGGAGGCGAGGCTTGGGTTTCATGAGTGGATGCAGTTTGGAAAACCTTCAAACGGACCAATATACTCCCATATGTGTGAAACTCGAAAATTGTTTAAAGCTAAGCTCAAATGGTGCCAAAACAATCAACAGCAAATTAAAATGGACATACTTGCATCGCACCATTCTGGTAAAAACTTTAAACAATTTTGGAAAGAAACGAATCGTCTGAACCCCAGGCCGAGTGTTCCTGTGAGTGTCGATGGGCTAAGTTCACCCGTTGACATTGCAAATGTATTTAAGGACCTTTTTAGAGTGGAGTCGCCATTAGGTAGGTCTATAAATCAGCCCAAGGCTGAGCCCGTCATGTCGACGGTGCAGTTTACAGAACACGATTTACAGGTGGCAATTAAAAAGATGAAAAGAGGTAAATCGCCGGGTCATGACGGGCTTAGCATTGAGCACCTGCAAAATGCTGGCGGGCATCTACCACGGGTACTCACAATACTATTTAATTTATGTATAAATCATTCGTATTTACCATCAGACATGATGAGGACAATTGTGGTACCCGTCATTAAAAATAAAACAGGTGATGTTTCAGACGCCAAAAATTATAGACCGATATCATTGGCGACCATCGTGGCGAAAGTGCTGGACAGCTTGCTTGATAGACACTTAGCTAAACATATTGAGCTTAATGACGCGCAGTTTGGGTTTAGGCCTGGACTTTCCACTGAGTCGGCTATTATGTGTCTGAAAAGTACTGTCCAGTACTACACTAGCAGGGATACACCAGTGAACGCCTGCTTCCTAGACTTATCGAAGGCCTTTGACCTGGTCTCGTATGACATACTGTGGCAAAAGTTGTCAAACGAGACCAGTGTGCCTGAGGAGTTGATCGAGATCCTTAAATTTTGGTACGGAAATCAGGTAAACTCTGTCAGGTGGGCAGGTGTTCACTCGGATGAATACCAACTAGAGTGTGGAGTACGGCAGGGCGGCCTGACCTCCCCCAGGTTATTTAACCTCTATGTGAACCAGCTGATGGATGAGCTCAACAATGCATATGTCGGGTGCTCCGTAGATGGTAAATCCATGAATAACATTAGCTATGCGGACGACATGGTGTTGTTGAGTCCATCCATGAGTGCACTGCAGGAGTTATTGGGTATTTGTGAGAGGTACTCGGTGAGACATGGGCTAAGGTACAATGGGAAAAAGAGCGAGGTACTTGTTTTCAAAGCAAGGAAAAAATCCTATAAGACAATACCTGTGGCCTTGGGCGGAGAACTGCTCAAGGTCACTAAAGCTTTCAAGTACCTTGGACACTGGGTCACTGAGGACCTCAAGGATGACCTCGACATCGAGAGGGAGCGCAGAGCGTTGGCTGTGCGTGGAAATATGCTGGCTCGCAGGTTCGCTAGGTGTAACAAGGACGTGAAAAAGACGCTTTTTAAGGCGTTTTGTCAGTCCTTTTATACCTGCAGCCTGTGGACCAGCTA
Organism: Apotomis turbidana; assembly: GCA_905147355.2. Taxonomy (NCBI): domain Eukaryota; kingdom Metazoa; phylum Arthropoda; class Insecta; order Lepidoptera; family Tortricidae; genus Apotomis; species Apotomis turbidana. Next base: position 21,042,464 of record LR990292.1, on the reverse strand, counting down.
TACTCAGCGAGCATATAACGCTCTACGGATACAGTACAACAACGTTTTCAGGATGCTAATGGGACTGCCACGTCACTGTAGTGCGTCCGGGATGTTTGCGGAGGCGCACACGGACGATTTTTACGCGATTATACGCAACAGATCGGCGTCGCTCATGCGGAGAATGACTGACAGTGGCAATGGCATCCTGAGAACGTTGGCTGGTAAGCTAGATGCACCATTGCTAAAGCATTGGAACAGCCTACATGTGGCAGCAACAGATGTCGAGAAATGGTGCATCTAGAAAAAGCTAGTGTGAGCAAAGTGTAGTGCTGTTTATTATAGTTCATTATTTATTATGTCAATATTTCATTGTGTGTGTACTAACCTTATGTTAAGCTGTATTTACTAAAAATATATGGATCTTTTTCCGAAATAAATAATTTGAATTTGAATTTGAATTAGCCCTGTAGCCAGCCCTGGCGGGTAGGGGGGGGGTCAGTCAGTTACACGCCATCGCGCTTCAAGAAAAAAGAACATAAATATTAGCTTCTATTTAGTCAATACCTCGAGTTTGGTGTCATTTTCTGCTAAATCGGGCATGAGAAATTCATTTTTGAGACAATGAAAAATTTGAAAAGTTCTACCAAAATAGTAATTCATTTTAGAAAGAAAGTAACGGAGCATGCTAAATGCGAACATGCGTCTATAACAAAAATATACACCAAAAAGACTTGACAGCACCGCTCCTTTCCATGCCATACAAGCAAGGCATTTAAGTCTTTTACAGACTATAAAAGCAGTGTCATGTCGGAAAACAACGTGTTTCGTGGCTATGTAAGCCAAGATGAGAATGGCATACGCAACCACAGGCTTGACAGGCATACTATGCAGCTAATGTGGCACGATTGGCTGCTAATATTCTGGACCATGCCTCATCCAAGATTATTTCACTTTGACTTTGACTTTGACAGCGATCCTAACCAGGCCGTCGGTCCACCTTGTCGGGGGCCTTCCCACGCTGCCTCCGGTCCGCGATCGTCTCTCAAGAACCTTTCGGCCATCGGTTCTACGAGCAATGTGCCCCGCCCGCTGCCACTTATGTTTGGCGACTATCTGAGCTATATCTACAACTTTGGTTCTCTTGCGTATCTTATCATTTTGAATTCGATCCTCCAAGGAAACTCCGAGCATAGCTCGCTCCATTGCCCTTTGAGTAACGTTGAGGTTTCTTATGAGGCCCATTGTACCGTGTTCCTAGTACAACCGTAACGAATGTAAATGTATATATTGTTAGCGCGATGTCATACTCCATAATGCAGAGCCACAATGATTCTTTTAGAATACTATTGAGGCTTTCAATAGTACATAACATAATATGAACTGGTGACGGCAGTGAGGTGGTGATGAGGAGTGTGAATGAATAAACGTTTATGATAACTACTTGGGTGTTGTATTTCTCGTAAAAGTTCACAAAGGAATGAGCAGAAACGTCACTGCACCTGGTATTTAAAGACTATCAAAGTACCATTAAATGGAGGGGAGAAACAAGTAAGTGGTAGTCGTCAAGTAACCAGGTGTTAGTAACATTTTTAGTCTATTGACACACTATGTAAATAATTTAACAATACTAATGTTGAATCTACTATTTCTTAAATTGCTTTTATTAATTACAATATAACTCATGCACTCCACATGGACTAATAACTTATAACTAAATTATCAAGATACTCAATGATCTATTCAAATGTGCTTCTGAGGTAAAGATAATCCAATTAATATCATTTTTTGTTTTCTAAGATACATTTAAATGCGAAATAATCACAAAGGCGCTATCATATATATATCAGTGAACTACCCCAAGTTAACCCATAATAATGTTAAGTGAATGTCGGTCTGACATTCCGACATCCATTATACGCTGACCTTTACATAAATATCATGTTTAAGGGTTGTGGTGTCATAACTGCACCTATATATCATTCCAATCCAAACTTTACCACGGTTCTAGTGCGGTATTTAGTGACGGGATCTATTAACTCTTATATCGGAACTATGTAAGTACTATCTCCATACCAAATTTCATTTAAATCGGTTCAGCGGTTTAAGCGTGAAAAGGTAACAGACAGACAGACACACTTTCACATTTATTATATCCACTGGCAGATCCATAGATCTGCCAGTGGCGTGGCGTGAAATAATTCCCCTAGCAAGCCGGAGTAGAATTCTCTGACTTATTCTTTAAAAAAAATAGAGAAGGGTACTGAAACGCGCCACTGTTGTACCTATTTATATTGAAATCATGTTATCTTTACGATTTTATATTTAGCTTACCTAACTGAATATCAAATTATGTAGGTTATGAACACATGAATCTTGTTTACTTGGTTAAATTGAGTTGGAATTCGTGTATAATAATTGTTCAAAACTATTGTTTGGTTTCCTATTCCCTTTGGAAACATTAGCACAGATTTATTTGTAAGGGAGTAATTATGTCGAAGTTAGTTTGATTACGCTCGAGGGATGGCGGGCGTAAGTCGGAAACTTGGTGATTCTGTATCTTGTGGTATTAGCTTTGTATAGAAAAGTTCAAGATACAAGCAGAGGAGCGGATAAGATAAAGCAAAATGTTGCGAATTTTGCGTATTTATTACGCAAATAGTTGCATTTGTTACAGTAAGATTGTAAATGTCCACACACTGCTTACAATATAACGCACTAGCGACCCGCCCCCCCGCTTCGCACGGGTGCAATGCTGATACTAAATATATTATGCATGTGTTATACATATAAACCTTCCTCTTGCATCACTATCTATTAAAAAAACAGCATCAAATTCCGATGCGTACTTTCAAAAATCTATGATCTATGCATACATAGAGACAGACAGACAGCTGGAAGCGACTTTATTTTATACTATGTAGTGATTAATACTCGATAATTTATAACCCATCGGCGGCGCAAACAGTAAAATTAAGTTGAGCCCCGGTTTCCATTCAACAGATTATTTAAACGATAAAAAAGAAAAAAAAAAACAACAAGAACCAACTTAACCTAGAGAACCTATCTAAATCCGATGTCCCCAAGATCACGACAGGCTACCCATGATGCTGGTTATATTCCTCCGCTGAATAGCCAAGCTTATCCTTTGGCCGAGGAATGAGCCGGCTCTGTGGTCCGAAGAACATTCCGATAGTTTTTTTTATAGACATATTTTTAATAAGAAATAATAGATATCAATACCTTTATCCTTTTACCAATAAGTATAATATTAGTTAAAGGGTTTTCACGTCTTATCGTAGCTTTTATATCGCACGACGTAAATTAAATAGGTACCGCCACCATGCGGATGAAACTTTCACGTCGTCTCAAGTTTTCGCTTCGAGCAACGTTTAATGAATGTGTTATGTAAATATGGTGTTACAGTACATTCATATTAATTACTTCAATATTTTGCTAACCTAAATATTGATTTACTTACGACCAGTAAAGTTTTATTTAAAAACTCAAGTTATATTTGGGACAATCAATCCTAAGGGAACGAAAATTAATGGTGACACATCCATCAATATCGACAACGATGAATCATTGTCCATAAACATTGTGATTTTATACTATATCGATCCATATCATTAGTAAAGTTATTTCTGAACCTGCTATTAGGCAAGATTGATGATAGTTTGTGTTGTGTTGTCATTCTAATACCTTTAGTTTTAGTAGCAGTATAGATAGTGTATAAAGTGATCTAAAACCTAAATAATACTTTGTTATTTGAGAGAAAACGTAGCTAATGGAATTCGAATGTTCTCCTCTTGACACTTAGATTAAAATTAGTTAATTTATTGTTTGGGGCTTCGTGTGGTGCCCTGCGGGACTCCTATACCTCCGCTGCGTTTATGGAGTACCCGGAGAGTTGGATGGAATTTTGGTAATAATCCTACATACATTTGAACTTAAAAAGGTTATAAACCTTAACCTGAACCGTCAACTATCGAGATGGCATTAAAAATTATAGATAGTTGCAAGCATTTATTGAAGTAGTAGTTAATTTTGTATTTAGCAGGGTTCGTCAAATGTGAGCAAAATTCATTGAAGCTTCAATGTTCGTGAGAGTTCACAAGGTTATACGTCCACCTAGTCGGGGTCGTCCCAAGCTACGCTTTCTTTAGGTACCTAATAGTACCTAAGATATTATTATTATTTATTTATTAGGAACTTTACAATTTTCTTAAATCTAAATAAACCACAAAACTAGTGGCTGGTTTGACTATAGGATCGTTATTAGGGAATCTCTATTTAGGTACAAAGTATGTAATGTATTTACGGTAGTAATGTGAAAAAGTGTTTTTATAACATTCTCTCATATAGTTAACTAACGTATACCTGCCTCTTTAGATAGTTTATCTTCATATTTCCACAGTTTTAATAAATTCAGGTAACCCCTTCATTCGCAAAGCCTCCAATCAATTGATTGTAATTGATTTTTCATCCACGGCTTGACCATGTTGGACCATGAGATTTGTATTCATAATTACGTTCATAAAATCTTATTTCTTACAGTCTAGAATTAGTCGATGGTAAATGACGGGGCGATGCCATCCTAAGACATGTAAGAAATGAAGCAACAGAAAAAGTAAATGGCTTTGGTTATAGCTTCGGTGGTCTTATATGTAAGACGCCCGAGCTTATACGTTTTTGCTTTAATATTGGTTGGCGCAGTGGTAGGACGGTGTCCTATCGTTTCACCAAAAAACGTTTGACAAATGATCACTTGACCAAACAACGTTTCACCAAAAAAACGTTTCACCAATTGATCATTTTACAAAAAGTCATTTTCCAAATGATTCACTTCACCAAATGATCAGATGTTAAATTTTCATTTTACAAATAATCATTTGACCAAATGATCATTTAGCAACTGAGTCATTTGACCAAACTTGAGGTGAATCAATTTCAGAGCAGATCCGACCCGGCCGGGTTAGGTTAGGTTATTTTTTTTTATATCCATAAAAAAACGTAAATAAGATAAGATAAGACAAGACAAGACATGAAATAACATTTTGTAAAAAGATATTTTGTAAAATGATACTTTGTAAAATGATATTTTGTCAAGTGTAGTGTTTGTAAAATGATCATTTGTAAAGTGACTTTTTGTAATATGATACTTTTGTCAAATGTCTCGTTTGCCTAATGAATATTTGGTGAAACGTTGTTTCGTCAAGTGATCATTTGTCAAACGTTTTTTGGTCAAATATTAGTGAACCGGTAGGACTGCTACCTAGTGAGCCGGCGGTCCTGGGTGCTGAACTCGAATATTTGTGCCTGAATCATGGATGTTTTTTGTATTTGAATATGTATTTATCTATATAAGTATGTTTATCGTCGTCTAGTGTCCATAACACAAGCCTACTGGAGCTTACTGCACACTAGATCGATTTGTTTGAGGTTTCCCGATATTTATTAATTATTAAATATCAACATATAGTCGACAGCACGATCGTGCACTCTATAATGGCATAGTCCATCATCAAACCTTATCGTTACAAGACAATCGGCATCCCACCACCCACTTACAAGTAGGAGGGGGTTGTCAGGCGACCTTCGGCATTCCAGTCCCATGCCGACTGGACGCTTTCATCCAAGTTGGAATGTACGAATGCGGTCTAATTGAGGGCTGCATTCCATCGCATAATGGGACAAGCTGATGACTAGGAAAGCCCGGTTTACACGATTGTTCACCAGGCCTAAGATTATTGCATTCGTCTGCGGGCTTTTTGTTTTTCACGCGATAAATAATACACCTATTTTAATGTAATGGTAATGTTTCGGAAACATGTCATTAGAAAATTTGCAGAGAAAATAATAATTAAGTATACATTTTACGTGTTTTACCTTGTGGCTTCTTTTCAGTTGTGATAGCCGCTTTTAGAATACCTGCAAAACACAAGTGAAAATTACTAAATAGGTAGAAAAAAGTACATTGACAATTCTCTAATTGTCAATAATGGTATTACAAATAGCGAAAGACCTAGGCAACGTTCCAGTATGCATAAAGCGAGTATAAAACTCTCATTTTCGTTTGACATTATGCATGCCTGCCAAGTTCTTAGCAGAGCAGATAGCCCAAAGGTCGGACCACTTTATAAGCTGTGATTTTGGATTTGAAACTTAAATGCCCAATAATACATAGTGCCTTCATGATAAAGAGTTCAATAGTCATCGCGTTACAAGTTCAGTGATAATTTATATGTTTCACACTAGAGATGGACCGAATATTCGGTAAATATTCGTTGCTCGGCAAGTTTTTTAGTGTTCGTATTCGGACGAATAGTTCGGTTACATTGCCTGTCAAAACCTGTTTCTAGCTCGTGGACGCGCCCGACTATGCGGCCGAATATATATAATCGGTAAGAGCAATAGTATTCGGTTAAGTCCATATTCGGCCAATCGCTATTTCACACTGATAAAACATCTTCGGTATCTATGTATGTCTGCATCACGAATTAAACTGTTAGCTAGCATAGCATTTTAGCGGATTAGAGTTATATTATCATATGTGTACTTAGTTATGTTCTTTTTGGAAACATCCCTTCAATTTAAAATAAGTAATTAATATCGTGCTTACCTACTAAAATTAAGTAGACTATTTAAAAGGTGGAACGAGTTTACTTCGGTTTTCGAATTTAATTCGATTAAAATTTGGGCTTTAGGAGATATGGAGTAGGTACCTAACTAATAAATGATTATTTACAAAACATGGCTCTTTTGAAATCAATATTTGAATTGAAAAGACCATCTCAAAAATGGGAAGCTTGATTGCCAATCCGAACATCAAAGCCACACATGACAGCTTCGGGTGACCAGAGAGCTAGCAGCTACTTTGGAGAGCGACTGAGCCTCGCCGTCCAAAGAAGCAACGCTGCCAGCCTTCTGGGAACAATATCTAGTGAAGGCGACCTGGTCGGTATATTTTTATTTATTTATATATTCAACTTCAAAAATACATATAAACAAAGACTTAAAAGTAGTTAGATTAAGGCGACACAACGGCCAAGCTCTGTTGCGGCGTCTGATCTGGTGTAGAATACGGCAGATTGTCCCGGAACTGTCGCAACACCACCCTTCGGCGAGAAGTCTGCCTTGCGATGGTGTCCTACAGCGGCCGTGATACGCGCAGCACAAACGACTGAAACGATATATAACCTTTAGGCTCTTTATATTCTAATTATATTTATATTTTAGTTATAGCCCTGTGGCTATAACTAAATAATTAATCTGTATTAAATATCAGTTTAGTTCAATATATCTATGTACCTAAAACGATTAACTAAAAAGGTAACTTCAAGTCAAAAATATCTGAGCAATTTCGTGCCATCAGTCCGCAAAATTACTTAATAATAAAAGGCGTTGTAACTTAGCGATTTGAAATCACTTCAAGCTAACGTTAGCGGCAATTTTACACACCATCGCACCCTTTCCAAGCCCGAGGGGTGACACACCACCCCGACATCGATTTAAATTACAACGTACTTGAAATGTACTTTCAACAAAGACACAAGTCTGGACTTTTTAATTTAGACATTTTTGGAGGAATAAAATAAGATGCGCATAGTGTAAACAAATACGTAGGTCAGCGCGTTTTAATGCAATAACGTGAGAAGTCTGACGAAACCACCAGAAAACCAAAATGAAAAGTTCTATGCTAGTTATGTCAGTCGCTAAACTTAACACCTGGGGGGGGGGGGGTATTCGACCAATTTTAGAGATATAATGGAGATCTCTCCTTTTCATCGCCTTCTGTCACTTTTGACGTGTGCCTACTTGACAAGTGGCGATATCGCTAGAACATCGCAACTTCGTCAATTCGGACGCGCAAAATTTTCGTTTCCTTTGTATGTGACGGCATAAATAACAGGCGCATACTTTAAATTGACCGCATAGTACGTGAAATTGGTCCATTACGTTTCGTTGAAAACAGAAATTTATATACATGAATAACATTTTTGACAATCATTATCGCCTTCGTATTTACAAAATTGAGATGAGATATGTCACTTTTAAGCTCATCGCATTTAAATGACAGTTCAATGGCGATATAACTGTTATCTAATGGAGATTTGACGTTTGGAGATATCTCAAACGGCAGTCTCGAATTGGGCCCCAGGTTTCAGGACTTGGCAAGAAACGTGCAAAAAGCACAGCCGCGATACTACTGTCTCCTCCTCGGCGGGGCCCCATTGACGCGAAAACGTGTATATCGCTCCTGGATAGGGTTACAAAGTCACGAGAGACGTTGCTTAATCATCTGTCAAGATGTATGAGGCATTATGATGATGATGATGATGATGATAGTACCTAACTGGCAGTGCGCGGCATATTGCTCGTAGAACACATGACCGTTGGGTTGAAATGTTATTGAGTGGCGGAAGCCGCAGAGTGGGAAGGCTCCGACAAGGTGGACCGACGACCTGTTTAGCATCGAGGGAAGCAATTTGAAAGGGGGCGGCGCACGACCGATCGTTGTGGAGAACTTTGGGAAGGCCTTTGTCGAGCAGTGGCCATCTATCGGCTGATATGATGATAATTCGAGTGGGATTCGAACGCATGTCTTTATTTCACTTCGGGTTAATATGGGCGACTTACAGACTAGTACTACGTGCGACTCGATGTTCTAGGTACTTATCGAAATTCGAGAGTACCTAAGTAATTTTTCAAGTAGGTAATAAAACCGTTATCGTAAAGAAAATATTGTTATTACCACAACCAAGTGACATTATGCCAATACTAACGTCTCACATTGAAATTGCTTTGCAATTAACTTTTAAGTTGAGAGTCGAATACGTGCCCTGGTAAGTATCAAATCTAATAAATAAGTAATCCACATTGAAACTTATTACAATCCAAACTCTTTTACATGTCTAATTCATTCATTCATTCATTCATTTTCAATTGGTGAGCAGAGCAGAATATTAAGTTTGCGGAAAATGGTTTGCGTTTGTATTGCTGAGGTGATAGTGTAAGTTTGCTTTTAACGCTACAAAACCTTTTGAACGCGTTTCTGACAATGTTATTTAGGTATATGTATGTGGTAGGGACTGATGGCTGGCTGGTGGTGAATGACAGATATTTGTATATTACGTGAGAATGAAGGTGTCAGAGCGAGACTTATATGTCAGTTTATACTCATTGCTGGAAGGCGACCGTTGTTTATTATGCTTTCTGTTTATTTCTGATGCTTTTACGTTTCCTATCCTAAAATATAATTATTTAACATATTGCCGGTATTTTTCCTAAGCCTCCTGCATGTGTATATGTAAAGTGGTTTTGTTTCAGAGAAAACTTATATTTGAGGTTCTGATTGTGTCTGACGAGCGATGTTTTCAGCCAAAACCATAATCATAGCAGTAAAGACCACTAGGGAAAGATAATGAGACTTTATTACGTCAAATTTTATTTAAGAAGCCGGTGAATCCGCAAGGAGAACGCCTACGTTTAATGTGGCTCATGTTCTAAATTCCAAATCTCCTATAAGTATTAAGTTAAAATTCACGCCTTTATCATATCCATGCCTACGCAAACACAAGAAGACTCAAAATTTGCATTTGATTAAATCAATACCGTGGGTTCAGCATGAACAATAACTGACAATATTGTATGTCATCCGATCAAATAATTAATAGTTTAAAGGTAAAAAAAAATATGATGCAGCGCAGAACGCGGGGGCTGGCTCCAAAGTTCATTCAAGACCATTGGACGGGACGCGACCATTTTGCTGTGGCGATCCTTTAATGAGGCGGTGGTTGTCGTTCTGTTGCTGTTTCAGGATAAACCAAGCAATATACTTATTTTATAATAAGACTGCGACGGACAAACATGCGGCCCGCCTGTTGGTATAAGTAGTTATCAATCAATAAATATCGGTATCAATATAATTATCAATATCAATATTAGTTATCACCGCCTATGGGCGCATTCGACGCCAGGAGCATCACCCGCACGTTGCCTGCCCTTTAAGAACCTATTTACTGCCCTCTTGAAGAAACCCATACTGTAGCCCCCCGAGAAAACCTTGGCCGAGCTCATTTTACATACAGAGCTTTCGCGGTAGGAAATTCCTCTGGAACCGCAGAGTTCTCGACCAGTTAGGCAGCAGTGTGTGAGGATGAACATTGAACACATTGCCACCATCAGTGGAAGTGCAAATCGACGCAATGAACATCACACACGCGTTGCCTGCCCTTTAAGAAACTATTTACTCCCGTCTTGAAGAAACCCATACTGTAGCACCCTGAGAAAAGCAGAGATCTCGACCAATTAATTTGCAGTGTGTGAGGATGAACACCCTGCTGATGGCGAGCAGTGCAATACAGTACAAAGAAGCCATAGGCATCATGTCCAACGATTTCTCAAATACATGCCATTATACAAAAGATAGAACACACGTAAGGAAAAGCAGTCTTTCGCATAATAAGCATCTTCGATCTATTTTTTCCTACAATATACCGTGTGACCTAGAATAGTTGAACTATTTGTACCAAGAATAGTTCCACGTGGCTTCGGAGTCGTTAATTCAATTAGGAAAGGGTCCGGGTATGCAATAATACCCTCGTACAATTGGAGGAAAATAAGAGGTTCGAATCGAGCAGCCATAGTCCTTTCGCAGTATCGACTTTTTGTGTTTAGTGTTTGGTCTTATAGTTATTTAGTATGAGTCAATATTGTATACTTACATATTTTTTTTTCTTTCTGTTAAAGGTTTTGAAATCTCTTGAAATTATTTAAAGAAGTGTTTAAAGAAAATAAGATTTTGTTATTGAATTAAGGGGTTTATACATCACGTGAATTTGTCAGTAGCGGTCCGATATGTTTCAAACTCGTATGGAGCTTCTCATCAGTTATACTGCTACCCGTAAAGCCGCGTGGTAACTTTGCCACCGTTTTTTTATTGATGTCGACGAAAGTTGTACTAAAATTATAACAGATTTTGTACGTGGGATAAAATACTGTTTATTTTAAAATATTTTTTTGTGGAATAATGAAAGCGTAAGGAAAATCAGTGTACGCACGAACGACTAAAACACATCACTGACACTTTGTTCGCACGTGCGTACCATTAACGGCATTAACGAACGTCAAACACAACAGGATGCTAGATACGATTCCGAGTTCGATGATAGGGTTTACCATAATTTGTTCGCTAAATAATTTTGAGGCGTCCTAGGCCTTAAGTTTAGGTTCATGGCTTAAGAATTTTGAGGAGTCTATAGACTGGAAATGGGACTTATTTCGTATGTAGAATAATGATTTTAATATTGTGAGTAAAAATATTGTTTATTGTTTTTGACGACGCGGTAAAGCGGCTGGCTACTGAGCTGACGGTCTTGGGTGCGAATCCCGGCAAGAGCAAATATTTGTGTGATGATGTCGAATATTTTGTACCCGGGTCAATGTATTTCTATCGTCGTCTATTGTCCATGTCCATGTCCACAAGCCTGCTAGAGCTTATACTGTGGATTTGTGGAACTAGATTCCTTTGTGTGAGATTGATTTATTTTATTTATTACTGACACAGCCTTAATGTAGGTACTTACGATTAAAAAGTATATTCAATGCTACCTTATAGGTATATTCAGTGCGTGTGTACTATGTAAAAGTTTTCTCATTTTTTTCAGACAATATAATCACCGTAAATTTTGTTTTCGTGTTACCTAAAATATAAATCAGCAAAAATCCCCTGTAAACCACTTAATCTAATAAAACAACCCACGTCTAACACTTGATATTTCACATTCAAACGAAAATATTCCTAAAATGTTAGAATAACTAATATTCGTCCGACCTCAGAGTGAGGTGAACGTTCGATTCGAAATGAAAGAAAATTCAAGTTTTGTTTGACTCAAGGAATTATTGAACCTTGGAGTGATTGAACAATAACATATTAAACTCAAAATTTTCATAATCTCCGACTCAACCAAACGTGGTTACGAGCCATCTCGACAAACATGGCGATTCGATTAAAAAAAAGTCCGCCTTCATTCGAATGTCGGGGGTTAAAAATGTGGAGTAGGTAACATAATTATCGACCACCCAACCGATCAAAAGATTCAGTTTACGAAAGAAACTCACTAGTTTAATAATTTTAAAGTTATATTGTAATAGCGGAGGTAATAAATATAATAATAATCGTACACACAAATCGATCTAGTCCTAAATTAAACTCAAGATGGCTTGTGTTATGGATACTAGACGACGATAAATATATATTTAAATACATAGAACAACCATGACCCAAGTATATAATATTCGAGTTCATCACACACATTATGCCCTGGCCGGGATTCGAACCCGGGACCGCCGGCTCGCTAGGCAGGTGCACTACAAACTCCTTCAACCGCGTCTTCATGTACTGATGTTGTACATGTAGGTATCTATACCTAATCTCACGTAAAACGAGCGGTGTCAAACTCATTGCGCAGTAGGCATTAATAGTTACTGCACGATAAATTTGACATCGCTTTTTTACTTAAGATTCATGTATAAGCCTTATCTTATCATGGTACCATTCCATTTTATTGAATTACAACTGAGAAATATCTGAAACAACATTAGACGACAAAAAAAAACCAACTGTGTTATATTTGGCACGACAAGTCCAGACATTATAAAACGGCGGAATAAAAAAGTAACACCATTATAACAAGTATTAGAATAGAATAGAATAGAATAGAATAGAATAGAATAGAATAGAATAGAATAGAATAGAATAGAATAGAATAGAATAGAATAGAATAGAACATTTATTGCATATCACATTACAGACATAGGTGGATTTATAAATAAGTCAAGGGATACATGTGACGCCCTGCAAGGGCACAAGCAACATCAGTAGGCTAATTTTAATAAAGCTACAGTTACTTAAGATTAACATACTCAGCTGAATACACATTAATTCAACAAGACCAATAAATTTATATTATATACTTTCGTTGTCCTTAAAGAACTCGTCTAAACTGTAAAAGCATCTCGTAATTAAGAACGATTTTAACTGTTTGTTAAACAATCTTGGGTTATCTATGTTTTTCAAGGAGTTTGGGATATGATTATAAATTTTAATGGTCATGTAATGGGGGCTGCGTGTGACGAGTTTTAATTTTGAGAAGGGCATTTTAAGTTGGTTGAGATGGCGATCATTTCTTTTAGGTTTAGTCGTTGGTTTAGGTGAATATAAATTAAAATGTTTTCTAATAAATTTGCATGATTCAAAAATGTACATGGAAGTTACGGTTAATATTTGGTGTTTAATGAAATAAGGTTTACATGACTCCATTCGATCTATGTTAACTAAGATTCGAATACATTTCTTTTGTAAGATGAAAATTTTATTAATATCACTGCAGTTTCCCCATAGGACTAAACCGTATGATATTCTCGAGTAAGCATACGAGTAGTATGCTGCTAGAGCTGTTTTGAAATCAGTTTCGCGCTTAAGGTGCTGGAGGGCATAGATAAAGGACGATAACTTTTTAGTTAATTTTCGAATGTGGTTTGTCCAGCTCATATTGGAATCTAAATCTATGCCTAATAGAGTGGCAGTGCTCAGGGTATCTAGTTTTGTATTATTATATTCATAATCTATTAGCAATGGTACTTTTTGGTAAGGTTTAAACTGAATTATTTTAGATTTGTTTACATTGAGTAGAAGGTTATGGGATTGCAGCCAGCTTGTAATTGTATGTAACGTTGAATTTAATTTATTTTTTATTTCGGTAACACTAGTACAAGCAAACAATACAGATATGTCGTCGGCAAAAAGCATACTATGCTCTTCCAATATGTTAGGGAGATCATTTATATATAGAAGGAATAGTATGCATCCTAAAACACTACCCTGGGGGATAGAACCCTTTACGGGTACTCTATCAGATCTAATGTGTTCCATTTTACCTGAATCGAAGTCTGCATTTTCTATTTCTACATACTGGAAGCGGTCTTTTAGATAAGACCTAAACCACTCCAGGGCAGTACCTCTAATTCCAATGTTATACAACTTGTCTAATAGGGTTATATAACAGACTCTATCATAGGCCTTACTCATGTCGAGCAGGAGGCCTACAGCATACTTTTTTGTGTTTATAATATTGAGTATTTGTTGTACATATTTATATATTGATAGGGTAGTTGAGTGGTTCTTCCTAAAGCCGTTTTGATTTTGATGAAAGATGTTATATTTTTCGCAAAAACTATAAAGACGTTTTACCATTGCAGTTTCGAAAATCTTTGCTGATGTCGGTAATAGTGCAATTGGACGGTAATTATTTATGTCGAAATTATCTCCTTTTTTGTGGATAGGTTTTATTATCGAAATTTTCAATGCGTCTGGGAAGATGCCCTGAGAAAATGACTGGTTTACAAGTTGTGTATAGGGAATTGTGAGGAACTCCGCACAGGATTTGACTAAGGTAGGAGGGATTTCGTCTATGCCGTAAGAGGACTTATTTTTAAGGTTTTTTATAATAGTACTTATTTCTTTAGGTTCAGTCGGCTTTAAGAAAAAAGAGTTAGTTACAGAGTTTAGTAAAGGTAATCTATTAACGGGGATGGGTTGACTATTTCCAATGGAGGAGAAGAAAATATAAAAAATGTTAGCTATATTTTTTGGGTCGTTAATTATTCTATCATCTGGTGTCTTAATTTTGAAGTTTACTTTATTTTTTGAATGGCTTTTATTTGTTACTCTGTTTATTATTTGCCACATTGATTTGATTTTATTGCTGGCTTTTGCGAATTGATTTTTATTATATATTTTTTTGGAATGATTCACTGCTTTTTTTAGTATTTTACAATATGTTCTATAATGATTTTGTAGGATTTTGTTTCTGGTCTGTGACGCCAGTAGTCTGAGAAGTCGTTTATTACGACACGATACTTTTAATCCGGGTGTTAGGTGTGAAGTTTTGGGTTTTATGGTCAAAGTTTTTACTGGGATGCATTTATTCAATATGTTTTTTAGTGTAATAGCGAATGAATTATAATTTTCATTTATATTTTTATCATTTTTAATTATAGTATCCCATTTTATTTTTCCAAGTTCTTTTTTGTAATTTTCTATATTTTTGTGGCTAAAGATTCTTTTCCTAATAACCCAGGATTGTACTGTAGGTGAGGAAATGGGTGTACTGATCAAAACACCTTTATGATCAGAGAACCCGAGTTCTTTTACAGTCAATTTTGATGCCTTAAAATTAAAATTTGTAAAACATAAGTCAATACACGTAGAGCTATAACGTGTAACCCGCGTAGCTTCCTGAACTCTTTGCTGGAAATTATGTGAAAGCATCAAGTTACATAATCTGGCCTTCTCGTTACTTTCCAGTAAAAAGTCTGTATTTAGGTCTCCTCCAATTATAATTTGTTTATTTTTATCTTTCCGAGCAATCAATTTCAATAATTTGTTAAGACACGAGTAAAAGTTTTCAGTATCTCTTTTACTATTCGGCCAGTATATATTAATAATTAACAGGTTAAATTTAGGCAAATCTACAGCACATATTTCAAAGGTCATTTCCAAAGATATACATGAAATATCAGGTCTCTCATAACATTCAATGCCATTGTTTATTAGGATAAATACTCCGCCTTCATGATATTCTCGGCAGAAGTAAGAACAAATATTATAATTATTTATTTTAAGTAAGTCTTTCTTTTCCTTGCTTAGCCAAGACTCGGAGACACATACTGCATGTACTTGTGGATAATCTTCTAAGAATGCTTTTAGCACGTGGACCTTGTTCCATATACTTTGCATGTTTTGATAAAGAATATTTAGATTAGCCTCGAAAAAAAGGATGTTCACTTGTCAATATTGAGTTATCTACTTGAGACTCAGAAATATCATTTGTAATATGGTTGGTTGGTATTGATGACAAGAGAATTATTAAGTCGTTAAGGATCGTTTCAAACCCGTGCCGATTTACATTGCCAAAACGGGAAAACATGTCGCTATTATATGTCAGATTTAAGTTTGTGTCTAGAATGTAACTGTATTCGTGTTCCTGGTTGCTCTTGTATAACAAATTATTAAACATTTCAACACGTTTGTTAAACAGATTCGAGTAATTACTAGTTTTAAAAGTAGGCAAACAGATAATAATGTTTGTATGTTGCACTTCACTTAATTGTTTATGTATATATCCAACCAAACTATTATATTTCATGCTATATTTAAAATCTTCATCGCCAATATATACAATACAGTAATCGTTCGAAGTAAAATTACGCAGTTTGTGTCCAAGGCCTCTGAAAAGTTCCCGTGTTCCTCCTCCAGGTATAAGATAAGTACACGTATTTTCACACATGAAAGCGTCCCTTACCCGTTGCAGCGTGGAGTTAGTGTGATTACTAATTATGCATAATTTCGCCTTCAGTAGGGATGTCATTTCATTTTTCAGAGTCGAGAGTGCATAGGGACAGTGTGAATTATCAGTCCCGTTTTCTTCAGTATTCCTAGTACATTAAACTTAATACTTTTACTTTTTTGCAGACCTTTTCGTACATGAGTAACCCATTACAAGTACAACGATTAAGCCATTAAAATCATTACAGCTACGTAAAAAAAACGACCGTTAAGGAAATCCATTTACCTACTTAGTAATTATATTTTAATATTATTACTTCTTCAGTGCCTTGGTTTAATGAGCTCACTAACTCTTTTACACAGTTACAAAACTGTTAAAAGAAAATTCCGCTGTAAGTGATTAAATAAACCTTAAACCCTACTTCGTTCAGAATACCTTTGTATCTAAGCAATATTATATTAAAAACTCTACGCATCAATAAATACAGAAGAAATTAAAAGTAAATTTTCAATTTTCTGGTTGAATAGACGCACCTGCAGTCCACACGGTCGCCCTTTGATGACGTGAAGGGTGGTCATCAAGTGTCGATCAATTCTATTGTGTTATGCTTTATTGACTAATTAGCGGCTTTAACGGTCATAATGCTATTAGACAGAAAGAATTTAACAAAAAAATACATTTTTGTACTGTTAATAACGAGCGTTTTATGTGGAAGATGCAAATGGGTCGGTCATCTATTACAAGATCGGCTTGCAGTTTAATTCAAGGTTTCTTATGACATCGGTCTGAAATGTCGTCACTGGACATCTACTTTAGCGATTAATTATGTTCTACTTTAAATTACAACTTGTTCATGTCACTTTGAGGTGCATCATACAGCAAACGTTGACGTACAGTCGCCATGAGATATATCGCAGCATATAAGGCGTTCATAAATATCTGAACATCTACTGTAACGCCTAGTCAATAAGTGTCATGTTCAGATATTTATGAACGCCTTGTATGCTGCGATATATTTGATGGCGACCGTACCTAGGTATACGTATCCGCCATTTAAGTATCCGCGTTCGACTCAGCCGCTCAAATCTGCATAATCATTCCTAGTTATGGCAAAAGTTGCAAATAACAAAAGAGTGTGGCTTCTGTAGTGTCTTTATTCTGTGTTTATGGTCGAAAGATGCCAAGTAAGTACTTCTAGAAAAGTTGCGACTATTGCAACGTGTTGTTAGTCTTGGACGTCACCGAAGTCATTGATCTCTAAAAAATACTAATTTATTTGTTTTATATCATAACTTTTGCTTTTAAACACAAGTGTCCTCAAATACTGTAGAATCCTCGGAGAAGGTTGTTTGCCGAGTTGGGAGGCCTCTTCCATGGTGTCAGGCAGGGTTGTTCCGAGGGTCTCTGGAGCCAACAGCACCAGGACTCCGGAAAGGAATGCCAACCCACCAAACAGAGCAAAGGGTAAGTGCACCCACACTTGAGCAGCCTAGAATGAAAAAAGATCCAATTTATTTAAGTGAACATGTTTACTATTACGCGATAAATAAGTGACAAAGCATCATCCATCATGTTTTTACAAATAGCGAGTGTGAGCCGCCAGGCAGCAGCCAGATGCTTTGGCACTTATCTATCACGTGAAAAATGCAATCATCATAGACCTAATAATGCTTAAAACTTCTTTGACTAGGAGATCACAAAAGTAAAAGCAAAAATAACACACACCCAAAGCCACCCACTAACAATATTAGGGAATAACTCCAAAAACATTTTGTTTTTAATTGAATGAACACGTGGCTAGGAAGCAGGGAAGGCATTCAAGGAAGGTCTGTGTACAAAATCTGCTGACAGACTGGCTTTATTATAAAGATGATGAGGACGTTTGAAATATAACGTTATGTACGAAAGACATCTGGAGTAATACTGAAAGATACTTACTAAGCCGGGCATAAGTGGGGCCGCGATGCCACCTAACCTGCCTATCATAGAGGAGAAGGCGAAGAGGCTGGTCCTGTATTGTGTAGGGTACAGCTCATTAGTATACACGTAAAGTGCTGTCATAATGCCACCCATGCTCATCTCGCCAAGCAAATACACCAATAGGGATATTGCATAATGTCCTAAAAAAGATAATTGAGAGGTTACCATAACTACTAAAAGAATGGATATCGACATGTTATTATATTATCTCAAATGTTTACATATTATATCGATGTGAAAAGTTTTAAAAAATGTATGCTTCAAACGGGATTCGACACCACACCTCCACGGCTCTCCGGGCTAGATGGGCAAACTTATAATCATTCTATCAAAACCACACATCGTATTTTTCAGGCCTTTGCTTAAGGTAGTTAAGGGTGGCACAGCTCCTTTAGTAAAAATATTTCAGATAACTAAATTGCATTGCGTAAAATGTACACATAACTTAAGTATAAACTCACCATCAGATATAAATATATATACAATTTGGCACGTCCCACATACCCAGAATCCTATTGCCGTTAGTGGTTTCCTGCCGATCCTGTCTAACAATAACATGGCAATCCAATATCCTGGAATCTGCATCGCTGTCGTTGCTGTATAATTTAGGTACTTGTTGCCGGATATCCCTACTGAGGATATCGTCAAGCCGTAGCATAGAAGAATGCATGTGATCCACCATACTGGCGTCACTATACAGCGTAACAAAATTGGCTTGTGTTGGAAGACCAGACACACTAACAAACCACCAGAATTATCTTTTTCTTTTGTCTCAACGCCTTCTATTTCCAAAAACGCTTTTGAAGTCTTTTCAGAGATAGTATTTCCGTTCATTTTAGCAGCATTTTTCAAGATTACTAGAGATTCTTCGTAGCGGCCTTTGCTCATCAACCATCGTATGGATTCCGGTGCAATCCAAAAGTAAATTATAAAGATCAATTGAGGAACATGAAGTATCAGAATTAAATTTCTCCAATAAGGCTCCGTCCAGGCTATCGGACCCAAAAGCGTTTCACCTATAGATACAACAGTACTCATGATGACACCAGTTCGCACTCGATGTTTAGGTCCCACATTTTCTACAGCTGAAAAATGGTTTGTATGTAGAAAATTATAACAAAACATCGAATTTAAGCAGCAAATATTAGAAATAAAAACAGAAGAATGTATTACGGCACTAAGCCAGCCATTTAAGTTAACAATATAAATAAAATAAATTACGCTAATTTACCTAAGTGAAAATGCAAACGATAAAATAATAAAGCTGTTATAGGAATTTGCAAAATATGTAGTGCATCCTATCCAAACTGCGTTGAAGGTAGTAAGAACAAACGCGATGCGTCGCCCCCAGCGGTCGGCTATATACCCAGTTAATGGAAGACAGATCAGCATGCCCAAAAGCTTGGCAGAGCCGATCAAGGTTGGACGCCAGTCGTCGCAGGCCAGGTTAAACTAAAAAAAAAACATTAATTGCTCTAAATCCTTAAAAAATCATAGTAAAACTTTAAAAAATGCTGAAATGTTATCATACCAAACTTGTGGCAAAGACAATTGTGTTTATCGCGCAATAGATAAACGAATCCGTATATGAAGATTTTTTTTCATTTATCTATGCGTGATAAAGGTGACCATCATAGAACAACTTTTAACCTGCGGGGCTAGGACGGTTGCATTTATTACGTGGCAAAAATGACAAAGCGCCTGTCACTATCGCACTTGCATATTTGTCAAAACGTGACAAAAGAATTGTCACTTATAAATGTAATAGAAAAATATGTGGAGATAAATGTTTCAATTAACTAAATTACCTCATAATAAGCAGAATTCTTATGTTCGTAAATATACTCCTCACATTCGATGGATGAGTTTCTGTCAAACAAGTTTGCTGGACATGATTCCAAAGTATTTGGTAATACAGTGGTTATGCTTGGAAAACGGTGGCATTGGTCGAAGGAGCTGCCTGACGCCGGCACGGCATCCAGGATCCAGGGTGGAGCAAAGGAAACATGAGTGAGGTTGTTTTCACATTCAGGTATGACACATCTGAAATTACAAATAAAGATTAAAAACTTCAATTGAGAACCTCTGTGTTACGAACAAATGCATGTTCAGAACACTAAAAGAGATTTCCGAATCTTTACCACTCAAAAGGTTATTTATTTCGTCTTGTAGTTTTTTTGCCACTCAAAACAACACTTACCTGGTTTTAATACTAGCAATGAGGAACAAATACGAGAACGTAGTTAGTCCTGATTTAAAAGCCACCAGAGAACACATCAAAATCACTTTAAGCTGGTACCTCCCCCATTGTCCCACTTCTTCCACTAAAATCCGATCAAGATTCACCAAATCGCTTTTACCCTTGCTCATTGTAGATAGCAACTTGACAAAACACGTGAACTTGTATTGTACTTGTATCTTACAGCAAAGGTACTGTCTGACACATTGCGTTGTGATTTACCAAACAGTGAACGTCAATTATATGTCTACTGGAGTATAAACTATTGTAGGGCCAACATAAAAGTGCGGATTTTGTGATAAATCATCAGCCGGTCCTCTCGGTGGCGCTCTATTAAAAAGAAATAGTGCGAGCGAGAGAACCGGTTTAATGATATAAAATCTACGGCCGTTTTGATTTTGGCCCCACGACCACAATAATTTTAAATGTTGCTGGAACGTGTATTCACTGTCAGCGTTGGCAATGAAAAAATTTAACGATCCATGTTACATTTGAGCTGCCTTATTATAATGTGACACACGTAACACTTGTTTCAATACCGTATTACAATGACAATTGGAATAATTTAATACATGTAGAGGTGGGAGAAACTGTGGCTGTGACTGTTGTTCTCGTTCCAACAGAACACTGTGACTTTTTCACGAGACGAAGGCTTGGAAGCCTTCGCCTCCCGCTTAGGTTAATTACTGGTAATATAATCAAATCTTGATAATGTTTTTACTTTGATTTTGTCACACATGTCTTCACTAAATGCGTTATTTTGACTTTATTCGAACGCGAGAGGAATTCGGTGTTTTCCTATTCTAATCCAAAACCTTCTCCAACCACGATTATTCACTGATTGCCCGTTATTCCCCTTTCTCTTTTCTATGACAGTTGACTGTCAACAACCTGCCAATCACAACGCGCCATTTACGATATGGCGGCATGACAATTATTGCCAGTAGGTATAACACATTAAATCGAAACTATTGTGTTTAATGACTTTCAAACAGGAATAAACTGCAGTAGCATATCTTGCCACGACTTCGCTTGTTGCGCGACTCAGCGTCACCTGTCATGCTCGCACGGTGTTGAATCGAAAGTGACAGGTAGTATTTGACAGAGTCGATAAAATAGTAGTTTATGCAACTGCTGCATAATGAGAGGTCTTAAAATACGAGTGTGGTTTTATGAAACGAGCCGTAGGCGAGTTTCATCATAGGATCACACGAGTGATTTAAGACCTAATTATGTGCAGTTGCATACACTACTTTATCTACACACATATTCATCATGATTATCATAGATTTTCTTTTATGAAAATATGTAACACTCAGTCCTGCCAGTCAGTCGGCGGAGCAGAAGAACACATGAGGTGACTCGCGCGGCGGGGCGGAGGTCACCATAATAGTGACCTCGCGGTAGCTACGGTACCTACTGTTATGAAATTACATCTCTGATTTTGGTCACTGCCAAGTAATGTAGGTCCTTACCTATAATGTCTGAACTTGTTATAGGAATTTAACAAGATGGGTGTGGATAAAGTACGTATTCATGTTTTATCCTTGTGCACATTGTGTTGGTTTATGATCTCTTACTTATGAAGCAGGGTTAGCAACGGCCCCATTTCGGGCTACGGGTATTTTTGTATAAATGGCGGGAAGATGAAGTTACCCTTAATCTCATTTTATTCCTTAGCCACTTAACCTTATTTCCCTTAGGTTTCAACACCCCGACGACCACCTATGCAAACAGTCCCGTATTATAGTTAAATAACAAAAGTAAGCAGCTGTCGATATGATTAAATATTGAACGAGCCTTGGAGGCGAAAGGTTCGTCTGTTCTTGAGTAGGCAACATTACTTAGGTTATTTCAGTTGACCAATTAAGGTTTATTTTTAGACTTACTGTCAAGTTTCTGTGTGATTTTGTCAGTTAATCTTCGAGTAAGTCTTAGGTATACCAGTATGGCATTAAGTCGGCCATTTTGTGCGAGTGTGCGACTTTTGTGTATTGTGCAATAAAGTTGAAATAAATAAGTAAATCCAGCCTTAGATTGTAGCAAATCGCATTCAATTTTTTGTTCTTAATTTATCTTAGTGACATTATTTATAAAAAAGTGGTATTTCCACATTTAAAAAAAAACAATTATCGGGAAAAAGATTCTATAAAAATATTTACGATAAGTTAAGTTTGCACCTGGTATGCATGGCCCTTAAATATTGATTTTATTCTGCCTTTAGTATTTGTTGTTATAGCGGTAACAGAAATACATCACACGATAGTTTTAATAATATTAGAAATACATCATCTGTGAAAATTTAAACTGTCGGGTCCCGTTTTACCCTTTGGGTACGGAACCCTAAAAACAAGAATCTACTAATAGGGTGAAACTGTTAGAGTTATGTGACAGACAACCAGCGGAGCCTGTCTCTAACAGGGTTCCCTTTAAGTACTTACCTAAGGATCCTAAACACATCGTAGCTAATATGTACAGTCAAGTACTTAAATTTAAGAGCATAGCTACACGCTTCTAATGCCGTTCACAATAGAGGCAAGTTTCAATATTTGATCAAATTTTTGCTTATAAAATGTATGAACTCGTCTATACCACGGAAGACATCAATCGATCACGCAAACACAATACGAACAGCAGCTATTTCTGTTCTAAAGTAATTGTATATAAATAACTGATATTTGCTTGCAATTATCTTCGATCGCTGAAGAAAGGAAATAAACACTGTTCCCTCTTGTATTCGTGGAAATAATAACTACAAAATGGGAAGAATAACAACACTTGGAAGTTTATCTTTCTTATTGAAAAGTGAAGGGCCTGGCCACATGTCCACGACACGGCGTCGTAAATGTAAAACGACACGGTGTCGCGTCGGAGCGCGACACATTATCCACCGTGCGAATATCCGTTGCCGCGTCGTGAAAACACACGACACGGCGTCGTAAACGTAAAACGACGCTGTGTCGCGTCGGAGCGCGACACAATTATCCACCGTGCGAATATACGTTGCCGCGTCGTGAAAACACACGATGCTGTGTCGCGTCGGAGCGCGACACAATTATCCACCGTGCGAATATACGTTGCCGCGTCGTGAAAACACATGCTGCACCGGGCAGATTAACTTTGCTGTGTTGAGTAGATGCACGGTGCGGTGCCACGTTCGATTACGACGCCGCAGCTTCTCGTACATGTTCAAAATATTTTGCGATCAGTTTTCAATTCGACATGGATCCTATCACACGTATTCTGCTCTTCTTGCTTTTAAGAAGAAGCATGAAGAAAAAGCAGAAGAAACGAAAATGTTGGATAAATCCATATCTTTCTATTATGAACCATGATGGCAGTCATTTCAAAAGGAAGTACGAGGCTTTAAAAATAAGTGATCACAAGTTTTATGATTATTTTAGAATGTCTGTGTCAAGTTTTGAAGAACTATTATGGAAAATATCGCCTCGTTTAAAAAGGCAAAATGTATTTACCTGCGACCTGCGGTGCCCGGTGCAGCATGTGTTTTCACGACGCGGCAACGTATATTCGCACGGTGGATAATTGTGTCGCGCTCCGACGCGACACACAGCGTCGTGTGTTTTCACGACGCGGCAACGTATATTCGCACGGTGGATAATTGTGTCGCGCTCCGACGCGACACAGCGTCGTTTTACGTTTACGACGCCGCGTCGTGTGTTTTCACGACGCGGCAACGGATATTCGCACGGTGGATAATGTGTCGCGCTCCGACGCGACACCGTGTCGTTTTACGTTTACGACGCCGTGTCGTGGACATGTGGCCAGGCCCTAAAACGATCGATTTTAAGTGTCATTAAAATTCGATTAAGATTAGAGCTTGTCCTGTCAAGTTAAGTTTGCGACTGATATCTATGGCGTCGCCTATGAATGCGGCGCAATTTTAACGCGACCGGTTTGGCGAAGTGGTGATTTTCTAGGTATATCGTCACTTAGGATATCATAGGGATACATGAAATTAGGATCCTGGCCACTATTTTGTGATGTTATAAATAAATGAACATCGCCAATATTGGCATTTCACTATGCCTATGTAGGTAGGTATGTATGTGGATAGTATTTGTTCGAGCACTTGAGCTATCTCGCTGAGACGTCGAACAAAGCGGCGCCATCTCGGCGAGATTATTTACCACTTGTCGTTACAGACCGCCGACTCAAAAGAATAAAACAGGCAGAGCTGTGTACAGATATTTTATCCAGCAAAGGGCATATTCCGGAACATATTGATGTAAACTTGAATAGGTACACCTTTTTGGCATCTTACAACAACCAAAATGGAAATAATATTTTTAAAACTATCGTGAGACATCACTATCACTACATAGTACAGGATTCTCCTAGTTCAGGCAACAGTACCTATTATTGAATGCTCTGTATAGATGTAAGACTTTTTATGCTAATTGTTATTACTATGATTTTATGAATAAAGATTATTATTTGTTTCTCATTTTTGGAAGTCTCGGGCTCATACGGCCCGGTCTTTTGGAAGGCTCGCGTGGGGATATGGATCCAACACGTAGAGGCCCCTTGGAGAAATTTGCTGTGGCTGTTAAACGACTGACTGCTGATTATTATTATTATAGTGTAAGAAAAAGTCTGTATGTCTGTCTTAGATATTTAGAACTACGCAACGGATTTTGATGCGGTTTTTTTAGAATATAGAGTGATTCAAGAGGAAGGTTTATATGTATAATACATGCAAAATATAGTAGAGAAACACTGATAGTTTTAGAGGTTTCTAATGTGATGTCATAAATAAACAAATTTTTTTACGCTTACATTACAAACGCTGGCTGAACCCTACGAGATAAATCAAAATAATGTACTACAGTATTGTACACCTTAAAAGGGTCTATAAAAAGTCCGCGACATGTCTATCTCTTAGGGATAACCCACAATAACCATTTTTTATCCTTTACTTTTTACGAAAAATAATGGCTTATTTACGAAGCAATTTTAAGCAATACAGCATTAATTCTTATCCAATTAGGTACTTAAGTACATTGTGCATTGAATGTAGATCAATATGGCCCTGTACAACATGTAACTTAAATGAATATTTTCGAAGATACAGATTTAAAATGCAAGGACATAGCGGTTGCGGTGATACCGGCGGCGCGTGCCTACAAATAGCATTGCACCCGTGCGAAGCCGGGGCGGGTCGCTAGTCCTTAATAATTATAGAAACGCTTTAAAGTCACCAAACATGTCGGGCAGTT
Source organism: Apotomis turbidana (assembly GCA_905147355.2). Lineage (NCBI taxonomy): Eukaryota > Metazoa > Arthropoda > Insecta > Lepidoptera > Tortricidae > Apotomis > Apotomis turbidana. Next base: position 21,016,671 of record LR990292.1, on the reverse strand, counting down.
TCTGACGTGAGTTTAAACCGTTTTTATAATTATTAAAATGGAAAATTTAGGGTTCTGTACCTCTGAATTCCTTAAAGGATCACTCGTTTGTCTGTCCGTCCGACTGTCACAGTTTATTACCCTAGAGACAGGGAACGCCCTCCAATCGATGGTCACCGTCGTTGCTAGCCTGAGCCACATGGTTTCATCGATTTTTTACTAGTCCTATACTATTGCGAACGTCTTAGTCTGCCTTCTGTTAGTGCGAGGTAGCTAAGTTGCGTGCGGGTAAAAGAACTACCGTAAACTGGGGTTACTTGGATTCATGGGGTAACATTGATTGCTATTTTCAACTCCCGACGTAAAAAGTGGGGTGTTATAAGTTTAACATAGCATACACTATCTGTGTCTCCCAAACGGATGGACCAATTTGAGTGCGGTTTTTTTTAATTGAAAGACTTGTCGATCGGGATGGTTCTTATTTTTGGTGGAAATTGGACCAGTAGTTTACAAGATATTCTGCTTTAATTGGAACAGGTGACGAGATCTCAGCCAATATTGAAGCTAAGAATAACAAATTTTGTAGTTATAGGCTGTTTTTAGTGTCACGCGGATCGCACGTGGACCGTCCGCGCGAATCACGTACGATGTATTAAATAAGCTTAAGGGAGCGTTTAGAGTAATGCGGACGGTTCCGCGCGGACGTGCCATACATATTGTTCCACGCGGAGCGATCCGCGCGACGGTCCGCGTTACACTAAAACCAGCCGACAGTTTCAGTTGCATTTTTTATATCATAGGAGTGGAATTTTCTTCCTGCGTACCTTTTCCCTGAAAAATATAACTTAAATCTCTTCAAGTCGAGAGTGAATAGGTATCTTCTAGACAAGCATGCTTACTGGGGACCATGCCGCAGGCGGACTTGTTAGATGGAGTATTTTTTTTATGACCCCTTCTTTTTATATAATTGTATTATACTTAGGTTATTTAGAGTAAGGTTCTATTGGTATATATTTGAAACCTATTAAAAACAACCTGCTTATTGGTATTGGTAGTGATAGTGATACTCCATAAATCAGAGTAACCCCAGTTCACGGCACAACAGAAGAAGTGATCCTATAATTAGAGTTTTTTAGCAATACAATACAATATTCTTTATTGCACACCAACAAGAAAAATGCTACAATTTAAAACTTTGTAGGGACACAATCTGATGATCATGCACACGCTGGCGTAGGTCACGTATGCATGGGTTGCAGAGCGCGGTCCCGCCAGTGTGCCTTGCCCCTTTGTATAACCAACTTGGGATACATCCCAGTACAATAAATTGAGTAAATAATAATATTCCGCCTTTTCATCAACCAATAGTAGTATATATCTATAAACCTTAATTTAAAAATGGTAGGCGGTCTTATCGCTAAAGAGCGATCTCTTCCAGGCAACCTTTGGGTAAATTAATGAGCAAAAGGTAAACAATAAAAGCAACAAACAGTCATTTGCAATGGAGTCCACATATAGCAGTGCTTGCAGGTAAATTCAGTTCAGCGGCGTACGCTGTTAGCAGCTGACATTCAGACTTTATTTGAGCTACAAAAAAGAGCGATTCGTTCTATATATAACCTGAAGTCTCGTGACTCCTTAAGATACATTTTCAAAGATATAAACATCTTAACTGTAGCGTCCCAATATATTTATGAGAGTATTATGTATGTTATTAAGAACATAGATTCATTTACAAAAAATTCTGATGTCCACAATTTTAACACTAGAAATAAAAATAAAATTGCTATTAGAAAGTTTCGTGTTCGTAAAGTATATAAATATTTTTTAGGCCAATGTATTCATTTTTATAACAAGTTACCTGATCATGTTTTAAAATTAGCCTTTCCATCTCTCAAAAATTATTTAAAAAATCTTTAACGTCAAAAGCATATTATACAGTAGAGGACTTTCTGACAGACAAAAATGCATGGCCTGAACCAGAAACCGAGTAACTGACTCCTTAGATTGTACCTGACTAGTTTAAGGGACACAGTTCTAATAAGAAAGCATATCAAACGTACATAAATTGTGTTAAACCGTCATACTTTCATATAGTTTCAATATTTTATTCTTACACTAGTCCTCATTTATATCTTAGAATACACTTTTAATATGTTTTCTTCGAGAACTACGTATAGTTAAGTTCATATTACTGTAATAGTTAAGCAAGTACTTATCCTTTATGAAAAAATGACTGACTGTTGAGTTTCTTTCGGCGTTTCTTCTCAACAGTGGTCTCCTCTTGTGAAATGCCGGTATACTGAGACATGTAAATGTGCCCTTGTGGCCTACTTGCAGAATAAAGTTCATTTTTTCATTTATTTCAGCAGTATAGCGAATGGTGCTCAATCGTCCTAAAGTGCTTATCTGCACACACTACATAGCTTCATTATGTATCGTACAGCTCGGCCTTAGATACCAGCAAAAAACCAGTCAGAACAGGATTCAGTTTCAAATGGAAATAACGCTTTATATTTTTGGCTCATAAAGTTTTCTATTTCCATCGATAAATGTTTAAAAACGTCCGATATTCTTCATTATACAGGCCTAAAACTAAGCCTCAGTTATTCGTTTTCGTGAAAACCCACCATTTGTTACGGGCGGGATCAAAAGGGCTATTCCGATATTCGAAATTCGACTGTTGTATAATGTATAGTGCCGTACCGCTCACCCCATATACTTTGGCAGGAGATCGAGAGGGACGGCGTAATACGACGAATTTCGAACGTTGGAGTAACCCTTCGGAAACAAATTCAATCGGTCGCTCGAATCATTCACGATGGCTCTAAATGAAATTCGGACGAACTCACGGGGATTACGCTATTTTTGTTTATAGAACCAAATTGGCAGGTTTTTTGTTAAGGTCTTAGGTAAAGCCTGGGCTTAAGTTATTTAGTTTGCTTCTGTTTTGGATTTTATTTAGGTGCGTGTCGTTGGTAAGGTCACATGTTTGATAACGTAATTTTTACTAGTGGCTTTGTTAGATCTCCCGAGTTTGTTTAGAAATGGCTGAAATTTGTAATTATCGAGCTAACCACAAAATTTGGTGAGAATTGGTTGAGAAATGCGAGTTGTGTAATAAAAAGAAGGGTTTGCTGGGTAAGTAGGTATAGATGGGGAGAGTGATACGAAGCCGGCAAGCCCTTATCACGGCTAGGCATGTATAGTGCTTTTCTCAAATATGCAACGAAATAAAAAACTATACCACTCATAAAAATACAGCCTGTTACCGGCATGCGGGCATTTATTAAAAATTATAATAATATGATCCATTAGTAATTGTTTGCATGTATTAGCTAATCATAATTATGTAAATTAACTGCACAATTGAATTTCTTAAATCCGCACATTCAATGTAGTGGGTGTACAGCGTAATTGTCGTTAGGCGGTTGTCACACTGCTCCGCATCTCGCAGCGGCGTCCGTTGAACGTTTTTTAACTTTGTATGTAGAATCTTGATTTTGTATAGAAAAATCGCATGGTACGACACACTGGCTCCGCCTCGACGCGCGGAGTAGCGAGACGCACGACGACTCGCGCGCTCGGACGGAGACGCGGTGCGTGCCGCAGGGTACCTATGTCACACCGAGCTCCGCAGTGCCATACGGATTTTAGTGCAAGAAGGACATATTTAAGAAAGTATAAAACAAGATTACAGTAATTTGTAAACAAATATTTTTATTAGGTATTTACAGTAAATAATATATATGATCTGTGATTTATGCTCAATTAGTGAATAGTTATTAAAAATATTAAAGGCTGAGTTACTTATTGTTTTTATTTAATTCCAAATTGATTTAGTTTTATAGTAAGTATCGGTTTTAAACATAATCAAAATATAGGGAATTCTTATAAAAGTATAATTGAAGATTGAAGTAAGGTAAGGTGGGGGAAGATGAAAAAAGGGGGAAGATAAAAAGTGTCACATTACTCCCTAATTTTTTTATTTTTTTTAATGCTGGTATCATCAATTAAACCGCCATTTTATTAGGATCCGCCAGTCAGTCGCCCGAGACCGCTCGGAGTGCGTAGACGCGTGTTATGTGTTATTTTGTGAAGGTCAGCATTTCGTGGTCAATTCGTCGATTTTCAATCTTACCCCGTGTTTCATAACTTGATTAATAGGGTGTGAATAAAAGTTTTGACTGAATATTTATGTATTATTTTAGATTTTATATTTATTTACTAGTGCTAGGTGTATCTATTACTCTTATATTGTGATTTACGAGAAGCTTCAATCTTTCCCCAGTCAATTTCAATGGGGTAACATTGAAATAGTAATGTTTCAATCTTCCCCCGTTTTTCAAAGTCATAGAAAAACAGACAGATTCTCAAACTTTGGACTTAAAAAAATTATTAACGAACCAATTTTTTTTTATTGGCTCATGATAAGGTAAATAATAGTGTCAGTGCATCTGGAAAGGTACCTTGTTTCAGATATTGAGTTATGCATAGTTCCAAAAAGAAGATTAACTTTGCTATCAATACAAAAAAGAATAATGACTGTAGGTGGAACCACTATTTTTATATAAATATTTGAATTTTCGACTTCCGAAATGCACAAGTTGAGAAAATTGCATTTAAAGTTTATAGTGGCAAAAAACACACTTCTACTTCGAAGTTACATAGTGAAGGGTATAATCATAATCTTTGAATGTTAAAGAATTATAATAAAGGTGAATTGTCTAAAAATACATGTTAATTATTCTGATTTCTTAGGTTGAACATGCCAGGGTGGAAGAAACACGAAAGTGTTAATTATACCCAATTCATAAAATAACGAGATTAAAACTGTTAGTTTCTCATCATAGTTACATATTCTATGGCATTTTGGGACAATTGAATGAAAGAAAACTCCATAATCATAAAGAAATTTAATAATTACCGCATTTTTAACAGTTACAAAAAAGATCACTTATAATATTAAAAACCAACAAAATAATTTGTATATTCATGCTATATCACAAGATCAAATGGTATTTAGCGTGGTGTACCACAATGGTATAATAGAAATGGTGTTAAAGCAGTTTTTTTTAACAATAAAGTTTAGTGACTCGGTCGAAACTTTTGTATGGAAACGTAACTAGGGTACCTTGTCACAACATTTACTAGACTTTAGTAACTTAAACTCGAAGATCACTATTTTATTACCAATAATGCAAGAAATATCTGTAACAAAATGTTATTTAGGATAATTATAGCGGAAATCAATGTATTCTTATTTATAAAAACTTCTGTTTTAGTCGTGTAAGACATCAAGTTTAGCATTTTACTAAACTGGGTACCTTGTCACGCTAAGTCATTATCTTACATAAATGGAGTAACTAGAAAAAATAACTCAATTGTGTACATAACTGCACCTTATTTATGATTTATCAGTCTTTCAATCAATATTACTAATTATATACGTCAAACATTCCCCTTCCCCGCCCCATCCCCCGGCCCCTCGGCACCTTCACCTTCAGCACCTTTCCAGCCTCTGATCTAAGTAATGGCAAACGTATTAAATTAAAATAAATAGGTATTTCATACAAGAGTCATGCAAGTTGAATGTTTTCTTATAAAAAACATTAAGTATTTTTTTTTGTTCAAAAAATTATTTTGCTATAGACCGATCCTAAACCTTATCTTAGAAAGAGGTAGTTGACTACCCGCGATGGAAATATTGACAAAATTATTCAAAATTTAAAGGCTTTTAAGACATGGCGTGACAAGGTACCCCGACTACTAAACTTTATAGTCGGAGAAATATACTAAAAAAACATAATTTTACTGATATTCTTGCACACACGTGTTCCTTAGGATGTAAATAACCCAATTATCATGTAACTCGGTAACTAGATGTCGTGACTAGGTACCTTCCCAGATGCACTGACACAATTATGTAGTTATTATGAAGTATAAATGAAACAATAGTGAGTCTTAAATTTATAATTATAAAAACAATATTCTCTTAGTTTGTGACTAAGTCGATTTGAGTGAAATCGTCAGATCAAAGAGATGTACCCACTCATTGTTCAATAAATCTGTAATTTATAATTTGTTGTTTTTATCATATTCTAAAGATTGAGATAACTCTATGAAGCTTTCGTTTGGGAACACTACTTTTCTTGACATCCTAGGACTACATTTTCCTGACAGGCTTCTTTCACGGCATCGGTCAATCGGGTCGGTGATCTCCCACGGGCCCTTTTCCTTCCTCGTGGCCAACTACAATGAGCTTTTCCAAACTATCTGGCTCGCGTCTAGCCACGTGACCGAAATACTGCAGGATCCGCTGGAGGCAAATGGTCGATCAAAGTGCTGCTTACTTGATCTTCAGTTCGGCCAGGATCGACGCATTTGTGCGACGTGCCAAAGTCGGTGCCAAACCTCATGTAAACTATAATATATAAATATAATAATTGAGTGGTTTGGGACCGACTTCAAAGGGTGAGTGAAATGTAATCTGTACTTGAACGGGTTTTTTTTGGCTTTTTAGTTTTATTGAAGTTGGTTCTTTTTTATAATTTTTTTAATAAAATAAAGAATTTATCATCATTAAACCGTTATTTTGATTCCAAACTGATCTTCATAATATAAAAAAGGGTTTAGTTTTTAAGTGTCCAATTAAAAGTTTGAGAATCACTGTCCTTTTTCCTATAGAGCGGGGTAAGAGTGAAATAGTTTTTTTTCTACTATACTTTTCTCGTTACCTATCAGGAATATTCACGCTACAATCAGCTGTATCTGTTCAGCGTAAGAAACTCTATTGAATAACGAGCAACAGCCACCGTTTGCATTCATTTAAAAGCATTTAGAAACTATGTCAATCTTACCCCTCCACCATTCCATCTTGACCCGTCAATTTTTTAGACAAAAGTGTATTTTATTTTATTATTTTTATATATTAAATAATAATAATAATAATATTTATTCATAAATAACATCAAGTTACAAACGTGTCTTATAAACTAAAGAAACTCTGCTTCCTAAATATTAGAATAGGCATAGCCGAGTTTTATCAACAGAATACAAAAATATAACCCTTGCCTATGCCTTCCAATTAATACACTTGAAGGGATATAAATAGATTTTTATTTTATAAGGGTTTTAAAACAACACTGTCTATCTCGACAAAAAACCATTCAATCTTCCCCCACCTTACCTTACATAGTAGATTATTACTTAAGTACTTGAGTGTAAGCTAAAGCTTTTCTTCGGCTGTAATAGAACGTCGATTTAAATAATCAAATGACGCGGTTGACATGCGGGTGCAATTAAAAAATGTTTCTTCACGTTGCCTTAAATCTTCGTAATCTCTAGCAAAAGACCCATTTATCGGTCTTGTTTGTAAATAGGAATGTACCCAGAATTTATGACTCGATTGTACAAAAACCAACAGGTATCGCCGCAGCGTTCTGAATAAGTCCTCGGTCTACTTACTTATTTTCCAATCTCTGTTATGTAATAGCTCCTAGTCCCAATGCAACGTATTCTAATTTTCAAAAATGTACTTATAATAATAATAATTTCACTTTACCTGTCACATAATAATTTAATAATGCATGTTAGCTATTAAGAAATGTTACACCAATTAGCAAGTAAGGTTGAGCTGTCAGTGTTAATTGTATTAAATAAAAAATAAATAAACAAACAAATAAGTTCCGTTTCCATTTTATCGACAAATAGGAACTGTTTTCACCTTAACGTTCGAATGTGAAATGAACGCGAGACGGAAGTAAGGCGGTTGTCACACTGCCGCCGCGTCTCGTTGCGAGACGCGGAGCTACGGACTCGCATGCGGAGACAACGCACCAACGTCCGAGTTTTCTCAGCATCTCCGTCCGGAGCTGCGATGCACGACGTCCCACGTTACTTCCGTCTCGCGTTAATTTCACATTCAAACGTTAAGGTGAAAACAGTTCCTATTTGTCGATAAAATGGAAACGGAACTTATTCAGAACGCTGCGGTGATACTTTCAGCTTGGTTTTTGTACAATCAAGTCATAAATTCTGGGTACATTCCTATTTACAAACCAGACCGATAAATGGGTCTTTTGCTAGAGATTACGAAGATTTAAGGCAACGCGAAGAAACATTTTTTAATTGCACCCGCATGTCAACCGCGTCATTTGATTATTTGCTAAGCAAAATTGGAGTGATTATTACTGGCGCGGACACAAATCGACGTTCTATTACAGCCGAAGAAAAGCTTTAGCTTACACTCAAGTACTCAAGGTATGTACTTCAATCTTCAATTATACTTTTATAAGAATTCCCTATATTATGATTATGATTAAAACCGATACTTACTAGAAAACTAAATAAATTTGGAATTAAATAAAAACAATATTTCGAATAAGAATAATTGTAGTATTGTACTATGTTGTAATACGTGTGCAATAAACAGTTTGAGTAAGTAGCTCAGCCTTTAATATTTTTAATAACTATTAACTAATTGAGCATAAATCACAGATCATATATTTACCTACTCTAAATAAGTACTTAATAAAAATATTTGTTTACAAATTACTATAATCTTGTTTTATACTTTCTTAAATATGTCCTTCTTGCACTAAAATCCGTATGGCACTGCGGAGCTCGGTGTGACATACCCTGCGGCACGCACCGCGTCTCCGTCCGAGCGCGCGAGTCGTCGTGCGTCTCGCTACTCCGCGCGTCGAGGCGGAGCCAGTGTGTCGTACCATGCGATTTTTCTATACAAAATCAAGATTCTACATACAAAGATAAAAAACGCATCAACGGACGCCGCTGCGAGATGCGGAGCAGTGTGACAACCGCCTAACGCGGGACGTCGTGCATCGCAGCTCCGGATGGCGATGCTGAGAAAACTCGGACGTTGGTGCGTTGTCTCCGCATGCGAGTCCGTAGCTCCGCGTCTCGCAACGAGACGCGGCGGCAGTGTGACAACCGCCTACTCATATCACGCTGTCATTTAACACTCACTTGTCAATTTACTTTACTGTACATTACTGGCAATTAAACTATATACTACTGTGATATATAGTATAATGTATACTTAACATTGCGAGAAAAAGGGTTAGGTACAGTTCTTTCGAGTTGTTCCGCCCAAAACGTGATAAGTACCTCGAAGCCTGTTATTTATAACATAACGCACGTTATTAGGACATTTCATAGCATTTGAGAAAATAGCTTTAATCAAACAAGTGCCTAGTTGTTTCATTCATTAAGTTCAAACAACCCACGCAACGATTTTGTACAATTTGGTTTCACGTTGTACGCCCTCGGTTGACAGTTTACTGTAGCCAATTTTTTTTATTTTTTTTTATGTCATAGGGGGCAAACGAGCAAACGTATCGCCTGATGGAAAGCGATTACCGTCGCCCATAAACACCTGCAACACCAGAGGAGTCACAAGTGCTTGCCTACCCGGAGGACGAAGATAGAATGCCTCTATGCTAGTAATTTCACCGGCTATCTTACCCCCACACCGGAACACAACAATGCGAACATTGCTGTTTGGCGGTGGGTTAGCAGGCAAGACGGTAGTAATAATCCGGACGGACCCTGCACGAGGCTCTACTACTCCAAATTGGACTTAAAGGTCATATTTACTTTCTGCCGTAGGGACTACCTATCAAGACTTGATAGCAAGTAACAACACAGAATAAAGACACTAGTAACATTAAATAATATTATCGTGATGCCATGACATCGACAGGCACGGTTCTTAGTAAATTATCGTAACAAAAGTCAAAAATGCGTACAGCTACGTATTTGTTGCGGATGAATAATATAATTTGTACATTACGATGTACTCGTAAATTTTTGGACGTTTTTACCGTCTCGGTCACGGTTTCTGAGCGACTCGGGTATCAAAATCTGAGTGTTACATCACCTTTTGAAGTCTGTGCCAAACCACACGTAGACTTCTTTATCGGACTAAAATACTCGTTAAATACCAAATTGAATAGTAATCATTAAAGGCTTTATGCGGGGCATCTGTTTTCATAGTAAGAATAGGGTGGTTTGGCACCGACTTCAAAAGGTGATTCAAGTGCAATCTGTACATGAACATGACTGTTATTTTTGGCTGTTTAGTTTATTTTGAAGTTTATCTTTTTTTTAATTTTAAAGTTCTACAATAGTAGGTGTCAGTTTCGATTAAGGTAGGTATCACGGCGCGTCTAATGGAAATTCTGATCAGCGGTCGCGGCACTTGAGTACTAACTAGTTGCCGTGGAAATTTTTCAGAACTAGGGCACGCGAAGTCGATTTACTGGAAATAGCTATAAATAGCTTATGTATATAGTAGACCAGCTGCGCCACGCGTTACCCGCTCTTCCCAAGGGAACACTTCATTTTTTCGGGATAATAAGTAGCCTATGTAGTTTCTGCCCATTGTGTTGGCTGCCCATCATACTACACCTACAGTATTTTTCCCACGCCCCAAACAAATCGACTGATCCCACCGGTGATGCTTAAAGCATCAGCAAGGCAAAGATATGCCATGAGCATCGCCAGTGGGATTGCTTGATCTTCTCTGTGTAGCCCTGAGCATCACCGGTGGGATCAGAAGCTCATTTCTCAGGCCATTGCGGATTTTTTGGGGGCCAGAGTCTAACTTTGAATGCTAATTTGCAGAGGATACTTAACTATTAACTTTAAACTTAACTATTTCGAAATTTATCATAATTAGTCCAGCCGTTTGAGCGTGAAGAAGTCAAACATACACAAACACACTCACAAACTTTCGCCTTTATAGTATTAGTATGATTATTGCGGCTCATGGGAGATCGAATTTTGTGAAATGTAAGCGGATGATAGAATATCTGCTCCCCGCGACCTTAAACAGGTCGTTGGTCGTCCAAACTCGACACGTAAATAAATATCATCACTGATGATGAAACGCGAAGTGATTCGAAAAATGTCGAGCGATATTTGACGTGAGTTTATTTTTTGGTATTGCTTTCAGAATTATTTTCACCTGATCAAACATTTATTCTGACATTAAGAATTCAGCATTTTTTTCCGATAATAGTGCCAACGATTTTCGTGTATTTTAACTCCTGAGATGCTAGTTTAAGTTTGCATTCAACGCAAACATTTCTAGAACACGTTTGTGATAATGTAATTTTTATAGAAAACATAAACGCGATCAAGAACTTTTAACTAAGCAACTTATACTAGAGCCACTGCAGTCTGGTGGAAAATTATTAAACGCTTCGCGCCAGGAATATAGATGAGCTCTCAGGGAAGAATTCATCCGATTGAAGTTCTTGTCACTCGTGAAGTCATTCTTCATTAGAGGTGTTTTTGTGAGCAGTTTTAGGTCAATTTGTGATATTGGATTCTATACGTGCCTGTGGGGACAGAGAGCCCTATTCATAGTATGCATACCTAGGACGATGAATTCGTGAATGTCCCAGATCGCAGGTATTTGTGCATAAATATGCACCTGGGGCTTTACGAATAGACATGTTGACTGATGTTGAATTCTACAGCGTATTGTAGTTATATGAATAAAATTAGCTAAATATAATCTCGAAACAAAGAAAAAAATCCAGAAAAATAAATCTTATTTGGAAATATGTGACTTCAAAGGTACGCAAATTTTATGATATTCTTTTTTAATACAAAATAAATTTTGAAATGTTTTCAGAATCCTCATAATTTTACAAAACAATAATTGTATGACAACCATGAACTTCAACGCACTTTTTCACGGTGAAAATGGCAAATTTCTTAATTTCTCCATACAATTATTGGTACCTATACCGGCCTGTGACGTCACTAGCCTGGACGCCTTTTGTATGGAGCGTTTTTAGCGCTACGTAGGAATGTTGAACTTTGACGGGTTTGACGGTAATTTCTGACTTTTAGAGCAGTTTTAAGTGTAGTCAGTCCCATATATACATTTGACTACAATAAAAAAAATAACAAAAAAAAAGAACCGACTTCAGTAAAACTAAAAAGCCAAAAATAACCCGTTCAAGTACAGATTACATTTGACTCACCCTTTGAAGTCGATCCCAAACCACTCATTTTTGGCTTTTTAGTTTTACTGAAGTCGGTTCTTTTTTTTGTTAATTTTTTTAATTTTATGGGACCAACCTTGAGATGTCTATTCATGAACCTAAAAAGAATTTTCCAAATCGACGCATAAATGACGGAGTTCTGAGGTAACAAACATAAAAAAAAAAAAAAAATACAACCGAACTAACCGAACTGAGAACCCCCTCCTTTTTTGAAGTCGGTTAAAAAAAAGAATCGATTGACATCCTCAAAAATAATTAGTCAACATGTGTCTATAATCACCCGTGGTTTGCCTAAAGTATTACGTCTTGCGTTGGCCAGGACGCGAGATTTTCTCCCGGAAAATCACACTTAAGAGGGCGCCAACGCGTTGGCTAGCTCTCTCTCTCACTGTGCGTAAGCGTAAGCGAGATGGAAGTGCGTGCTCGGAAGCGCGGAAATCATGTTTTTTGAGTTGTGTCATAAGCGTGTGCATTTTATATTGAAAATAATTTTACAGTTATTGAGAACTTATAATTGTGCATCTATTAAGCTAAAAAACATTGTTAAATACGGAAGGGTTTTAAAGATCCAACTGAAAATATCTAAAAAAAGGGTTATGTTTGAGAGATAAAAGTATCGAGAAAATTATTACCAATCGTGTTTTCACGTTGACAAGATTGAAGGAAATAGAAATAGAAATAGAAATGTTTATTTGCTGAAATACTTAACAATTAGGTCTTAAGATTATTATTGTTACAGAACCAGTATTCAGTCGACATAAAAGTCAACATGCAAATCAATATTATTCCTAAAATACACAAATTCAATACTCTAATGATACAAAATGTCAATTTGAATAAAATTGCGAAACAAAATAATTTACAAACTATATACATAATTAAAAATAACATGTCAATATTATTAAATTACCTCATACCAAGATTTTTTATAAATTAGCCATGTCTAGTTTAAAGAAATAACATTAATATAACAAGCAAATAAAATTTATATATCCGAAAAACAATAATAGTAATAAAATAAATAAAATGAAAACTTTTTACTTATCCGCTAAAATTTAAAAAGTCATTAACACTATAAAAACAATGATTCTGTAACCATTCAGTCAGCCTTACCTTATAGTACATTACGGCAGAGACCAGTAAGTAAGCCATACTGGCCGAGTAGGAATTAGACGGACCGAGCCGCAGGCGAGGTCCGGATATAATACGAGGCCAGGATGGCTCTTACGGTCGAAGCAAGTATAGTGCTTTTCTCAAAAATTAAACAAGAAAATTAGATTAAAATTATATTTTGTAGGTGCCATTCATATTCGGCCATTTTCCAATGAATATTTTTGTTATATCCCATTTTTATTATTACACATTGTGATATTCGTCGTCGCAGGCACCATTAACTCCCATGATAACAACCTATAACAAAAATAATTATGAGTTTATACTTGGATAAAAGATATAATTATATCGTTATCAAATAGTGGCAGCATTTAGGTATTTACCTTCATCGCCAAAATGGTTATCATCTAGAGCTTGATTTAAGAACTTTTCTATATTTTGCTGCTGAATATTTGTGATTTATTTCCTTTGTAGCTATCCGATTGTCTTAGAAAGATTGTTGAAATATTCTGACCAATTATTAACTTGATTTTCTTCCTTCCATTTAATGAATCTCTTGTATTTTTTTATATCTCCTTGGATTTAGTCGGAAGTAAATTATTTTAGCTAACTCTGCCTCCGCTTTTAAGTATGGAGGAGTGCCGTCTATTCGGAATCAGACTCGTCTGAACTCATTTTTGCTGAATTATTGTAATAGGTCACACAAACAACAAACAAATTTGAAATTTTTGTCTTTTAATTAAAATCCCGCCTTAATTTCTTTTTTTATAAATACTGCGTTTAATTATTTGCACTGTCTTACAAATCTAAGTCTTAAAGATAAAATTAAAACATTGTTGTATTTTCTAACTAATTTTCATATCATAAAGCTTACCTTCAATTTTAACTCCGAGGTTTTTTCTAAACGACACAAAAAAGGAAGGAATTCCGAAATATCATTGTCATTTTACACAGCACAATTATGAACTAAACGCTGCATACAAACTTCCGCACTAAACCTTGTCGCTACTTTTTTTTTTAATATGCATCATGAGTTACGTTTATACTGCCAATAGTGCTAACCTCTTTTTATTTTACATTTGCTCTTAGTGTAAATTGCAAGTGTATACTGCAATGTCGTCTCTTTCTATTTAATCTATGAAAAAGGGACGCCACTTTTTAATTTCTACAATTTGCTGTCGCACTTATAATTAAAACAATTTGTGGAATGCATCCTTTTTACATTTATATACGACCACAGATTAATATAATAGTTCTTATACGACCTCATCGCCTTCACATCCTTAGTTTTTTTATAGGTCGGTGACGATGTAAATCGTGTTTCGATATTCAAATATCTTGATACGTAATAGGAATTACATACTTACTTACTGGACAAATATTGATTCCAAATTTAAAATCTCGCTATTTACTGGACACTTCTAAAAAGTCTTCGGTATGTTCCACTTACTGTAGTCTATCTAGTGATGGTAAGGCAACATTACATGCAATTTTTGAGAAAAATAGTTTACCGTCCAACATTCTTATATCATTAGGGAGATTATTAAATAAAATAATACACATGTTGTACGCATTTTTCTTATATATATCGGATTTGCATGGTGGATGGTATAACAAGTGTTTGTACTGTTCTCGCACTTGCCTTGAGAACATTTCGTTATATTTTTTAAAATACCCTGGCTGACTTTTGGTAAACAAACATGCCTTTAAAATGTACATTGAAGCTAAGGGTAGGACATTAAACTTTTGGAAGAGTGGTCTGCAGCTATCATCATATCGAATGCCACCCACTGCGCGTAAACATTTCTTCTGCATTAAAAATGCCCTATGAATGTCAACAAAACTGTTTAAGTTTCTTATTTCCAACGATTTAATCACTATTGATGTTGAGATCTAGGATCATTCACCTGACGAATTTAGCATGGGTGGGCTCTTAAGGCCTAGAGTGGCGTAAAAATATTTCCAATAAGCTCCAGGAAGCATCAGGAGACCAGAGGGTTGGCAATTACTTAGTACAAAGAAAGCATTGCCATTCAAGGTGGCAATGCTGCCAGCCTTTTGGGCACCCTGTCGCATGGGGGTCCGTAATGTTTCATATAATGTCAGATAGACTAACATACACTTAATATACAATCGATTAATATAAAGTTGTTTCATATAATGTAACGTTTCATATAATGGTATTTTCCTATATTTTGCTTTTCTCTAATTATCGATTGATATAATAGGATAAATGACATAATTGACAATATGCATAATTATACTTTCGTATAACATATTTATCACATAAATTTGTTTAACATACATACTATTTAGAATAATAGCGTTTTCATATAAATACTGCCTTAAGGTGAAATAGGTAATGTTAGGAATCGTAAGCTATGTCGGACCTGCGCGGCTCGCTCGCTTCGCTCGCTCGTTAGGGTCGCAGTTCAACCTAACACTCCTCCTGGCTTCGCTCGTCGTCGTACCTGTAGGTAGTTAGTATTTGTACATGTGGGTATGCGTACATAATAAATGATTCAGTCCTTGTCTGGAACTTGTGTTTGACTGTTGCCCCTAGTCTTCCCAACATGGCGCAGTCGGAATTAGGCAATAAAAAGTACTTATAAATTTCAGTTCAAGTATTAGGCAAGTTATTTTTGTAGCCGATAAATTCGATAAATATTAGTGGTTTCGTAGATACGTTAATTACGGACACTGGTATCGCGATGGAAGCTGTACTGCCGCCGCCGCCGCCATTTAATTTTGTTAATAATTTGGAAAACGTTACTTCGGGAAATTTATCCAAGGAATGGGACAAATGGAAAAGTGCATTTTTGGTTTATTATGAGGCGTGTGAGCTGGCGAAGAAACCTCCTAAGGTGCAAATTAATATTTTATTGCACGTCATTGGTGAGCAGTGTCGCGAGGTACACGCCCAATTTGACGCTGAGTTTCAAACCGTAACGGATTTGTTGAACAAATTTGGTGAGTTTTTCTCACCGAAAAAGAATGTCACAATTGAACGGCACAAGTTCTTTACGCGTAATCAAAAGCACGGCGAGTCTATTGAGCAGTATGCGTTCGAATTAAAAAGATTAGCAAGTGCCTGTGAATTTCAAGAATTGATGTCAGATTTAATAAGGGATCGACTCATATGTGGCATTAATGAGGACACGCTTAGGGAGCGTTTGTTACGAGAACCAGACTTGACTTTACAAAAATCTTTGGAGATTTGCAACATAGCCCAAATATCGAGGTTGCAAGCCGGCGCAATTAAAAAGGAATCGAGTGAGCATCAAGCTTATAATATTACGATGGGCTATGACCAAGATCAGTTTAGTTTAGAAGATGAGGGTGGCGCGTATAATCATGTGAATTGGTTGTCAAGACGAGGGTCGCGCGGCCGCAGCGCTCCGCGAGGCAGAGGACGTGGCTGGGGGCAGTCCGCTTCGCGCCCGGTCCCGCGTCGCAGCGCTCCTCCGTTTCGTAGTGCAAAACAACAACAAACGGGGTCTTATCATGGAAACAAAACAGCAGTGCAGTGTTCCAAGTGCGGGTATAATCATGGTGTCGAAATGCGGTGTCCGGCTCACGGGAAAGTCTGTCTAAATTGTAATAACTTGAATCACTTCTCGCGAATGTGTAAAGTGTATGATGTGCAAGCTGACGAGCCCGCCGATCAGGTAACTCATTGTTTTGATGTTACACGTAGTGACTGGTCGATAGATTTAGGATTTGGGAACAGTTACATTAGGTTCAAATTAGATTCTGGAGCTGACGTGAACGTTTTACCGCGTAAATATTTAAGCCAAGTCGGCATAACTGAACAGGATTTATTAAAAACTTCGGTAAAATTGAAAGGTTATTCGGGTAGCGATATCATTGTTCTTGGCAAGGTTCATTTGAAAACGGAGTATAAACAGAACTTCTATATATTAGAATTTTTAGTGGCGGACGTTTCATCACCGCCGGTTTTGGGCCGCGACTCGTGTACTGAACTAAACGTAATTAAGTTAGTGCTTAGTGTCAACGTGGCCCAACGCTATAGTTATATTCCTAAGGAATATCATGATGTGTTCGAAGGGTTAGGATGTATGCCAGGCGAATATAAAATAGAGATTGATAAAAGTATTAAGCCCGTAGTCCATGCTCCTAGGAAGGTTCCGATAGCTTTAAAGGATAGTATTAAGCAAAAGTTAGACGATATGGTTAGCGAGGGTATAATTGCAAAAGTTGAGGGTCCAACAGACTGGGTTAACAGCATGACCGTTGTTCGAAAATCTAACGGCGAGTTAAGAATCTGTTTGGACCCACGGGATTTAAACCATGCTATTAGAAGAGAACATTTTAAGTTGCCTACTTTAGATGAAATAACTGTGAATTTGCTAGGGTCCAAATATTACAGCACGCTAGACGCAAAACAAGGGTTTTGGCAGCTACGGTTGCATAAAGATAGTACAGATTTATGTACATTCAATACAAGTTTCGGTAGGTATAAATTTTTGCGTTTACCTTTTGGGATCGTATCGGCCTCAGAAATTTTTCATAAAAGGATGTTCGAATTTTTTGATGATATACCCGGGGTTTGTTTATTCGTTGATGATTTGCTTGTCCATGGCAAAACGAAACAGGAGCACGATGACAGACTCAAGAGAGTTTTGGACAGATGTAGGGAGATCAATATAAAACTAAATAAAAATAAATGTAAATTTGGTTTAACTGAAGTTAAGTATTTAGGACACAAAATCAGTGCGAAAGGATTGTGTCCGGATAGTTCACGTACCTCAGCTATAAAAAATATGCCACAACCAGAAAATATTAAAGATTTAGAGAGATTTTTGGGAATGATTAATTATGTAGGTAATTTTATATCGAATCTGTCGAATAGGAGTTTTGTATTGAGGGAGTTATTACGTAAAGATACCGAATGGCATTGGACGGAGATTCATCAAAAGGCATTTGACGATTTAAAAGATTGTCTCGTAAAAGCTCCCGTGTTGCAATTTTACGATTTAAATAAACCGGTAATAATCTCGGTTGATGCTTGTAAGAATGGGTTAGGGTGTTGTCTCATGCAGGATAATTTACCGGTGTGTTATGCCTCACGGTCGCTTACGAAAGCTGAAACAGCTTATGCACAAATCGAGAAAGAACTGCTGGCGGTTGTTTATGCATGTGAAAAATTTTACACATATATCTATGGTAGGGGTGACGTAATCATAGAAAGTGACCATAAACCGTTAGTCACTATAATAAACAAGCCAATAGCTACCGCTCCAGCCCGTTTACAGCGAATGCTACTACGCTTACAGCCATATCATTTTAAGTTAGTTTATAAACCGGGGAAATATTTGTTTATGGCTGACACTTTGTCACGTGCGGTAGAAACGACTCGCGGCCCGCCCGAGGAGCCGCGGGATCAACTAGATTCGCGTGCGCAAGTCTGTGCCGTTGCAATAAGTAACCCTCTATTTGACTCACATTTTGTAAAAATACAAAAGGAGACGAAAAACGACACAGAGCTGCAATCATTAACCAAGTATGTCGAAGAAGGATGGCCAACACATAAACATGAGGTAGATGTTCAGGTGCGTTCATATTGGGGATACCGCGAAGATATATCGTTAGCGTATAGCATGTTATGGAAAGGTGACAGAATTATTATTCCTCTCTCGATGCGCAATGAGATGTTAAGGCGTGTACACATTGGGCATTTAGGATTGGAAAAATGTAAATTAAGAATTCGAGAAAGCATGTTCTGGCCTAACATTAACACTCAATTGGAGGATTTCATAAGCAACTGTCAAGCATGTCTTACATTCAAAAACAATAATAGGAAGGAAACTCTGATTCCTCATAGCGTACCAAACAGGGCGTGGTCAAAAATAGGTGTAGATATATTTCATTTCCATGGAAACAAGTTCTTAATTGCAGTTGATTATTACAGTAAATATGTAGAAGTAGTGCAATTAAATTCGTTAACATCTGATTACGTCATCAATGAACTCAAAATTATTTTTAGTCGGCATGGGATTCCTGACACATTAATTTCAGATAATGGTCCAGAATTCAGATCATACAGTTTTGATACGTTTTCAACAGAATGGAATTTTCAGCATGTGACGTCATCGCCACTTTATGCACAATCTAACGGCCAAGTCGAACGGACAGTCCAAACTATTAAAAATTTACTAAAGAAAACCCACGAAGAAAAAACAGAATTTAGGTTAGCATTACTTGAATATCTGAACACACCAATTAGTAACAAACTTGCTTCTCCTTCTGAACTTTTAAACAGTCGCAAAATGCGAGGTATTGTACCGTGCCCTCCAAAATTATTATTGCCCAAAATACAACAGAATGTGAAGCAAGAATTAGAAGCCCGTCAACAAAAGCAAAAACATCAATATGATAAAACTGCTCGTGATTTGTCTCCCCTCTGTCCCGGCCAAAATGTAAAAGTAAGAATAGACAAGCGTTGGGTGAGCGGAACCATTATATCACTACGCGGTATACGATCGTATTTAATAAAAATCATTGGTGGTGGCACTCTGGTTAGAAACAGGCGTCATCTTATTAAAGATTCCGACCAGCGCCCCACAGCGCTCGATGCTCCGGTATGCTCGCTGCCTTACGATGATATCGCTACTCGAACTGATAACGCGCAGGCGTCGCACGGCAGCGCTGGCGCTGCCGTGTTCGATTCCCAGCATACCTCAGCCGCGCGCTCTGATCAAATCGATAATTATGTTACTCGCTCCGGCAGGGTGGTGATCGCGCCTGATCGGTGGGGCACGTGGGCCTGATGAGCTGGTACGTTATGCAATCGGTACTAGTAAGAAGGTCAATAAAATTAAGGAAGTTTGTATTTAGAATTAAGTCACTATTTTAAAATCTTGTTAGTCATAAGAAGATACTCAAATCAAAACATTATAGTTTTTCTATGTAATCAGTAAATATTCAACAATGTATGTACACATATTTTCTTTGCATGAAACTCTTGAAATTTAATATTAACTATTACATTTTATTATTTACAATTTACAATTATTACAATTCATTAATTTTATTTTTTAAAAAGCTACATTTTGTAATTTTGAAATGTACATTTTTAATTTTTTGCATGTGTTTATTTTTACTTCAAATTCTGAGATTATACCTAATGAATTCAATTTTATATTTTATAACACTATTTTACAGTCAGTTTGATGAATTACTCAATTTTAAAGGAAATTTTATGTAGTCTTCATAATTAATTATTTATTTTGATCATGATGTTTTTAGATAAAGAAAAAATATTTTAAATTGTTATTATATTCTAATTGTAAACATTAGTGAACAATGATATTTTTTTTATTTTTTTAAAAAAGGAGGTTGTAGGTAGTTAGTATTTGTACATGTGGGTATGCGTACATAATAAATGATTCAGTCCTTGTCTGGAACTTGTGTTTGACTGTTGCCCCTAGTCTTCCCAACAGTACCTAACCTAAGCCAAGTCGGACCTGCCTTATGGTGTAACAGGTACTGTTAGGAATCATAAGCCAAGTCAGACCTGCGCGACTCGCTCGCTTCGCTCGCTCGTTAGGGTCGCAGTTGAACCTAACACTCCTCCTCGCTTCGCTCGTCGTCGTACCTAACCTAAGCCAAGTCGGACCTGCCTTAAGGTGATATAGGGGGTGACAACCTAATATATCTAGTCGGAACCACCTTTTATTTAGATATAGTAAAATCAACTTATATCTTCTGTAGTTTATAGCATTGAAGAATTATATCAAGTAAGTCATTATGATAAATACGTTTTATACCAAGTAATAAATATAGTAAATGTACATTCTACTAAAAGTAATTATACCCTATAAACCATTATATCAATTGTTACATTAGATCATTTGAAAATTATCTAAAACAATATTATACCATTCGTTACAATATACAAAGCAATGGTATATCAAACCAAAATAGATTAAGTGAAGTTATATGAAACGTCGGGCACCCGTCGCATGGGCCCCTATTAGGGGAACATTTTTATATCTGATTATTTTTTATTTAAAAAATACTTCTTGGTTTTTGTATGCATACTCATGTATGTTAACATACTCGTGTGACCCTATTATGAAACGGTCCTCGTGTTTTTAGGCTTTTCATTATGTAACAGTTGTATAAACTTTTTTTATTATTCATTCGACTCGTGATTTATTTATTTAGACTTAGATTTATAATTTCCACTTCAGCCAGACCCGAGTTCAAAGCAGAGCATTATTTGAAATGACGGAAGTTCGGAACAAAAATTAGGAGGAGCGAAAAGTTTTAAGGAAAAACCATTTAGAGGCACAAAACAAAATTTGCTCTCAAAATCGTTCTTTGTTCTTCGATTCGTCCCACGCATTGTCGAGCTTATAATAGTAATTTATGCAACCGTTGTATAAGAGGGGGCAAAAAACGCGGTTACGATGTGAGCGTAGCGAACATCGTAAGAAAGATGCCACGAGCGTTTTTTGACCTACTTTATACAACGTTGCATACAATACTTTTTCTACGACTCGACATTTCATAAATAAAATGCAAATAAACTACCCGCTCGGAATCAACAAAAAAAAAATAGTCTTTTTTATTGACGTCCATCTGTCAAAAAAATATGAACTTATACATAAAGGTATACGTTCACTATACTAAACATCTGTCAAAAAATATGAACTTATGCATAAAGGTATTGGTTCACTATACTAAACATCTATGCAGTAAAGATAAAACTTTATTTTTAAGTTGGCAGCAATGCCTTAGTACAATTTTTTTTAAATTGCAAATTGTGTGAATGCAGCTGTTTATCTTGCAATCTGTGTTACTAAGTGATACTTTTTTGGCGACATTATAACATCGTTTAGCAGTGTTTTTTTGGGCAGTAGACAATAGACTTTTACAGACTTTCATAATTTATGTCTTTATATTAGAGTTAGTACCTAACTATATAAATGACAGAAAAAAGTACTGGAGTAGAAAAAAGTTTTTTTCGACGGTGACGACATTTTCTCAGTTGTTTTTGTAAAACTATACGCCATTAGTGTTGGCGTGACAAAGCGACCGTCCGTTGCATGTGCATCGCTGCAACTGACTGGTTATTTTTCCAGAGCAAAAGCGGAAAGCGCACAGGGAGAGGCTTTACGTTCCGTGCTCTTAATATTACGCTCTCAGTCCAGCGTCAGTGATCTCGCACCCTTACGGCCCAGACACCGATCTTCGGTGTACGGGTATGCCACGACTTTCGACGGCAAGCGGCGTGGCGTGCGGTTGAGCGAGAGATCCAAGCGCGGCGGACATACGAGTGAGAGAGACACACGTACCGCGCACCGCTGTCGCGTAAAGTCATGGCATCTTCGTTACAGACAAGCCACGACTTTAGGCGGTAAGTGGCGCGGCGAGTGGTTGAGCGAGAGATCCGAGCGTGGCGCACATACGAGGGAGAGAGACACACGTACCACGCACCGCTACCGCTCGCCGCTAAACCGAGCCGTTAGACTCGAGGAATATTTTGTTCGATTACGCCGTCCAATATTACCTATTCATGATTATGGAATAGATTACGTAGTACGTAATGTTATGCAATTACATTAGGGAAACCTATTGAAGGGATTTGGATTACCTCAATATCCGCGACGCAGAGAATATAAGTGGTTATCTATTGGTTATGTACAGTCAGCATCAAAAGTAACCCAAATAACTGACAATATAACTACTGGTTTATGTCAAATTATAGAGGGTGAAACCTAAGTCGTAAACAGAAATTTTCGTTTCTATCGAAATATTTTAAGGCAAATTCATTGCATTAACTCTTTCTAGAGTTAATGCAATGCAAACAATTAAACTTTACGACAACGACGCGGTTTGTAGAGACCTGCCGACTGAGCCGGCGGTCCCGGGCTCGAATCCCGGCCAGGGCAAATATTTGTGTGATGAACTCGAATATTTATGCTTGGGTCATGGTTGTTCTATGTATTTAAGTATCTACATAAGTACGTATATCGTCGTTGTATTCTGAGATTTCCGTTGACAACCCTTAATTAACACGGGCGGGCAGAAAACTGAGAAAACGTGAACAGTCAGTGGCGGGTACTATCTAATTTTGCTCGTACGCAATTTGTAATGTTGAGACCATCTCAGGACCTATTTTAATATATATATATCAATGCGAATGAAGCCAAGCAACCCGACGTACGCTCGCTCGTAGCCTTTAGTCAGTGAACCAACATTGGACTCGGCAAGTTACGCTTGCCGCATAGGGTAAAGTAGACACTAGACATTCTGACATAGCCCGAAGGATAGCAAAACTTAAGTGGCAATGGGCAGGGCACATCGCTCGTAAAACCGACGGTCGCTGGGGCCATCGAGTTCTTGAGTGGCAACCACGCACCGGACGACGCAGCGTGGGTAGGCCCCCACAGATTCAGATTCAGATTCAGATTCAGATTCGTTTATTTGCATATAATACGTAATAAAGGTCTTACAATAATCGTTCTGGTAACAGTATTAGTCGACATACTCAACATGCAAATATTAAAATAGTAAAGCTACCAAGTCATTATTCAAATTAAATTATACAGCATTGATAATTACAATTATAAAATAGCATCTAGAAACATCAAAATTATCAAATAAAAAAAATAAAAAGTCAAATCTCATATCAAAATATATAAAAAACAGCAAAAAATAATCAAATATAAAGCTAAAATAATAATATACATTAATAAATTCCACAAGTCAATAAAATTTCCGATAATAATAATTTCATAATGATAAATTCAAAAACTCAGTCACAGTAGGTATAGAAACAGTGAGTGGTAAGCCATTTCTTCAAGCCAGTAGTAAATGGTCTACCCTGAAGCGCCTTTATTCACAAGGTGGACTGATGACCTGGTGAAGGTTGCTGGAGTCCGCTGGATGCGGGAGGTGCAGGACCGGTCATGGTGGCGTTCTCTGGGGGATGCCTATGTCCAGCAGTGGACGTGTTTTGGCTGATGATGATGATGAGACATTCTGAGACTTCCATTGACACGCGCGGGCAGAAAACTGAGAAACCGTGGACATTCAGTGGCGGGTATAATTTAATTTCGTTGCTACGCAATTTGTAATGTCGAGACCCTCTCAGGACCTATTTTAAGATACTCATAAACGCGTCGAAAAGTGGTGGGTGTTTTATTAAACTTGAGTATTACCCGCTGCTGATTCGGTGACCAAAACATCTATTTTAGAGGTAGCATTCTAGCTGCTATACCGATGTGTCCTGTTACACTAGCAATACAATAAATGGAAACATAAATACCTTAATGATAATGAACAACCTTTTGATTGACAACTATTAAATACCAGGTGGGCCCTGTAACAGGAGCAATAAATTAAAACATAGATTCTACCCCTCCAACTGAACGACATTTATTAAACAACTTTTAAAAATAACTAATTTATAATGTAAATCTGTAAAATAAAGTTTATTCAAAGAGGCAAAGTATTGCGAAACATTTGATATAGTAAAGTGACAGCTATGTCAATGCTAAGGCGATGTCAATGTTGGACGGCGTACATTGAAAATGCTATTTACTTTGTTTGAAATAATGAACATATGAAAACAGTATTTCTAAAAAAAGTTTCTGAACAGGTGTTGTTCAGTTTGACGAGTAAAATCTATGTTTGAATTTTTTGCTCCTGTTACAGGACCCACCTGGTATAACTGGTAGTATACTGTTTATTCAATAATGAAATATTTGATATTTAGTAGCGTGACAGATATAAGTACGAGTATCATTTCGGTGTTGAAAGCGTCCATTGAAAATAATATTTAATTTGTTTGAAATAATAACCATCTGAAAACTAATAAATTTTTATTGAAGCAGTGACGTCAGTTTACACTAACTAAATGTTTATATAGATGCAAAAAATCGTTTATTTTTTCATGCTCTAAGCGAGATTTGAACCCACGGCTTTCCAGAAAGCCGAAAAATAGAATCATCTGAAATCCCGAAATAGTATTTTATGCAACCGTAGTATAAGAGGGGGCAAAAAACGCGAGTGGCTTGGGTTAAGTATATCTATCGTAAGAAAGATGCCACGAGCGTTTTTTGACCTACTTATACAACGTTGCATACAATACTTTTTCTACGACTCAACATTTCATAAATAAAATGCAAATAAACAATAAAGAAAATAATTACATGTTCCCGCTCGGAATCAACAAAATTAAAATAAAATTGTCTCTGATATACTTTTTTTTTATTGACGTCCAGCCGTCAAAAAAATATGAACTTATACATAAAGGTACCTATACGTTCACTATACTAAACATCTGTCAAAAAAAATGAACTTACGTTCACTATACTAAACGTAAACATCCATGCACTGATAAAACTTTTTTTTAAGTTGGCAGCAATGCCTTAGTACAATAAGATTTTTTTTTAAATTGCAAATTGTGTGAACGCAGCTGTTTATCTTGTAATCTGTGGTACTAAGTGATGCTTTTTTGGCGACATTATAACATCGTTTAGCAGTATTTTTTTGGGCAGTAGAGTATAGACTTTTACATACTTTCATATTTTATGTCTTTATATTAGAGTTAGTAACTATATAAATGAAAGAAAAAAGTACTGGAGTAGAAAAAGTTATATATAAGTTATACTGGTTAAAAAGTTAAAAGTTTATTTGCAAAATTGCTAAACAAATGACACTAAATAGGAAAAGGTCTCATTGTGCGATGGCAAATAAATTAATTTTCAAAATCAATTAATAAATGAAATGACGGACTTAAGAGGTAAGTAACAAACATTAAAAAAATACACAACTTTTTGAATTCGGTTGAAAAACCATAAATTGTCATTATTACGAGTAGCGGTTTTTAATAAAGTTTTAATATTTTTATTATTGATAAAGGTGGAGTATTACAGACGTCTTTGCCCTTTCACAATAAATGCTATATTCTCGTACATTTCTGTAAGAAAATATTTATATGTTAAATAAAACTCGGCGCTCTGTTTGCGGAGGTGTCCATTGGGAACATTCTGACATTAGATTACAGGAGATAATAGACGAGGGACGTTATAATAATTATGATTATAATTTATTGATAAATACTGGTTCTATGTGAAATGTATACTAAGATTTTGTTACCAGACTTTTCGAGTTTCATATAAGTCGTGTCGCGGGCGCCCTACGCAACGGTGGCAATCCGCACCGACGGTCAGTGCGACACTAAAATCAGCCTTAGGAGCACTTTGATTAATAAATACATAAAATTACTAAGTGATATCAACGTATTTTTTAAGATTTAATTTTTAATCAATTAATGAGTTTGGTAGTTTATTGCATTACTAAAAAAATCGCTTGTAGTTTTCTGCAAAACTAAGGTCGCATCTTCTTCTTTATTTAATCCACGCCCTAACGCTATCCGTCACATAACGTTAACGCAATAAACGAATCGATTTCTTCGGCGGAGAAGTTACCTAACTAACTTGGAACACGCTAACATGTCAGGGTATTGGTGAGAAATATTTTTGTTAGAAAGCCAAGGAAGTACGGCTTATACGCGCGATTTTCTAACAAACTTGAGTTTGACAAGCCTTTAAAATATGTTACCTGCGTGCGGAGGAGTTTGGAGTTCTTTGGCCACATTGCCAGAATGAGGTGACGATTTAGAAAAGCTGCTGGTAACGTAAGGTGTGTGGAAGACGGCCCAGAGGCAGAAGTCCAACACGCTGGTCGGACCAGATACGCTCTACCCTCAAGAGTTCAAGACCTCAATTTACGATGCCATCCACGCAGGCCAGTATAGAGTAAGCTGGCGCAAAATGGTTCACGAAACAGTAGCTCAGGGAGGCCACGACCCTCAGCATTGAGGATATCGACTAAAGGAGGAGGAAAATATGTTACCAGCTTTCAGTCAACTTATTTTAACTGGAAAGTGACAGCAACTTTGTTTAGAAGAAACAAAAATATACAAGAAGAAATAAACACGTAACCCACTTTCTTTGTATGAATCTTCGACATATTCAGATAGTCTGCGCGGAAGAGAAGAATCGTCGAAGGATTTGAGGGCGTGCCAGTGCTATTTTATGGTTTTTAGGGTTCCGTACCCAAAGGGTAAAAACGGAACCCTATTACTGAGACTTCGCTGTCCGTCCGTCCGTCCGTCCGTCCGTCCGTCTGTCACCAGGCTGTATCTCAATAACGGTGATAGCTAGACAGTTGCAATTTTCACAGATGATGTATTTCTATTGCCGCTATAACAACAAATACTAAAAATAAAATAAAATATATATTTAAGGGGGGCTCCCATACAACAAACTTGTTATAGATTATATATATATATATATATATATGTATGTATAGGTACGGAACCCTTCATGCGCGAGTCGGGCTCGCACTTGCCCAATTTTATTTGCTATGCTGACAATACTGTCAGTTATTTTAAGATAATAAATAATTTATATATTTTTATGAATATACTTACGTAAATTTATATATTTTTATGAAGATACTTTTTTGTCGAAGACTAATTACTTAGAGGGACTATTAAATACGTAATAATTTAATATTAAATACAAAATACGTAACTGTCATAGCGGACACACGTTCTGTGGCTTTTTTTAAGTTGATAATATTATAAAAACTAAAGATTGTATTGTGTATGTTTGTTACTTCTTCAGACCG
The DNA here is from genome assembly GCA_905147355.2 of Apotomis turbidana. Classification (NCBI taxonomy): domain Eukaryota; kingdom Metazoa; phylum Arthropoda; class Insecta; order Lepidoptera; family Tortricidae; genus Apotomis; species Apotomis turbidana. Next base: position 20,988,862 of record LR990292.1, on the reverse strand, counting down.
AAAGGCACGGAGAGTTTGAGCTCAAACTGCTTGACTGGGGAGCTCCGATAGTTATGTTACACTATAAACAGGGTGAAACTTAAGTCGTAAACAGAAATTTTTCTATCGCAGTATTTTAAGGCAAATTCATTGCATTAACCCTAGAAGCAAACAATTAAAATAAATTGATAATAATTTTAAATAGCAAAAACACCAATTTATAGTCACCCTATTCGACAAGACTTGGTCTGCGGGGCTAATATGATGGTTGCGTTTATCACGTGATAAAGAAGTGACTATCATGACAAACATCTGTCACTCACACTCGCATTTTGTCAAAACGTGACGGATGCTTTGTCAATTATTTACCGCGTGATAAAAGCGGCCATCATAGGCCCGCTGTATGGTCTATGATAGGTTAACGTAGCAATGAGGGTGACCATGAAAGTTTTACAAACAACGTTTACATATTTTTGCGTGTTGTCACGTCCATGTTTAAACTAAAGTTAAATAGTAAGAAACACATTTCTGTTTACGACATAGGATTCACCCTGTATAGATAGTTATAGTAGTAGTATATCCTAACTTAACACATAAGTTACTTTCCATTCTGAAAAAAAAAAACATGGCTATCGTAGTATAATTATGTATTAACGCAAACGAAGCCACTGGCTAAAGTAAGTAACTTATAAAAAAGAAATCTGAAACTACCGGTCCTTTTTTGTTCTGTAAACAAGGATCTATTGTCGATACTAATTAACTCTTCGAATTGTTGTCATCTTAAGTTATAACAGGATCTCCATCTTCTAATTAGTAAACAATCTATTTTACCGAAGCTTTCATCATTTCATTGTGATTGTTTACCTGGGCATTTGTCCTTTTATAAAGATGAAACACTTGATTATTGACAAACACGAATTCGTTGTTGGACCAAAAGGTTTGCTTGTTATTTTTTATTAGAAAGTCCAGTATTCATCGTATTTGACACACATATATAATAGTTCGTCAAAGCAGTTCCTAAACGGCATTGACGAAGATCAGAGAAAACTTTCTATGGGTCGTCTTTTATTCTGTTTTGTGAAGTTGAAGGGGTTTTTAAATATATTTTTTAGGGTTTCGTACCCAAATGGTAAGATTCCGCTGTCCGTCTGACTGTCTGTCGGTCACCAGGCTGTATCTCATGAACCGTGATAGCTAGATAGTTTAAATTTTCACAGGTGATGTATTTCTGTTGCCGCTATAACAACAAAATACTAAAAACAGAATAAAATAAATATTTAAGTGAGGCTCACTTTCTCATATTATAAAAAAAACAAAATTCTACCCAAATTAAATCGGTCAATAAATCGCGTTGTTTTAGGCTGAAGCCATACAATCCCGTGTTCCTGTCATACGTTGTGCCACGTGATCTCGTAACACAGTGCAACCGAAATTATCGACTCAAAACTCAAAAAATGAAGCTCTGTCTTTTTACCCTTTATCCTTAAGCCACCGATCGAAGCGCTGGTAAATAACAGTTGTAAACAAACGACCACCATTAAAGACCACCATGTAGGTTAACGACCTACTTTTTAATCGTTTAATAGTTTGACCTATGGTACAAGGGAGGAGCGGAAACGTATTTGAAAAAGTGTCCAGCGATAAGCAGTAAATAATAGTTCCATGGCGCGCAATAGTGCTAGAGTTGCAAGGAAGTATGAACAAACTTCAAGTTTAAGACTGCGTCGAGCGAAATGTGAAAACCGGCCAAGAGCATGTCGGGCCACGCTCAGTGTAGGGTTCCGTAGTTGCTCATCCTTCACAAGAGACGGGCTTAAAACAGCGGTTTTAAGCCCGAGGCTTAAGTTACCAGAAAGATATCAAGTTCTATAAAAAGGTCGTAAACACCAAAGTAACTGTAATTACTTTGCGTTCTGGAAGTCAACTTACGTCCTTTTAAAGAAAATTATGAAATTTTGCGATAACTCAAAATTTTTATCAATATAGTTTTCACCGAAAGTAGGTAGGTACTTATAAGGCCTCATTTTTATGAATTTTCCCATATTTTTTGACCCGTGGTTGAAAAGTTAGACGGGGGGGACACTATTTGTTTTATTTTCGGAGCGAATATTTACAAAATTGCTGACTTTATCAAAAAGTAATGTTTAAAAACACCTACTATTTTTAAAAGACCTATTCAACCAAACACTAGGGTTGAAACAAAAAAAAAAGCACCCCCACTTTAGGTGTTCGAGAGGTAGGTATACGAAAAAAAATTTTTTTTTTAGTTTTTATTTTACCGTTTTGTCAGCGTGATACATACACATACTCATACCAAATTTCAGCTTTCTAGTACTAATAATCACGGAGCTAAGCCGCGGACGGACGGACAGACGGACAGACGGACAGACGGACATGGCGAAACTATAAGGGTTCCTAGTTGACTACGGAACCCTAAAAATAGGCAGTTGCCGTTAGGTAGACAACGTCAACACTAGTAGTTGTTAAATCCATTTCTAAACTATATATTTAGCACTTCGAAGAATGTGTTAACAACTTCTCCGTGGAAAAATTATAAGATTATTAATACTTTGCTATGCTTTTTTTATACTTTAACAATGGAAATCAATTCTGATTTCCAGTAAAAAAAAAGAATATTTAGATTACAATTTGTCCGCATCAAATATTTCAATTATTGTTTGGTATTAAAGGTCCAGATTTATCAAAAAGTGCTTATGATTCTCCATACATTGTTACTATGGCGGCCGCGCGCCGATCTCAATACGCATTCCCCGCGCTCTATGCATGGTTCAGTGGCTACCGCTCGGCGCAGTTTTAACACGGAGTGAACTGTGTCCTATTGTATTTTTTATTTTTATTTTAGGTGACCAGAGTAATTCTTACTTAAATCCTTTAAATAAGTAGTATATACAGAACAAACGCATACCGTGAAACATGCCAACTTTGCCCGCTTTTTTCGTAAAAACCCGAATTTCTCTCATTTTTTCTATGACAGGATAAAGTTTTTTTTGTCTAACGCATCCATCGTATTCATATGCATGCGTTTATTACGAGAAACAATTTTTAAATCTACATTTAACCAATTTTTTTATCAATTTTTACCTCGGGTAAAGTTATCTAAACTTTTGCAAACAATGCCCAAATCGATTATTTTCTTAACTATAGCCCCTACAACGTTTAGATAAGGATCAGTATAAAATCTAGGGTAATAATGGCGTTCTACTTAATATCTTGGTCTTAACTGTACAAACACGTGTGTAATATGGGTGGGCAATGTTACATAGGTATTTTGTTTTTCTCCATACAAGCCGAATCAAGCAGTTTGAAATTGTCAGGGTTGTCACTTTTGGTTGAGTAAACCATCTTTACCAATACCATTATCAAAATGAAAAATGTATGCTTAATATTCGATACTAATAGTTTGGCGGTTATTTTTTTACTTCACGTTAGAATAATCTAAATAAAAATTGTCATAATTGAATATTCTATGTTTTTTTGTTTTATGGACATGACATGACATGACATGCAGCTAATGCTAAAAGTACAACGGCTTAATAGAAATATAATTTCATTCATTCATTCATTCATCTCAGCCATAGGACGTCCACTGCTGAACATAGGCCTTCCCTTTGGACTTCCATATATACCGGTTGGAAGCGACCTGCATCCAGCGCTTTCCGGCGACCTTATAATTACCTTACCTTAAATACATAAACCTCCTTTATTTACGCAGTCAGGTAAAATTACGACAAGGTGACAACCCTAACCCTTTTTTTAGTCTGGGCAATGTTGGCATTCATAGGTTAGCAAGTTACTGGATAACATTGCCCACCATCATAACTCCGGTTTTAATAAGTATTTTTAGTTCAAACTACAATAAAAATGATCTACAGTTCTTATTTTATAACAAGCAATAAGATACATTCACCTGAGGCTTCCCCATTCTGTAAAAAATACACCAGAACTTCACCTAAAGTTGGCCCGCCAAATCACGCACCTTATTCGACTAGTCCCAACACGTTACGGAATGAAGTTGCGCGCAAATGTGATTCCCAGTGATACCACAGATTTATAATCTATTTTCCACTAAAAATAGTAGTGTTGCCTTAATCATCTTGAAATTGTCTACAGTAACGTTTCTTTTTATAAGTAGCGTTTTGGGCAAAGTTCCCTGTGGAGGCAAAGTTGGCGTATTTCACGGTAGGTATTCATTTATATGTAAAATGTATAAACAAACCGTTGGTAACGGAACTACTTTTAGTCACAGTAACGACACTAATTTAAAACCTTTCAGCGGATACTTTTTGGATATAATTATGAGGACTTCGCTCCTGTCTTTTACCCGCCATAGTTCGACCGTTCAACTGATGGGTATCTTTTATATATCATTCGATAGAATCATTCGTAAAAGGATTGTTATCGTGAAGAATACAGTCTGCATGTTTATTTTCTGATGGGTAAAGTGACAGATTGATTTTATCAGTTCTATTTGCTTTTACTTCGTTAAAGTTCTGTGTTCTTTGTTACAATTTCGATTTAAGCCCAATGTTGTGTCCCTGTTGAAAGTTAAAGAGTTGTTGTCAGACTTATAATAATTATGGCTGTGGGCGGGGCTTATTGTTTGTAGACCAATGGCTGCTGTGGAAGACGGGGTCTTCAATGACGACTGCGTACCGGACGTGCGTGAGAGGTCTCCACAAGTGGACTGATGAGTTGGTCAGGACTTATTTTTCAAAACGTTGGATAAGGGTGGTGCCGTTTTTCGGCTAATATGATAATAATAATGGATTGTATTAGTTTATGCAACTGTTACCTAATGAGTGATCTTATAACACGAGTTTCATAATACATCACTTGAGTGTTTTATGGTATAATTATGTACAGTTACATACACTACTTTATCTACCCACATATTCATCGTCATAATTATCATAGGTTTTATTTTTTGTATATATAAAGTACTCAGTACTAGCAGTAGTACCCTTGGAGTGGAGGAATCAATGCCAGACCGCCTGTTGTTTACCTCTGATAATTTTTCTTAGTGTATATATCTCTCAAGTTTCTATTTGTGTTGTGCAATAAAGTAGATTTGTATTGTATTGTATTCCCAAAGTCCTTTAAAACACTCTTTAAATGATACCGGAATTCAAAAATCTTAATCACGTAAAGTTGTTTCGCGAGGCTGTACTAGTTCAAAAGACGCAATTAGTTAATTGAAAGTAAAAAAAAGGTAATTAGTTAATCGAAAATTTAAAAGGGCAAGGGTTACAAATGAATAAAGTACTTATTTAGATATATACTCTTCACAAGTGGGACTCGACTAATAAGCGTTCGATATCGAAGCCGTTGACGGGTGTTTACCCCTAATACACTCGCGGTCAAATGTTTCGAGACACAGTTCCCCAATTACTCGAAGACGGCTGAATTGGAATTTTGTTTGAAAGAGGATAATTTCTAGTTGGTTCAATGGCTATAAGATCAGAATCTGATGATGGGATCCTATTAAAATGCATGGAACTTTTCTAATTATAATAGGTATAGGCAGCATACCGTTATGTGAGGCTATTTGGAACCCAAGAGGCAATATGGAAATTTGCAAATTAAAGTTTTTAAGCCCCAGTTAATCCCACCACAATAGTTTGAGCAAATCTATTTGATACACCTAAAAACATTCACTTACACGTCCAGGTAAAAATAAATGAAACTTCCCCAGAAACCGACAGAGCCCGCTAGGTGAGCGCAGCCCACCGCAGACACGGACGGAGCCCGCCAGGTGGGTGCTTTTATAGTACAATCCGCCGGCGTGCTGGGCCGGCAGCTGAGAGAACTTACGAGTGGCCACCAGGCGGGTTGTTGGTCGAGAAAGCGGTATGTTCCTTTCCTAATCCCTCTCTTTGCGTCGTGTTCCTCATTACTGAGGGTCGCGATTCTCCGGATGATTAAGTATTTTTTCCTTGATACGTTTCCGCCCTGTGTCTGTCCCTTGTATCATGGATTGCATCGTGCTGTTTGGTGTTGAGCGGTGAGTGGACCTGGTCTGACCGTCTTGTAGCGCTACAGCCTCTCGATCTTTTTCCTTCAATCTTGGCGGCTCAAGGTTGTGCCTGTTCGTTCCTAATATTACAATGGTAAAAAAATCAGGCATAAAGCATCTACTTAGTACAAAGAATCCCTTGACTTATCTTATAAGAAAGAAAGAAAGAAGAAAGAAAGAAGATTAATTTATTGCCACAATTTTCACAAATTTGGCATGTACCTACTAAAACTAACAATAAGAAATTAAAAAATAAACTAGTCCATGCATAGGTTAGCTTAGAGGCAAACGGTTAGGGCGTCAGCATGATGCTGATCGTACTTATGGTACTTATCCGTACCTATTATTATTTGGACCTACTGTTGCTCTCGAAAGATATCATTTCGTGACGTGGGCTTTCGTTAAAGTGTGTGTTTTTTAACTATGGGCGATATTCCTTATCAAGTTTTTTAAAAGTAAAATAAATTATTAGTTTTTCGCAATTTGTCTCATTAAAGTTTAAGTTAGTTTTAATATCAATTTATCGGAGCAAGTTTTGTACGGTGTATTACAACAAAAACCATACAAAAACAAAGTTAACAAATTAAACACAGATACAATCATTTTAATAACGGTGTCTACCGTTAACAGGCAGACAGTACCCTTACGTAGTTAACGAAACCGTACTCGCCAGCGACAGCGTAAACGATTTGTATGGAGAATAGTACAGCGCCTCTAGCGCTTACTTTGTAGAACTACAATTCTCAATACAAATCGTCTACGCTGTCGCTAGCGAATACGGTTACTGTAAACTCACGGTATGGGTACAGCTTTTATGTTCGTGAAGTGAACTATTTGACCGCAAGTGTAATAACACGTGTTTGATATCAAAGCCTGTGTCTTTGAAGTTTGTTTACGTCTCCTTATACATTTTATCCACGTTATTTGCCTTCTTTCTGCCTAGCAAATACAATATCACTTTGAAGACTGAGAACTTGACTCCGAGCTGGAATCGATGTACCTACTGCAAATTTAGTTTGATTTTACTGTTCTGTTTGGATATCAGTTGGACAGATAATGAAACTAAACCAGGGGTTGAGTTCGCCGTCTCTAGTGGAATGTACTTCCATGTCCACGGCCATATTATTTTGTCTGGTACCTAGACCCTTGAATGTCGCTACGGGGCTATGATGGTTACGTTTATCACGCGATAAAAAAGTGGCAAAACATCTGTCACTTTTTGACAAACGGTGAGTGTGAGTGACAGATGCTTTATAATTTATTTATCACGTGATAAATGCAACCATCATAGGCCCGCTGGAGAGAATAATTCGATAAGTTCTCATTAAAAGGTACAGAGTTCATCGCTCAAAAGGAAAAAATAAGCTGTTATTGGTGGAAAGGAAAAACTGCATTGGTCAAGAAAACCACACAACTCTGCTGCCTGAGTCTCCTGGAGGTAAAATAAGAGCGGATCAGGGGTGACCGAGTGGATAAAGTCCGGTTCCGCTAAAACTAACCTCTCTCTCTCTCTTGTCGCTTCCTTGTAAGTAAGTAAACGCTTTATTGTACACAAAAACAGTTAAAAAATACATCTATTACAATTAACATATAGGTACAAAGGCGCACTTATCCCTATAAGGGATCTCTTCCAGTTAACCTTTGAGCAGTTGAGTGAGTACGAGAAGAAGATAGACAAACTAACACCGTGTACAAAAAGGTATTAAAAATAATAAGACTACTAATAATTACACATATAAACTATTAATACATACATACATACTATACATACATATTATTTGTGATTTCCGAAGCGGACACCGTTGATGAGAAAGTTGCCATCTTCAACTCTTTGCTAATGGGACTTTATGACATTCATGCACCAGTTCGACCTGTCAAAATTAAGCATTTGCCTGCTCCCTGGCTGACTGAGGAAATACGAGCGTTAATTGCAAAGAAAAATCTGGCTAAAAGCAAGTACAAAAACAGGCCATCGGATAGGAATAAAGATCGTTATCACGCTTTGCGTAACCGATGTAGTACAGTATGTCGTGACGCTCAGAGGCGTCATATCCATAAGTCAGTGGAGGTTGGCGAACCTGCAAAAATTTGGAAATTTCTCAAGTCATTAGGAGTTGGGACTTCTGACCATAGCTCTATTTCTAATAACGTCAATATCGATCAGCTCAATCAGCATTTCTCTTCGTCCGCTACATTCAGTGGCCCGATTAAGACTAACACTCTTAACAATCTTTCAACTGTCCCAATTCCTGACTTCTCCCCTTTTTCTTTTGAGCAATTTACTGTCAGTGATGTTAAAAAGAACGTATTATCTATTTCATCGAACGCCGTTGGGGTTGATGACGTGAGCCGCAACATGATTATTCCTCTTCTAGACCTACTTGCCCCTATCATTACCAGCATCCTTAATTTTTCTGTCTCTTCCAATGTTTTCCCCACGATTTGGAAAGATGCTGACGTAATTCCTTTACCCAAAAAACCCAATCCTTCCTCATTCTCTGACTATCGACCTATTTCTATTTTACCTTTCCTTTCCAAAGTTTTCGAACGTCTGGTCCATCGTCAATTAACATCTTTCTTAAATAGGAATAATCTCATGAATACTTTCCAATCCGGTTTCCGCTCAGGTCATAGCACGGCTACTGCGCTTATAAAGATAACTGATGATATCCGTGCCGGTTTAGATAAAAGAATGGTAACTGTTTTAACTCTATTGGATTTCAGCAACGCTTTTAATACTGTCGATTTCGATGTTATGCTTGCGATTTTACGTTCTATTAACATATCTCCTGCAGTGATTGACTGGTTTCATAGTTATTTAGTAGGTCGTCGTCAGCGGATCAAGGTGGAAGCCTCTCGTTCTTCATGGTGTAACACGCAGGCTGGCGTTCCGCAGGGCGGCGTGTTATCGCCCCTCCTATTTTCCATTTTCATTAATTCAATCACTAATTCTATCTTCTCTTCTTATCACCTTTATGCTGACGATCTACAAATCTACTCACAAGGTTTACTTGTTGATCTGCCTTCAATTATTAATAACACAAATATTGACTTAGAAAGAATTTTGAACTGGAGTAACTGTTATGGTCTAAAAGTAAACCCAGCTAAAACCCAGGTCATAGTTATAGGTAGTTCGAAACTTATATCTCGTATTGATTTTTCACTTCTACCTGGTATATTTTTTGACAGTGTACTGATTCCTTTTTCACAACAAGTGAAAAATCTTGGCGTGATTATGGACCGTACTCTCTCCTGGATTCCTCAGATCAGCGAGGTCAGCAGGAAAATGTTTGCTGCGGTAGGGTCCCTGAGACGACTCCGTAACTTTTTACCAATCGCCACTAAAATTACGCTTGCCCAATCTTTACTCCTTCCCATTTTAGACTATGCTGACGTGTGCTATCCTGATATTACTGAGGAACAGCTGAATAAACTTGAGCGCCTTCAAAATTTATGTATTCGGTTTATATTTGGCTTGCGCAAATATGACCACGTTTCCCATTTTCGCTCGCAACTCAAGTGGCTTCCTATTCGTCTTCGTCGCAACTCCCATATTCTTGTCTGCCTCTATAATATACTTTTCAACCCCGCTACACCTTGCTACCTAAAAGAGCGTTTTAAATATCTATCTTCTGTTCGTTGTTCTCAAAATTATCTTCTTTCTCCAATTCCTTCTTCATCAAAATTTTTAAATGACTCTTTTGCCTGCCAAGCGATTCGGTTGTGGAATACTTTGCCGCTCGACTTACGCAAAGCTCAATCCCTCCCCATCTTTAAACGTAACCTGAAGCAGCACTATTTATCACTTCCTTAGGTGATGTCTGAAATTAATTTTGAATGTACGTTATTACTTCATGTACGTATATTATATGTATATATGAGTATATATATGTAAATTATAAGTTATATGTGTATGTATATTTATTTATTATATATATTTATATTACAAACAATTCAGATGTATGTGTAAATTAAGTTTCTTAACCAGTTTCTTGCACTACCTTTTTAAAATGTATCCTCCGACTTTTTCTGCTACCCAAAGGTTGTCTGGAAGAGATCGCTCTTTAGCGATAAGACCGCCTGTTGTTACCCTATTTAACTTTGCTTTATTTCTTTGTATTAATCTTTTTCATGTGGTGCACAATAAAGGATATTATTATTATTATTATTATACATATATACATACATACATACATATATATAATGTAATATAAATATACACATAAATATAAATACATTGTAGATCCAATTCACAAGTCATTGGAAAGCCATAACTTCTTAAGATTCGTCTTGAGTGATGCGACAGATGGAGACTTCCTAAGGGACAGTGGCAATTCGTTCCACAGCTTCACAGCGCTTACTGTGAAAGATTTGGCGTACGTACGCGTCTTGTTAGACGGTACAGCCAAAGTGAGATTGGCAGACGACCGCAAGCGGTGACCACTGCCATCGGCCATATATTTAAACCTTTCATTGAGGTAAGGAGGTGAAGCAGGGTTGTAGAGAACATTAAAAAGCAATGACAGGACATGCAGGTCTCTACGCTGACGTATTGGCAGCCAACCCAGCTGCGCTCTAAAGGCGGACACGTGATCGTATTTGCGCAGTCCGAAAACATATTTTATGCACACATTTTGTAAGCGCTCGAGCTTGTCAAGTAGTTCCTCTTTGAGATTCGTCATAGCAATGTCACCATAATCCAGAAGGGGCAGCAAGAGTGAACTGGCAAGAGTAAGCTTGGTGGAGTAAGATAGGAAGGAAGTTCTGCAGGCGCCTAAGTGAGTGAAGAGATGCGAAGAGCTTCCGGCTGACCTCCGAGATATGCGGAGACTAAGACAATGTCTGGTCCATGATGATACCTAAATTCCTAACAGTAGAGGAAAGAGGGATAGGAATCCCACCAAAAAGAATATCAGGCACCACCATTTCCGCCAGCTTGTTCACAAAGTGAGGACTACCGATGACAATTGCTTGCGATTTTTGTGCGTTTACGTTTAAACCAAAATTATTAGCCCAGCTGTGAATAGATTCTAAATCTGCATTAATTTGATCAATAAGCGATGGCAGATCCTCAATACTAGCCGCTGCATAGATCTGCAGGTCATCTGCATAAAGATGGAACGAAGATCTTAGGCACTCTGTGATCCCACCAATGAAAATCGAAAAGAGAAGAGGAGAAAGGACCCCCCCTTGAGGGACACCAGCGGAAAGTTCACGCCATTCCGACATTTTGTCGTTGACCCTAACCCGCTGGCGTCGACCAAAGAGGTAGTCGTGAAACCAAGATAAGGATGATTGAGACACATTTAGTGAGCGAAGTATGCCGAGAAGGATATCAAAATCTACCGTATTAAAAGCGCTACTGAAGTCAAGAAGAACGAGGACTGTAAGTTTTTTGTGTTCGATATTAAGACGAATGTCATCAGTGACTTTAACCAAAGCAGTAACTGTGCTATGCCCGGGGCGAAAACCAGACTGGAAGGGATTGAATAATGTATACCTATTAAGATGAGACAGGAGACGGCGATTGACATGGAAATAGGGCGATATTGCGAAAATTCAGTAGGATTGGGTTTTTTCGGGAGAGGAATTACATGAGCAAGTTTCCAAGAGGAAGGAAACGTGCCCGAGGAAAATGAAAAATTTATAATATTAGAAAGGAACGGGGCAATGGAATCCGCTACGAGCATAAGCATGTCCACACTGAGGCATCCTCACCGACGGCCTTCGTCTTAATAGTTTTCAGAAAAGCAAGTGTCTCTTGCGGAGAAATTTTACCAAGTTCAAAGGGTGGAGAATCGGGGAGTGTAGTATTGGCAAGAAGTGATAGTGTTGATTGTTTAATGGAAGGGTGGAGAGTAACCGGAGAAGTACTAAAGTGCATATTGATGGCGTCTAGGTCGAGAGCGCAAGAAGAATTATGTTGAGCTTTGCCTACTCCCAATGACTTCAGAAATTTCCACAGCTTAGCAGGAGGACAGTCTTCGATACAATTGTGGATATGGCGGCGTCTGGCATCCCTACAGATCTTATTGCAGCGGTTTCGTAAAGAAATGTATGCCTGTTGGTAATCAGCGTTTTGCCGTGATTTTACACGCGCCCGGTCCCTTTTAGCCATGAGTTGTTTAATATCCGGCGTAAGCCACGGAGCAGGGAGGTGCTTTACACGCGTCGGTTTCAAAGGAGCGTGTTTGTCAAAAATCGCAAGCAATATGCCATTGAAAGCCTGCACCTTCAGGTCAATGTCATCCAGAAGCTCAACGCTACGCCAATCAGCACATGAAATATCATCACAAAGCGCCTGGGTATCGACATCATGAAGGTTCCTACGCAATGACCTTATGTCTCCTTTTCAGGGGACGAATATTAAAAGAAGCGTAAATAAGGTCATGGTTGGAGAAACCAGCAGCATTAAATTGACCATGGAATGAAACTAAATCCGGAGAAGAAGTTAAAATGAGATCTAAGAGCGAGGGAGGGCCATTATGCGGAAAATGTGTGGGGCTAAGAGATAAAACACTCAGGTTTAAAGAAGTAGCTAGAGAGTGGAGTTTTGAGGAACGAAAATCATTTTTGAGGAGACATGTGTTAAAATCGCCCATGATAATACTATGGTCAAACTGTGGGCCTAAATCAGAGAAAGTACTGTACAGCGAATCAAAATAATTAACATTAGAGGACGGGCTGTAAAAAACGCCAAGAAGAACTTTAGAATGATGCAAAGTGACATCTAAAAAAAGATACTCGAGAGCGTTTGAGTACACTGTCGGTGACTGAGAAACTACTTGACAAGCAATATTGCTTCTTATGTAAATGGCAACACCTCCGCCACGAACGGTTTCCGTTCCGCCATCTTTAGTGCCTGTCCTGTCATTGCGAATTAGACGAAAACCGGGTAAAGGATACAGAGTAGATGGAAGAGTAGGCTTTAGCCATGACTCTGAAATAAGAATAGCGCGAATATTTTTATTAGTGCTGAAAGTCGTAATTAATTCCGAGTAATGTGCCGGTATACTCTGCGCATTGATGTGGACGACGTTAAAATTTTTAACGGACGCATTGAATGAAAGTTGCAACCGATCACTGAGGTCAGGCATATCTGATGCATCACTCAGAGAATCATAAAGGCTCGAAGAAGAAAGAAAGTGAGAAGAACTCGCTGTCTATACTTACATTAAAAACATCAGACATTGTGAGTACAATTGAATACTATAACTTATAATATAATATATAAATATATAACAATATAAATACAATATAATATGGACTCCCTACTATATAAAATACGAATAATGAATAACAATAAAAAAGCACATTAACCTCCTCATTTGCTCGCCAGTAGCTAGTAAAAAAAACAGAGAAAACATGAATTTATAAAATTGGAGACAATTATCATTTAAATGACACACGAAAATATCAAAAATAAACTTAAAACTGTTTTAAGCTAAAATTAGACAGGAAAATACAACTCAAACACAGCAAAAACTAAACGCAGCGTACGTCAAACGTCAACTCAGATATCATGACATGACAAGTAGTGACAGAATGTATGTGATGTGACGTACTTGCAATAATGTTGGATTACCGCTGTTGATATGACATAAATAATGGACGGAGGAAAAGAAAGTAAACGATGTACCTTTTGGGTTAGAAAACTGCACAATTACATCATCACAGTCACAACGACAAAAGTTATGCAGTCGGCGTCGACTACGTCTTTGTTTTCGGGTTTTTGCCTCCACCAGATGTGGCAGAACGGGTGGACTTGGCCCGACGTGATGATTATGGAAGCCTTGTGACTGAGGATCGTGGTCATCATTGGATGGCACTTGGAATTAATGATTTCCCTCCATCCAGTCCTGTCCATTGCTTCCCCTACAAGCGAGCAAAACTTGGAGGAAGACGTGCCCTTTACTTGATCGTCCACAAGTTCGATTAAGCTACAACTACCTACTATTGATTAAATAAAAGTCACAGTCACAGTGCCCTTATTTCACATTAAGGGACGCCCACATCACGTGTTCTATTAGTAGGTATTTGCCGAAGCCAAACAAACATGACCCAATATCGAGTGGTCACCCGATCTCCAACTTACGATCACTAAACATTCGATTTTTCTTTTTATCGAATACTGGGCACTGGCTGACTCCATTTTACGTTGGCTTTTACTACCAAATTGGATTGTTTTTTTCCACAGTCGAATTAAGAACTCCAGGCTCACCGATTTAAACTCATATGTTTTGACGTTGTAGTTGGTTATATCACGCATAGATAAGAGTGTATTGATATCACGAATTGGACATGAAAATAGCTAGATGCCCGACTAGACTGAAATGTGTCTTGCCTTTTGGCGAGCTAAGGCAATAAAAACAGATACATACCTTCAGAGTAAAGAAAGATAAAAGCCCTAAAATAATATTATTCCACTTAGTGGTCACTAAGTGGAATAATAATGGATTGGAGGTCTCCAATAGCATATTTTTGTAAAATATAAACATTATTCTATCATAACAGTGAAAGATTGCTTGGTGCTCGCAAAATTTTCGTTTGACTGAAAATATTTTTTTTGCCGTAGTTTTTCAAGGTTGATTAAAAGCTCATATTGAAAAACCCATTAGGTTAGTTTTATAACAATCTTATAATTCGCAGTATGGGAAAAAAATTGGGCGAATGCGAGTCCGACTCGCGCCTGAAGGGTTCCGTACCATAATCTATTTATCAAGTTTGTTGTATGGGAGCCCCCTTAAATATTTATTTTATTTTATTTTTAGTATTTGGTGTTATAGCGGCAAGAAAATTTCAACTGTCTAGCATTCACCGTTCTTAAGATACAGTCTGGTGACAGACGGACGAACGGATGGATGGACGGATGGACGGATGGACGGACGGACGGACGGACGGACGGACGGACGGACGGACGGACGGACGGACGGGCGGACGGATGGACGGACGGACAGCGAAGTCTCAGTAATAGGGTCCCGTTTTTACCCTTTGGGTACGGAACCCTAAAAGTGACTTTCTATTCCATCGAATATTTGCCCAAACATTACGAAATGGAAATAAGTCGGTGATATTTTCCATATACTTCAGACATATTAACTAAAATATTCATGATTCCTGCCACAACAGCTTCAATAAAATGAAATTACTTACTAAGTCACTCAATTTACCCAACGGGGACGTGCGACAAGCCAATTAAAATGGCCGCTGCTCAATATTTCAACAAGGCATCGATTACGCTCGTCTTCCGTCAGCGTAGGTTGGAATAGGGATCACCCATGTTCTGTTTTCGTTTTCCTTGTCATCCCAATAGCACACAAGCTGCATATACAGCCTCTAAACAGATAATTTTAGCTGACTAAAGGCGATAACCTATGTGCTACTTGGGATACCTCTTGTTCGGGGAAAATTCGATATTTCCAGCCATATCGTCGTCTAGTACCCGTAGAACAAGCTTTGTTTAGAAGGACTAGGTCGATTTGGGTGCGCAACGGTCGCTATAACAACTTATGATATAATATTGGTCAATATAACGATCAAGTGGTATAATAAACGAATAATATAATAACATTTTTTATAATTTCATTGGCATAATATCATATAGTATAATGATCATTTGATAAAATACGTTTAAAGGCTCAATACACACTCAAACTGCTCAAACATAAAAGTTAAATTGTAATAGAGTTATGGTTAGGTACGACGACGAGCGAAGCGAGGAGGAGTGTTAGGTTATCTTGCGAATATAAACGTTAGGTATATCAAATGTCTTTTATACTTATTGAAATTATACCCTATGAAATTATACCTTATGTTGTTATATCTATTGAAATTATATGAAACGTTGTTATATCTATCACTACACACCCGGTCGATTTGTGTAAGATTAACCCTTAATATTTATCTATTTATTCTTCCCGACATTCATCAAGCCAGCTATATCCCAGAAATATCGCAGTCATTTTAAGGGATGTCACTATTGCTACTGCACAAGGATTAACAGGTTGGTATGTAAAGGAAATATGGCTAGCCGTTGGCTATGTAGGTGTGATTGTTTTTAGGTTTCCGTACTTCGTTGTCCGTCCGTCCACCTCTGGTCCAAAATTTATATAAATTCCTTGGGAAGAAAGAACAAACTTACACATACACAAACTTTCGCTTTTATAATACCTATTAGTGGAATCGTCTCCACGAATATAATTTCGTGGTAAGTACTTAATATTATATCTATGCTACCTACTACAGTAAACGGCGATAAAGTTTGCACATCGATCTTTGGAAAGAGGCAATCGGCTAATTTCAACTTCGTATACCGATATCTGTGTCGCACACACCATGACGTGTGTTTTGTCAGTCGTGGTTCAAATGCGAGAGTGCAGTCGCATATCCAAGTCAATATAGGTATATATAGAGTTGCTAAAACTTTCACAAAATTAAATTTGTACTATGGCATCTATAGGGAAAAAAGGTAAGCCGTTACTTTGCCAGTCACGCGAAATTGTTTTATAAATATTTATTTGAAATGTTTATAAATATTAAGTAACAGAAGCCGACCAATTTAAAAAACATGAGAATGTTAATGTAAGTAATTACACTTTTTGTCGATCTTTAAACCCACATTTAAGTATACAAGTAGTATAACATCAGTTGCTGATGCTCAGTCAACCCCTTTTAGGATTTTTTCCCCAACAAGAACATTATAGCAATAACTATATATAATTACATCGAGTTTTACAGCTCTATATATTCCACGTTTTTTTTTTTTTTTTTATAACGGCACAACATAGTGGCTCCACTTCGCCTGATGGTAAGCAAAAAGGGGAGCCCAAGTCGCAATGGCAACTGACGAGAAACCAACGGTGCCAAGTCAGTTGACACTGCCATGCTGGCCCGAGAGATGCTTCTTCACGCTTCGTTTGAAGGGTCCCAAGTTATAAGAAGGAGGAAACACATGAGCCGGCAAGGAGTTCCATACTTTAATAGTTCGGCAGACACGTTCGGCGGCCACGTGAAATCAAAACAAAACAACAATAAAGTACTTAGTTCTAAATTCAAATTTTGATGAACGATTAATCTAATAATTGATGTAGGTACATGGAAATTGGCATTCGTTTGTATTCGGAAATGCGATGATTGCCGATGTGCATTCTTTATCGCCGTTTACTGTACATAATATTAATATAACAATGTGTTCAAATTTCATTACTGGAGTTGACATTAAATTATCAAGTTAGGTAATATCGTTGTAACCTAATATTAGGTCTCTCCCTAGGGATTGCTGCCAAACATTACTAACTAGATTCATTAATATCGCATAACTAAAGTTGGCAATAAATAAACGGAACCGCAAGGGGAAAGGCCCAGATTTTCGGGCAAGTTTTATTTACTTTCGGACATCATTAGGGTTCCGTACCCCTCTGGAACAGACAGACAGACAACGACTTAGTTATAAATATATATTACTAGCAACCCGCCCCGGCTTCACACGGGTGCAATGCTGACAAATAATGCATGTATTATACATACAAACCATCCTCTTGAATCACTATATCTATTTTCTCAAACATCCAAGGAAATGTCGTTCTTATGATCGTGGTAATAGACCGCGAAATACGTCTTTGTATAGCAATTGTTGAAGATTCGTTCTAATTTCAAATTAGAACGATATAAAGGAATTTCATACAACATTATTGGCCGTAGCCAACAAAGAGATTGTCTTTTGTTTCAGTGGGGTTTATTTCTTTTATTGATAATCTATGGCATACTGCCAATAAAAAAAAACTTAGTTTGTGCATGAATATTTACGTTTTATTTCTTATATTTAACTAGATTATTAAATTAGATTAAATCAGATATTCAATAAAATAAACAAGGAATCACGTTTATTGTTAAAAAATATAACAATATCTAATTAATAAGGTGTTGTCATTTTTTAATAAATAGAATCATCTTAACATTTGGTGGCAAAAACATTGACCCAAACAGCTTAAAAAAATAAATTTGTTTTTTTTTATTAAATTTGAAATAAATTTGTTTTTATATGAATATATAAGTTGAACATTTGTATTATTTCCTTGGATTTATTTGAGAAAAGCACTATACAAGCCTCGGCGCGAACAGGGATTATCGGCCTCGTATCTCTAGATGGCCTCGTTATCACTCGGCCATCTAGTACTACTCGGCCAATAATCCCCTATTTCGCGGCCTCTGCAGTAATGTACTATTAAAAAAACGCATCAAAATCCGTTGCGTCGTTTTAAAGATCTAAGCGTACATAGGGACAGACAGACAACAGGAAGCGACTCTGTTTTATACTATGTAGTGATATATAAATTCAATGCTGATTTTTCTTTAATACAGACAAGTTCATTGCTCTGTTGCCACTTGAAAAGGCAAACCGACAAATCAATAAGCCGACACTGTTTCACGTTGAGTATGAATTCGTGTTGTGGCGTTAAACAAAGCCGTGATAAAGCCAAAACAAATTTAACGCGTGTTTTCTTCAAGAACATGGTGATGGAATAAGGTGCCAGAATACTTTAAAATAGAGCCACTAACTCGATTAAAGGTTGAAAGTTTCAAATTGTTGAGCCATAAAAGGTTACAATTAATTGGCGAATGCATCGTTGCGTGCTCAGTACAGACAGCCGCGATAACAGATGATAACGTCAGTCCCCCGACGGCTATCGTTGTTCAGGCGTTAAATTACAAATGTATCAAGCCGAGCTTTGGACTAATTATGTACAAGGTTTATATTTAGAAAACAGAATATTCTATCTTTTGATTTTTCAGTGTGGCTCGAAAGAGGTCATACAAAGTGGATGTCCTAAGTAATTGACATCATGCGCTATAACTTTGGCTTTATTATTAAATCCACCTACTGTACTGGCTACCTGATCTAAATCACATTGTTCCTCCCCAACTGCGACTACTCTCTGATTTGAAAAGAGAAACTGAGAAGCAATCAAGCAATCCCTCACAACCAGTCCACGATCAATTTCGCCATCCACCTTCACAGCGACTAGAATTTCGGAAACCTGTCTATGTTACAGTCCAGAACCTAAGCAGCTCCGATATTGTGCAATGCTGGAAAGCCGAATGGAATGCTATGCAGGGGAAATCTGCCCAACACGTTGACCTGATGGTAAAACCAAAAGGAATCGACCTTCCGCGTAAGCTCTGGTGCCGTCTGAACAGATCAAAAACCGTGCACATTTGTTGCAACTATCACCGACATAAATGGGGAAGGAAGGACTCTCTACTCCTCGATTGCGGCGCGGAAGAGCAGACTACTGAGCATAGTATGCTCAGTAGTCAGTAGAATGTGCAAAGATCTTTAAGACAGGTAGCTGCGTCAGGAGTCATATCATACAGGTGTTAAGAAGGACCGAGAGTAGGAGTGAAGAGGGCAGCGCTGGATAATATGCTACCTGGCTTAAAAATCTTAAAGCCATACTTTGATTGCTTGACTTATAATATAATGCCATACAACTTAATAATAATAGTTGCGATTCATTGAGGTCGCAAAGCAAATACGAGTTTGTTAAAGGAGTATTTGAGTGAAGAAGCATCTCGCGGGCAAGCATGGCAGTGTCGATTCACAGGGCACTAAGCAGCTAATCTACCATCGCATTGCTCGCCATCCGCAGGGTATTCATCCATCACACACTGGAGCCTAAATGGTCGACAACTGTGCGGTTCCAGAGGAATTTACTAAGCATGGCAGTGTCGATTCACAGGGCACTAAGCAGCTAATCTACCATCGCATTGCCCGCCATCCGTAGGGTATTCATCCATCACACACTGGAGCCTAAATGGTCGACAACTGTGCGGTTCCAGAGGAATTTACTACCGCGAACGCTGGAATGAGTTCCTATCCGAGGTTTTTACCGGGGGCTACAGTATGCGGTTCTTCTAGAGGGGATTAAATAGGTTCTTAAAGGGACGGCAACGCGCGTGTGATGGTCCTGGCGTCGCAAGCGTCCATAGGCGGCAGTAACTGCTTAACATAAGGCGGGCCGGGCCGCATGCTCGTTTTCTACCGTCGTAGTATTAAAAAAACCGTTGGTTTCGTGTAATTCTTTGAATAGTTAGCTACGCTTTAAGTTCATTGAGCTTAAACTACTCTTTTGCACTCCGCACCGCCCAGCTTTGATTCAGTTGAAACGCACCATAAAATGTTACACAATTAATTGGCGACCGCATTATCGGTGGCGTGCTCTCTATAGTCAAGCACGATAACAGCCGATAACGTCAGTCCCTCGCTTGGCTAGGTAGTTTAAACTACAAGCGTCTCAAGCCTGGTTGTGGCCTAGTAATATACGAGGTTTATATTCAGATAACAGAACGGTTACTTGCGTTGATTTAACATTATTTGATTATCTTGCGAATAATTTTCCGACGTCTCGACCATCTCGCCACCACGTCTTGGAATGACTCGAGAGTGATTCCTTAACGTTGAGGAACTGAGGTTCTATACCGGGTTCACCCGGTATAAACTTCAAGTTTCTATGCATTGAGGCTTATGATTATGTAAATTTCATTGAATAAATAAGAAATTAGTAAGCATTAAAAAAACAAAAAGTTTTACTAAGGGCACTTTGGCGGAATATAATGCTTAATTTGTGGGTAAAGTCAAAGCAGCTCAGCGGTCAGAGCACTATTCCGGATAAGTAAAGATCCGGTTCGACTTGCAAGAATATTATCACTACTTATTACCCCGAAAATATTTAGTGTTCCCGTGGGATGAGCGGGTAAAACCGCGCGGCGCAGATTAGTATGAATATATTGTTGAGTTATAAACCATTAAGTGTTAAATACTCGAAACATTATTATTTGTTCGTTTAGCTGAATCTCTCATTTTGCGGGCGTAATATTCCGGCATTAGGCCCTTATATTTCAAATTCGGGAGCATCAAATATTGAATTTCTACCGAAATATCTTGAGGCACAATTACGATATAATCCACGAATATTAAAGGTTCTTTTTACGGGGGTGTAATTGGTCGAGACTAAATCTTTAGAAATACGCGGCTGCTATTTGAATAAGTTATCGGTAATATTTTATTAAAGTTGGAATTAAATAATAATTGTGACGGGAAGCTCCCGCAGAGTGCATATAAATGCACTAGAGCGCAAGTAAACGAGTAAAATTAAATTGAAGCAAATTGTATTTTTCACGGTCAGTCAATATTTAAGGTACGTTTAAAATTGAGTAGGAACAGCTGACAGAGTGAAGCTTAACGTAAAAGAGTTAATGAAATGAGTACTATAAAAATAGAACCGCTCACCGAAAGCAATTACGAAACTTGGAGGATTCCGGCTGAAGCTATCCTTGTGAAAAACGATGCTTGGGGTTTTGTCAATGGTAGCAAGTGTAGACCAGCCGAGCCTGATGAAGAAGTAAAATGGGACGACGGAGATGCAAAAGCCAAGTCTGACCTAATTTTAATAATCAGTCCGAGTGAGTTACGGCATCTTCGTGGATGCAAGACTTCACGTGACGTGTGGCTAAAATTGGAGAGCATTCATGCATCCAAGGGGTCTGCGAAGAAAGCTACACTTTAAAAAGAACTATTGCTGCATAAAATAAATAAATAAATAAATATTAAGGGACAATCATACACAATGCTGCTGTATAGTCTACCACCGAGCTTTGAGAATTTCAGGTGTGCTATAGAATCCAGGGATACATTACCAGATCCCGAGACTTTAAAAGTCAAAATGACACTTCAACTTTAGACGTTTCTATAAAACAGTATGTAGTGTGATTGACGTCCGAGTCAAAATAGAAACAGACTAGCGTGATTGACGTCTGAATCAAATAGAAACAGACACGATTGACGTTGTGTTCTGCCTAGAACAACTCGATGAGGACTGTTGATGAAGCACGGTGGAGTCAGCGTTGCAGGTGCGAAGTATGTGGCACGAAGCACGGAGCGCGAGGCGATGTTCTTTTTGATTTTCCTCGTTTACTGAACTCCTGGGCCCATAACCACTGTGACGGGTAGCTCCCGCAGAGTGCATATAAATGCACTAGAGCGCAAGTAAACGATCAAAAGATGAATAAAAGAAACATAGCAACTTATATTAGTATTGTATTATAGAAACGTCTAAAGGTGAAGTGTCATAAAATTGTTATTATTTTTATGGCACAGAATAAGACTACTCATTCAGATCTATACACCAGTAATATACACATTAAAAACTAATAGTAATTAAGTAATAATAGCTGGTAGATAATGCCTCATGACATGTGTCTGCCTCTTGTACGTAAAGTTTTTTCTTTTGTGAAATAAAGTTTAACTAAATAAATATATATAGATAATGGAGGGGAAAATTGAAGGAAGGAGAGGAAGGGGAAGGCCGAGGATTAGCTATTTGGACCAGATCAAGAAAAAGGCAGACGTCGGGTCGTATCGGGAAGTCAAAGAACTGGCGTTAAGTAGAACGGACTGGAGAGAACTGCACCGACAAGAGTAAAACTCTTAAATAATAATAATAATAAATAAATATATCTTAAATAAAACTATACCATTATAAAATTCTAGATTTGTATGAAAAAAAAAATATTCTATGAAGAGGGGTCATGATTTCAGGAAAAATCTTAATAGCGTGATGCAGGATCGTCTTTTGTTTTGTATGGGCGCGCGGCGTCATGCCGGTCTAGTGCCATCTATTTGACATTATTTCTTTATTATTTGGACCATACTTGGGTGACCGGACCATGATATGATAATTGGGCAGTTTTACGGTGCTTGAGCAAAACAGAAAAAAATTTGAAAAACATTTGTTCCTTCAATTTTTGTTCATTCGATCGTATTGTTGGTTAAATTTCTGTTTTTCGTTTATGTCAATCTCAATTCGATTCTAGCTACCATTTTATTCGCTGAATAATTTCTTTTCCATTTTCCCGTCCTGAAACTGACGTTTGACGTATTTTATTGAATTATCACTTTTTTGACATGCCCAATGCTTAGTAATGTTTGCTGTTGTGAATAATATTTGGACCGTTCTTTCCTATTAAAGAAAACTTTAGATTAGGTATTCTGAGAGTACCCTCACCTACAATACTCAGAAGTTTCATTTGTCCAAATGTAGGTATCATCATTCCGAAAACCATGTTCTGATAAAATAGTTAGTTTTTTTTGGGATAACACATAACCCTACCTAAGTATAGTGTGTAACATAATATGACCCGCGTTTCGCGTTACTTCACTTTCAGATGACTGAAACTTCGGATTTTTTAAATGATTCCATTCTGAGTATGTAAATTTGACCTAACATTTAGAATATTAAAATATTATTTGTCATCCGTAATAATTCAAAGTAGTTTTGTGCTTGCTACTTTTATAAATAAATAATATCGGACAACCTCACACAAATCGATCTAATCCCAAATTAAGCTCAAGAAGGCTTGTGTTATGGGTACTAGACGTACTTATATATATATAGATAAATATATACTTAAATACGTAGAGCATCCATGACCCAAGCACAAATATTCGAGTTCATCACACAAATATTTGCCCTGGCCGGGATTCGAACCCAAGACTGAACTGCGCTAAACGCGTCGTCGTTCTTATTTTACTGTTGATTTCGGCTTGATTAATCTAAAGTAGATCAAGATTTATTCTTATGATAAATGTCAAGTTTTTATAGTATTTTGTCTCTTAATCCACAATGTTTCTCCCAAAGTAACATAGCTTATACAGCCATGACATTATACAGCTAATTTAAGTTCAATAAAGGCTGTATTATGCAGCCTCTATGCTACTTGGGTCAATATTTCTATGTGAAATTGATAGCAGGTTTATTTTTATCAACGTATTATTTGCGTAGACACTCATCTTAAAAATACATTTTAAAAATATACCGAGCTTTTAATGATTGATCAAATTCTTTTATACAACAAATTAAAATAACAAATCTTGTAAAAATCATAACTTCGAGCATAAATGCATTATATAAATGTGTAAGTACCACATTTATAATTAAGAACTGAAATATAATAAAGAACTTGTTATCTAACGACACATAACAACTTAAAGATCAATATTTTAATTGATAAAAAATGTTTTAACACGAAAAAGACAACTAAATAGAATTCCGTATAAAATAATCCAATGTTCAAGGTGATATAGTACCGATTATTGATAACATAAAGGCCTAATCAACCGAATATCTATTTATACTTAAGTAGAACGTTGGCTAATGCATGAAATATGGATATATTTAAAACTTATTTGTCGACGCGGTTGGCGTAATAGTAGTGCAGCTGCCTACTGAGCCAATGGTCCTGGGTTCGAATCCCGGCAAGCGCAAATATTTGTGAGATGAACTCGAATATTTTGTTCCTGGGTCATGCATGTTTCTATGTTTTAAGAATCCATCGCTTATGAGGTCTGTGGCGTCCTCGTAATTTTGTAATATTTATAAAAAAATATTACCAAATTTGTTGTGAATTTCTTTCCATATACGGGATGATTCAGGAGTCATGAGCAAGAGTAACAGTGCTAATGAGGAGAACCACATTGAGCAACTTTCACTATGGGACTAAAAGGGAAATCGCGAAAAAAAATCTAATTAAAAATGTATTAGGGAATTAATCGCTAACTATCCAAAATGTATGAACTATGAAGCGGCAGAAAGGTTTTTTGTCATTTTATGGTTGGTCCCGTAGTAAAAGTTGCTCAGTGTGACTTATCCTATTGGCCCTATCACTCCCGCTCATGACTCCTGAATCACCCTGTATATTGAATTTACTGATCATAAATGTAGCTGTATGTATGTATCGTAGCTGGTCATGAGTCATGAGACCTTCATTTAATGAGTGATATAAATTTTGCTACTAAAATTGAACATTACTACAAAATTTGGAATCCTTAGCTTACATTTTGGCTGAGATCGTCACCTTCTTCTAATGGAAGCTTCTTAGAAACTACTGGTCCTATTTGCATCAAACATAACACTTTCGATTGAAAAAAGCTGCACTCAAATTGGTCCATCCATCTGGGAGCTATGATGCCACAAACAGACACACAGATACACATGTTAAACTTATCTTCTTCTTTATCGGTTTCACTCTTGGCAGAGTGGTCGTGGTCATCATTTCAGATGCTGGTGGCAATCTTCACAACACGCCGCCATTCTTCTCTGATAGCCGCCTTTCTCGTGCATTCGTGTAGTGACGATGAGCCATTTATTGCAGCTTTTATTTGATCTGTCCATCTCATAGGTGATCTGCCTCGTGGCCTGCGGCGGCATACGTGACCAAAGAAGCTAAGAACACGGGACTGTACCTACTAAAGGTGATAAACGCTGCTCGATGCCGAGTTCTCGAAGTATACAGCCAGGGGCCCAATTCGAGAATGCCGTTGGAGATATCGCCAAACGTCAAATCTCCATTAGATAACAGTTATATCGCCATTGAACTGTCATTTAAATGCGATGAGCTTAAAAGTGACATATCTCATCTCAATTTTGGAAATACGAAGGCGATAATGATTGTCAAAAATGTTATTCATGTATATAAATTTCTGTTTTGAACGAAACGTAACGGACTAATTTCACGGTCTACGCGGTCAATTTAAAGTATGCGCCTGTTATTTATGCCGTCACATACAAAGAAAGCAAAAATTTTGCGCGTCCGAATTGACGAAGTTGCGATGTTCTAGGGATATCGCCACTTGTCAAGTAGGCACACGTCAAAAGTGACGGATGGCGATGAAAAGGAGAGATCTCCATTATATCTCTAAAATTGGTCGAATACCCCCCCTGTTACCGGCATGCGGGCATTTATTAAAACTGATATTAATATGATCCATGAGTAATTGTTGGCATGTATTACCTAATCATAATTATGTAAATTAACTGCACAATTAAATTTCTTATATCCGCACATTCAATGTAGTGGGTGTACTTCGTAATTGTCGACGTTACTCATATCACGCTGTCATTTAACACTCACTTGTCAATTTACTTTACTGTACATTACTGGCAATTAAAATTTTGTTAGAAATTTAATAAAGCCTGAATTTAAGTTAATTAATTAAATTAAGGTCATGGATACGTGAAAGATCTATGTTACTTTACTCTAATTTAAGAAAAGCCTACTTGGCGGTAACACACTGTAGACTCGTTGCGTTGGTACGGAAACTTATAGGTAACACTTCTCTTTTTTTGTCGGGAGTTAAAAACATTATAAACAATGTCAGTAAAATGGTAACCTATCTCAAACACTAAAAACCATTGACCGAATTTCATTTGTCCGAAAACTATTCGAATTATTATCGTTTGTCCGATGACAGGATTCGTTTATTTTCTTTTCACCATTTTACATTTAGTAGAAGTATCGTTTGTCCGAAAAGCTTTTCCCGTCACATTCACTTGCCCTATGAGTTGTTACGTATTTTTTTTCGTAGCCCATTTTTCATTTACCCAATGATACTGTTGGCACTTCATACATTTAAACAAATTTTCAGTTTACCTTTTAACTTTTCCCGCCCCATTCACTTGCCCTCTGAATTGAGATGTCTTTCGTTTGATACCCATTTTTTCATTATGTGATATTTTTGGCATTACATAAGAACTGCGACCACAACAGCGCGCCAGCCGAGCAAGTGAACCTAGCGTGCCGCGGCAGCAGCCGGCAAAGCTCCAAAACCGACCTGGCTGGGTTAGGTTAGGTTAGAACTGTGACCACAACAGAACCACCAGTCCACTTGAGAACTGTCGAGTAGTTAATGAACCGAATCGTTACATCGATCGGAGCATCGGACGAATGAATCCAAAGTCATACAAAAAAAGTCGAATAATTAATAAACCGAAACGTTACATCGGAAAACTAATATTACGGACAAATGAGATTTAGGGAAACGTGTCGTTAGTCGAGTGAATAAAAAACCTAAACAATTAATGCCCAATTGTAAAATATCGAATTGAATTTTCGGACAGATAAAAAAAAAATGATATTTGTCGAATAGTTTTTGTCGAAACGAAATTCGGATTAACGTTTTTAGTGTTTCAGATAGGTAACCCAGTAAAATGCTTCGGTAACCTCTATAAAAAATGATGACCATAAATTAATGACCATAAATTTTTAATTTTGGTCAAAATAAAAACATTTTAATTTTATATTTTTTGCCGACGTGTCGCGACGGTTTGTATTTAGTAATGGCGGGGCGGGTTAAACATCCTAAAGCCCCAATTATATTATCCATTTTCATGAATAAATTATACCCAGCGAGTACCAGCTTTTTTAGTATCGAAGTAGAATTAACGTTATCAAAACTTAACTTCAATCCTATTTACATCACTAAATACTTATATCTATTCTAAAACATTTTTTTTTATTGATAAAAATTGCTTACCATTATCAGACACGATCAATTTAAAAAGTTCACATAAAAAAAAAGTCACCAATATCACTGAAACAAGTCGCCAGTAAGCAAATGTTTGAACAAATATTTTCACCGCACAGTCACAGGGTTAGATGAGTTTGGACAAACATTTTCGAGTCAAGGCGCCGTAGCGGCGTAGCACGTCCGTAGCGCTCGCGGCCCGTAGAGGCACTGATTCGTAGCGCTACGATAAAGCGGGTGATAATATATTATGTTGTATGGAGATGATTGGTTTTGTTTTAAGAGGTGATAAGAAGGATATTGCACTCTTGGATAAAGGGCTGTAAAAATAAGCCTCCCTTTGAAAGGTATTATGTTTCACTCCTTCCTTCTGTCATTGAAATTGATCGCCTTTTAGTAGCTGTAGGTACGATTATATTTTTGTGAAAATGATTAGCGTTTTTTCTTTGTTCTCCCCCTTTCTTTGTCAATCTCGTTTCTTTGCTTAAAGAAAATGCTACATCGCGCGATCGCCTAATTCGTTATCTTGTCTATTATAGGTTAACGGTAATCTGAAATGTAATCTTCTCTTCTTGGTGAAAATGAAATTTAAAGGTACCTCTGTATTGGTATATTGTAAAGAAGCTCAAAAATAGATTTTAGGTCCTGTCGGGATTACACTATACTTGTAAGAATCAGCTATACTAATATAGAGGGGTCATTATTTCAAAGAAAACTCAGCTGTCCAGCGCTATCGGTTGGTAAAGAATAATTTAAACTTATTGAACCGGGTCTACCGCGATATTGACGACGCGGTTGGCGCAGTGGTTAAGCAACTGCCTACTGAGCCGACGGTCCCGGGTTCGAATCCCAGCAAGGGCAAATATTTGTGTGATGAACACGAATATTTGTGCCTGGGTCATGGATGTTCTATGTATTTAAGTATTTATTTATCTATATAAGTATGTATATCGTCGCCTAGTACCCATAACACAAGCCTTCTTGAGCTTAATTTGGGACTAGGTTGATTTGTGTGAGGTTGTCTGATATTTATTATTATTTATTATTTGTTTCTCATTTTTTGAGTCTCGGGCTCATACGTCCCGGTCTTTTGGAAGGCTTGCGTGGGGATATGGATCCAACACGTAGAGGCCCCTTGGAGAAATTTGCTGTGGCTGTAGCCCTGCTGGGACCCGTTCCTGATCATATCAATAGGATGATACATCCATGAACAGGTCCCAGCAGGTGATT
This sequence comes from Apotomis turbidana, assembly GCA_905147355.2. Taxonomy (NCBI): domain Eukaryota; kingdom Metazoa; phylum Arthropoda; class Insecta; order Lepidoptera; family Tortricidae; genus Apotomis; species Apotomis turbidana. The sequence continues at coordinate 20,960,258 of LR990292.1, read as the reverse complement.
AAACTATTGCATTGATATGGAAAAGAAAAAACTATTATTATTATTATTATTTTGAGTTACCTTCATTGCCTGACGTTCAATAAGTTTTAATTATGTGTTCAAACCGTGAGAGTATAAAGTGTTATAAAAAATAATTTGTCGCCGAAGTGACTGGACTGTTCCTGGGTCATGGCTGTTATCTATATATTATTATGTATATCACCGTCTAAATAGTCACCAGAGTACAAGCATTGCAAAGCTTGGGACTAGGTTGGTTTGTGTAATATATTTACATCCTATAACCATCATTGGGTGTTCAGCTATCCCTGCACCAAAATTGGTTAAAATGTGTCCACCCATTTCGGCGTGATGCGAGGATAAAGGAAATTATGAAAACAGATGGCGCTAGGTTGAGACGGCGCCGCGCGCCCATACAAGTGACGATCCTGCATCACGCTATTAAGATTTTTCCTGAAATCATGACCCCTCTCCATAGGAAAATGATTTTCAATGCAAACCTAGAATTTTAGAACAGTATAACTAGATAGATGTATGTAATAGTACATTACATCAGAGGCCGGGAAAATGAGGATTTCCGGCCAAGTAGGTATATACGGCCGAGCGAGCGTGCGAGTGCATGTGCTCGAAAAGAGCGTATTCTAGGCATTCAAACTGTGCGGAAAGTACTACTTTTCCGCACTAGTGCTTTTTACTTTTCAATTTTTTTTTTAATTTATAGTCGTATCTGACAGCCTGTCACAAAGAGGTTTTATTATTTACAAAGAGTTTGATAAATAAGTCAAATACCGATTATTATCACATATAAAAGTACAATAAAACCAATATTTCATTAATTAATTCATTTAACACGTCATTAATTACATTAGATATAAAATTTGATTAATGAACGAACTTTAAATCGTTATTCGTTAAATAAATTAGGCTGAACGTACACGTGCTTGTGCCATTTTGACATAAGACGAATATTAAAAAAATACTTTTTCACTTCTCATGCTCTTAAAATGTTACTTTAGTCTCTGCATATCGGGACTAAAGCTCCTTATTAATCTCTAGGGATTAAAGTAAAATTGTTTTAATTTACTTTGGAAACCCCTAAACAGCCAATAACGATGTTTGTGAATGGAGGTTTGTAGCCATTTTCAGTGAAAGGTATACAAACTTTTTGGTGCGTGGAAATAACCTCAAAATTACAACTGCTCAAAAATATAAAAATAAAAGATTATATGTCATGAAACACGATTAATTATTAGGAATGCGAATGTATTTAATAATATTAAAGATGAATTAATTTTATCATCCATGGTCCGTAAGTCCATATTAGTCTTAAATAAAATAGTTTTTAAGTTTGAATCTGTTGGCTAAATATGCAAGCAATTAAAACTTCACTTTAAAAAAAGAAAAGAATTACGGAACATTTCAATTTTCTATTAGAATTTTGAATGATAATTACCATTACTCGTATTAAACTTGAATTGTAATCACCAATTAGACCAATTAATTGTGTCACTATAAATTACGGACAAAATAAGTAATCATCATCTTCCAGTGAAGAAGAATTAAAGGCTATGTGTATAGAAGAGTCAATCCGAATAAATACAATATTTATCGAAGGAATTAAAATATCCTCAAAGCAGAAATCACAACCAACATTTGACCCACGTCCATCAACATCGTGGGATGAGAATGAGCCTAATGAAATAACCATCGGCAGCCTTTTTGAGGAAAGGTCTGCGTCTCTACTATACTCTCCATTCTGTCCAACTTTTACTTCGATTTCGAGTAAAAATATTGTACTTACTTCTCAAATACAAACCACGCCGACCCAGCTTAATTCTCAGGGGAAAACTATACATTTAAATGTAAAGAATTGTACAAATTGCCCTTTGAATTTTTCTGAGGTTGGGTTAACGAAATACGTATTTGTAAGAAACTTTGTTATAATAAATATTGTAATTTTATATTGAACTTCTTTTCTTTTCCTCGCATTCAAAGTGAAAAGTAGAGTGTTTAACGCGAGACTAAACAACCATAATGACACTCGAACTATTAGCCACCCTCGCTTAGCTCGGGTGGCTAAAACATCTCGTGTCATTATGGCTTGTTTTAGTCCCTTGTTGAACAATCTACTATTGCACATGCGCAGTAGTAGATTATGTCGAGCGCGGTTTCCAAATAACTCCGCCATTTTTTATTGATGTCTAGTTTATTTTGAAGTTGTTTTGTGCAAATCTGCTGAAATAATGGCGAGATAAAGGGACGAATCATGAATTTAAACCCGTAAAATGTTATTAAAGAAGTAAAAAATGTGGACGACGGCTTCTTGTTGGATAAATCAAATCAAAATACTTTTTTTCCAATGCAAACAGTCTTTGTGAGTATTAAAGTATTTTTATTTTCTCGTACATGCATAGTAAAGTTTTGTACGGAACTCGTGTGTAAGATGATTTCCGACTCGTGTTTGTTTAATCACTCGCTCGTACCTCGCTCGTGACTAAAAATCACACTCTTCTGAAATCACCTACCTTCCACACTTGTATCGTAAATAACTATTAAAATTTCTACCTTTGCAAATTAATGAAAAAAAAAATGATTCTGTGCAGTGGGGCCCTTTGTTAATTGTAAGTTTACAGACTAAATGAATTACTATTCATGGAGCATCTTATTTCTACCTTCCAAATAACTTTTCACTACACCCTAGATATAAATAGTTTTTGAGAAATACGCGTTCGAAGATTTTGTCCTTCTAGCAGGGCCCTTTGGTATTTAGTGACTTACATGACCCCAGGTAATTTTAAATAACAGCCGGTTATTTCTACTTACTGAATCAATTATTACCAACTTGCTAGTGACAGGTTTAGTGATAATATAATTTTTTTTTTTTTGTTTGAAAACTTGTTACTAGCATGTTGGTAATAATTGATTTAGTAAGTAGAAATAACCGGCTGTTATTTAAAATTACCTGGGGTCATGTAAGTCACTAAATACCAAAGGGCCCTGCTAGAAGGACAAAATCTTCGAACGCGTATTTCTCAAAAACTATTTATATCTAGGGTGTAGTGAAAAGTTATTTGGAAGGTAGAAATAAGATGCTCCATGAATAGTAATTCATTTAGTCTGTAAACTTACAATTAACAAAGGGCCCCGCTGGCACAGAACTATTTTTTTTCATTGTTTGCAAAGGTAGAAATTTTAAAGTACATAAATCGACAGGTAGAATTATATACCTTCGTTCTATTAGGTCCTCTCAAAATTTGCTTCTGGCTGTCCCTTCTTCTTCTTCCAAATTCTATAAGAGCTCATTTACCTTTCAGGCTACTCTATTGTGGAACTCTCTCCCTGTTGAATTGAAACGTAGTCAATCCGTTGCTACTTTCAAAACACACCTTAAAGAACATTACTTGTCTCTCCTTTAATAATCTGTCACTGTGACTGACATAATCTGTGGTTCGTTACACAAAATATTATTTTAAATATAAGGTTTAAGTAAGTTTATATATGAGTATATATTTATTCTTATGTTCATTTATGTATATTTTTATGTATGTTTATGTATCAATATATATTATTATATAGGTTAAAGTAGATTTTAATAATTTTTCAGTAGTTTTCTTGATTACTTTTTGCATCGCCTACTCATTTCATCCGCTACCCAAAGGTTGTCTGGAAGAGATCGCTTTTTAGCGATAAGATCGCCTATTGTTTGTCTCTATTGTAATGTTAAGTGTCATTTGTATTTGTATTTCTTTTTCTTGAGGTGTGCAATACAGAGTATTCTATTCTATTCTATTCTATATACCAACTCGATTATTTAGGACCTAAACCATAATTTAATGGGGTCCCGCTGCATATACGTATATTCGTTGTTCAACGGAAAGTTGAAGATGTCAGAGCTAGAGAAAGATCGCCGATGAGATGGAGCAACCAGATCAAAGCCAGTGTGTGTCCTACCGTCAATGAATGCTCACGGAAAGCGTCTCTACGGGACGAGTGGCCACGTGTCGTCAAACGGATCTAAACTCCACAAATACTTATTGGCCACGACCACTCTGTGAAGAGTGTACCGAAGAAGAAATATAAACGCTACGAGATAACTTTTGAAAAATACCTAATTCGCTTCTGTACCCTACCATGAGTTTACAGTGACCGTACTCGCTAGCGGCTGCGTAAACGGTTTGTATGAAAAAAATGAAAATGAAAAATGTTTATTCAGTTATACATATTAGGGGTTTACCAGAAAAGGTTGGAATCTCCTAGTAAGTGACAAATTCACTTGTGTCAGGAGACCCCGCTCTTCCATTAATACATAATGGTATAACATTTAGTAAAACAAAATATACCTATGTAAGTGTATACCAAAACTTAAAAACTAATAACAATTCTAGACTAAAACTTAGAAATTAGCGACAAAAGATTGAAATTTTTATTCTTACTTTTGCAACTTACATTACACTTAGTCTTACAGTTGAATTTTTTTAGTAGGTGTATGTGTATATGAGTTTTCAGGTATGTATGAATTTTTTTATGGTATATTAGTATTCTACTCGTTCTAGGTGTGAGATTATAGTTCAAAATTCAAAGTTTCAAAGTTCCTCAGTCTCATCGTAGTTAACATCTTTCAAGATTTTACTTATTGTTTTTTTACAGTTATAGAGATCTAAATGATACTCGTATATTGAGTTTTTTTATTTTAATTTATTATAAAGTTGGGCAGAAAGAGTTGAGAATTGTCTCTTAGCAAATTTAGATCTGGTTAAGGGCACAGGGGCCCAATTCGAGACTGACATTTGAGTGAACGCCAAACGTCACATCTCTATTAGATAACTGTTATATCGCCGTTGAACTGTCATTAAAATGCGATGAGCTTTAAATTGACATATCTCATCTCAATTTTGGAAATACGAAGGCGATAATGATTGTCAAAAATGTTATTCATGCATATGAATTTCTGTTTTGAATGAAACGTAACGGACTAATTTCACGCACTACGCGGTCAATTTAAACTATGCGCCTATTATTTATGCCGTCACATACAAAGAAAACGAAAATTTAGCGCGTCCGAATTGACGAAGTTGCCATATTCTAGGGATATCGCCACTTGTCAAGTAGGCACACGTCAAAAGTGACGGATGGCGATGAAAAGGAGAGATCTCCATTATATCTCTAAAATTGGTCGAATACCCGCCCAGGTGCCATTGCGTGTTTCCTTTTTCGGGATGATGAAGAATAGGCTATTTGACTGATGTTGAATTCTACAGCGTACTGTAGTTATATGAATAAAACTAGCTAAATATATCACGAAACAAAGAAAAAAAATCCAGAAACATATATCTTTTTTGGAAATATGTGACTTCAAAGGTACGCAAATTTTATGTTTTTTTTTTTTTAATCCAAAATTAATTTTGAAAATGTTTTCAGAATCCTCATAATTTTACGAAACAATAATTGTATGACAACTATGAACTTAAACGCACTTTTTCACGGTGAAAATGCCAAATTTCTTAATTTTTCCATACAATTATTGGTACCTATACCGGCCTGTGACGTCACTAGCCTGACGCGTTTTGTATGGAGCGTTTTTAGCGCTACGTAGAAATGTTGAACTTTGACGGTCATTTCTGACTTTTAGAGCAGTTTAAGTGTAGTCAGTCCCATATAGACATTTGATCACAATAAAAAATAGAATCGATTGACATCCTCAAAAAAAATTAGTCAACATGTCTATTGTAGTTCTACCAAGTAGCCGCTAGGGGCGCTCTGTTATTCTCCGTATAAATAGTTTAAGTTGTCGCTAGCGAGGACGGTGACGTCAACTCATGGTAAGGGTAGTATGAACGTACATTCTCGAACTTTTTGTGTTCCCCTTTAGCGATCTAAAGACTCCGCTCGCTCCCGTCTTGAAATATCTCCTCGCGACGTGGCGCGCGTGCTTCGCGTATAGGAGCATAAATCGGCGTCAAAAATACCGAAAAAATTGGGCAAGTGCGAGTCCGACTCGCGCATGAAAGGTTCCGTACCATAAAACAAGTTTGTTGTATGGGAGCCCCCTTTAAATGTTTATTTTATTTTATTTTTAGTATTTGTTGTTATAGCGGCAATAGAAATACATCATTTATGAAAATTTCAACTGTCTAGCCATCACCGTTCTCGAGATACAGCTTGGTGACAGACGGACGGACGGACGGACGGACAGCGAAGTCTCAGTAATAGGGTCCCGTTTTTACCCTTTGGGTACGGAACCCTAAAAAAGAAAACACGTGGCCACGTACAAAAATGGCGTATTTGTGAAATATGTCGGGCCGTTCCTGACAATTTCACGTGAGTGTAAAAGGCTTAATACAATAATGAAATATGTTTGCTGGAAAAAGAGGAATTGGAATTTTAGCGCGGAACTTAAAACTTTCTTATCGGTTTGATGGCATTTCGTCGTTATTTTAATTTAAACTAGAAGTTGCAACTTCATCCGCGTATTTATTTTTTACCATGATCACTTGATCAGGTATAAGGTATCCTATAACCATCTCAACCATCAGGCAAGAGAAGACGAGGCTGATCACCGACTCGCTGGCCCGACCTTAATAAAAAGACCACACGGAGCTCCATGTGCAGTGCACTCGCTCCGCAGACCACCAGGTGAAATGGAGACGCATCGCGAGAGCTGCTGTCTACCAGGGGAAGGACGAAGACGAGAACCCAAATGTGGACACCATTGCCGTAACCACAACCGCTCTACCAAGAGTGAACAACTGATGATGATATCCATCTTTAGATGACCAAAACCCTGTACTAAAATTGGTTAAAAGATGGAGCTGTAAGGTTGGCGCTATGCTGCTACATCGCGCTGTGACGGAGATGCCACGATTTCACACGACCAGCGGCGCGGCGAGAGGTTGAGTGAGAGATCCGAGCGCGGCGGACATAGGAGTGAGCGAGACGCACGTACCGCGCACCGCTGCATCTCCGTAAAGATTTTTCCTGAAATAATCTTCTTTCTTTAGAAAAGTGATTTAAAACATAATTTTAGAATGTTATTATAGTATAGATTATCCTTCCTAGCAACGGATCAACAACAAGTTTTATTTCGATCTCCGTTATTTTGTTAATTAATTTTGAATGGATATCAATTTATGACCGTGCGAGTGTCGCAAAATTAAATAGCGGATATAGACAACTCGAAAGCATCCTTTTTCAACACGGAGACGACACTGCGGGCCTACGTGCAACGACGCAGCGCCCCGGTCGACGCGACAGATGTCATAGTAGACACTAAAATTGTTTACAATCAAATAAGTTACGTTTTTCTGAAGAAAGTTACCAATCTTCATGAATTTACGGCGTTGTTATTTCCACCAATGCCTCAGCAGGCTTTAGGCTTGCTTCTACCTACTCCAGTTATCCAGTGAACCATCCAGGTCTATACTATCTACGCCGTGTCAGTGCCGTGTTTTTCATACTATTTATATACTTTGTTTACATAGCCCATCAAGAATATTTACAACCTACGTGTCGCTCTCTCGCCAGGGCGCAGCCTCCGTGTCAGTGACTTTGACATTCGTCTGTGTGATGTTCTTGTGGTTTTTGTAAATATTTTGTGTAATTAGTGATTTTTTAAGTTTCCTTAATCAACGTAGTTTATAAATGTTTATTTTGTTGGTAAAACGTCATGCCTGCCAACAGTCAACCTGCAGAAGGTTTTGTCGAGTGCCCACATTGTTCAACAACTAAAGTTTTCCGAGGTCAGCGAGGTCTTAATATCCATATCAGTAAAACACACAAAGCCCATTTGAATTTATCCATTCCACAACAATCATCCGCTCAACTTTCTTCACCTCCCCAACACTGCTCCTTATCAACCCTTTTAAGCTCCTTGAAAAGATCAACGCCTATTCTGAAAAGAATACCTCGTGGGGCGAGGCACACCGTTGCTAATAGATTGATCAAAACCATTGACGACTGCACTGCTGAAAATTCGGAAAGTAGCTGGCTACGATTATTGTCGTTCTCCTATAACACTTTACATGTCAGCAAAGGACACCCCGAGGTTTCTCTAACTCAGAAACTAAAAGATAATTGCTCTCGAGCCGTTTCTTTTCAGCAATTTTCATCAGTAACATCCCATCAAAGACCATCTCAGCCATTATTTAAAAAGGTAGAAACTAAATTTAATGACGGAGATCTGAGAGGAGCAGCCCGTTTACTATTTTCAAACGACTCGTGTGCCCCAAATTCAGCCACGACCTTAGCTGCGCTCTCTAGCAAACATCCTCCAGCTTCTCCATCTTCACAGCTACCCACCCCTCCTGATCCAACTTTACCTTGCCTTCTTGCATCGGAAGATAGAGTTTTTGCTGCAGTCATGTCATTCAAGAACGGCTCAGCCGGTGGTCTCGATGGGATTTCACCGCAACATCTGAAGGATCTCCTGACAGTCCCTGGTGGACGTAATAATGCACTTCTCACAGCCCTAACCAATCTCATAAACCTCATGCTAGCCGGAAAGGTACACCCACTTGTCACTGATACTCTATATGGTGCCAACCTCTGTGCTCTTTTAAAAAAAGATGGTGGGATTCGCCCCATTGCGGTTGGGTCTACTTTTAGGAGAATTGCTTCCAAAATCTGTTGCAGGCATATTCTCCCGCTGCTGCAGCCAAAGTTTCAACCGGTTCAGCTGGGTTTCGGTTGTAAAGGCGGCTGTGAAGCGGCAGTACATGCCTGTCGCACCTTTCTTAATACTTCCTCATCAAAAGCCCTCCTGAAACTCGACGTTAAGAACGCATTTAATTCCATCAATCGATACACTATGTTATCTGAAATTCAAAAAGTAGTCCCTGATATTTATCACTATCTTTGGCAATGTTATGGTTCTGCATCCAATCTTGTTTTTGAAAATAACACTTTGCTCTCATCTGTCGGATGTCAGCAAGGTGACCCTCTCGGTCCGGCCATTTTTAGCCTAGCAATACATCCAATCATTTCAGATTTAACCTCTAAATTTAATGTTTGGTATCTCGATGATGGTACTCTCGGGGGAGATGCGGATTCTGTCCTAAACGACCTTAGCTTAATCAAAAATAAATTTGATTCGATCGGTCTACAATTGAATTTTGACAAATGCGAAGTATTTTTAGATGGCAACTTCGACACTTTATCGGTCAAACAAGCTTTTGAGTCCGCTAGTCCAGGAATCAAGTTTTTATCAAAAGACACACTTCACCTTCTTGGTGTTCCCATCTTTGCCGAAGGGATTCCTAGTTTTGTAGAGAATAAGATAAGCAAGTTTGAAGAATCCGCAGATCGTCTATTAGAAATTCATGCCCACATGGCCGTTTTCATTCTACGTTCATGCCTTTTTGTACCTAAGTTCACGTATGCCCTGCGATGCTGCCCCTTTTGGAAATTTAAATTACTGTGTGAAAACATTGACAACATTATTCACGCTCACTTAGAAAAAATCATTAATGCGAAATTTGACGATCGTCAATTTTTACAGGCTACGCTACCTGTACGGTTCGGTGGCCTCGGCGTAAGGCAAATCTCAGGTGTCGCCCTTCCAGCGTTCTTGTCCTCGACACATAGCTCGCTACCTCTTATCGGAAAAATATTATCCCCTTTACTTTCCGATTCTGAGGTGGCCTGTTTGTCAGAGGCCAAGGACGCTTGGAAAGAGGCCTGCCCCGGTACAGACTTTCCGACGAGTACAGAGATCCAGAAATTGTGGGACATGCCGATAAATCTAAGAGTACACAACCACCTTACTGACACAAGTCCCACCCCGAGAGACAAGGCCAGGCTCCTTGCTGTTTCTGCTCGCGAGTCCGGATACTGGCTTCACGCACTTCCCTCAGTTAATTTCGGCACTTTATTAGATGATAATTCTTTCAGGGTGGCTGTTGGCCTTCGTCTAGGCCTAGACATCGTTGTTCCACACCAATGTCGTTGCGGATACCAGGTAGATCGTTTAGGTCACCACGGCCTTAGCTGCCCCAAAAGCGCCGGCAGACTCTCCCGCCACGCTTGTCTAAATGATATCATACGTCGGGCTCTTGTCAGCGTCAACGTGCCTGCGGTACTCGAACCAAATGGCCTCGCACGAGATGATGGCAAGAGACCCGACGGCATGACGTTAGTACCGTGGCGGTTGGGGCGGCCCTTAGTGTGGGACTCCACCTGTGTGGACACTTTGGCACCTTCACACATTGCAACAACGTGCCAAAATCCAGGTGGGGCGGCCACAAACGCGGAGGCGGCTAAACGCCGAAAATATATGTGTTTGGGTGACAACTATATTTTCGTGCCGTTTGCGGTAGAGACTCTAGGCCCATGGGGCCCAGCCGCTCATAATTTGTTTGATTCCCTTAAAAAAAAGCTAATACGAACTACCTGTGATCCCAGAGCTGGCGCGTTTCTCGGGCAAAGGCTCAGTATTGCTGTGCAGCGGGGAAATGCCGCCAGCATCTTGGGATCATTTCCGCCAATGAGCGACCTTGGCTAGTTAGGTTAGTGTAGGTTTTAGGTTTTTAAATTGTTTTACCACTTAATCCGCATGTTTTTTTTAATAAATATAATCTAAACTTTAGTAACTTAAACTCGAAGATCACTGTATAGAATAGATAGAATATAATAGATATTAAATATTGTCAAATAAGAAAATCGACCTTCAGACTTGAGAGCCGTATATTTACCACTCGATTAATCACTTATTTAATATGTGATAAGGCACGTGTCACCTTTGTATTCACATGCTAGTCAGAAAGAGACAACTGTTTTTTCATTTATTGCAAGGGTAAATAAACTACGAAAATTCGGAGCTTTAGGGTTAGATTTTATTTGTGATCCACCATGACTTTTTTTATATCTCAGTGTTGGAATCCTCTTCAGTTTTCGCTTCGCGTCGCTTCTTTGGGGTGTGTCTTACGACCAGTTTGTATTCAATCGTAAGATTTTATAAAATGTTTGTAGATGCTTTTTTTACGTTGAAGAAAAACAGGTCAATGTTGGGCCAATTTTAGGAATACCATCAAACAATGTTGAGTCCACAAAAGTGAAGGTATCACTTTTTTACTACCCTTCGCATCCCTTTGCATTTCCGTGGTAAACACTTGATTATGTTGTCAAAATTTACAGGATCTCCAAGACATTTTAAGTTTTGACGTAAAAAACCTCTACTTTGATCAAATAACACTTAAGTGTTTGTGGTAGTATCTATACATAGATATATATACGCTGTTACACGTCACAGAGGATACTGCGTTTAGTCACCCGCGACTCGGGGGCGAGAGTGGACGTGTGACATTGCTACTCGTATGTGCGCGTGCGGCGAGCGAGCCAGTGTTATACAAACATATACCTATTACACGCAGTTCCTACAAACACCAAAGTAAATAGCATGGAATCGTAAAAGTGCGTGTCACAATAGTAGTTTATGCAACTGGTACATAATGAGAGGCCTTAAAATACGAGTGTGGTTTTATGAAACGAGCCTACGGCTACGAGATTACAGTATACATTTTCATCAAAATTGATACTGTAGTGCTGACCTCGCGGTGGCTTTTACGGTATCATTATGAAATTACATCTCTGATTTTGGTCGGTACGCGCTGCCAAGTAATGTAGGTCCTTACCTACCTATATCTGAACTTGTTATAGAAATTTTACAAGATGGGTTAAGATAAAGTAATGTTTGTATCTAAATAAAACAATTTACTTAAACGGATTATATCGCGTATATTAATTATTTGAGCCTCCCTGACGTTTCAGTACCTTTACAGATACCGTTGTCAAAGGTTGACTGAGAAAAACACAATTTTTCTCTGTCAAAGTTACATTTGTGCACACTACCCATTTGTAAATATTAATTTAAAAATAAAGGTGTTCATACATGCCAGATGGGCCTAATGTGTAAAGACAGTTACACATGTGCCAGAAGGGCATTTATTATTTATTTAAAATATCTACCAGCGGTTCACTAAAGGCCTACTGAGGAGAAAGAACCGCCAAAGAAAACTCCCAGATTGCCTTATTTATTACTATAAAATACTTTTAATCAAAAACTCTACATATACTACTTTTAACACTAATTTGTTTTACACCGTTCGAGGCCCAAGGTTTCCAGTCTTGTGTCTTGCTTGATCCTTGATTAGATGTACAACAGGATCCCAAGCCGGTGGTAATGACAAACCATCTTCTCTATTGAAATTGGGATATTTTTTGATTTCAATAGCCTCGCGCAACATTCTGGGAAAATATCGTTTCTCTCTGGCAAGGATTGAAGTGTTATCAAACTTAATTGAATGGTTTGGTTTGTCCATGACATGCTCGCAGACTGCAGACCTGTTGCAACGACGGTGCTTGACATCGGCTACATGCTCCATAATATAGCTATACACGGGTTAAGGAGCATGTAGCCGATGTCAAGCACCGTCGTTGCAACAGGTCTGCAGTCTGCGAGCATGTCATGGACAAACCAAACCATTCAATTAAGTTTGATAACACTTCAATCCTTGCCAGAGAGAAACGATATTTTCCCAGAATGTTGCGCGAGGCTATTGAAATCAAAAAATATCCCAATTTCAATAGAGAAGATGGTTTGTCATTACCACCGGCTTGGGATCCTGTTGTACATCTTATCAAGGATCAAGCAAGACACAAGACTGGAAACCTTGGGCCTCGAACGGTGTAAAACAAATTAGTGTCAAAAGTAGTATATGTAGAGTTTTTGTTTAAAAGTATTTTATAGTAATAAATAAGGCAATCTGGGAGTTTTCTTTGGCGGTTCTTTCTCCTCAGTAAGCCTTTAGTGAACCGCTGGTAGATATTTTAAATAAATAATAAATGGCCTTCTGGCACATGTGTAACTGTCTTTACACATTAGGCCCATCTGGCATGTATGAACACCTTTATTTTTAAATTAATATTTACAAAATGGGTAGTGTGCACAAATGTAACTTTGACAGAGAAAAATTGTGTTTTTCTCAGTCAACCTTTTACAACGGTATCTGTAAAGGTACTGAAACGTCAGGGAGGCTCAAATAATTAATATACGTGATATAATCCGTTTAAATTGTTTTATTTAAATGTGTGACAGTCGCGGAAACCGAAGAAAATATAATGTTTGTATCGTTAAATTAAAGGTTTATAAAGATCTTAGTCTTCATCCTAGACGAAACTTTCAATTTAATTTATTTATTTATTTATTTATTTATTTATTTATACACACTTACAGCTATTTTTACAGGTAAACCTTATGATATCGTCGATGCTTAAACATTTTTACTTAACCATAATCGAGTAAAAAGACGATCAAAACCAACTTACATAGCGTTTCCACCGACAAGTCAAGAGTTCTTTCTTTATTGGAGCGAGCTGAGTTTCACAAAAAAACGCAGCAAAAGTTAATAAGGTTTCATAAGAGCTTAAAGCTCTAGTTTGTCTGAGCTTTTTGGAGTGTTTTCTTCATCAAGTATTACGACCGCGGCGTCGAAGTTATTACTGCACTATTATAGTTCGAGTCTAGGTACTGATGTGGTGTTGAAAGACACTACAAACTTACTCGATCTCTTTTGAATAAATTGTATGATCCCCTAGACCTTTTAATTTTCTGTATTGCTTTATCGATCGCTATCATTTAATGTAGATCGTATGAAAAATCAGATTATTTTAGCCATTTAATGGAAGTTATGTTTTTACAAGGTAGTATTCTGCATCTGCATTTATACTGCTACCTATTTTTTGTAAAGTATATTAGTTATAAAATAAAACGTAAAAATCGTCTATATTATAATACGTAATGGATGTGATACTTCACGACTTATCGAGCTGTCTTGTTTTTCCGGTGGGAATAGCAGTAGACACCAATAAGATTGAGCGATGTATTTCTTAGGATGGATGAGCATAATTTCAATGGTATTTGAGCTGCGGTATGTGAAATTGACTATTTCTTTTATAAAAAACAAACACAAAGAGCACATCGCTAAAGTATGTATACATAATGTGGTAATTTTTTGGACAGGTGCCATCGCATTTCCCAGTTTTTGCTCTTGGGAGCCATCTACACAAAATACTTAACAGACAGAGTTGCATAACAGACAAACTTGTTCAAACTTGTTCGAGTTTTGTGCACCGGTCAATACAACTTAATTCCCACGGCTAAAACTTCTAGGCGGTGAGATGGATCCCTTGGGATGGGAATATTTTATAAACTGCCGTCTTGGCAATTTTCCCGGTGAGAAGGATAGTTCCGCCGGGATGGCCCTTCCTAGGATTCCGTCATTAATCACCGATGAACCTTCGTACGTGAGAATTTTTGGAAATGTTCATAGGGCCTAGCTTATCGTCATGATTATTACTATTCCACTATGCATTCAATGTGTCCTCCGGAAATTCACAAAAAAGGCCTTTAGAGGATGGTTTTATTATATGTTCTAATCTTTTACTCAGTTTTGAAAATACATGGTTGTTTCTTAATTTATTTATTTATTTATTTATTTATTTAATTTTAACGGGGTACTAGACCAGCTAGGTACCTACATAGCAGGTCAGCCACTGCTGAGGTAGGAGAGTAACCACTCTGTACACTCGGGTGCAAAGAAATCGGACCACCCCAGCATTTTTAGCAGTTTTCCATTTTCTATTAAAACTGTAAGCTCGACCGTAACAATTTAAATACCACGTGATAGATAATTTTCTGCCCTATCAAATGACACCAATATTCAAGGGCGGGAATGGATATTGTGCAAAATGTGGGCGTGGAAATCACCCCCCTCCAACTGCCTCGTTAACGCATGCACTAATTGGCCACTTACCATTAGGCATAAAACCAGTAATTATCATTGTTTATGCATCATTCGTAATTGATACGTCTTCCTGAACATTGTTCTCATCGATTCGACCCTGAAAAACTGAAGAAACATGGATACTACCCCAAATGAAGCCGCCCAAGCAGTTGCCCTGTTGCAGAGTGGGCTTAGTCAACGTGAAGTGGCTCGACAACTGAACCTATCGAAGTTATCAGTTCAACGTGTGTACCAGAGGTTCCGCGAAGATCAGACGTTCTCCAGAAGACCCGGAACAGGCAGAACTCGCAGTACTTCAGAGAGAGATGACCGTTTTATCGCTGTTTCCTCGCTACGAAATCGTCGATTGAATGCTGTTCAGCTTCAGCAGAAGCTCCGAGAGACCCGGAATGTGTCTATCAGCCGATGGACTGTCAGAAGAAGACTGAAGGAGAAGGAATTGACAGCTCACAGGGCTGCCAAAGGCCCAAAACTTACCCCAGGACACCGCGGTGCACGACGTGTCTTCGCTCGCGAACATGAAGATTGGACCCTTTAGCAATGGAGGTCCGTACTTTTCTCCGACGAGTGCAGGATAACTTTGTTCGGTAATGATGGACGAGCACGAGTTTACCGGAGAGCTGGGGAGCGGTTTTCTCAATGCTGCATCGAGGAACGTGTTGCCTATGGTCAATCATGATCTGGGCTGGCATTTCTATGGAAGCGAAGACGGACATTGTGTTCATCACAGGGCCAGGTACAAGGCGAAATGCGGGCGGTTTGACTGCTCCTCGATACGTAGAGGAAATCCTGGCTGATCATGTGGTTCCATTTAAGGGTTTTATCGACGATGACTTCATCCTCATGCAAGACAACGCACGGCCGCATACAGCCCGGACCACTACGGACTACCTGGAGGAGGTGGGCATCAGCGTTATGGAGTGTCCAGCACGAAGTCCTGACCTGAATCCGATCGAGCACATTTGGGACGAGCTGAAAAGAAGAATCCGAGCCAGAAATCCCGCCCCTGAAACTTTATTGGAGCTTAGGTATGCGATCGAAGAAGAATGGGCGGGCATCCCTCAATATACCGTAAGAAAATTAATACGGTCGATGAAAAACCGTATGAAGGCCTGTCGTAGGGCTAGAGGAGGCAATATACAATATGAAAATGCTGAAAATTGTTTTCATTTTTCCTCGATTTCCTTAAAACCACAGATTTTCCCTTAGGCAAAAGTTTTACTCCAGTACGCATTTTTAGGGCAGTAACGTTCTAAGCCCTGAAAATCTGAAGGTATTGGCAGCACACCTTCGAAAATCAGATGAATTTATAGAGGAAAAGCTTACCATTCATATGGTATATAATATGTTATGGCCACCCTTACAGTTTTTACAGAAATTGGAAAATTGTTAAAAATGCTGGGGTGGTCCGATTTCTTTGCACCCGAGTGTAGTTCACAATTCAAAATTCGTGTTGCACTGCGACCATCCCGTTCTTTCATATACCGTTTAAACTCCTGACTACCAGCATTCATTGTCAGTTTAATTTCAGTTTTATGACAAAAAGATATAGTTAACTATTAATTAGACTTTATTGGAACTTAGGAGGCTAAAACGGTCTTCGATTTTCAAAAATGCAGAATAAAAATCATATTTTCCATTTCTATTTGTTAAGCCATCAACTTTTATGAAATAAAATATATATTTAGGTTTCCTATGTAAATTAACATCAGTATAATACGATTAAACATGAATCAACAAGCCCTAAGTTATTGTCACTGTAATCACCATGTTATACCAGCAGGATTATCAAAATGTTCCCATGGGAAAAAGCGGAGGAAAAGGGATTACAGCTCACTGCATTTATTATTTTTCCCATCGGTTTTCCGCCACAATGGAACAAAAAGTCCATCTTTTAATTCCATTCCATCCACAGCTGGATATTTTCACAGCGCATCGGGCAAAGAACAATTAAAAGTTTTCTCTCGCTAATGACAGTTCATAAAAATGTAGTCTCAAATTATCTGTCTTGAATGTTTGGTATAATAATAGTTAATTGGCATTATTAATTATTATCAATATTTTTACGATAGAATGGAAGCTTATTTAGACCCTAATTTTAGAAGTAATTTGTTTTATTGTAATTTGTAAATGCCTCAATTTTGACACTCTAATTCCAATAATTAGTTATAACTTGCCTCTATTGCTATTAAGGACGTTCGATGGTGCCACCTAGGATTTTCACTTTTAAATATTTTCGCTATGTAAGTATGTAATAATTCGTTTTATAGTACACTAGTGCAGACGCCGGGAAATAAAGGCTTGCCGGGTATTGTGATACGAAGCCGGCAAGTCCTTTTCACGGCTAAGGAATTTGAATAGTGCTTTTCTCAAAAATATGCAATGAAATAAAAAAAATACACCACTAAATCTATATATATATACTAGCTTTTGCCCGCGGCTTCGCTCGCACAGGTCTGGAAACGTGTCTGTGAAACTTTCTACCGTTTTATTGTTTCTTAAGAGGCCTTATTCCTTTTGAAATTTATTTTTTTCATATTATGACAAATATATTGATAATTTCAACCAACTTTTTGGAGTGAACAATACTTTTCCCTGAGTTCTAGGTAGTAACATTGCTATTTCATGCTTTCATTGCGTGCAGCCGAAAATAAGATGAAAAATACAATTTTACGCGTGAATTTTGTTAATTTCGATTAGTTTTTGAAACAAAAATCATCAATGAAAACTTCAAACTGTAGGTTTCAAATATATACCAATAAATCCCAATAGCCCTGTTCTAGGTAGTAACATCAATAATATGTTACGAAACATGTTTGATCATAGAGAAAAATATGTAAACAATCTGCATTTTAAAAGGAATAAGGCCTCTTAAAAGAATACAACTAATAAGTATGATCGATTTATGTATTTCTATAAAATTTAGATCACGTCGTAGCATCATTATCATCGTCGATGCAGAAGTGTGTTAAACAAACAGTACAGCGCTTTTTTTCTTTTACTTTCTTCCTTCGGAAGAAAATTGAAGAAGAAAGTGAAAGACAAAAAGCACTGTAGGTACTGTGCTTGCACGCGCTTAGTAATAACCGGCTACACAAAAAATATAAACATTAAACTAAGAAGCGTTAACTCAAAATTAACTATGATTCGATTTTTAGGTGATGTATTACTAAACATGGGCTAACGGCTATGTGAAGGTCAAGATTGGATTGCAGAGACACGACGTTGAAAAAAAGTTGACCTTTACCCGTCGGTCGTAACGCAGAAATGATTTTTCTCTTAGTTACGTTTATTTTACTTGTTAACTATGCGTTAAGGAATAGTACATTACATCAGAGGCCGATAAAATGAGGATTTCCGGCCAAGTAGGTATATACGGATAGTGATACGAGGCCGGGAATCCGTTTTCACGACGAGGCATGTATAGTACTTTTCTCAAACATACAATGAAATATACTTCAACGAACAACATTTTATTAATTGACAAATAGGACATTTTAGTCTAACAACCAACCTTTAAAAACAAAACCTGCTTTTTGTCAAACCAGCCAGCTGTGTGAATGACCTTGTTGTTGAAACAAAAAAAAAGTTACTTTGCAGGCCTAGGCCTGAAAAGCAGTATGAAATCCCTTTACAGTCCTCTCGAGTTGTTGCGCCCAAAAAGCGATACTTCCGAGCCTATTATAAGGAACGCAAAGACAATATTTCATTGCATGTTTGAGAAAAAAGGTTTTTATTTTATTTTATTTACTATCACTAAGCGACGTTGGTTTAACTGCTGGCAGCAGTATTATTGAACGTCTGTCCACTGTCCCGTGTAATAAAAGGAAATGAAATACAGCCCGACACAAAAGAGTAGAAAATAAATGAGGGCGCCACTTCCTTCGCAACTGTCACATTTTTGACGTAAAGTGCTTGAATATGGTAACAATTTTGTATGAAAAATTTTAGTTCCTTTTTCATCCGTTTTCTACTCTTTTGTGTCGGGCTGTACGTCATCCGCGTTGGACGTTTATATAAAAGCGGCAACGAGCAGTCGAGCATTGTCGCCGGTTCTCAGTAAATTAATATTCAGTGGCGGCACAATAATAGTCTTATTACTGGACTTCCTGGTATGAATACTGAATTGCATAAATGGCTTTAATGATACTGAGAATGATAGTTAAGTAAACAGAACATGAGCCAAAACATGTATTTATACTCGCATACAGTTATTTGTTAATTATAATTTTCACAGACTAAATCACAACAACACACTTTAAACTTATAACGCCTCCCATTTTCGATTGGGGTCACAAGTACTTCTCTTGTCGACATGAACTCCCTTCTCAGTAGTTGCGACATGGCACTGAAACGCTCCGCACACTAATGTGGCAAAATAAAAAGATATTTTTTAAATTTCGGAACTGTACTTATCCATTTTTCATACCCTAACTCTACTCGCGAAGTTGACCGAAGCAGGCCGAGGCGAAGTTGGCCGAAGTATGAGTTTCCGCAGCGAAGTACCTCCCTGCACTATCAACTTCGTGAGAAGTGTTGAGCCGCAAGTAGAGTTGATATGTCTCTCCATACTTGTCGAAATTGCACCGACACTGGCGCAGGTACATAAACATTATTGTTAGTTTTATACCGACATCCTTGCGTGAGCCTAGTGGTCCCCGGCGGCTTGTTGGATCCTTTTTGCGATCAAAATCAAGCTCATGTGAATCTCGACTGTTCTGGAATAGGATTGCTAGCGTTATATTACCAAGAAGTGTGTAATATTATTGGTTTATCATCAAATTTTCGATACTCACTTCGTCGAATTTCACTTCAGTCAACGTTTCATGTATTTTCATTTCGTCTACAATACAGCTCGTGGAATGATCATTACAAGTAATTTTAAATCGTGTATTTTTATTTTTACTTATTGGATTATTCATTACATAGTTGTATTATGTCAAAGACAACGTTTTGTGGTTTTTTTGTTTCAAGTATTTTTAATTAAAGCCTGACCAGAAATATATGAGGAGAGGGCGCTATTTATAAGATTTATATGGCAACAATTTTGCAACCAATCGCAACCCACTATAATGACATTAGCTTAAATACCTGTCAGTTCCACTATGTAAACCTCGTAATATCATTTAATGGAATACACTCTTTTCCTGACTGTTTTTCGTGTAGTAAACACGTGTACACTTTATTTATAATCTTACGTTCACGACTGTAAATGGTTTTCGGCTTTTTCTTTGGATAATTTTAAATATTTGTCTTTTAAAGAAAGCACCACGAATGACATTGACGTTGTTGACAAACCATCATAAAATCATTGCCAGTGTAAGAAATTAGTTCCAGTCAAATTCCGCAATATGGCGCACCCTCATCTATTTCTGGTCAGGCTTTAACATACAAATTTCGTCGTCATACAAAACATACAAACAATCGTCAAATGTATTGATTAGCGAAGTTTTATTTCCCACTCGACATAGACCTCCGCGGCTCGCTCGTTTCGCTCGCTCGTTAGGGTCGCAGTTCAACCTAACACTTCTCTTTGCTTCACTCGTCGTCGTACATAACATAACCCAAGCCAAGTCGGACCGGCCTTAAGGTGAAAAAAATATCGAATATTTTGTACTATTCTTATAAAATTTCGTACAAATGATATTCGTTGTTTTGTTATTCTGCCGTTTAAAATTGAAACAAAATGAATCATTTGCCAAATCATATTCCCTGAACAGTTATTTTATAAAATAATAAAACTTGGAATGATCTGGTCATGAAATAAAATTACACCAAACAATAATTCAAATTCTTGAACTAAATGTTACTTGAAACGTTTTGCATGAAATGAAATTCTATGAAAAGTTTGTCGACAAAACAAGGGACACACAATATTATTAAAACAATCGTGAGACATCTTTAATCATTATAAAACGGTTTAAACTCACGTAAAAATGCATGGGTGGTGTCGCGGACCAATACGGATAGCCCTTGATGAAGAGGTCCATAATGAGTTCGGAACATGTCGGGCCGTTCCTCACAATCTTTACGTGAGTTTAAACCGTTTTTATAATTATTATAGGTACATGTACAAGGTACTACATTTTTGACAAAACGCTTACCTTGACAATGTAAAAAAATAATTGCGAGTCTTATTCTCTTTATCTTTACGTTACAATGTAATATAAGGGGGCAGGGAGACCGGAACGTGTAGCCGTCATTTTCTGGGCAATCAAACAAAGTGGTGGGGGACGGGTTGAGATGTATTGTGGCTGGGATTCTGCCTGTAGGTATGTTTTATTATCTACTTTGTAAAGGAACGCGAGAAAATACTTATCACTGTGTTATTTTCGTTTTATATTATACTACCGTACCACACCGTACCAACTACTACCGTAGTAGCGAGCACGTAACGCCGCACATTTGTCGTTTTAATATTATACGTTTTTTTTTAGATTCTCCCGCCCTAAGCCTTGAAAGTTGAATGGGAACTGGATGAATAAAAAAAACTTGAAGTTTTGTTTAGGAATAGGTAGGATATCTTAATTATATCTCAATGTATTGGGTTATAATTTTAGTATTAGTGTGATAAAATATCCCTCCTTCTATACTTTAAAGTATAGAAATATTTTTATCGCATTAATACAATAAAAGCGAAAGTTTGTGAGTGTATATTTACACTATTGTGGATCGGCAAAAAAAAATCATACAGCGAACAATATCTGCCTCTAATAGTACTACGAGTTGATCACGACCGCTCTGCAAAGAGTGAAACGACTAAGAAGAAGAAGAGAATCGGCATACAAGAAACTTCTAAGTAATGATATTATTCTATGAGATACAAATTAGTTTCTACAATGAGAATATTTAGCAGCGCAATACGGACGTTCGGGTCGATTCTGTTTTAATAATGCACAATTGCATGCGCCACCTGTTGGTGCATCGTGCTTCAATTATTTACAGCACAAACACACCATTGGACACAAATATCTATAGGTACTGTTATATAATTCTAGATCTGTATTGAAATTAATTTTTCTATGGAGAGAGGTCATGATTTTAGGAAAAATCTTAATGGCGTAATGCAGGATCGTCATTTATTTTATATGGGCGTGCGGCACCGTGCCAGCCAGGCGCCATCTGTTATCATAATTTCTTTTGTCCTCGCATCACGCCGAAGCGGCTGGACAAATTTTAACCAATTTTGGTACAGGGATAGCTGGACATATAAATATGGTTATAGGATACTTTTTATCCGTCTACGGTAAAGAAAAAAATACGAGGACGAAGTTGCGGGCAGCTCCTAGTGAGTATCCATACTAATATTACTAATATACATACTAATATTACCAATAAAGAAAAAAAAAAAAAAAAAAAAATATCCATACTAATATTTATTATAAATGCGAAAGTGTGTCTGTCTGTCTGTTACCTTTTCACGCTTAAACCACTGAATCGATTTTGATGAAATTTGGCATGGAGATAGTTTAAGATCCGAGGAAGGACATAGGATAGTTTTTATCCTAGAAATTATCCCTAAAAAGATTGCAATGTGAGTGAAATCATGATGGCATTGATGACCCTGAAGAAAGTTAAATTATTAGACCAAAAGCACAATTGCTCTTACATTTGCTTAGGCGCTTTTAATAATCCCGTTTATCAAGTTCCACGCGGACGTAGTCGCGGACAAAAGCTAGTTACTAATATTTATATTATAAATGCGAAAGTGTGTCTCTCTGTCTGTTACCTTTTCACGCTTAAACCGCTGAATCGATTTTGATGAAATTTGGCATGGAGATAGTTTAAGATCCGAGGAAGGACATAGGATAGTTTTCATCCTAGAAATTATCCCTAAAAAGATTGAAAAGTGAGTAAGTAATTCATGATGACATTGATGACCCTGCAGGAAATGTAATGATTAGACCAAAAGCACAATTGCTCTTACATTTGCTTAGGCGCTTTTAATAATCCCTTTTATTAATTAAGGCGATTAGGTGATATCTATCGAGTTGTACGAGGTTGCTTCCATACTTCCAAATTCCACGCGGACGTAGTCGCGGGCAAAAGCTAGTAAATTATATTATTGAAAAAAAAAATTTTAACAAAAAAAAGAACCGACTTCAGTAAAACTAAAAAGCCAAAAATAACCCGTTCAAGTACAGATTACATTTGACTCACCCTTTGAAATCGATCCCAAACCACTCAGTTATTATATTTATATATTAAAGTTTACGTGAGGTTTGGCACCGACTTCAAAGGGTGAGTCAAATGTAATCTGTACTTGAACGGGTTATTTTTTGCTTTTTAGTTTTACTGAAGTCGGTTCTTTTTTTTGTTAAAAATTTTTTTTTCGCTTTTTAGTGATTTATATAAAATACTTATGGCGGGGTGATCAGGAAGGTCTTGAAGGCATGCATCTCGTTTGAATTATCTCCTAACTCCTAACCGTTAAGGAGTTGTACCTTCCATCATCAGTTCAGCATTGGAAGATGAGGACTACCATATGCAAATACTTAAATAGTTTTAGAAAATATATGAAAAATATTATAAGTGCCTATAAAATTTCAGGAATTACTTCGATTCCTCATGGATCTCGTCATCCGATCTTCACCAAAATTTTATGGGACCAACCTTGATGTCTATTCATGAACCTAAAAAGAATTTTCCAAATCGACTCATAAATGACGGAGTTATGAGGTAACAAACATAAAAAAAAAAAAAAAAAAACATACAACCGAACTGAGAACCCCCTCCTTTTTTTGAAGTCGGTTAAAAATTAGAAGGTTCGAAAATTCTCATCCGCGTGAAAAAAAAAATCATAATCCTTTTTATTGCTTCTTCGTAGTCGGCTAAAAAGTAGACTGTAACCATTTGGGGATGAGCTGTTACCCGTTTACCATTTTTTTTATCGGAACTGTAAATAAGGGTTTATCTTGTACTGTTCAAGGCATCAGTCTATTATATGCCCAAGAATATTAACACAAATTGAATTATGAAAGAAAAATGAAATGTGATCCACTTCAATGTAAGCGGGACTCGAACCCGCGACCCTACGTTTCCGGCGTAGTACTCTCCCAATTGAGCTATCACATCGTTACGTCAATCACACCAAATTTTTGATTCCATAATTCTACGCTACTAGAGCGCCCTCTGCGTCATATATGTTTAAAACGCTTGTGCGCATTAGCCATACCCTAGGATCGTGCATTTAAACGCATATTCTAAGTAATTAATAAATAATAAATAAATACTGAAATAAATATCAGACCACCTCACACAAATCGATCTAGTCCCAAATTAGCTCAAGAAGGCTTGTGTTATGGGTACGGACTATACGACGATATACATACTTATATAGATAAATATATACATAGAACAACCATGACCCATGCACAAATATTCGAGTTCATCACACAAATATTTGCCCTGGCCGGGATTCGAACCGGGACCGCCGGCTCAGTAGACAGGTCTCTATAAACTGAGCCAATCGCGTCGTCACCGGGTGAAGACTGCTACAGTCCAAAAACTAACTGTTAATCTTACCATGGCGTAAACAATAAACTATTTACTCTTACTCCACCTAACCTTATATTTTTAAGTTCTTTACTATAATATACACATATTATAGTAAACATCAACATTGTGAAATAATAACATGGTAACTTGTGATACACTGTCGGTAACCTTAGTTCCACGAACCTGACCTTTCTATTTTCCGCACAATGGTTTTGTTATAATAGACAACAAACGAACTACAAGCAAAACTACAAATTCATCGAAGTTATGCGTTAGGCGGTCTTCACACTACACGCCCTTACAATACGTAGCGTGAAACGGCAGATTTAATACTATATCCAAGTACATTTGCGTCTGTCTCTACCTTTAAAAATAGCCTAAAATTAAGCTTTAACACCCCCGACACATCATCATAAGACGCTCATTCAATGAGTGATGTAGTTATAAAAAATGTTAAACGTATAACACCCCTTTTCGTCCAGGTCATCGATTATATATAGATAAGGGCAGTTTGACCATGCTTTTACGGCTACACCCATTTGAAGGTATTTGGGTGTTTCATTCCAAACGCCCAACCCGACATGCTAGTGTCAAAACCGCCTTATGGCACATGTCAATGATTAATGATTACTTTGCGATTATTGTGGACTTAAACAGGCTATAAGACACATATACTCTTTTTTTTTCTTTTTATAATGGCACAACATAGTGACTCCACTTCGCCTGATGGTAAGCAAAAAGGGAGCCCAAGTCGCAATGGTAAAGA
Source organism: Apotomis turbidana (assembly GCA_905147355.2). NCBI lineage: Eukaryota > Metazoa > Arthropoda > Insecta > Lepidoptera > Tortricidae > Apotomis > Apotomis turbidana. The sequence goes on along the minus strand of LR990292.1, from coordinate 20,935,202 downwards.
AACCAACGGTGCCATATTATGTCAGTTGACACTGCCATGCTGGCCCGAGAAATGGCTCTTCACGCATCGTTTGAAGGGTCCCAAGTTATAAAAAGAAGGACGTCACACGTGAGCCGGCAAACAGTTCCACATTTTAATAGTTAAATAGTACCTATAGCATAATTATGACGCGTGACTCCTTGGAACTCCTATCATGTGAGCAAGATAGATGATGCTTAGTCTCCCGACAAGCAAAGTCATGGCAAGATATAATTATGCTAGCCATGTTGAATTGTAGATGTCTGATTAAAAGCAATTGCGAATTTCTTTTCAAGTTGCGAAAGTTTATGCAACTTGTTAAACCTAAATCAACAGTTTTACTTTTTTACAAATTTACTTTGGCAAACAACGTAAGTTTTCATTGGTTGAAAAGCAAAACTTTATTTGGTTCAATACGCCACGTCTATTGATCTAATTTAGCACGTAGGGAATGTAATCTCGCCGAAAGAGCCGAGATCGAAGTTTATATCGAGTATATCAATTAGCACATTTGAAGCTTCCAATTTCTATTCACTTCAAACATATAAATTATGTTTGTTTACAGAGTATTGCTCTTTTGTTATTTGCAAAAGCCGATGGAGTATTTTATTTGTTGTTTGTATAAAATGCAACGATGGTGGCGCGAGACGCGACCAACCAGAGCGTAGGCGCTTGTAAAGGGCCAGCCACGATTACGGGCAAATACAAAAATATACTGATATACGAAGCACCACGACTGCCGGTTGAGTTTTGGCGGAGCAAATTGTGTCAGTGGTCAAAATTCAAAAACTTTCTTTATTTAATTAGGTACCTCGAAGTTTAGGGCGTAACATCACGACCGAGAAAACTTTCTAGTCATTTTATAAAAATGAGTGAAAATTGTGTAAGATTAAAACAATGTGTCACCGAACCAGTGTTTTGCATCTTCTCTTACTCAATTTGAAATCATATACAGCAGCCGTTCTATAACCACACCGTTATCATCGAGCAACCTTAATATCGTATCGGTCTTCGTGGAATAATGTCGTATGTTATGATAACATACGACATTATTCCACGAAGACCGTATGTTCCACGAAGACACGAATGTCGTATGTTATGATAACATACGACATTATTCCACGAAGACCGAACACATGACCACGAAAACATGAGTTTTCTATGCAGTTTCGACGTTCTTGCTCCAGCGGCGTATCAATCATAGGACTTGTGTTTGGACTGACTTTATATTAGGAATGGACTTGTGGAAGCCGCTGGGGTTTGGCTAGTCTTCAAAGGCAAGTTGGTATTTCTGGCATGCTTACTTTGCTGTGGTTATCCTCAAAGATGTTGTAGCGGTTTTCTTGGCGAAATCGCTACTAAATACAAACCAGATCATTCACTCGCCGAAAACACAATACAACCTCGTTTCCACAAGCCCTGTGCATCGTTTCTCAGCAATTTAAGCATTATAAAAACCATTAACAATTTCATTACATATTCTATTCTATTCTATTTTTTTAAAAATGGCAACCGGTCACAGTTAAGCGACCATTACTGCCAATGTCTCGTTGCCAATCGCACTAGGCGACTAGATAGAGGATTGATACCACGTTGTACGGTGAGTTGAAAAAATCGTGCTTTTTGTAAAGTGATAGCGATTTACAAAAAACCACGCGGACTATCGGGCCTTGACCCAGGAAGGGCTATGAACGCTTCAAGTTGAATTCTTCATTAGCTATTCACTCATACGTTAGATCACTGCACAATACGCTATCAATACTACACATTGAACAACTAAAATGAATAAATAATGAACAACTAAACTTAAACGCATGCGACCAACTTGACAGCTGACCGAGCTGTTTAAGACAAACCAACGAACGCTTCAACCGAGAGCGTTCCTTAAGTATTAGTCGTTCTTTTCCGTGCACGTCTCCGGCACCTGTCACCTTAAAGTTATTATGCTATTAGTATTAAATTGTTTTCCACTCATATACATTAAAATAAACTAGATTTATTACCGTTATCATTAACAATAAATATAATTAAAAGTAAATCCATAATTCCAATAATTAAACCTCACTTCTATATGTGAGAGGGAAGCGTGATGTCTCTCTGGTCGATACGACGAAGCAAGACGGGTTTCATCCGTGAGTTTTTCCAATTAGACATTAGAATAAAATATGTAAACTGGTGTTTTAGCTTACAAGAGACGGCCGGTCAACTCGGCGGCCGTTCTCCAAAGCCCTCCAGGGTTAGTGGTGTACTCGTGTGGTGAAGTGTCACGTCACGCCGACCGCGCGCATGTGCGCGGCCTGCGCCCGCGCTCCCTCGGGACCGAGCTCCTGCTTCGCGTCGTCCGCCCGCAGGTTGTCGGGCAACCGGCGAGCCGCGCCGCGGTTTTATCCCGGCGTCGCCATGCCAAGGGTGTGAGGACGCGCGTCCAGCATCCCTCTCCGTCCTTCAGACATCGTGGCGTCCTCCGGTCGCTGCCTTCATATGCGCGCCGCTGTGTGCCGCGCCTAACGCCAGCCCCGGCCGCCCCCGCGCCCTGCGCACGCGCGCGGCCGCGCCTGGTCCCCCTGCACCGACACGTGCTTCATCTCGCGCCCGTGGCGCTCCCTGCCGTAGGGCGTTTTCTGCGTGCCTCGCCAGTCGAGGGGACTCCTGGTGAGGCGATCCCAAGGCAGCGGAGGCCTGCTCTTCGCGTCCAACACCGACAGTACTGTCAAAGCGTTAGAGTGAGTCGACTCTTTATCTTTCTATGCGCATAGAACTGTAGCGTCGCTAGTTGATAAGAGCCATGTACCTCTGAAATTGCCAACGCCACCGAAGGCCATGTTTCGCGGTCCCCATTGTAAAGTGTAAATATAATTGCATGCCACTAAAAGGTCTGTTGTATCATTTCACCGACCAATACCATACCTGTGCGAGTAGCCATCGAACGGCCCTTGACCTAAAGGGAAAGTGCCCTCCGATGAGTTGATATCCGGTAATTACTTTCTTATTCACAGTCGCATTCTTGGGCAAACCCCGAACTATCATTTCTTTTTTCTTTTTACACGCGACAATGTGCAGTGGTTAAACGTGCAAAAGCGAGACAAAGTAAACAAGGATATATTGAATTAAGGTACTTTTATTAAACTAGGGTATGGCTAATGCGCATAAGTATTTTATACGTATATGACGCAGAGTTCGCTCCAGGAGCGCAGAATTATAAATTCAAATATTTGGTGTGATTGACTTAAGGATGCGATAGCTCAGTTGGGAGAGCATTACGCCGGGAACGTATGGTCGCAGGTTGGAATCCTGCTTACATTAGACTGAATCACATTACGTTTTTCTTTAAATATTTATAAAGGTAATTATACTTAGAATTAAGAATGATGTAAAAGACGAAACGTAGTACTTAACACAGGTGGAGGCACCCGATTGATAAAAGATATCGTGCTAAGAGTATGCCATTTACCATGTATGCAGTTCATTTTCAACAAACTATACAGTTTTTGTATTAAGCGGTTTACACTCACGTGAAATTGTCAGGAACGGCCCGACATATTTGGAACTCGTACGGTATGATATGTATACAGTACGAGTAATTATCGCTTTATAACTTACCTGAGCCATACCAGAAGTGATCGAAAAAAGTGGTCGAAAAAAATCTATGCTTTAGTAGACCGTATTGTAGAAGTTAAAGATACTTAAACTCAAATCGAAGAATAAAAATTCAAAAAAATATAACTTTTAAACTTCTTCGCCTTCGTATTTTACTAAGCGCATTGAATAGATGATAACTACGGTCTTTCATATTCGCATCACACGAATATAAAACCCTAGTCAAAGGACCTTGGGTTATAAATATATAATGCATATGATTTTTTATCTGCTCTTCCCAGAAACCAAAGAATAATCCGCAAAACGCTCTGAGTACTAAATCCATCGTAAAAACACAGTGAAAATATTTTCAGTACTTTATATTGGTATTGGTAATAATGTAGACGGTAATCCATCACTTTATCGAAAAACGTTTCATCGATTATCGTTTCCCATAACACTATTCGCAGAATTTTGTTACAACTTAGGAATCATTCATCGAACTTCGTTACATCGCTTGTACATTTGCTCGAATTACCTTTCACACAAGAATCAATTCATCGAATTTCACTTCATTATTTTATTTGTTCATCGACGTAGTCGTTCATCGAAACGTGTTTTTTTTTAATGATTCGTCCTTCCGGACAGGCTAAGACCATAGGCCATGCTGGCAACCCGACTTGGCTAGATCCGACCTGGTTGGGTTAGGTTTAGGTTATTTTTTTTTTATGACCTGAAACCCGACTTGGCTAGATCCGACCTGGTTGGGTTAGGTTTAGGTTATTTTTTTTTTATGACCTGAAACCCGACTTGGCTAGATCCGACCTGGTTGGGTTAGGTTTAGGTTATTTTTTTTATGACCTGAAACCCGACTTGGCTAGATCTGACCTGGTTGGGTTAGGTTTAGGTTATTTTTTTTTATGACCTGAAACCCGACTTGGCTAGATCCGACCTGGTTGGGTTAGGTTTAGGTTATTTTTTTGTATAAATGGGACGTGCCATCTGTGAATCATGTTTCGATGAAAGGTAAATTCGATGAATAGTTAAGCTACGATTTGAGACAAATTCGAAACAATTTACGTTGAATAGTTGATCGATGATTCGAAAAGCAATGAATTGATGATTATGTGATTCGAAAAAAAAATGAAAAGACATTCGTGGAATAGTTTTCGATGAAATGAAAATCGATGTAAGAAATTTCGATAAAATGATAGACACCCAATGTAGACACTTAGTAAACTTTCGTGCCATTAATGTGCGCGGAAATTCATCGCAAAGATCATACATAAAAGTCATCTTCGGTTGCATGTGTCCAAAGCCCATTAGTAGTAGAAGTGGTCACCGTGACCGGGATCAGTCGGAGAGAGATTGGGTTCTCGTACGAAAAGATTCAAACGAAACATCGCTGCGTATAAACCTGCTCAATTAACATTTACTGTCTTAAAAATCTTTGATTGTCAATTTCTTTTGCGGATATCAATGGATTCTATGTTTTATTGGGATTAAATGTCTATGCTAACTACACTTAATAGACCGCTTAAAAGGCAGAAAATGATCGTAATAGTTCAACATTCCTTCGGAGCGCTAAAACGCTACACTAAACAGGACGCTACACGTCATTTGTGAGTAGTATATAGAAAAATTTGTATGTAGACAATAAAAAAAATATGTATTTTGTTTTTTTTTCTCTGTTTCATGACATATAGAGGTAATTTTATTAATTTAACTACAGTATGTTGTATAATTCAACATCAGTCTACGCCCCTAGTGTTATTGATACTTTACGCAATGATTTGTAGCTGTATTGAAAGTGCGTTAATTCATATCAAACGTACTTAAAAAAATATGTTTATATTTTATTATTAGTGACCTGGTGGTAAAGATATGAAATGATCAGACATTAGATGTTTTTTTAAAAGCTTTTATTTAACTTGCATTGTATGTTTAAAGTATGTTTGTTCGGGTGAAATCTTGCAACTCAATTTTGAAGCAGATATCGTCAACCGATTGAGCTGAAATTTTGCATACTTACTTAACTTTGATGACAATACAATAATATGGTACCATGGGGCTGATCTGATGATGGAGCCGGAAGGTGGCCATAGGAGCTCTATAATAGAAAAAGCAATCCTACCGAGCTTTGGCTCTTTAGAATCGTCTCAGTGAGCATTTGATGGATATCCAAAGAAAAGTACAGTCGGCTATAACAGCTTGCCACTAAAATGACATTTTTGACAGAAACTTATTTATCATCAAAATAAATTACTTTGAAATACAAATGTCGTTCGTTCCTATCCATCCCCCTGATATCCATTCCTGAACATAGGTCTTCTCAAATATCCCTTCTTCGGTCGCTGACAGTTCACTGACACCGTTAATAGGCTTAAAAGGCGCCATTGTCAGGATTATACGTTTTATGTTATGGAGTCAAGATACTGGTTGCACCCTAACTACGCCCGCGACACCCTTCTAACCCATTTCCCCGCGACATGAGATCTATCTTCCTCGACCTTGTCGGCCGCTGACAGTTCGCTCATATACGATCTAGCACCGTACTTAGGATTATAGTTGCTAAAATGCCTTGCCCCTTGATAGCGCTACGAGATGATTTAAATCACGCAACATACTTTTTATTTCACATTGATAACTCCTGAGTCACAATCATATTAATTTAATTAAACAATTCGAATGTCGCTCGACAGGTTTTAAATCGGTTACCGATTCATGAACAGGAGCGCCGGTTTATTTGTATTTTAATATGTTTGAGACTCGTGGGAGTTATCAATGTAAAATAAAAAGTATTTTGCGTGATTTAAATCATGCCGGAAACTGAAGTACTTTGTAATAGTTTCTACAAAATAGCTTTAATTACAGAAACACAGTAGGAGAGGCAGGGAAAGAAAAAAATAAGCTAGGTACATGAAATAAATAAAAGTGAAAAATCGACGAAGTAAAAATTCGATGAAAAATTATTCGAAAAAAAGCAAAAGGTTACATCGACAAAACGAGAAAATCGAAAAAAGCGGGGATCAGTTTTTTTCTATAATTAACTCTTGTGTCCATATTTTATTATTTTTATGAGTCAATATTGACCATTACATAAAATTTAAAGGTGATGTAGGTAAGGTACTCATGTTATAACAATTCATTTGGTGTTGGCTTAATGTACACATTATCACAGAAATGCAGAACTTATTATTCGGATGAACTCCCGTTGATTGATCTAGCTGGAGCAAAGCTAGCACTAACCAAGTTTAGATCAACTCAATCAATCTCCTGAGACTGAGTCTTCAGTCTAGGTCGACGCAAACATCGACACCAATTAATTCACGGCATAGGTGAAATTTCCTACAAATTAACACACTACTTTCATTTGATCACCAATGACTATTTTGCTGGATAAAGGCCTCCCCTATCAATCTCCAAGTTAATGGTACCGCGGTATCCCCCATACAACAGTTTTCCACGACCTTCACAATATCATTGATCCACACTGGAGAAAATTTCCACACGGTGTTTTCCAGTACACGCCCGCTACCTAAGAAACTTTTTGCTTTATCCGCTATCAGTTAATAATGAATCATATTTCATGAAGTTAAGTAAAAAAAAGATCTGTGTATTCATGTGCTAGCAACATTGTTGGCTAAATGTGAAAAAATTATCACAGCACACCGTATTGTAAATTATCACAGAATTACTCGGTTGAACTCCAGTTGATTGATCTAGCTGGAGCAAAGCTAGAACTAACCAAGTTTAGATCAACTCAATCAATCTCCTGAGACTGAGTCTAGGTCGGCGCAAATATCGACACCACTTAAAGCATGCCGTACTCAGGGCCCAGGGGGAGGCGATACTCAGTGCAATTTCTTACAAATTGCCGCAGGGAGATAAGAGGTCGTCGTCGTAGCTTGATGGACTGTAATGTTTTTTTTTTACAAATTAGCCATTTTATCTGAGTTTATTTTGCATGATAAATTATGTATCCATTACAGTTAAATAAAATCTGGTTAGTATAATATCTTAACAATACAATACAAATACTTTTTATTGCACACTTCAATTATTATGAAGAAAAAAAATCAACATGAGATAAATTAAATGATTTAAACTACTCTCTATGAATAAATATGGTAGGTACCTACGACAAAAGAGAACAGCAGACCTTGGTCTCTTATGCTTAATACGGTACCATTGCGGTTGAGTTTGTAGTAAACATCAATACCACTTAAAGCATACCTTCGGGGGAGTGAAAGGCGTTGTGATTCATCATTCACAGTGAAAATGGCAAATTCCTTATTGTCTCCATACAAATATTGGCACCTAATTCACAAATAACATCAGATGGTGGCCATTACAAAGCGTTTTTTGCTCTCCGTAGGAATGTGGAATTTGATGGTCATTTCTCACTTTTAGAGCTGTCTAAGTGTAGTTAGTCCCATATAGATATTTGATTTCAATAAAAATTTAATCGACTGACATCATTAAAAAAATGGTCTGTAGACACGCCTATTGAAAATATCCATCATCTTTTTTCCGCTATTTTTGATGGCGTGCATGATACAGTGCAATCTGACTCGCGGCAGCGTGTCCAGCCAAGTTCACCCCAGGAAATGGCGAGCAGCAGCCGTGTGTTATATTACACGAACCTACACTCTGACAAGAGTGAGACGACTAGAAAGAGACCACTGACTGAGTGACTGACTAGTAATCAAAAACCTAATCCTATTCCAGGTGACCTAGAAAGGTGAAATTTGGCATTCAGCTTGGTAATTGTGTGTGTACAAAAAAATCGAAAACATGTCACATGTCCTTGTATCTAAAATTTAGGGCAAAGAACTTGGCACCCATATAGATCTCAATTCTTTTGTCGGCGAAGTCGACGACGTTGCACGTGATATTGAACTTGGCTTTTATTTAACATTTATGTTTTTGATGGGATACATACACACGGTATATATACATTTTGGTCATTTCACTCAAGCATTTTCTAATGGAAGGCTATCAAATATTGCTGACTGCAAAATAAAGGATCTTAAGAGCCTACTCATGGACGAAAATCTCTCGTGGCCAACTTAAGGGCCCTCCTGATTTGTCAGACCGCAGAAACTTCGGACCCTTCTGATCGCGGAGCAAAGGTCAAATTATTGATGTTTTTCGTCGTTAATTTGAATTTGGTTAATTAGACAAGTGCAGATTCGAGCTCTTTCCCGTACCGTACTTGAGCATTTCTCAAAAAGTTTGTACACAATTAAGACAGAAAATTATAGTCCAATATAATTTTCCTATTTTGTTATCAATTATTTTAGTAATTTTATATCAATGTTATGGCTATGTTCGATAATTAAGGTTCTGTTATGCTTATACTTTTATAATTATATATAATCTGATATCAATGTATTGGAAATCACAAAGAAATAACTTTAATTTTTTATCTCAAAAATTGTGTACTTTTTGAGAAATGCTCACTTATGGAAAGATTTAGGTACAGTGAGCTGCGGAAAAAACCACTAAATATTATTTTTTTTGCATTGCTAAGGTTGTATAAATGAGAGCACATTTGTGCAAATGTTAATTGTTAAAATATAATTAAATAATAGCGGCTAAACTGAATGCTCACTTACTGAATCACCTCGGCACTGGAAAAAACTACATGTAGGGATAAGGGTGAATTCAAATAATATTAGCTATAGTCAGATTTTCCTATCAACAAATATTTGACAATTGTATTGTCTGTTGATGTAGTTAAGACATATTGTATGCCAAATATCGATTATTAATCATGAACGGTTGCTCTAATCGATTTCACTGACGACTTTCTTACCGAACCTTCCTATGTTCAATGCTCATGCATAAATAATAAATATCGAACAACCTCACACAAATCGATCTAGTCCCAAATTAAGCTCAAGAAGGCTTGTGTTATGGTTAGTAGACGACGATATACGTACTTATATAGATAAATATATACTTAAATACATAGAACAACCATAACCCAAGAATATTTGAGTTCATCACACAAATATTCGCCCAGGCCGGGATTCGAACCCGGGACCGCCGGCTCAGTAGGCAGGTGTCTAGAAACCGAGCCAAACGCGTCGTCATACATATTTTTTACATTATTATTTACTAACACGTTCCTCCCCATCAAAAGTAGGTAGCACTGGCATACACGACATTTCCTTTTTGTAAATAAACATCCGAGCTTTCAGGTGCCTTTCAGCGAAATGATAAAGTGGAAAAGGAGAGAGCAACATAATTATTTACTTAAGGTACTGACACTCAGACCGGTTGATGCATCAAATATCTTGGGAACGTTGCCGGGAAAACAATTATACAGGGTGACTACAAATTGGTGATACAAAATACTTGATTGTGGCTCATAATGATACATAATGTATATACTACATTAAGTCAACTTATATAGTTGGGTATCTTTAACTTTAGTTAATATTAGAATATTAACAAAACAAATAAGGCCTCATGGCATTAAGTCCGCCTTTTGTACGATAAGTTTTCTTTTGTGCAATAAAGATTAAATAAATAAATAATTACAGTCCCAATGTGTGATTACCTAAATGGTTCCCGCAAATTCAATATCTGTCACTCGTCGTTATTTATATGTATAAGTTACGTAAATCGAAGATTACAAGATATTAACTGAATTAATTCCTAAGTAAGCACCGTTATGTACTTCGCGATGTAAAATAACAACAAAATGTTAATATAGGGGTAAAGACGAGGAATTTATTTAAAAACCTATGCTTTACAAAAATATTATTTTCTTTGACAAGTGACAATTAGTAATCAAAACACGTTTAATTCATAAATGCTTTGTCAGATGATAACTAAAGTGAAAAGTGACTTTCTTTCTGTACTTCTTTGTTTTAAAGCAAAGTGGTGGGGTAACCGCATAAAGCCTCAAAATGGGTTAATTTAAAACTTAAAACTAAGATACTTTTGATAATTTTAAAAGCATGAGACTTAAGTACAAGGGTTTACATTAGGAATAATGTGTGCAAAACACTAGTTCTGTATTACAAATTTGAAGTCATCCTGTATTAGAGACTCGCCCCGTAATTGTCAAGGATAGAAATGGTGACTGATGTTGAATTTTACAGCATACTGTAGTTATTTTACAAGATTATAAGTTAGCACGCAGTGTAAATTGTACGCCATACGAAAAATTAATAAATTCGACATCCATCTTCATCCCTAGTCCCCATATCTTTAGAAAAGAAAGAATTAACTAGTGCAGTGACAATCACGATAATCTTAGCGAGCGAGCTGCGGGCGCGGCAGGTGAATACTCGATTACCCCACTTCACCTACTTGAGTCTTTAAACTGCGAGCCATCGTTAAATGGTGGTACAGTCGGGTAAAACACTCACAAACCTTTGCCTTTATAATATTAGTGTGATAATCATATTATTACAGTATGTTGTATAATTCGACGTCAGTCTTCATCTCTATTAGGCAGTGCAAATTTCACTTGTCCAACATACAGCCTGGTGACACGGACAGACGGACGGACAGCGAAGTCATAGTAATAGCCATCGTTAAACGGTGGTACCTGGTACAGTCGGGTCTTAAAATGCTTTTTATACGTCTTGCTCGTTCTTAAAAACCTCTCAGTTTTCACCAAACTCCAAAACCCGAAACCCAATCAGAGAACTCACGGACTGTATGTCCTTCTAAGAAGATCAAATAGTATTTTAAATAGAGGGTAATCTGTGTGAATGATCTCCGGCGGGTCAAGCAAGTGCCATTACCCCACTTTTCTACTCCGCTAGTTCATTTAACTGGAGGAAATCGCTTAACGGCACTGTCCGGTTTGTAATCGCTTTTACGCTTCATACTGGAGGTACACTGGATAAAATAAAACTGGTACCAACTTAAAACTGCGTAAAAATAACGTAATTTATTTATTTTAGGAGAACCAACAGCACATAGAAACTTAAATGACATTGTATAAATTAGTACCGTTGTTTTGTTTATTTATGAGCATTTCTCAAATCGTTTGTACAAAATTAAGACGTCAATTAAAGTTCATTATATTTTTTTCCATTTTGTCATCAATTTTCTTTGTGATTTCCATTACATTGATTTGAGATTATAATATTATTTAAAAAGTGTAAGCATAACAGAACCGTAATTATCAAACACAGCCATAACATTGATATTAAATTACTAAAATAATTGCATAATAGGAAAAATATATTGAACTTTAATTGACGTTTTAATTTTGTATAAGCCTTTTGAGAAGTACTCTTACTTTTTGAGAAATACTTTTGAAAAGGCCTAAATCCGAATCAAATCGTAACAAATATTTAATTCAAAGACTACAATCATGTCGACTTAAGTCCATTTGATCCCGTTTAGATCTGGGATGTATGCTGTATGCTTTTTAAACCCCCGTATTGCGGGTTTTTGGTGGTAACTTTTTGAAAGTAAAATAAATTGTACTGTTTGTTGACGTTAAAAGTCATCGAAGTCACTGATGTAAACAAAGAAAAAATAAGGCTAAATATATCAAATAATATTGAAGGGTGATGGAAGCTAGATGAGCGTAATTTGAGTTGCGTAATTACGGTCGCGCCATACGTTATGTCACGTGATCATGCCACACTAAGTATGGCGCGACCGAAGTTAGGTGACTCAAATTATGCTCGCTTCACCCTAATATCCCCAGCGAGAAGTTTTTTTTTAAAGATTCAATAATTATTTATTTCAGATGCAGACCGAAGGATTGTGAATCATTTCGATTGACATTGACTTGTAATTGGTTGTTGACCTACCGCTACTGACATTTTATAATGTCTGTAGCTAATGGTTGGAAAATTCAATGGCTTTGGCTCAGTGGTCCAATAGGTAGGACGCCCGTGTTGGCCCGGAAAGCTGTTGGAGACGCTGGTTCGAACCGTGCCTGTACCATTAAATTAAAAAAAAATTCGTTGTAAACATTATAGCTATCTGGAAACTTCGTTGATATTGTGTTATGATGAGGGTAGATTTTCGCCTCCGCAGTTGACGCCCGCCTTTACAGCAGCCGCGCGGACAGAAAGATTGCCCGCAGTGTTTGACTGGCCGCCGCCGTGACTGATCGGCTCTCCTGATGATGAATCACAAACAGATTCGAAACATGTCAAGCGATATTCAACTTCTACGACGTGAGTAAACCCGTTTCGTATGAAAGCTGTTTGTAGCGCCGCTATCCTAGGGTTCAACCCCAACTGGCCAGTCTATATATGCGTCATTCGACATGAATTTCATTACTAGCTACTATCCTACTTCATAGTATTTAAGTCAAATACGTTTTTTTTCATCGTATTTAACTATGTGATGTCTCCAATTGATACCTTGGAAGTCGATATCTTATAATAGTATAACTATATTGCCATTTAAAACGATACTAGAGCGTTTCCGAAATAAATTGAAGTATTTACTATCAATAAATGCTCTTAAAACTTTTATGTGTTCGAGTTTACTGCAGCTCAAACTGCAGTAAAATATTAACCGCATGTTATGAACCAATTACTGTGACTGCATTTTCATTTTGTGAGCAATTATTTTAGCTGGTTTTCCTGGTTTATTATTCTGATATTTTAAGTTTCATGGGAAAATTAACTAGGCAAAATGTTTTTACGTCACTAGGCCGTTAAAGTGGGAATTTCTGCTCCCGGGGAGAAAATCTCACTTCCTGGCCAAGGCAAGACGTAAAAATCTAGAAATACCACCGGCGGTACTAAATTGTTGTTTTCAAAAATTAGCCTAGTGTCCGTTCTATTTTCCCTATATGACCATAATTTCAGTCTTAATACTTGCCCTGGATTGGATTCGAACCCAGGACCGCCAGCTCAGTAGGCTGGTGCACTACAAATTGCGCCAACCGCGTCGTCAAACAGTTATTTTAAACCATTTTTGATAAAGATCGTTGATCTTAAACAGAATTAGTTAAAAGAAAACGTACAGCTGGTGCAAAATGATGGGATGACGTATTATACGAGAATAAGAAGACAATAATTATCATCTGGCAACCCTAAACTCTCGCGGCAAGCGCCTGAATAAGAACATGATCAAATATCTTTGGCTATAGACTGATTGAGTATGGAGGTCAGGGTCGCCGGCGATGGGGCGTATCGCCACCTTTGTAGGTATTCGTTTGGGGTTGATGTGGAGATAGGAAGTAGTGATGGCTATACCGGCACAGTGGAGCTGGAACTTTACTGTCTTATAAAATAGGATGTTTTTATTGTTTGAGCACTAATTAAATATTTTTTCAAGATCTCCACTACCCAAAGGTTGTCTGGAAGAGATCGCTCTGTAGCGATAAGACCGCCTGTTGTTTACCTCTAATTGTAGTTCCTTGCATTGTATTTCTCCTGTATGTGGTTTTATGAGGTGTGCAATAAAGAGTACTTGTATTGTACATATTGTATTGTAATTGCAGTATACAGCGTGATCAATCCAAATGGGTCAGTAGGGAGAAGTCAGAAAATATAAGTGATAGGGAAATCTGTTCTAAAGCGACTGCGCTCGTGAAATAAAAGTACCTAGGTACAGTGCCTGCCTAGGATAGCAATAATAACCGAAACGATTCATCAGTGCTCGTCTCCCAGCTTAATGAGGTATATTGCATTTTACGTATGACTTTCTGACAGTGATGACATAAAACCGCCATCGTTTATCCTGACGAAGTCGTAAAACGTCCGCAATAAAACGAAATGCCCGTCTTATCACTCTGTACCACGTGATAACGCCTTTTAACCTTTATGACGAGCTTTTATTTGGCATATGTATACAGGGTGATCAATCCAAATGGGTAGGGAGAAAATGAAAACTATAAGAGATAGGGAGATCTGTTCTTAGGAACCATGGCGTAGATTTTAGATTTAACAGAAACTGCATTTTTTTTTTATAAACCTCATACATAACCTGGAACTGTACCTGCTAAAAATTCTGTAAGTATTAATCGCATGTCGTATTGTAACATTCTTTACAGCTTATGAAATTATGTATGAGATTTATAAAAAAATAATTATGCAGTTTTATTTAAATCTAAAATCAACGCCATGGTTCCTAAGAATAGATTTCCCTATCTCTTATAGTTTCTGACTTCTCCCTACTGACCCATTTGGATTAATCACTCGCTATATGTTAGAGCAGTGTCATAATGAGCAGAGTTACAATGATTCTCTTAAAATACTAAAGAAAGCTACGTATGAACTTGTGACGACAGTGAGGTGATGATTTTATGATAAATTATTGGTGGTGTATTTCTCTTAAAGGGAAGGAAGGACTATCAAAGTACCATTAAATGGAGAGGAGAAACAAGTAAATAAGCGGTAATTGTTAAGTAAGCAGGTCTCAGTAACGTTTTTAGTATATTGATAAACTAGGCCAATAAGATAAACTAGGCCAATAATTTAATAATACACGACAAATTACTACTATTTCTCATGTTGTTATTATTAATTACAAAATTATTCATGCATTCACATTGACCAATAACTTATAACTAAATTATCAAAAAAAACAGATATCTATTAAAATATGCTTCTGAGGTAAAGATAATCCAATGAATCCAATGAATTTTATTGCATAAACACTGTTCTTGCAATAAAATATCTTTATCTTTAACAACTAAGTCACATTTCAATACAGCATAGGCACAATATTTCTATATCACAAAAGTTCAAGATATAAGTCCCTCAAAGAAAGAAAACACCCGTTCTCACTATCTTATACAATGTAATATCGATTTTGACTAGAGAAAACTTCATAAAACTTGATTTCACAGTATTCATAAGCTTTGTTCCAAAGCTCATTCTCACGGCACAAAGTGCATCAAGAACAGCAAAGAAAGCTCACACAAAAGTCCCCATGTGACTCGACAATTTTATATTTTCTGGTGAAAAAATAAGAAAACCACATTGTCACCTAGTGGAGTAGCGGTCTTTTGAAATAGCTGAGCTTCTGTACTGGAAAATATAAGTTGGCATACCACAAAGGAATCGCTGAATTCCTTGGAGTGAAATGTTTCATAAACTGTATCAAGATATGTATCGGAGTAGTTAAGGACGCGGTGCACGTTCAATCGAAGGAAGTTCTATACAAATTATTTATTTCTAGAGCTGTTTTTTACGAGATTGAGTAACTTAAGAGTCAAATATGTTATATTATTTGTTTCTTTGTTATTCATGTGATGCGCGGATTATATACGCGATAAATAATGACCAGAGATCGGAAATTCGGGTAGATATTTACCTAACCTAACCCTACTATGGCGGTGGCTTTGTCATTAAGTTGTAACTTGTAGGTATAGGCGGCTTTGTTTGACGCATGAGTGAGATATCAATAGGATTTTGTCAACTTTAGGTAAATACGAGTATCTACCCGAATTTCAAATCCCTGATAATGACAGCCTATATCATCTCACTTTCTGACGCATATGAGTGCGAGAGTGACGGATGACTTAACACTGATGATTTGGTGTAGGGACGCCCGGCCGGATACAGGCGGGCTGTCGATCGCTTAATTACGTTCATTCAGCCCAATTCCCAGTTGGAGCCAACGGTTACTGTCCCGGCTTGAGTAATCGCTTATTTACCGCCCGATACTTGATGGTACGTTTATAATATAGCCTCGGTCATATAGGACTTTAATATTGGATCTTATACGTACAGCGCCATCTGATGGTAAACATGTCTTTGTCCGCTCATTACGCCGAAACGACTGAACACATTTTAACCAATTTTGGTACAGGGATAGCTGGACATCCAAAAATGCTTATAGGATACTTTTTATTCGATTATGGTGAAGAAAAAGTTTTAAACTGACGTAGTTCCGGGCACTTTCTAAGGATGTACGTGTCAAAGCACTGCAATAAAAATATACTATCCAAGCACCTTCAAATAGATATTCAACTATCAAAAATATTTTCATTATCCGACCATTTCGTTTTCGCAATAGTCTGTGTTTTGCGTTTATTAATTACACATTGAAGCTTTTTGTTCCGCGTATAAGTGTTTTATCATTATTACGAGTAAAATTAATTCATACAAGTACGCTTGTCAATAATATCCCGGGCAAATTGAATGTTTGTGTGATGAAATCGAATATTTGTTTCTGGGTTATGGATGTATCTGTATATTTATCTATATACGTCTGTTTATTGTCATCCAGTGCTCATATCAAGCCTACTAGCTTATGTTAGGGCTAAATAGATTTGTGTGGGGTTGTCAGATATAAAGAAAAAAAAACAGTCTAATTGGTTTGGCCTTAATTTCACTTGACTGATTGCGCTCGTCTATGTTAAACATTTTATTAGACGTAATTTCTGGTAACTCACAGACGAAAGGAAAAAAAATAAAACAGACCATAAAATTATACATTACTTTGGGTGCTAAGCTAGGATTCCTTATACTCGTACCAACTAGGGACCTGTGCGTTCATACAGAGTTAAATCGTACCATAGCATTGAATTTTTCCCTAGATGTAAGGTGGTATTCAACTCCTATCTACCCGTTATGAATATAAATCTACTGATACGAGTATGGTTTAATTGAGTTGATGCTGATATTGCGCTCTTAAGATATTTACTGACACAATGGTAGACTGATTGACAGCGTGCAGCATTTTGTTATGTTGCACGGGTGCTATGCTGAGCGAGATGGAGCGAGCCATATTCCATTCCTCGCTAGATATAAGGCGCGCTATAACTTAACCGCCTGCCGTGACAAAGTTATGAGGGTTAACTGACAACTTGATTGACGGATTGACAGTGTGCAGCGGTTGTTACGTTGCACGGGTGCTCAGCGAGGCGGAGCGAGCCGCATTCCATTCCTCGCTAGATATAAGGCGCGCTATAAACTTAACCGCCTGCCGTGACAAGGTTTCATGGGTTTATGATTTTGACACATTCTGTGTAACTAATCTGTGCTAGGTTTGTAAACTTTATCAGCAGAATGATGCTCACTACTATACAAACGCTTCCCTGAGGTGTGGTCTAATCTACACCAGTGGTGTGGCGTGAAACACAATATGTAGGCAAGCCGGGATTAATTTAGCTTACTATTTTTCAGTAAAACAATTGAAATTGTCTGTGTCTGTGTGTGTGTGTGTGTGTGTGTTACATTGGGTAGGTATGTAATTGTTGGCCAATGTTATATGTAATTCTTACTTAAAATAGATTAAAAGCGATAGTAATCGACATTACAATTGAAACCTTATTAATTCTTTGAAGACATAGCGAGTTTATTTTGAAGAGACATTTATGTTTTCTCACGTTCGTTCAAAAGCACCTTGTGCCAAAGATATAATCACAATATGCAAATGTGCTCCTCAAGAATGTGCTCAAGTGAAATAAACTGTAAAAGTACTTCAAAGTATAGTAAAATTACGCAATTAAACTGTTTTGTCTGTCCAAAATCATTGAAAATTAAATCTTGAAAAGGTTTCTCGACAAATTATACTCTTGCAATTGTCGACAGCCAATCGTTTTAAGTTATTTTTAAACGTCAAAGAAATCAAATAACGTTCTAGAGGTGTTTCCTCATCGGAAATAATATCGGCAGCAGGCGGGCAGGCATCCTGCAAAAGTTATTGGAATTCTAAATATAGTCCATAGTACACCTTGTAATTTCCTGGCGTATTTATCTGACGATTCGCTCCAGGTATTTCAACGGGGTGAATGTATTCTTAGTTATTTGTGAAACACCATAATTTATATTCAACACCAACACAACACACAAAGAAAAATTGAAATGCGTAACCTGGCAGTAGAGACCGGGAATCGAATCCGGTATCTCTGGATTACCGGTCTAACGTGTCAACCAATATGTAGTAGTACTACTACTGAAGTAGTATGTATGTATGTTGACGACGCGGTTGGCCTAGTGGTAAAGCAGCTGCTTACTGACCGGCGGTCCTGGGTTCGAATCCCGGCAAGGGCAAATATGTGTGTGATGAACTCGAATGTAGAGAAGTATGCATTTATCTTAAATATCTTGCCCCGCCCGGTCAAAGAGCAGTCTTACGGAAATGCCACACTTTGCGAGCGGTTGCGTGAGAGATCCGAACGCGGCGGCCATACGAGCACAGGCGCGACAGCGGCCTATCGGTGTAACTCGGGCGTCGGTGACCTTGTAATGCCGAATCCTTCGACGAGGCATTCACGTGAATGTCCCGCGCGCGTCCCACACTCGCCCGCGCTCGCCCCTCGACACGCACACATAGCCGCGAGTTCCGCACACAAGTGTCGCTGTCGTTTCTTTTTACTGATACCTACGAGCGAGCAAGACACACGTACCGCACACCGCTTCTCCGTTATTGCTGATGACAGCCAAATGACGTCAAGCTACAAGATTTTACGAAATAATTCAGCGTCCTACCCCTACCATGAGTTAACGTGACCGTATTCGCTAGCGACAGCGTAAACGATTCGTATGGAGAAAAGTTCAGTCATCGCCCCCAGTGGTTACTTTGTTGAAATACAATTATCCATACAAATCGTTTACGTCGTCGCTAGCGTGTACGGTCACTGTAGACTCATGGTACAGGGTACAGGACATCCACAAAAAATATTTTCACACCGTATAAGCAACTCGCAAGCTACAAGATTTGTGTTGAAAACTTTTCACAGGTCAAGTAGCAAAGTCTGTAAAATTTGCAAGTATACTTCGACAATCAGCTAGTTAGGGCCATGAATATTCCAACGAAGTTGAACGTTGAAGGATGTCTTTAAAATTCAAGCAGGGCGATAACGTCTCGTCGGTCCCATGTCACACGTGGAGAACTTTGCCCGTTCATTCACAGAATAAAATACAACAGAATGCTCACGTCTGGTCATCGCAAAAACCTGATATATTTTTTTTATTAAAGCAGTGTGGTCTGCTTGGGTAAACTAAATGTTTATATAGAAGCGAAGGTTAAGCATATTGATTTGTAACTATAGATTTCTCAACATAATTTGAGATATTATGCTGCCAAACATCTTTATATTTGTTACGTAATTTTTACGGTAGATGGCGCTACGATGCCGGCCTAAGGCATTTAGAAATGAAGCAACTGCCTAAAAAAATCGATGCTTTAGTGGCTTTGCTAGCATAATTGGTAATCACCCGTCTGTCCCGTAAAGCCGTAGGGACGTGGGTTCAATTACCGATAAAAAAAATCGTTTTCTTCTATGTAATAATTTAGCCTGAGAATTCAATTTGATTGGTTGTTTGTGTAAATGCAATTGGGATATACCAATTGTTTACGACTTATATTAATTCCGAAACCAATTCCGGGAATAGCGCTTTTATACAGCAATAAACAATTAGATGGTGACAATATGACACCTGTGAAATATTCATATTTAATATTTTGACTTTCACTTATCCTCATCGTTTTGCAGTACAACTCCAGTCAATGGTGACGTCATCACCAGGGTTCGTAACATACAAAAAAACCCGGGATCGGAAGCTCTAAATGAGATCGGGTACTATAGACACCACGCCACTGGTAGGTAATGACTATTTTTCCGCCCCTCACAACCGAAGACCACTGGGGCAAACGAGTCCTGGAGTGGAGGCCACGAATCTGTAAACGTAGTGTAGGGCGCCGTGTAACAAGGTGGAGCGACGACATTCGTAGGACAGCGGGTAGTAACCGGAGGACGAGAGCTGAAAATCAAGCTCAGTGGCGTGCCATGGGAGAGGCCTATGTCCAGCAGTGGACTGAAACAGGCTGATGATGATGATGATGATGACAACCGAAGTTGTGGTCTTTGTTGAAGTTATCCAAGTATTTCTTAGAATTGCTTGTGCAGGGAAGCTTAATGTTCTCCGAATGCAATTTATTACTGCACTGTGAAAAATTTATTTACTGAGAAACGATGAGAATGGCTGTTGTAGGGACTATTATCAGAGTACATCAATATAATAGATGGCGTATTTCCTTTGTCGTTATCATAATAAACTAAACAGATTGATGTATTCTGTAGGAACTATTATATAAAATAAATAAAACATATGGTTAGAAAATCATCAGGGCTTAAGACGGGCTTGAGACGTTGGACGGCTATACCTAAGGTATGGTGTTCGAGTCCAAGTGTAAATCATGAATTTAGCGTAATTCTTTGTGTGTTGCATTTACATATATATAGAATTCCAATTAACTGATTACAGCGAACATTTGTGTGTTTATGTGTGTGTTTGTTACTTCTTCATGCTCATACGACTAACCGATTTTATAAATTTTGGTATGTAGGTAGCTGACACTACTACTATTTATCCCGAAAATTGTAGTGCTCCCGTGGAATCAGTGGATAACCCTGCACATCGTAGTTAGTATTACATAAGCCTGAAAATCTGCACGTTTTAGCACTATGCAGGGAAGGCTCAAAGGCTGGCCTGAATCTTGTATACAGATGATTATTCCACACGATTGCGCTCAGACTCGGCCAATATTGACGTCGATATGACGTATATATGCAGGTATATGTAGGTCGTAAATTTACGCCAGCTAGTTCCGTCGGTAAAGCCAGGCGAGTATTATTTTTTGAGTTTTTGGTCGCGTAATATTTATCACGCCTTGGTCGTCAAGATTTGGGCATTGGAGTATTGGTCATAAAATACAACAATTTAGAATTCCGTGATGATTATTTCATCGACCGAAGAATTGTGTTGTGATCCAAAGGCTGAAGCCAAGCGAGCGTAATTTTTTGAGTCGTGAGTCGCGTGATTTCGTTCCTGACATACATCGTGTTACGTTATTACTCATCGCGTGACGATTGGCGTCTCTTAGATTATTCAGACGGGGCCTGGCTATGGCCTGTGGGCCCTGTCACAGGCCACACAGGCCCATCAAATAAGATGGAGCCATGAATTTCTATACCCAAGATCCTGCGCATCCTACTAGACCATATCGGGGTAGGCACGACCCACCCGGCCACCTCCCTAATTTTATTTGCCCCAAAACTGCTTTGTTTTCAGTTCCTAATCCTCGTACATGGACTTATTTTGCAGCTTCGACGGTCTTTTTTCCGTCGACGACGCTCGGGTGACATAATTTTAATTAAGAAATTCTCACGAGCCAAGTTTTAATAGACGCTGTTTATTAAAGGCGTTAGCCGATAACTGTATCAAGTTAATCAGGTCGCTGAGATGAGATTTATAATATTATAGATGGTTATCTATAATATTATAAAATTGTAAAAATTCAATATCCCTTCATCACGCCTGCAGAGTGGACGGCGCTCCCCAGATGGTTATAGGAAACTTTCTACTCGACCACGAAAAAGCATAGTGCAATGAGTAAATCCCTTAAACCAGGCACTTCGTTGGAGCCCCGCATACCATTAGCATATAATTAAACCAAGTTGTAATTTTTGTTTTTTATTAGGCTAACCGAGTAGCTACCTATCTATAAAAAAGGCAAAATGCACGATAATTAATGACGTCTAAACTTATCTAAAAACAGATTAAAGATATCGACTTGTGAAAAATTGCGGTTATGCGATCTACGTGCTCTAATCTATTACGAGTATTGAGTATTCGGGATGCACTCACGTGATATTGTCAGGAACGGCCCGACATCACTATAAATTCTAAATTATTCATTTTATAAACGTCTTTTTTCCTCCTTTCAGGATCCTTATGGCCACTGTTTCTTAAATTTCCGACTCAAATTGATTGAAAGTTTTCCCATTACGCCTCAAACTCATTATATGGCCGCTGGAAAGTTGCACAACTAGTGGAACAATAAATCGGGGGACGGCGAAATTTTTAATCCCTCGTTGCAGAGTGCGTGCAACGATCAAACTTTTGCAAGGATTCTGCAAAAGGTTCGAGAGGTTCATTGAAACCTTTTATGGGGAGAAGAGAAGACGGGCTTACTATGCACCGTGATCTGTGATACAAATCCACGCCCACGCGCACCAAGGCTCTGCTTTCACCTTTCCCTGTTAGAGCAAATTCGGCGATATCGTTAATAATAATAAGAAAATTGAGATCTTACTGGAAACCAAGTTCTTTTAAAGCTCCATAGATCAGCTTCTATTAAAATGATTCGTTATATTATTTCCGCTTCAATAGAGCGACTTGGCAAGTTTTTTACTTACTTAACCATGCTATGAGTTCAAAATGCCTATAAATACTAAAATGTCTTGTTCCTTCTAAAGTTTTATTCAAAACCGATTTCGTACAAAATTTCGGAATAAGGATGCCAGTACGAAAGTTGCACGAGTTTGAAATATCGACAAGGCCTGGTGGTGAATCCAAGTAGGAAGTTTTACTGTATCGAATGCCCGCGGCTCTCGCTCTACTTTATAGAACTTCTTTCGGGTTATTTGTCAGTTTTTGGCAAAGTTATTGAAGGATTTAGGACTATTCAGAGTGATCAGCTAAGTTAAAACGGGATATTTGTCCTGTACTTTATTAAACTTCCACAATATATTAAGTCATTTATAGATTATTTTTTAGTAGTTGATTGTTTTTGATGGAATTTCTTCTTCTTTAAAGGTTTCTTTAGTTTTCATATTTTCCATCAAATTATATTTTCACAAAAAATAAGTGACAAAGCATCCGTCACGTTTTTACAAAATGCGAGTGTGAGTGACAGATGTTTTGTATAAAAAACAAAGTGTATTTTTATTTATAACGTGATAAACGCAACCATTATACTCCCAGTGCTAGACTCAAATCGCAGAACATAACAATGAAATGTTGCTGTCATCGTATTTCGCATTATATCGACTACGCTACGGCTACGTTCCGAGCACGTTTTGCACGATACTACAAGACACTTGAGTTTATGACACACGGACTAAATCAATTCAAAGCAATTCACACATGCATTATTCTTATCAAGAGCTGCATATCGAATCTTATTAAAACTTTCGTGATTGTATTACATGGTTTACACTCACGAGAGATTGACAGGAACGCCCCGCCATGTTTCCAACATCAGGGACTGCAACCCGTAGTGTTTCGCGGCAACTTTGATACGATCGTAGTGATGTCGGGCCGTTCCTGACAATATCACGTGAGTGCATTTCGAATACTCAATACTCGTAATAGATTAGAGCATGTAGATCGCATAACCACAATTTTTCACAAGTCGATATCTTTAATCTGTTTTTAGATAAGTTTAGACGTCATTAATTATCGTGCATTTTGCCTTTTTATAGATAGGTAGCTATTCGGTTAGCCTAATAAAAAAAATACAATTTAGTTTAATTATATGCTAATGGTATGCGGAGCTCCCACGAAGTGCCTGGTTTAAGGGATGTACTCATTGCACTATGCTTTTTCCACTTTCACCACAAGAAGGAGGGAAACAAACGCCAACTGGTGCCACCAATCCGATAATTTTACCTTGACATTGGCGTAGATAGAGCTGCTACCAGTTCCTGCATGTTTTCTTGCACAACGATGGTGCTGCCAGCTGGTGCCGCTAATCTGAATCCTTCACCTTATCAATACTTAAAATTTACATTTACTGCTGCCTGCAGACTGAATCGGCCAAAAAGCTTTGAACTTGTCCATCCCAGGGTCCAGAACCAGAGGTAGACCGAAGAGGTGATGAGGCAGATCTCATAAAGCTGGACCTCAGTTCATGCGACGTATCGGCAGATGATGCGTTGGACAGGGATAAGTGGAAGATAAGAAGACGAAGAAAGCAGACCCAACAACCGGATGGGAATAATAATTGCTCAGGAGAGAGAGAGAGAAAGTGCTGCCACCTATAGGTCGTGCACGTTCTCTATTGCTTGTCAGCGGATCTTTAAAGTCGTGTGTGTAAAACAGAAGACAAGTTATGGAGAGGTAAATTCTTCGACTGACCTTCGGAACGAGTCGAGCACGTTTTGTTCGAGTCCGAGTCAATTGCTGAAGAATTTATTGTTTGTGTCAAGGTCACATTTACAAACTAAGTATAAAAACTTTGTATCATTTAGCCCTAGGTAGTATGGAAACGAATAAAATTATTTTATTCCCACAAAATGTTATTGCAGAACACGTGTACATAGAGATAAAAATAACTCGGTAGATGTTGAATATCATCTGACGACACGTTTGGCGCAGTTTGCAGACACCTGCCTACTGAGCCGGCGGTCCCGGGTTCGAATCCCGGCTGTGGCAAATATTTGTGTGATGAACTCGATTATTTGTTCTTGGGTCATGGATGTTATCTATATATTATGTATATCGTCGTCTAGTACCCATAGTACAAGCTTTGATTAGTTTGGAACTATGTCGATTTGTGTATGATTGTCCCGTATTTTTTTTTCTTTTTAATTTTTATGCTTAACTTATTTTTCGTCTTCTTCAGCGACTCTGCTTTCCATCGACCTAGATATCCTGGAATACAGTATTTGATAACAGCTGAAATCATTAAATCAACTCTGAAAAGTCAAAACGATTTGTTAGTATGAATTTTCTATGGAGAGACTGGCTTGTGACGTCACAACAATCAGTACTTGAAACACGTCTTCTTTTAAGTTAGTGTGCAAAAGAAAATAGTGTAATGTAAACAATTCAGTGGCAGTTTATTAGTGAAATTTAAAAGCCGAATCAATGACACAACAACAGCCTAAAATATAAGTTTATGAAAGTAATAATTAACATTATTTAACAAAATAAATCGAATTGCATTTTCAAACTACAGATAGGTGGAAGTAGGTGATGTTATAATTTCCAAATATCTATTTATTACACTAAGAGCTTGTCAAATTGAAAATATCTCCCCGTTGTTTATCAGTTTGAAGGCCGCGAAACTTTTAATGGCTTAACTTGTGCCATGAATATGAATTATCATATTTATGCCTCGTTTACGTCCCCGCACTTGGATTTTTGGAGGAATTTTTACGTTTGGTATTCAATGAAGTTACTGAAACATCGAGTAACGGAATATATTCGGGCGTTTTCACAAATTGTTATTCATATTGTCATTCCGATTCAGAATTAGTACAAGAACATAGAAGAAAAAAAAAACATTTTTTTTATTCCACTTACGGTGCTTTTTTTAAGGACATTTCAAAATTTGTGTAGAAAAGACGTAATGGAAAATTAATAATAACTATAATAGTATGAACATATTGTGACACTTTTTCTCCAACTAGAATTAATAGTGCTCAGGGGCCCAATTCGAGAATGCCGTTTGAGATATCGCCAAACGTCAAATCTCCATTAGATAACAGTTATATCGCCATTGAACTGTCATTTAAATGCGATGAGCTTAAAAGTGACATATCTCATCTCAATTTTGGAAATACGAAGGCGATAATGATTGTCAAAAATGTATATAAATTTCTGTTTTGAACGAAACGTAACGGACTAATTTCACGTACTACGCGGTCAATTTAAAGTATGCGCCTGTTATTTATGCCGTCACATACAAAGGAAGCGAAGATTTTGCGCGTCCGAATTGACGAAGTTGCGATGTTCTAGGGATATCGCCACTAAACACACATTCAAATAAGTTTCTGTCAAAAATGTAATTGTAGTGGCAAGCTTTTATAGCCGACTGTACTTTTCTTTGGATATCCATCAAATGCTCACTGAGACGATTCTAAAGAGGCCAAGCTCGGTAGGATTGCTTTTTTCTATTATAGAGTTCCTATGGCCACCTTCCGGCTCCATCATCAGATCAGCCCCATGGTACCATATTATTGTATTGTCATCAAAGTTAAGTAAGTATGCAAAATTTCAGCTCAATCGGTTGACGATATCTGCTTCAAAATTGAGTTGAAAGATTTCACCCGAACAAACATACTTTAAACATACATTGCAAGTTAAATAAAAGCTTTTTCTCCAACTTGCTTGGAAATGTTGCCATTAATGTAGTAAAACTGGACCCCGAAATCGTTCGTTATATTTAGAAGGCGTTAATGAAAATTAAAAAAAATTATATTTAAAAGAAAATTATAAAAATATTGGCCTTAGCCGGGAAATCAATATTATTTAAATAAGACGATTTAGTAAAAAACACACCTTCCGTTTATAACGTCTCATACAAATGAGGGTAATCTTAATTTGGCCGGTTACTGCATTTTTACTTTTAATTTTTTCAAAGACTGATAATTCACCATACAGCCAATTGTCCACTAAATTTAAAAAATAAAAACTATTATAAACTTTTTAATTGTTCTCTGCGTTTAGTTCTTGCACTGAACATTTTTTTGCTCTGCTACTGTCAATGTATTTGAAATGTCGACAAATTTCGAATAACGGACAAACAATTTGAACAATAATCTTATATGCGGTTAATTTATTTTCATGATTCTTAGTTATTTATTAGAGATTTCTCACGACAGTTTTAATTTTAATAATATGATGATATTTAATGAGTGATTTGAAAATTTATAAGTGTACCAAACGTAAACAAATATTAAATAAAACAGAAATGATTGTGTCCAAATCAATATAAAAGTTATAACTTATGATCTTCTCCGAATGATAAATATGGTATGGTTTCTAAAAAAAACAGTGTGTTTAGAAGTTGTTCATTTAACTAAAATTTATAATTACCTATGTGCATATTTTTTGTTATTGTGTTTTCATATATATTTAATTCTTATTCATATATTTTGATTTAAATCAAACATATGATTACCTCTACCCAAAGGTTGTCTGGAAGAGATCGCTCTTTAGCGATAAGACCGCCTATTGTCTACCATTTATAATTTAAGGTTTCGATTGTAATATTTTTCTTGTTGGTGTGCAATAAAGAATTGTTGTATTGTATTGTATTGTATGATTCGGACCCGAAATATTATTCCTATTCCTAAAAAAAATAAGTACCAAATGAACTTCATGGTACTGATACATTAAATTAAAATGTAGATTGGTGATTATTTCCAAGCATATTTGGAGAAAAGCACTATACAAGCCTCGGCGGGAATGTCAGTTCGCAGATTCGTATTATTGAAGGACTCGGCTACGCCTCGTCCTTCAAAATCATACTCGTCCACGAACTGACTTTTCCCGGCCTCGGCAGTAATATACTATTAAAATACACAGAACTAAATGAGCATTTCTCAAAACACATTGTGTACACAATTAAGACAGAAAATTCAAGTCAATATAATTTTCCTATTTTGTTACCAATTATTTTAGTAATTTTATATCAATGTTATTGCTATGTTCGATTATTAAGGTTCTGTTATGCTTATACTTTTTTAATTATACAGTATCTGATACGAATGTATTGGAAATCACAAAGAAAATTGGTAACAAATTAGGAAAATTATATTGGACTTTAATATTCTGTCTTAATTGTGTACAAACTTTTTGAAAAATGCTCAAATAATCTACCGTTAACTTTAGGACATTATACTATTTTTAAATGGACAAAAACTGAAAAGAAGACGTGTAACTAAATGAGTTCTGTGACGTCACAAGCCAGTATCTTCATAGAAACTTCATACTTACAGATCGTTTTGACATTTCATAAAGAGTAGCTGATTTAAGCTGTCATCAAATACCGTATTGGAAATCAACATTGTCTTGTTTTTCATGCATTCAAGTTTAAAATTATTATCCACCGTTTCTGTTTTAATTTTAGTAATAGTCCCTCAGTATTTATTTATAGTTACTTATTTATAAATTATCTTTATTTACCAAACAAAGGAAATTAGAAAGCACTGCGACTTTCAATGCCGAAAGACTAAACAAAATTCAACTCTGGGGGGGTATTCGACCAATTTTAGAGATATAATGGAGATCTCTCCTTTTCATCGCCATCTGTCACTTTTGACGTGTGCCTACTTGACAAGTGGCGATATCGCTAGAACATCGCAACTTCGTCAATTCGGACGCGCAAAATTTTCGTTTCCTTTGTATGTGACGGCATAAATAACAGGCGCATACTTTAAATTGACCGCAAAGTACGTGAAATTGGTCCGTTACGTTTCGTTCAAAACAGAAATTTATATACATGAATAACATTTTTGACAATCATTATCGCCTTCGTATTTCCAAAATTAAGATGAGATATGTCAGTTTTAAGCTCATCGCATTTAAATGACAGTTCAATGGCGATATAACTGTTATCTAATTGAGATTTGACGTTTGGAGATATCTCAAACGGCATTCTCGAATTGGGCCCCTGATTCCGCTAAAGGGGTTTTAGTCTTACTTGTTATGGACGGTTTTGGCCTGGAAGCTGCACTTTGTGATGGAAGCAAGCCGTTTTGCACAGTGATAATATAGATCAAAATAAACGATTTCACTCGAGGCGAAATTAGTTTCACCCCTTAGGAACAGAGATGGCGCCACTTATTCAAAAAAAGTTTAAAAAATTCTAAATCCTGAACGGATGCTCCGATTTTGACGTAAGAGGTGCCAATCGGCAGATAATTACCCAATTTAACATGAAAAAAATTAAAATCACGTAGAAAATAATTTTGAATACCTAAGAAATAATATTTTCTGAAAAAAATATTTAAAATTTGTGATTTTTGGAATTTTACTCGTAAAAATGTATGTAAATGGTACTTTTTTTATTTATTTATATTAATACACAACTAATTTTACATTTACGAAAAAAAACCGCATATCATTAGCTCGTATAATTCCAAAGTTATTGAAGAATACAGACATGGCGCCGCTGGGTCAAAAAATCTTACAAAAAATCTAAAACCTTAACGGATATTCCGATTTTGATAATTAAGGTGTTAATCGACAGATAATTACTTAAATTAGTTAAAAAAATAAAATAAAAATTTAAATAGGCAAAAAGTAATAATATTTCCAAAAAAAAAACATACATTTTGAAAAAAAATTTTTTTTTTGGGGCTTTTATGTAATTTCATATAAAATAAAAATATGAATATGGCTTTATTTTACTTATGTATATTATAACACTATTAGGTACTTGATCGTTTAATAAAAAACCGCATACCGAGAACTTGTACAGTTCCAAGCAACGGTATTGAAGATTTTACTATAGGGTGCCGGTGCGATGTTGCCGTCACACGTGCAACTTATGTACATGTATCTAGAAAAGTATTCTCCCGTTTCGAAGGTACTGATTACCCTGAAAATATAACCACAATTGAAAGTACAAATAATAATCATCCCAAGTAGCACACACCACACTTATATCCCTTGTACAGCTTAAATTAGAGTATTCACGGGTGAATAGGCTCTTATACAACCAGTTTGCTAATATCACAAGTATATTCTGCCTATTTTCACTAAACTGTGCATTGTAACGTGCATGTTAGGCCGTTGCATCGGCTGCAATAACGCATTTTTCCATAGCTCGATTTGCACCTATACTAACTGTTCTATTGTGGATCGCACCTGCAACCTGCTTCCAAAGCCATTCCATTCCCAAAAAGAAAGGACTTGGGACAGTATATATCCAAATTAAGACGTTTATTTCACATTTGGCTCGCTTGAAACGCTACACGCAGAACATGTTGTTCAATGGCAGCTGAAGTAGTCGGCGAAAGGCTTGTCGCCAGCTCTGTGAAAGCATCGAAGCATTCAAATTGCAGTCGTCAGTGCAACGGTCTACTAGTAGCAGTTTACAAAACAGTTATTACTTTAAGTAATGAAATGATGACTGCACTTCAAGGCTTTCACAGAGTATGACAAGACGTCTAATTTTAATACAATAAGAAAAGAGACCTGTTTTAAAACTTGCATGTTATACCCTGAAATAACTACTGCTTTTGCAAGAACATCGCTATCTATAGAAATTCTCTCTCGATACGTAACGGCTCATGTGAAACGATTACTTAGGGCCATTTTTCATTTCTTTTTTTAGGGTGTGTTTACATAATTAATGTCATTCATTATTATAACAAAACGGGATTTAACCGAGTTCAAAAATGTTTATTTACCGCAATTAAGTCCCGTTTTATTATTTTAATATAATGTGTGAAAATCGTGTAAGATTCAATCACTATATTAATGTCATTAATTGGTTCTCAATTAATCGTAACGTTGTTGGTCCCAGATTCACATACAAGCTATACGATGCTCCAACAGAGCATATATTATTACTGTTAATGCGATTCGAAAAGATCTGTTTAAACTAAAAAACACTAAACTAAACAAGCTTGTGAGATTCCATCTATTTCAGCTGCCATTGAATACCGTTTCATGCAAACCAAATGTGGGTTCACATTTTAATTTGGAAATATCGAGTCCCAAGTCCTTCTTTTTGGGAATGCAACGGCATCAAATGTAGGTGGGGTCCACAATAGTTGATGGTTAGTTCAATTTGGAAACTCCTTGAACATTATGGATACAAATTGGGCTGTGGCATAATGCGTTGTTGTTTTTTTTATGATGCGACGGCCTAACTTGCACGTTACAATGCAAAGCCTGCAAAGACTAAAGTGAAAATAAAACGTAAAGTAAGTAAAATATTGATTCAGAAATGCTATTTAGCATCTAATATACTTGTGATATTAGCAAACTGGTTGTATAAGAGCCTATTCACCCGTTAAAACTCTAATTTAAGCTGTACAAGGGATATAAGTGTGTTGTGTGCTACTTGGGATGATTATTATTTGTACTTTCAATTGTGGTTATATTTTCAGGGTAATCAGTACCTTCGAAACGGGAGAATACTTTTCTAGATACATGTACATAAGTTGCACGTGTGGCGGCAACATCGCACCGGCACTATATAGTAAAATCTTCAATACCGTTGGAACTGTACAAGTTCTCGATATGCGGTTTTTTATTAAACGATCAATTACCTAATAGTGTTATAATATACATAAGTAAAATAAAGCCATATTCATATTTTTATTTTATGAAATTACATAAAAGCCCAAAAAAAAATATTTTTTCAAAATGTATGTTTTTTTTTGGAAATATTATTACTTTTTGCCTATTTGAATTTTTATTTTATTTTTTTAAACTAATTTAAATAATTATCTGTCGATTAGCACCTTAATTATCAAAATTGGAATATCCGTTAAGGTTTTAGATTTTTTGTAAGATTTTTTGACCCAGCGGCGCCATGTCTGTATTCTTCAATAACTTTGGAATTATACGAGCTAATGATATGCGGTTTTTTTTCGTAAATGTAAAATTAGTTGTGTATAAATGAATAAAAAAAGTACCATGAACATACATTTTTACGAGTAAAATTCCAAAAATCACAAATTTTAAATATTTTTTTCAGAAAATATTATTTCTTAGGTATCCAAAATTATTTTCTACGTGATTTTAATTTTTTTCATGTTAAATTGGGTAATTATCTGCCGATTGGCACCTCTTACGTCAAAATCGGAGTATCCGTTCAGGATTTAGAATTTTTTAAACTTTTTTTGAATAAGTGGCGCCATCTCTGTTCCTAAGGGGTGAAACTAATTTCGCCTCGAGTGAAATCGTTTATTTTGGTCTATATTATCACTGTGCAAAACGGCTTGCTTCCATCACAGAGTGCAGCTTTTTTTCATAACAAATAGGACTATTTATTGAAAAGAACATTTCAACAAATCTTCAAGAGCCGGCGCGGCTTTAGGCCGAGCTACGATCGTCCCGTTTCCTGAGTATTTGCACAGCATTGTGTTGAACTGAATACAACCTGAAAACACTCTTTGTAACGGAAATTGGGAGATTTGTGAAGATGTTTCGGGGAGAAAGAGGTTAATGAGGCCGTTAGTGACTGAAATAGTATCAGCTTTCTATGAAAACTATATATTATTCGTGTAAAACTTTGAACGTTACTCTAGGCCTTGTAGGATTTTCTCCCCGCTTAAAGGAAAGACGTAAAACATTAAGCAAACCACGGGTGGCAATTCGTAAAAACCCAAATTGCATATTTATGGCCCTCACCTTCGGTTCGAGCCACAAACACTTGCGATCTAAGACATGCACGAATTCTCCGCCTAGAAGTAATTCACTATTGCTTTACTGTAGTCGGGTACAAAGTATTCTATAACTTTTCCATGTTCAGCTATACCTGTACCAAAACTGGTTAAACTCGGCAGTTGTTTCACACAACACGAACACACACACACACACACACACACACACACACACACACACACACACACACACACACACACACACACACACACACACACACACACACACACACACACACACACACACACACACACACACACACACACACACACACACACACACACACACACACACACACACACACACACACACACACACACACACACACACACACACACACACACACACACACACACACACACACACACACACACACACACACACACACACACACACACACACACACACACACACACACACACACACACACACACACACACACACACACACACACACACACACACACACACACACACACACACACACACACACACACACACACACACACACACACACACACACACACACACACACACACACACACACACACACACACACACACACACACACACACACACACACACACACACACACACACACACACACACACACACACACACACACACGCACACACACACACACACGCATATACACACACAAACACACGTACCCACATATTTGTTTGAACCTTGTATTGTATAGCTCGCTTTTGTTTGTTTGTTTTTCATTTCTTTTTAATGTATCGACACAATTAGTTACTAACATAGTTACACATAGTTTCCTAAGATAAAATTTAAGTAACTGTTACATTAATTATTATTGTCAAACCGCACTCGCAGACGGCCAAGATACAGGCTCAGCCTAGTTTGGTCTCTGACGGATAGCTTCATTTATGTAAAGTATTGTTTTTTGTCAAATAAATTATTTTGTATTTGTATTTTGTATTTGTTTCAGCGTGGTGAGAAAACCAATAGGTAATTTTATAAATAAATAATGAAATAATGACCTTTATTCTGCAAGTAGGCCACAAGGGCACTTTTACATGTCTGAGTCTACCGGCATTTCACAAGAGGAGACCACTGTTGAGAAGAAACGTCGAAAGAAACTCAACAGTCAGTAATTTTTTCATAATTAACTATTACAGGAATATGAACTATTAACTATACGTAGTTCTCGAAGAAAACATATTAAAAGTGTATTCTAAGATATAAAATGAGGAAAGTGTAAGGATAAAATATAGAAACTACAAGAAAGTATGACGGTTTATCACAATTTATGTACGTTTGATATGCTTTCTTATTAGAACTGTGTCCCTTAAACTAGTCAGGTACAATCTAAAAAGGAGTCAGTTACTCGGTTTCTGGATCAGGCCATGCATTTTTGTCTGTCAGATAGTCCTCTACTGTATACTATGCTTTTACATTTTTTTACATTTACAGACATTAGATATTAGAAAAAAAGAAAAAAATATATATTATATATATTTTTGTGCATGTGACGGCCTAGTTAAGAACTAGGTTAAATTTACGTTTATTTTGATATTGTTACACATCTTTTACACACTTTTTTATAATTGTTATTTTACATTATTTCAAAACCCCTGTATTGTAATTTGATATCGGGTGTATACCTGTAAATAAAGAACATTTATAATTATTATTATTATTAAATATTTTTTGAGAGATGGAAAGGCTAATTTAAAAATATGATCAGGTAACTTGCTATAAAAATGAATATACCAACGGATGGCACTGTAAGTTATTCCAAGAATAACGCTTACTCATAATAAATAAAGTCAAAATCCCATAATAGATT
This sequence comes from Apotomis turbidana, assembly GCA_905147355.2. Taxonomy (NCBI): domain Eukaryota; kingdom Metazoa; phylum Arthropoda; class Insecta; order Lepidoptera; family Tortricidae; genus Apotomis; species Apotomis turbidana. The sequence goes on along the minus strand of LR990292.1, from coordinate 20,900,973 downwards.
GATACTATCCAAGAATAAGCGTTATTCCTGAATAAATGTCTGGTTAAATCCAGTCTGAGTTGGATAAAAGTTCGTTGGCAGACACGTTTAGAAATATGAGCCGGTTGAGATAGTTCAATCAAAGAGCAAAGCATGTTCTTCACTGAGATATCAGTTCCCTTTAACGGGTTGTTTACTTCAACAAAATCACTGCGTCTCTCTCGTGCCTGTCAAGTTGTTCTAAAAAGCAATACTTATAGAGTACAGATGAGTTGTCTTTTGAAAGGTTGTGATGGGAGTGATAGGAAGTTCTAAGAGTAGATAGCTTTGTACAGCACATGCTAGAGACAATTACCCTGCTACAAATGTATGTAATTATATATAGATGTAGGTTTCTTCCGTCAAGGTCAGAGTCCAAGCTTCGAAACCGTTACTTACTAAGCTATTAATGGCGGTAGGAGGATCTAGCAGAAAATTCTGGGCCTGACCCGAAGAGAAGATGGAAGCTGGAGAGTAAATAAGAATAAAGAGATCGAAGGTGTAGTGCATATGTGCGGTCTAGATCATAACATTATAGGAGAGAACAAGGCGTCCAGACTCTGCTGCCTCGGGCACTTCGAGAGAATGGATGAGGACCGCGCTGCAAAAACTGCTTATCTGGGACGACCTAGTCGCAGACCCGTAGGACGGCCTAGATATCGCTGGAGTGATGAAGTCCAAAATTTCTCAAGGACCTAGGCATCCTTAACTGGCGAGAGCTGGCTCAGGATCGTAAAGCGTGGCGTGATCTGGTGTCGGAGGCTAAAACCCACTTTGGGTTGCTGCGCTCGGTTAGTTAGTTACATAGATGTAAGTATGATTCTAATTTTTTTTTAAATAAAATACACGAAAGGAAAATTTACAAGTTCCGATTCTTAAAGCAGGCTTCGTCAGATATGTATGGTTGATTTAATGTGATTTAATCTATACTTATATACAATTCTAGGTTTGTATTGAATAATCAGTTTTCTATCGAGAGGGGTCATCATTTCACGAAAAACCTGAATAGTGTGATGCAGGATCGTCTTTTGTTTAGTATGGGCACGCGGCACCACACCGTCTGGTGCCATCTGTTGGTGATTCTTTTTGGTCTCATCGCGCCAAAACGACTAGACTGGACATCTAAAAAAAACAGGTTTACGCGGACGAAAAAAGATGCCCTTCTAGTATAAAATATGTAAAATATGTACATATTGTGCTCACAAGCGAAGCCACAAAAATGCCAAGTAAGATATTTCTTCCAAATATACTTAACATTTCTGCGAAATGAACTGGTAAGCGTTCTGTGTTTATTTGATTTCAGAAAAAGAGTAAAGGACTTCCTTTGAATACGTTTCCATGCGGAAATGGGGTTTTCTCAATAAAATGCAAAATAATGCAAAGGGAAATTTGTTTTGGCGCTTTGTCGACAAACGATTGATTGAATCTGTAAAGGTGCAATGTGAATGTGATAAATAATTGCCATTTTCACTTGAAGAATGCACAGTGTTATACCTACCAGTATTTGTTTCTCGTATGTTATATTATGATAATTATAGTAATAAAACGTCATTAGCTATTATTTTCTTTTGTTTATCCCAAATTTCAACCTTTTTCGTAATGTGCAACTCTACGTCATTTCAATCTGTATGACAGTGTTGTCCGTTTTCTAGGACAAAACTGACAGCAATCAAATCAATCATAAGGTTTGTGGCAATGGCCGTTTTAACGGACATCCTGAATAACCTATTTTCAGAATGACTTTGATCATTTTTTCTGCTTTATAGTACTTTTTAACCAAAAACTACCACAAAAATATTTTAAGTTGTTGATGGCTATATTCTTTCTTGTCTTAAGGGGACTTTCACTTTGAAAATATACAATAAGCGACTCCATGGATTTTAGAACCACGATTTTCTACTAAATGTCCTAACCCTATTTATTATTTATAACTCTCCAAGTAGCGCCCAGTTCCTCAACTTTCTCAACACTGTTATCTCCACTTCTCTCTATATTGAATTGTCAAGTAACGAATTGACAATACCGAGAACCTGGCAATACCATATTTATATTACATTATTAACGTTCCATTACATTTAGGCACTAACCGTTAACGCTGTTGGGTCTTTTAATATAAGTTATAATCCGAAACTGTGTGAATTAGATTTTATTTCAATTAACAACTGCGAGTACATGTTAAAACGTGGGAGGCGTTGACGGAAGAGAGCGAGTGTTGCTACTTTCAAATATATGTTAAAACTAGTGCAAATTAAATGTATTAATGTTGCCAAAACAAACGCTACACGACTTTACAAGGTAAAAGTGCATTTTGCATGAACTACGATAAAATATAGTTCGCGCAAGTCTCGCAATTAGAGCTCGGAACACGTCAAATACATTTACCCTAAAAGCAACCTGGAAAAGCCTTTCTGCCACGCCAAAATCACGCTTGCTAGTTGCAAAATAAAGTCTCCAAAATGCCAAAGTGCACTTTGACACGTCATGCTGAAATAGCTTCTGCTATTCACAAAATAAAGTGCATCGAAGCTTCTACAATAAAGTTACACGAGATATTGTAGCTTTATTGTAGAAGCTTCGATGTTAAGTCAAAATCGTGCTTGTGTAGTAGAAATAAAGTGCAGCTTTGGACTAGGTTGCAAACACAAAAGAAACTGGCTTTTTCTTTTGTAATTTTATCAACTCTTCAGGTTACTGCTTTAGTGCTCAAACTGTTTTGGAAAACTTAGCTGAAGGAATTTTGTACTGATAAAAAGTTAATTAAATGAGATGGAATGCTATTAACAAACTTGCCACTTGCAAGAATTAAATATCTGTAACATGTCTCGAGTTACAAGTTGAATCGAGTTAATTTGTGCCAGCTCTCAACTCATTACCGAATGTTTCCCTAACTTTCTATCTATACTTTGAATCCAAACAATATAATTGTCGTCGACCTAGGCACGCACCGTTACAAGCGTTTTTATCACTTCACCGTGTAGTAATGGTGAACTGTAATATTAATTTTCTCAAACATGCAATAAAACGACGTCATAACGTGCAGGCTTCGAAGTATCACGTTTCGGGCGGAACAACTCGAGAGAACTGTAAAGGTATTTCATTCAAAATTAAAGGCCTGGGCCGAGAAGTATTTTTTTTTTAATACATGGCGTCTGCGTTCATGAACAGGCTAAACTGAATTATATTTTTTGAGTGGTGTATTTTATAATTTCATTGCATATGTTTAGCCTTAGCCGCGAAAAGGGCTTGCCGGGGTCTATACCTACTCACTCGCCCTTTTTTTCCGGGGTGTGCAGTAATGTACTATAATAATCTACACACTAAGCATATAAGTAACAAGTTCAAATACTTGAGGTAAAGAGGGATTTCATATTATAACGATATCTCGGGCAGGGTCAATTCAATCATTTCTCTTATCCGCGAGAGGTACTGCTAGTACTTAGTACTTACTTCATTTCTACATAAGAAAAAGATGATGATTTGATGAATATGTGTGGATTTAGAGCAGTGTACGCAACTGTACATAATAAGGCCTAAACCATACTCGTGCTTTAAGGCCTCTCATAGTGGCATAAATTACTATTATGAGCAATAAACGACTGTCAGTAATAGAACACTTATCCGATAGATACTTAATACTAATTTATTTCACTGGCACTCAAAGTGATCAAGTGACATTACTTGTATACTAACGTACCGACAATCTCGTACTTGTTTCTTAGAACCACCTTTCCTAGGAAAATCGTACTTAAAGAGCAAAGCTGTTTCAATCGTACTTCTACTTTTGGTTAATGGAAAATGGAAACAATCAGTTCTGTTGAAGCGGAACAGCAAAGTTATTATTTATCGCGTGATTCAAATTGAAATAGTTGTTATTTTGAACAAGTTGGTTCGAGCGAGTGGTAAATTGGAGTGCAGGTTTATCCCAGTTTGAGTTATATTATAGAAGATGTTATTGCAACATATCGGCCAAGTGCGAGTGGGACTCGCGCACGAAGGGTTCCGTACCATTATCTGTAAGTTTGTTGTATGGGAGCCCCCCTTAAATATTTATTTTATTTTATTTTTAGTATATGCTGTTCTAGCGGCAATAGAAATACATCATCTGTGAAAATTTCAACTGTCTAGCTATCACCGTTCTTGAGATACAGCCCGGTGACAGACGGACGGACGGACAGCGAAGTCTCAGTAATAGGGTCCCGTTTTTACCCTTTGGGTACGGAACCCTAAAAATAGGTTGAACGTACCAAAATTTCAGAAACGCTCACAGTACGAATATGCTGCCAAATGTATGTTCCGCTCAAATACCGCCCTTCGACCGAAGAAACTGCACAAATCTCGTTGTGGTTTTAGAAATTGAAATTTGGTGAAACCGGAAATTATCGTTTCTCCTACACTAAAATTTCCTGAGACTGCACACGCTGTTCTTGAATAATAATATAATAATAATAAAATCTTTATTCACGAAATCATAGTAATAACAAATGGCATAAAAGGTCTTAGATCTATACAGAGCATTCTTAATACTGGTGCCTGAACTAGGAGAATCCTGTATCTCAGGCTTTGAGATTTCAAAATATACTCTAAGTACAAAAATAATAATCATTTACAATTAATACAATACTACTTATTGAATTCATAATATAATAATACTATAAAACTATATAACTATATAATTTTTTTTTTTTTATATTGCTTAATTAAGATATGTTAAACTATGTAGGACATTGCATTGTCACCGTTAGCACAAATTGAAACTAGGACAGTCGGAATTGCATGAATCGTCAGCTTGTTTAATTTGTTTAGGTATATTACAAATCAGAACAATATTTAATAATAAGAAGTTACGCGGTTATGAAATATAGGAAATAATGAGTCGAGAATGTTTTGAGTAATACTAAAACTGAAAATGGACTTCTTATAATCTAAAAAGGCGCTCTTAGGCGCCTTCGTAATCTATAGAGTTTTGGAACCTTTTTTCGGCTAGTTTTCTTGCTGGGCATTCGGCAGTGCCGGTTTCGTGATTACACGGTTTCTTATAGTGCATGCATGTCGCGCACTTTGGTGGTTCGGCCTTCTTGGTGCAGTCCTTTATTGCGTGCCCTACCACTCCGCAATGCCCACAGATGTTAACTTCCATCTTACATGTCTTCGCCGCATGCCCGTACTGCTGGCATTTATAGCACCTTGTGACCAGAGTAAAATCTCTTACAGGGCACGACGACCAGTTCACGAAAACTCTGTCATTTGTGACTAGTACCTTGCGAATTAGAGCTGGAACTTCAATAATATAATTGCAGGTCTCGGCTTCCTTCCTTCCCGATTTATGGCTCAATCTTGACGAGGACAAAAACTTTTCTAGGGTCAGGTCTTGTAGTTTGTCGGCTAGGTTTTGTTGAAAGATACACTTGAAGACTTCCGCTTCTTGCATATCCGCGGGCACTCCGCCAATTACTACTCTGGGCTTTCGTTTTTGTGTTTCATCCACAGTGAGGCCTGACGTCGTTAGCTGCTGCAACTGCTTCAGTTTCGAGATGTCCTCCTTGGAGTCGGTGCTGATAACAACGCCGCCGTTTTTGATTTTGCGCAATCCTCTCACGTGCAATTTCATTTCATCGGGCCTAATGATTTTTTGAACGAGGGATTTTGTTTCCTCGCTCGACTTCGATTTGTCAGTCGGGTAAATTGCTACCGAGCTGATGTTAGAGGGTTGGATGCGACTAGTAGTATTGTTCTTCAGTACGTCGGCAAAACATACTTGGCCGGGATTAGCTATAGAGGACTCCTGGATGCATTGCTTGAGTTCCTGGAAGCGACGGGAGAGATCTACTTTTTCCTTAAGTGTCTTATGGGAGCTATAGGCCTGAGTTGTTTTTTGTTTCAGGGACTGGTACTCGATAGCCATTTGTGATGAGCAATGACCCACTTTGCGGCATAGGGTGCTAATCCTTGATTTTTGGTCCGAGTTAAGTTTACCTTCTGTAGAGACGGTGCATACTTCATTGAGGTAGTTTTCAATGGTCTTCATCCAGTTTTGAAGGTCCTTGGAGGAGACGACGGCCAGGGGCTCGAGCTCATCCTGTTGGCGGGGCTCGGGCGGGGCGGGCAGGTCGGGCTGCGGCTGGTCGCGCGGCGGTAAGGGCGAGGGCGGTGGGCTGCGGCGCGTGAGTCCACTCCGGTTAAATGGACTGCTTCCGTCCATTTTCCATAAAATCCTTTCAAAGTATGTAAATTATTATACTCTAAACATTCTCACTAGCAAGCACTATGCATTGACATAGATACTTGCTTTCTCGTTATGTACAGAGCTAGGTCACGCACGATTTAAAATGATTATTTATTTTATTAATTGACACGTCCGATACGTATGACGACTGGACTGGAATCCAATGAAATGGCTATGAATGGTTGGCGCATGTGCGACAAGTGTTGGAGAGCAATGGATACAAGTGGAGACATAGTCAGCGTGTAGCGAACCCGAGTGTAGCGCAACGACCGCAGACTGTGGAGAGAGCACCTGCGTACTTGCCTTAAATTAAAGGGGTGACGGATACCATCGGACACATGTTACGCCGCCGATACAGTATTAGAACCTGGTTCCGTCCGTTGACTAAGGTAAGGCAGTGGTTGCAGTCACCTAAAGATAAAGATCCGTTCGGTAGCCCGGGCGTATATGAAATACCCTGTGAGTGTGGCAAGGCGTACATCGGGGAGACGGGACGTAATGTGTCTGCAAGGTTGTCTGAGCACATACGCAGTGTACGGAAGCTGGACACGAATAATTCCGCGGTCGCTGAACATGTCGTCGAAGCCGGTGCGTCTCATTTTGTCCGTTTCGATAAAGCAAGAGTGTTGGTACGTGAGAAACGTTATATACAACGTAAGGTACACGAAGCCATCGAGATCGGACGGCGCCCGAATTTTAATAGAGACGGCGGTTGGGCTTTACCTCCAGCATGGAAGCCTGTGCTTCCGGCGGCGAAACATATTGTGCGTTTGGACAATCCCGTGGACACCATTAGTCAAGTGTGCGTAATGTCTATTGATGACAAAAGTGACGTTGGAGTGCTGGACGGACAAGTTGCGGGCTTGCAAGCACCCCCCGCCCCCGCGCCATCGGCGCGCGCGCTCAGAGCGGAACGTCGGTCAAAGTATCAGCAGTGACGAGTTTGCCGCGGCGGTGTACGGGCAGCCGTCCCTGATGAAGGGCTCCATACGAGTTCGAAACATGTCGGGCCGTTCCTGACAATTTCACGTGAGTGTAAACCGCTTAATACAATAATTAAATGGCTATGAAGTTATGAATAAGCCAGCTTTACTCTATAAGTTAACACGTCAGCTCTTCAATATTTCTGAACAGGTAAGTTAAGATATTTCAGACAAGATAAAATTATGACAGACATGATGTTACGATTTGTGGTTTTATTAGAGTAGGTAACCACAACTTTACTCTGTACTCTTCATTTGACGTAACCTAAATGGGTCATTGTCGGATTTAGGTTCGAGTCTTTCCGGTGGACATTTGTGAAATTAAGGATTCCAGGGCCTAATTTTCTGATAAAATGCCTGTGAAAATAAAGAACGTGCCGTCTTCTATACTCCAATGTAATAGCAACATAACCTAGATTCATACAAGCTCTTAACTTCTGACCACCGGAGGGACGAATTTTGTTTTTTGCACTGACAATGACCCAAATTCAAAATTAAATAAACTCCCGACCCAAGTAGCTGGCCATCATGAGACCCTCATTTAATAAGTGACAAAAACCAGCCAAGTGCGAGTCTGACTCGCGCACCGAGGGTTCCGTACAAATACTTATCCCATCTTAACTGGACGGGTTAAGTTAAATTTGCATTTGATATGTATGTATGGCACCGGATACAAATGAGGTGCAAACGCAGTGGATCACGGTTGTTGTATGGGAACCCCATATTTAATTTATTCTGTTTTAATAGTATTTTGTTGTTATAGCGGCAACAGAAATACATCATCTCCGAAAATGTCAACTGTTTAACTGACAGACAGACGAACGGACAGTGGAGTCTTAGTGTCCCGTTTTTACTCTTTGGGCACGGAACCCTAAAAATACTACCAATCCTGAACATAATCACAAAGTTAGGAATTCTTACCTGAGATCCTGTCACTTAGTTGAATCAAAGCTGAATATTATTTTCACCAAACATAGCTAAGAACTATCTTGATATCTCTATCAAGATTAAAAACAACGCATTTCAAAAGGAGTTTGGAAGCTACGATGCCACAGACACACAGATATAATTACAGATACACATGTTAAACACGCCCCTTTTTTGGGCTTAAAAATAACGCTATTGATGAAATTGCGTTGCTAAAGTGTATCAAAACATGCTGTTTTCATATCAATAAACGACATCCCATAATCCTTGATTAATCTCGATCCCGAGGCGTATGACACACCGGAGATCCGTTGTTCGGATGAGCGGAGCGTAAAATGGTTACTGCCAAAACAAGGGCGCGAGGAAAGATGGAAAAATATTAAAATGTTCCTTGTCTCCTCTAAAACATAACACAATATACAATGAAATCAGATCACTAAAGGAGCATCGTCTTCATCATAACAACATAACACAATATAGAATCACAATGAAATATAATATGAGTAAAGGGGTACCTACGCCCCTTTTTTGGGCTTAAAAATAACGCTGTTGATGAAATTGCGTTGCTAGCGTGTGTCAAAACATGCTGTTTTCATATTAATGATCGATGGCCCATAATCCTTGATCAGTTAGCCTTAGAAAAAAAGCGATCGGAAAAAGTTCCGTTGTGTGACAAAAATTAACGACACAATAATGAACCTCAAAACAGTACCTTAAGGTATATTATTAGATGGTTAATTTGTAGTCATACAATCGAAAAATTGATACAAATTTTAATTAAATGAGTTAAGGCAGCAAACTTTTTGGCCTTCACCCTAATATTTATTAAACTTATTTTATTACGCAGTAGTACTTTATGCTTAGACATTAAAAACAGCTGCACACACTACAAAAAATCACATTTTGTAATGCAGTAGTATCTAATTGTCGTGGAATATAAAGCCTTTTTAACCGACTTCTAAAAAGGAGGAGGTTCTCAATTCGAACTTTTTTTTTTTTTTTTTCGATGTATGTTACTCGATATCTCCGAGAATCGTGAACCGATTTTCAATTTTTTTTTTTATCGAAAGTGTATTACTCCGAGTTGGTCCCGTTGGCACTAAGTCGGGATCTGATGATGGAATCTTGGAGAAATCGAGGGAACTCTTCAAATGTTATAGGGACATGTACGGCGCTTTCGGTAATTTATTGATAAAGTCAAGAATTTACATTCAGTAAATAGGATTTGGTGGACTAAAAAGCAAAAGAAAAAAATTTTAACAAAAAAAAGAACCGACTTCAGTAAAACTAAAAAGCCAATAATAACCCGTTCAAGTACAGATTACAATTAACTCACCCTTCGAAGTCGGTGCCAAACCTCACGTAAACTATAATAAATAAATATAAGAACTGAGTGGTTTGGGATCGACTTCGAAGGGTGAGTCAAATGTAATCTGTACTTGAACGGGTTATTATTGGCTTTTTAGTTTTACAGAAGTCGGTTCTTTTTTTTGTTAATTTTTTTTTAATAAATGCATTCATCGAAAGACCTTATGGCCTTTTTTATATTATTTCAGTGCATCCAGTGAATAAGGGAATAACTCAAAAACGGCACTTTTCAGGAGACAAAAAACTATTTTTTAATACAAGATATTTAGAACTTTCACTTTTTAAGCATTTTTATACAAGCTAGGGTGTTAGGCATTCGTTTTATGAATAAAGAACTAATAATTTGGCCCTGTAAATATGTTTTTTTCAGGTTTTTTTGTAGTTATGCCTTTTGTTCACGAATATTTAAGGACATAACTCAATTTATATGGACCAATTTTAGCGATTGTTTAGCAATTAAACGACTTATGCCCTTATGAACGACGTGCATAAAAGATGAACACGACTTATACCATTGTGAACGACGTGCATAAACGAAAAAAGTACGACTTATACCTATGTGAAAGACGTGCATAAACGAAATGAAACGACTTATACCAATTTTTAATATGGTACTTTAGATATTACACGACTTATCAAGTTTGAAATTGGCTACCTAAGGAGTCAAATGTGGCTGTGTAAGAACGTGTTAATACCTCCTCCATTATTATTCCGTTTGTTATTGTTTTTTTCGTCAAGCTTAGCCCACTTTTATAAACTATCCTCTTAATAAAACACTTCACGAATAGAATGAAAATCACGAGTCGTTGACAAAGTCCAAACTGATGAATTAATTTTAATAAAGTAAATAGACACCATACTTTTCTCGATGGATTAATTTACAAAATTTTCAACTTTCTTACCACTTGTATATTTTTGAGTTTAAAAATACAACATAAGTATCATCCTGTCCTATTCACGTTACTCAGATAATGCAGTGCGATTTAAAAGTTTGTTAAATATTTATTCATAATTCAATAGTGGATGAAAGAGTCATGTCAGAAAACTAAAATTAAGTAGAAACTGTAACTGATTCGATAGGATATTGAAATATACATGACAATGTCAGTAATAATATGTTGAATTTATAATTACATAGGTACAATACAATACCATACATGAGTACGTTCTCTTTATTGGGCACCTCATAACTAAAACATATAGGAGAAATACAACGCAATATATATTTTAAAGATAATTAATTTGAATAACTTCATTCATGGTTAAAGTTTGCATGTAAATAAGTAAAACTTAGCCCAGTTTCAATGAATTAGTCACATTTTCATCAAAAACTAACACCCAGTTAACGCAAGTACCCGCATAAATAAACGTTATAAAAATGATAATGTGATTTAATTTCAAAATAACACTTTTTTTCTTCTCAAAAAATTAAAATAAATCACATTTGCGACTGTGACATGTGCATAAAGGTGCTATGTAAAAACAGCTAGAAGTGAAAGCTATAGTAAAAAATATACATATGCTATGTGGAAATTGTAGTGGAAAACTTTTTTCCACTACAATTTCTTCTCACTGGTAAAACTGTTGCCACTTTCTTTCATCCATTGTGTTTAAGGCTTTTATAACTTAAAAAAATTAAAATCGAGAGGGGGGTTTTATTAAAACTTCAAAGGTTAATTAATGAAATAACTGCGGTACGCAAATAGACCAATAGCAAGACGGTATTGGTAGTGAAACTGTCCTATGGCGTTACTTGGTCCGGTGGCACTAAACGAGTTATTCCTTTATGAGCATGTTAGAAAAATTACATAAATGTGTTTATGTCAAAATGGCGCTACTTGGTCCGGTGGCACTAAACGAGTTATTCCTTTATGCTCATGTTAGAATCATGACATAGATGTGTTGTCCAAATTCAAAAATATAAGTGTAAATATTTCCTTGGGTTCATGCGTAATTTTGGCTCGACATCATTTATTCCCTTGTTAACGTCTGCAATGCAAAATAAGAGTAACTTATACCTTTTTGAACCTCGAATTATACCCTTTAGCTCATCGAAAAAACTAGGTTAGGAGACAGCTAGAGATACGTCCTTTTGATATGTTATGTAGTTTGACGAGCTGATTCCAATGGTGCAATAAAATCCAAAGGGAATAACTCGTCTTATGCCGTTCTTCACTGGAGGCACTGATTTATAGTATATTATAAACCCTATTGACATCCTTTGGAAGTCTAAAAATTCACTTGGGAAGTTAGTAGCTCTTCATAACGTCGATGGCATAATAAATATTTTTATACGCAACCCTAAAATTGAAATTCCTTCGCTACCTTTACCCTGCATTGTTTGGATAGACATCGCGGATAGAGGTAAAATCAAATGCGTACCCTCGAGTCCCGAGGGACATTGATATAAGATTATTGTAAGGTATTCCGAAATATCGCTTTGATTATTCTATAATTTGATAGCTCTATGTTTGTTGGATGTTGATCTTTCTTTTAGCCTCTTCCTAGGTTAAATCCCCACTTAGCCTACCTACTAGTACTTGAACACAAAGATAGAACTCTTGTTAGTACCAATAATGTGGAAAACTGGTAATTTCGTGTAGCACTGGTCGTGCGAGGAATCCCTGGTAGTCCACGACATTGCCGATAAGCTGCTGGAAAGAAGGATGATGTGACAGAGGGTTACTGACAGTCCTTTGAGAGGCTTACTGGCAGATCCTGCATGGAGGCCGAAGAGACAGCCGCCCACGCCATTCGCGAATGTCCTGTGTGGCCAAATACCGGGAACAACACCTCGGATCTCCGAGGTCACTCCCAGAAGTCCTGGCAACATCAAGGGACTGCTAGGCTTTCTGGAAGAGTTGGGTTGGCAAGAATAGTGCCAGCAGCCCTGCACGCAAAAAGGGATTGTAAGACGTCGAGTTGCGGAAAACCAGCCTGCGTTAACCTAATACGCAGCCCGTTAAGCAGAATGAGGTGTTATGGATATGTCAAGAGGAGACCACCCAAAAAAAGAAAAGCAGTGAACTCTACTGACATTTCAGTAAGATTAACTGATTTTTCTCAAAAATTGCATGTAATGTTGCCTTACCATCGCTAGATAGACTACAGTAAGTGGAACATACCGAAGACTTTTTAGAAGTGTCCAGTAAACAGCGAGATTTTAAATTTGGAATCAATATTTGTCCAGTAAGTAAGTAATTCCTATTACGTATCAAGATATTTGAAAGTCGAAACACGATTTACATCGTCACCGTCCTATAAAAAAATAAGGATGTGAAGGCGATGAGGTCGTATATAAATGTAAAAAGGATGCATTCCACAAATTGTTTTAATTATAAGTACAGTGCGACAGCAAATTGTAGAAATTAAAAAGTGGCGTCCCTTTTTCATAGATTAAATAGAAAGAGACGACATTGCAGTATACACTTGCAATTTACACTAAGAGCAAATGTAAAATAAAATAACTATTGGCAGTATAAACGTAACTCAAGATGCATATTAAAAAAAAAAGTATCTACAAGGTTTACAGTCTGTTTGATATTATAACAAACATTTGACACATCACAGGACCCATATAACGTAAATTTGCGCGACACATTGAATTTCATAAAAAAAACAAGCAATAACATAGTAATTTTTCATGTATCTATAAACGTTTTTCACTTTCTATTTGATACAATTGAGTTCATGTTATATTTTTTCTTATCACGGTTTTGAAGTATTTAACGATAATAAATCATTACTCAAACAGTTACGTACTACGTCTTTTTTTTTAATAGCTGTGTTGTGACTAAATCTTGCGTTTCGATTCACGTGCTATTTCTGTAAATTGGTAGAAATCGATTAAATCGATAAGTTTATAACCTAAAGAAAGAACAATAAAACCAACTATTACTTTACATAGAAAGCTCCAGTGAGTCCGGCGGCTCGTAGCTCAAAAAAATATTGATTTACACAAAATAAACAAAAATATATTCAGGTTTGAAAAAAAGTTCGTCAATAAAATCGAATTGATCAACCATTCATAATCGTTAGATTTGGCAAACAATATGTCTTTGCTACATCACTACAAACATCAACAGAGAACTCTCAAATGTTTGTTATAATATCAAACAGACTGTAGTGCGGAAGTTTGTATGCAGCGTTTAGTTCATAATTGTGCTGTGTAAAATGACAATGATATTTCGGAATTCCTTCCTTTTTTGTGTCGTTTAGAAAAAACCTCGGAGTTAAAATTGAAGGTAAGCTTTATGATATGATAATTAGTTAGAAAATAGAACAATGTATAACAATAATGAAATTTTTTCTTTAAGACTTAGATTTGTAAGACAGTGCAAATAATTAAACGCAGTATTTATAAAAAAAAGCGATTAAGGCGGGATTTAAATTAAAAGACAAAAATCTCAAATTTGTTTGTGTGATCTATTACAATAATTCAGCAAAAATGAGTTCAGACGAGTCCAAGGAGATATAAAAAAATACAAGAGATTCATTAAATGGAAGGAAGAAAATCAAGTTAATAATTGGTCAGATAATGTGTGGTAAGGTCAGAATATTTCAACAATCTTTCTGAGACAATCGGATGGCTACAAAGGAAAGAAATCACAAATATTCAGCAGCAAAATTTAGAAAAGTGCTTAAATCAAGCTCTAGATGATAACCATTTTGGCGATGAAGGTAAATAAATGCTGCCACTATTTGATAACGATATAACTATATCCTTTATCCAAGTATAAACTCATAATTATTTTTGTTATAGGTTGTTATCATGGGAGTTAATGGTGCCTGCGACGACGAATATGACAATGTGTAATAATAAAAATGGGATATAACAAAAATATTCATTGGAAAATGGCCGAATATGAATGTCACCTACAAAATATAATTTTAATCTAATTGTCTTGTTTAATTTTTGAGAAAAGCACTATACTTGCTTCGACCGTAAGAGCCATCCTGGCCTCGTATTATATCCGGACCTCGCCTACGGCTCGGTCCGTCTAATTCCTACTCGGCCAGTATGGTTTACTTACTGGTCTCTGCCGTAATGTACTATTTTACCGGTAATTTACTTGTTACAGGCCTATCACAAGAACATGTCATTGAAAGTGAGATGAATGTCAGTAATTATGGCAACCATTTTACATTGTGCGTGTAAAACATCCACGCGTTACGGGCGGAAAGCACGACTTGGCGCACTTGTAATGAAATTCCTTGCCCTGGCTCAAGTTCACTTTACAGTAAAGAGTAATTTACTGGCCGGAGATTGAATGTGCCGGGAAATTAATTACGCTCAACTTACCGACAATGGGTGAAATTAAAAAGTACCGACGTGCTTTCGAAACTTACTTAATTTAATGACAAGGAGACAGGGTGCGCGTTGAATCACCTATACCATGGCCATATATGTAATTCAGTAAGACTGCCCATGACAAAGTCTCGTCTCACTAGCCTGTGGATGGTAAGGGAGACCGAGGAGTTTTGTAACATGGATGAGTTGAAACAACGTCAATTTCTCGGTATCTCAATTCGTTAACGAGCTGGAAACAACGCTTTATAGACGCACGCACTGCTCGCGGACTCTTCAGTGTGCGTCCCAGCTTTGCACACGGGTCGATCCGGGAAATGGACGTTGTTTCAACCCCCCCTTTATTTCAAAACTCCTCAGTATATATTAAATATCATCGAAATATCTGTTGCTTAACACACTAGCTTGAAATATTTATCTAACGAAAAGGTTTCTCTAGAGGGCAAGCTTCATCCCACGTTTATCATTTTCGATTTCGCTTTACATAAAAAATATACTTGATGTAAACTTAGTTCCTAGTTTAAGTGAGCAATTTGCAAGTCATAAACTGGCCAACGTTTAACTAAAGTTTGATATTTCTTAGAAACTCTTACTGGAATATACTGGGCCCAAATTCCGTCCATATCTCGGAGAGATCGCCGAAGTGGCGATATACCTAGTATTATCGTGGCGATATACCTAGACAAAAGCCAATACCCTTGGTATTGCAATTGAATTACGCCCTATGTCATAGATGTCATGCTCATTTCGTTCGAGCGTTTTTGGCACATCGAAACGCAATGTGTTAGTCCTCATATATAATGCAGAGCGTTGACCGCTCACAAATCAATAAGCCCCGATTAATAATGCAGCTGTTATTCTATGGGCTCTTATAATGGGAGCCGTCCCAATTCAGCTCCAGACACTCATGGTTTATTCAAATACGGGAATATGGGTTACTACGGGTTCGCGTTTTGGGGTGTTTCTGCCAAAACGGGATCACTGCGAACCGTACACTGAAAAAAAAAAGCTCAACTAGTTTAACTACTTGAGAAATAGCCAAATTGTGCCTAGTAGGTAATAACCAAAATTATGCTAATTTTACACAACTTATTTTGGTTACTGAGGGCTACTCAGTTTGTCAGTCCTCCGACTTATAAACTAGCAACTAACATTTGGGCTACTGATAACAAATCTTATTTTTTCAGTGTAGCGCTCCGCCTTTCGCCTTTGTTCGGCGTGCGTAATTTATTAGCGAAATAGACGCTATCTATTATTTTATTTATTTATTTATTGGTATTCAGGATAACAACAGCCGTAAATATACAAACAAAATAAATACAAAAATTCTATACTTAAAAAACAAATAAATTCACAATTTGCATAACCTGAACTAGGGTTCCCCCTGTGTTTCAGGCAATGGGAAAGCCTTTACCTTATTTAATTTAAGTACATATTCATCTATATTACAGTAATCTTATTGTAGCTTAAATACTAAAATTTACACTAAAGTACTAAATTAAACAAATATTTATTTAATGACAGCCAGTAAGTTCTCTGTATCTTCGTACGTCATAGTTTGTAGTGACTCATGAAGCGTTTTCTTACATTGAGCGAAGCTATAACTATATACATATGATATAAAGTTAGTTACATAACAGAGGGCCAATAACAGTTATCCATTGGTTACATAAAAAATAAGATTTTAAACTAAGTAGGTAGAATCAGACATTCTTCCTGTAGATATCAAATTTTGGTTTACATAAATCCGACCAGCCATTTCGGCGAGGTAAAACCCTATGATATAGCGACGAGTATATAGCGATGTAAACATTACCTACAGGCACCGGGGTAGCCGCTTTCATGCAAGAAATTTATTTTTAACCCCTAACGAAGATGTGTCTGTCCGTGGCATCGTAGCTCCCAAAATGATCGAAAGCGGTTTTTAAATCGAAAGACTAATTTGTCAAGATGATTCTTAGCTATGTTTGATAAAAGTATCTGCAACAGTTCCCAGGATATTCAACCAACATTGAAGATACGAGTAAGAATTACAAATTTTGTTTTTATTTTCAGATTTAGTAGCATTTTTATCCCAGTCATTAAAATGAGGGCTTTATTGGTCATCATAAGGCCTACTAGTATGGTTTTTTTTTTATTTACGTTAATTAAAGCAAAACTTTATTCACTGAGTTACGAGAGAAAGATGTTTTAGCCAAGCTAAAACGGAGTTTTTAGGCTCGCTCGGTTTTTTTATGACCGCATGAATATTACCAAATATGTCACACAAACATTAGTACGGGTTTGCTCGGAACTAACACAGTAGCAAAACAAGTTATACCAACAACATCCAGAAGGATGACTCCAATATTCGGAATTTGAAGGTTATACCGTGCTATCGCTCTCGATCTCGTGTTAAACTCTATATTAATGAGCGAGACGGCATGATACGAAGTTTCAATTTCGAACATCGCAGTAACCGTCCAGGGCGTTTTGATTGAGAGATACTACGAACCTTGTTGCAACGAGTATATAGTGATTGTGTTGGCAACCTGTATAAACAGGTTTACAGCTATACAGGGTGGAACATTTCTAAAGACTGGGCTGACAGGATAGTGTCAACTGAGATGAGAGAGAACAAACGACCTATTGTTATTGTAAAGCTGGCTTTAAAAGTAAAAATAAACATCGAAATAAAATATTTTAATATCAGTGAAAACCCTACAATTCAAAGGATTTATTTACATTTCAACTTTCATGTTTAACTTAAGCGATGTTTAAAAGATGTTTGGGTTGATATGTGCAGATTTTTACACTAATGTTTAACGAACTGTATCTCAAAAATGGATAGAAATATTTACATAGTTCATTGGTGAAAAATGAAGTAAGTACTCAGTCTGAACAATTCCCTGTTTGCTTAAAAGTCCGTCGATCTGTTTCACTCGGTATATCTATATGTAGGTATATCGTCCCTCTTGACGTATCCGTCAATGGCGAAACCTGGCTCCATGACCTTCACGAGCGTCGGTCATGTGCACGAATGTGGCTTACAAAACCGAATTTGGTTTTGAGGGTTCTGTTACAAGGCGCACAATGCAGCACACCTTTATCATTATACGTGTAGATATAAGGCTTTGGACGAGTCTTTTTGTTTACGCGTTTGCGTCGAGGTCTTGCAAGCGAAGCTTCTCAAAATCAGTGACCGCCTCATGAACAGAGCGGCGCCATACTCCTCTCTGATGTGTAAGCTCTTCCCAACCCTCGCATGGGATGTTGCACGCGGTAAAATGACGCTTGATGACGTTTCTAAACCGCAAAAACTGACCTGGCTTGCGATTTCCATCTTTCAACTGCAAATAGAAGACAGCTTTTGGTAAATAGCTACCACATTAACAGCTGTTCCTACGCATATCCCATATTAAGCACTTTAAAGTCTTTATTATAACGGGGCTTAATCGCGTGCAAAAAGGTGTTATATCCATGGTTAAAGGCAGGGCAAGGGTTAAGTCACTTCGAGATCGTGGACGTAGCATCTCGTCAGAAACGTCGAGGTAATAAAATAAACACCTTTTTGAGCGCATTTACGTCCCGTTTAGTTATAATAATGTGTGAAAATGGTGTAAGTTTATTATTGGTATTGACTATACTTTAGTGTCTTGTCACATGAAACAAATTCAAATAAATACAGAACGACTTGGCAAAAGCAACGGATGGTTAGGGTAAAAGGCAACCGGAAACCACACTAGAAATTGTTTGAATAATGTTTAAATATTGCATGCTTATCTTTTATGACTACACAATGGACAATCTTCAACACCACTAAAAAAAATGTATGATAAGTATATATATTTCTATATTTCCTTTACTTTTCTTTTCCTGTTTGTAGCGTAGTGTTACGCCAACTCTGTCAAAGGGGCCAGTCTGAAAATCAGCGCTGGGGTACTAGCCTAGCACATGCTGAGACTGGTACCCATTACTAAAAATGTGCATTAACTATTAAAAATGTGTATTTTTTTTTGTTTATGCAAATTGTACCTACATTTGTGTATTATTTACTGTACCGAACTACTTGTTCTTTTTGGTAATAAACATTTTATTTTTTTATCTATCTAGCGGTCATTTATACTTAGTTAATCATAAAAATCCGATCATTCATCAGTCTATCATATAATCTTGTCAAAAATCAATCAATCTTATCAAAAATTAATCATTTAATCGTATCAACATGAAAGTTAGTTACCTATAAGTATAATTTAATATTATAGGGTGACAGAATTGGTTAGCAACGCGAGTACCACACAGCCGACTTTGATAGTGTGACGTGTGACCGTGACTCCTGATACCCAAAACTTTTCACATTTCACGTCTAGGTACTGTCACTATCTCAATGTATGCAACCTTTTCCTTTAAATCAAAGGGAAATTAACATAGTTTTGAACGGCGGGTATGAGAAAAGTTAGCTATAAGGTTAGTTGGCCTAATGTTCAGTAATTGTTGATATTATCGAAACAAAACGTGACTTCAACGATTCTTTCATCTACGATGGTATTGGCAGGAAGAATCACACTACTATAAGAGTCTCATCCGAATTGTTTTTGTTCTTACCGGAAACTCGCAGTACAAAAAAAAACGGTAGGTATGTCCAAATAGCAAGCACGTGGTATATATTTATATAGTCAGGCTAAAATATCTTTGCCCCAGCTATTTTAGTTTTTTATCTGTAAATCGGTATATGACAATACTGAAGATAGGGCACTGTTTAGTCTTGATACTTGAGTATTATCCTTAATCTTTAAACTAGTATTAGATTCTAGCAAATTTAATATAAATAAAAACCATCTTGGTAAGTTATGCTTTAGGGCCTCAAGTTAAAACATTAAAACCAATTAATATGTTTACGATATTTTATTTCTGAGTCAACAATAGACATAACATAATAATGACATAACCTTTTTACAGTGCGCGCTCTAAGGTGCCAGCAGCTACAGGGCTCCCCCTCAAGCAAAGCGTACTGGTCGTCTGATGGTTCGGCCTGACCTAGTACTTCTTGCAAGAGGCTCATCTTGAGATACATTTAAATTTAAAGTGTAGGCAGGCTTGAGGCGGTCAATAGACACTGCGACAACTCGTCCTGGCAATTCTATGTCAAACACTTTGTCAGTGCGCTTCAAGACTGGATAAGGTCCTTTATAATGGGGCTTGTAGCGGTTTGCGCACGGCATCTTCTCGTATGAAAACATCATCTCGCACGTCAACAAATCGGGATGTACAAAAATGCTTCTGTTGCTGCTGTGCACCTTCTCTGCAGGCTTGTAGTCTATGATAATTTTGCGTAGCTGCTCAACATAATTGTAGTTCATGATGGGTTCTTTCATCTGAGCAGATGAAACCATAAAATCACCCGGTAATCGTAATGAACAGCCATATATGAGTTGAGCCGCACTAACACCGGAGTCGCTGCGTAACGCCGAGCGTAGTCCTAATAGCACAGTAGGTAATTCTTCGACCCACTTCTCTCGGTTGCTGAGCCGGGCTGTGAGTGCCGCTTTTAAAGACCGGTGCCAGCGTTCGATGATTCCGTTACTTTCTGGATGATATGCAGTAGTGCGGACTCTATCCATTCCTAATAATTTCGTTATTGACGAAAAAAGCTCACTTTCGAACTGACGGCCTTGGTCAGTGGTTATAGTAACCGGGCATCCAAATCGAACAACCCATCCTTCGTAAATATTTTTGGCTACGGTTTCAGCTGTTATATCCTGTATTGGAATCGCCTCGGGCCAACGCGTTGTTCTGTCAATAATTGTCAATAAATACCGATGGCCTTCTGGTGAAACACTGAGAGGTCCAACAAGGTCTGTATGGATGTGTTCGAAACGTGCTCTAGGCGTAAACGTCCCGATATTACTTGACGTATGACGCTGGACCTTCGATTGTTGACATTGTATACAAGTTTTAGCCCAAATACCGACATCTTTATTCATAGATGGCCAGAAATACCGAGCTTGAATCATTTTTCTTGTTGTCCTTATACCCGGATGGCTCATATTATGGATAGCATCGAATGCTTCACGACGGAATTCGACGACGGAAAGTCTTATGGCAGACGTTGATACTTCACAATAAATGGGCTGTAGCGAATTTGGCATTATAATTTTCTTTAGTTGAATGTTTTTCTTAACACGTTCACTGCGAAACAGGTCATTTTGACCCTGTTCTGGGAACTTTCACCTGGTGCGGCGGCCGAAATACGCGACTTTGCACTGGTGCGAAGGCCATAAAGTTGTGATGTTTAATTTATTTTATATAGTCAAGTATACATTTAGATTCGTCATTTTACAATCTACCCGACAACATATAAATTAATTAACAGGTCACATATGACCTGTTCGCACCAGATTAAAACTTTTGTTATTCAGTGCGGAACATGGCATATGTGACCTGTTGTGTAGGGCCCTGTACAGCACTGCACGTAAGTGCAGAGTGCATTAGTGTCGTTACCCTGCTATTAGTACGCACGTTTGTTTCTGTTTATACGTAAACATGAGTGGGTCTAAAATGCGGTCTCGTAGAATGTTGGACAAAATTTTTAAGAAGCTGGAACAAAGACGCAGTTTGCATATTGGAACATGATTCGGTTAGAACCTCCACGTCCCCGAGTGGCAGTCAACCATCGTCGGCGGTTCATCTAAGTACGGAGAACGAAATTGAAATACCCTCAAACGCATCACACAAATGACGTATTTACATGAGCCCATCATCTGGTTGCACATGTAACAAATGTAAAAAAAAGTAATACATTGTATATTCGTTCGATATATTTATTTGGTTTATCTTTCCCATCACTACTAAATCATCGTCATTTTTATCTGTGCCAGTCCTGGCTGTGCGTTACAAGTCAATTTTGACCTGTTAATTAATTCGTCTATAAAATCTCAACGAACAGTCATCAACTTCGGCGAAGGCAGTATAAGGTAGACTCATTATTAGACTAAACATTGTTATAATTAAATTTCATATATATGTATTTAGTAAAGACATTTTAGGTAAAATATAGAACCCTTCTTACAGGCTGTAATTGACTTGTACCGCACAGCCAGGAAGTTCAATACAGGACTCTCCTGGGTTGTAACGCACTGAGAGCGAGTTCACAAAATGAAGCTTCGCATTGAACGTGTTAAGCAATAAAGAAGTGATACTTGCATCGGCTTTTTGAGCTTTTGCAAGCTTGTCATTGTCAAATAATGTAGGCGTGGCAATGGTTTCAATTCGTGACAAAGCGTCTGCAACGACATTGTCGTGTCCACTGATATGACGAATGTCGTTTGTGAACTCGCTGATAAAAATAAGCTGTCTAGTGCGACGAGGAGTTTCGGTTTCTGATGACGTTTTCATAAGAGCGTATGTCAGCGGCTTATGATCCGTATAAATAATCAACTCACGGCCGTCAAACAATTTTCTGAAATGTTTAACAGACATATAGATGGACAAAAGTTCTCTGTCAAAAGTGCTGTATTTCTGTTGTGTTGTTGAATTTTTTTTGGAGAAGTATCCCAACGGCTGCCATTTGTTATTGACACGCTGCTGGAGTACGCTACCCGCGCTCTGCTCACTAGCATCGCAAAAAAGAGCTATAGGCGCGCTGTGAGAAGGATGAGCAAGCATTACCGCGTCTCTCGAGAGACGCGGTAATGCTTGCTCATTCATGCTTTTCTTACACATTTCAAATGCGTTGTCTGCTTCGTTATTCCATACTATGGCAGTTTTATCGCGTTTCTTGCAATTGTGTAAGAATTAATTTAAGGGTGCTTGAATTTGAGCTGCGTTGGGAATACTATCATGATAGAAATTTACAATCCCAAGGAACCTTCTTAATTGTTCTACGGTTTCAGGTTTTGGAAAGTTACTAATAATTTGTATCTTGTCGTCAGGTGGTTTAATGCCTTCAGGTGTCACGGTATACCCGAGAAACTTCACACAATCCTGGCCCAAAACACATTTCGAGGGATTAATAATAATAATAATAGTCATTTATTTCAGATAACAACGATCCATATTTTCTGTTAGTAATTAAATAAAATTAGGCTTAAATACTTAATGTTAATAGGCATTTTAGAAACAAATTACTTATACACACACGCTGGACAAATAAAACTAATTAATAAGGAATGTCAACATTATTGGTAATACCATATTCGTTCAATCGTTGTAAGACTGTCCGAAGATGTTTTTCGTGTGTTTCTTCATCCTTAGATGCAATGATTATGTCGTCGATGAATGGAAAAACATAATCTAAACCAGCAAGGACTTGATGAATGAATCTTTGAAATGTTTGACCAGCGTTTTTGAGCCCCTCTCTCATCCTGGGAGACTCAAAAAGCCCAAATGGAGTAATGATGGCAGTTTTTCCAAGGTGATTTCCATTCATGGGTATCTGTTGATATGCTCGGTTTAAGTCAATGGTGCTGAAAATGTTCATGCCGTGGAGTTGATACGTAAAATCTCTTAGACGAGGCACTGGGTAACGATCGGGTTTTGTGACCGCGTTCAACCGTCGATAGTCTCCACAGACACGTATGTCACCGTTTTTCTTTGGTACGACGTGGAGCGGGCTTGCCCATGGGCTATTGCTAGGGCTGCACAGCTGTTGCTCCATCATATGGTCGAACTCCTTCTTAACCGCGAGGTACCGGTGAGGCGGCAGAGGTCGCGGTCGTGCGTATACAGGAGGTCCACTGGTTTCAATAAAATGCTCGACGCTGTGTTTCGGAGAGTTTTTGGTTGAGGATGGACGTATAACGTCAGGAAACTCGTTGAGAATATAATGGTATTTCTGCTCCAGATCAATGGTGCGAACGGTTGGCTCGGTTGATTTACACACTGGTGTTCTAATAGCCAAGTTGGTTTTTTTGTCAATGAGACATCGTCCAGAAAGATCAACGAGTAATTCGTGATATTTAAGGAAATCGGCGCCAATGATGGGTTTACTGACTGCAGCGATAATAAATTTCCATCTAAATGGTCGTTTTAAATTAAAGTCTAGCTCCAATGTCTTCTCGCCAAAAGTAGATATTGTGGTATTATTCGCTGCGTAAAGATTGAAAGTCGTTGGTTGTGAGTAGAACCCTCTTGGTTTTGGTATGACAGAAATGTTTGCACCGGTGTCTATGAGAAATCTAGATTTGGTATATTTGTCAGTAACAAATAGGCGGTGTGAGTTCTCCCACGCGTTAGTTACCGCCTCAGCTAACGCAGGAATTAGTTTTCCCTTTTCTCTTCCCTCTTGTAATTGCATGGAATGGTGCACTTGAAAGCAGAATCTCCAAAACGTCTGTGGTAATAACAAATACCATCTGATGGAAACTCACGACTGCTTACCGTCCGCGCGCGTGGGCGAGAATAAGAGCGTACGAACGGTGTAACGAATCCCGCGGATGGACGCTGACTACGGCGGTACTGTTTATGCTGAACTTTCAACTCGGCGACTTCTCGAAAAAGATTATCTAATTTGTCTTCTAATGACGTTTGAGAAGATACTTTACAATTCGTTGTCGAGGATGAAGATTGCTCCGGAGTTGGCGTCGAAATAGCGGATAATTCTGCACGAGTTTGCTCTAGAATTTTGTCAGCCATCAATGCTATGTCGTGCAAAGCTACGTCCTTCATGATAGTATCGCTCGCTGCTACAACGGCTCGAACGGAAGAAGGTAAGCGGTTGGACCACAAGATTCGCAGTGCTGCTTCGGAGATGTTGTCCGCAGCGAGAGTCTTCATACGGCGCAACAACTGCGACGGTTTCATATCGCCGAGTTCTATTTCAGACAAAAGCCGCTGCAGATTACGGTCTTTCGATTCTTCGTAGACTTTTTTGTTGTTGGTGGTTCAAGCAAAATGTCACTTATCTCGTCAACATCCTGCCGTTCCAGTTGCGCTATTAGCAGTTCGTATATTTGTTGGTCACTTTTTTTAAGTGGCGCGACTATAGCTTCGAATTGTATGAACCAAAGTCGTATTCTGTCGCGCCATAATGGTGGAATTCGAAAATTTGTTGCAATACCTGAGATTTCTTGATTCGGGTTATCTACTGCAGGTTGGAATGACTCGTCATCTGAAGCCATGATTCCTACAGATTAGGTGCTGCTCTGAATGCGGGGTCACCACTTTAGGGCCTCAAGTTAAAACATTAAAACCAATTAATATGTTTACGATATTTTATTTCTGAGTCAACAATAGACATGACATAATGACATAACCTTTTTACAGTGCGCGCTCTAAGGTGCCAGCAGCTACAATGCTTTGATCTGAATAAAAAAATGACAAAATAAGATATTTCGGAGCACTTTTGCCTGTATTCAGGGAATGTACAAACTGTATTTCAAAACTATTCTTCAGCGTGTATTGAAATTAAATTAACTTAAAAACTAGTCTCAATTTTTCAGGATGTTCAAATCAATATGTTTATTTTATCAAAAATATACAAGCACTAAGATTGTTGGTTCCTCTAACCGGCCAACAATTTGACATCTGTGTCAAATACAAAACATTGCCCTAGTTAGTTTTTGTGTTTGACAGTTCATTTGCTTGGAAAAGTTATTATAGTCCGACTCTACTCGTTATATATATTCGTTATAATTTTATTTTTATTTTCTTTGACATGTTGTTTGACTTAACAGCATATATCGCGCATTGGACTAGTCTGTAAGTGATATTTATTTTTGTAATAATAAATAAATATTTCGTTGAATTTAATTGTTGAAAGGGCTTCCACGTTGGCTTTGGAATCTTCAGATCCACGCACGACTATTCTCCACTATTATTTAGCTAAGGATGTGTGATAGCACTCAATCGGATTCGTTTATTTTCACAGCTTTGCTGTGCTTTGTTTATTGGTCCTGATTGGTGGGCATCATAGTCATAGCTCGGACTAATCATCGCAAAACTTTGTGAGTATTCCCATTACATTTCATCTTAATTCTTGTTTTGCGATGATAAGTCCGAGCTATAATCATAGCATTTCCTTTAGGTATTAACCGTAACCTAAAGGATAATGAATTTAGGCGAACGATCATCGAAAAAGTGTTTTACAATGCATGTGCTCGAAAAGAGCGTATTCTAGGCATTCAAACTGTGCGGAAAGTACTACTTTTCCGCACTAGTGCTTTTTACTTTTCATTTTTTTTTTTTTATAGCCGTATCTGACAGCCTGGCACAAAGAGGTTTTATTATTTACAAAAAGTTTGATAAATAAGTCAAATACCGATTATTATCATGTATAAAAGTACAATAAAACCAATATTTCATTATTTAATTCATTTAACACGTCATTAATTACATTAGATATAAAATTTGATTAATAAACGAACTTTAAATCGTTATTCATTAAATAAATTTGGCTGAATGTACACGCGCTTGTGCCATTTTCACATAAGACGAATATTAAAAAAATTCTTTTGCACATGCGCAGTAGTAGATATGTCGAGCGCGCTTTACAAATAACTCCGCCATATTTTATTGATGTCTAGTTTATTTTGAAGTTGTTTTGTGCAAATCTGCTGAAATAATGGCGAGATATAGGGACGAATCATGATTAAATTCATGATTCGTCGGGTTTAAATACCCGTAAAATGTTATTGAAGTAGTAAAAAATGTGAACGACGGCTTATTGTTGGATGAATCAAATCAAAATACTTTTTTTCCAATGCAAACAGTCTTTGTGAGTATTAAAGTAGGTATTTTTATTTTCTCGTACATGCATAGTAAAGTTTTGTACGGAACTCGTGTGTAAGATGATTTCCGACTCGTGTTTGTTTAATCACTCGCTCGTACCTCGCTCGTGACTAAAAATCACACTCGTCTGAAATCACCTACCTTCCACACTTGTATCGTAAATAACTATTTTAGACTCAGTAAGAACGAATTCCATCTTGAAATCGTGTGAAAAATATATAAAGGTCTGCTTCATTTCAGCATGTGAAAAATAAATGCGTGCTCAACGCCCCAGTGCCGTGAGTTATGTAGCCGACTGTACTTATTTCATGCTCGCTGAAGTAATTGTGTTTTTTCTATTATTAAATTAAACTGAAAAATATTTTTTTTGGCGGAGGTTCTACGAGCAAGTAACTGTTTTGATTACTCTATTTCAATTTATACAGGAATGGGTAAACATACCCGTTTTGCTTTAAGTAGTCGATTTTAGAGCCAACAACTTTATGATGCTAAAGATATTTACTATTTTTTTTTATTAATAGTACCTAATAAATAACTATAGGTTTGTTTTATTCCCCCTATTTTGGCATATTTTTTTATTAATAACTCTATACGGCATAATCTATGTAGCCATCATTGACTTTGCGCATGACAGTTGTGGCAAAATTTAGATTCACGTAGTTCGACTACGCAGATTTTCAATAGTCCGAATATTATTTATAAATAATTTCGATGCTTTGAATCACGCTCACGCATAAAATTGTTTTGCCGACAAGTATTCTTGAAAAAAAATATAAATAAATATGTGACAAATCCAGTGAGGGCTGCGAAGAAGCAGTCGCGTACCTGGGAAGGGCAAAATTCTAACTACTTATAAATATATATTATAAATATATATAAATATATTATTTTTATAATGTAATCCAGTGACTATACATGCCATACGATAAATAAATAATTCTTGAAAAAAAATATATTTTGGCATAACATTATTTAACTGAATTAATTATTTATGCAAATGTAGGTACCTAGTCATTTCTAACCAGCAGTTCTTGTAGTAGCAGATCGTTTTTGTAAAGGTCGCAGTTCTAATTTAACCTAACCTACTTTTCGGGTAACAGTTCGTTTTTGTTGAGGTCGCAGTTATAATTTAACGTAACCTACTTTTCTTTTGCCACTTAGTTTTTGTTCAGGTCACAGTTATAACCTAACCTAACCTACCTTTCTGGTAGCAGTTCATTTTTGTTAAGGTCGCAGTTCCAACTTAACCTAGTTTAAAATTTTATAATAGCAGTTTGCTCAAAGCTTTTATGTTTTCAGTAGCAAACTGCGAAGTTAATCCCTTTGTACACGCTAATTCTTTTGAATTCTATTTCTTGTTTTTGTGTAGGTACAATAAAGTTTACATACACACTTTAATTCCACTGTTTTTAATTTATTGCACAGCGAACTTGGCTGATCGAATCAGAAATGAGGAGATTTGTAGACGAACCATGGTCTTCGACATAGCAAACCGGGTAAGCAAGCTGAAGTGGCAATGGGCGGGGCACGTAGCTCAAAGAACCGATGTCCGTTGGGGCAGAAAGGTTCTCAAGTGGAGACCACGTACCAGCCAGCGCGGTATAGGACGGGTGGCCGTACGACCTGGTTAGAGTTGCGGGGAGTCGCTGGATTCGGGACGCTGCTATCCGGCCCATTTGGAAGTCTATTAAAGAGGCCTGTGTATAGCAGTCCTATGACTGAAATAATGATTCCGAAAAGAGACTTTGCTGGCTTACCTACTGCCATACATCTTGATATACTGCCTTTATCTTCAGTGTGGTATTATATAAAAAAAAAAAAAAACTGTGTTATATTTGATGTAAACTGTGTCTACTCACAGCTCCCTCATAGTATCTGATGCAGGGTTGTATCGAGTGTCTAAGTGATTGATACATCACCCCATCCCATCACTACAAGAACGGCGTAACCGACATTAACATCCCAGTCACATGAGACCTTCTCTGTTATAAGGGCCGACTTTTTGCACATCTGCGAACTGACACTTACTTGATTTGGGTACATTACGTGAACGAATGAAGGTTTTTAGAAACATTACATTACTTTTAGAGATAGCAGTGCTTGGCAAAAACATGGAGGGAAGGTTCTAGAATGGAGACCGCGAACAGGAATATGTAATGTGGATGTGAGTCTTCTTGCTGATGTCGTCGTAACTAGAAGTCGTTAGTCAGCGCTGTATCTATATTGCAAATACTCGCACACCGAGGGTTCCGTGCAAACATTTATCCCATCTTAACTGGCCGGGCTAAGTTAAGTTTGCACCTGGTGTGTATGGCGCCGGATACAAACGAGGTTCAAAGTAAAAGCAACCGATCACGTTTGTTGTATGGGAGCCCCACTCAAATATTTATTTTATTGTTTGTAGTATTTTTTGTTATAGCGGCAACAGAAGTATATCATCAGTCAAATTTTCAACTATCTAGCTATCACGGTTCAAGAGACACAGCCTACACGGTGTCAGACAGACAAAGAGACGGACAGACGGACAGACGGACAGACGGACAGACGGACAGACGGACAGACGGACAGACGGACAGACGGACAGACGGACAGACGGACAGACGGACAGACGGACAGACGGACAGACGGACAGACGGACAGACGGACAGACGGCCAGACGGACAGAGAGACAGACGGACAGACGGACAGACGGACAGACGGACAGACGGACAGACGGACAGACGGACAGACGGACAAACGGACAGACGGACAGACGGGCAGACGGCCAGACGGACAGACGGACAGGCGGACAGACGGAGAGACGGACAGACGGACAGTGTTGTCTTAGTAATAGCGTCCCATTTACACTGTGGGAACAGAATCCTAAAATTGGATTATGATATGACAGTCGGGTAAAAAGTATCCTGAAACGGCACAAAACACATAGTTACGTACTTACATTAAGATACAAAAAAAAATTGTGACCTATAACAGTACTGATGAATGACATCAAAGTTCTCTTCCCTTATTATCTTAATTTGGGTCACGTAGACAAAAGTCTACTAGTGAATCTAAGCAACCCACTTAAGTTAATTATTTTCTTGACATGCAACCGGCTCGATATGCTAAAAATAGACCGGATAACGGAAACTGATGGTTAAAGCGTCGTTGACCCAGTTGCCGATACGTGCCGATGCCCGCCTGACCCGAGTGACCCCAGTACTACGATACTATCACAAACACTCAGATACGGGTAAATACGAGTAGGTAAAATACCTGTGGACACTGTGGACAGCGAGTTGTGTCACAAGAATTCTTTTCAAGTTTTTTTTATAGCCCAACAACTGGGGGTTTGACAACCTACGCCATATTGCGGATTAGGAATTTATTTATTTATTTAAATTTTATTGCACAGATCAAACTAGTACAAATGGCGGACTTAATGCCACAAGGCATTCTCTACCAGTCAACCATAAGGCTAAACAGAAACATTGAGTTGGTGCAGGGCAGTGTCAGACAGACAGTTCAGAAAGATGCTTGCGTAGCATGCGCTTGAAAATAGGTTTGCTTTGTGCTTGCCTGATGGGGAGTGGAAGATCATTCCAGAGTCGTATTGCCTGGATAGTAAAAGAATTTGACAAAAACCCAGTGCGATGGGGAGGAACGATGAGCGTGATAGTACGAGAAGTGCGGAGAGTACAGCCTGGTCGAGCAGTCACAAATTGAAACCTGGTTCTGAGATAATCAGGAGCAACTGGATCGAATAAGATGGAGTAAAGCGTGCATAAGACTCGTAACGACCTACGTTCTCGAACCGGGAGCCAATTAGGTTGACGGCGAAAGTCGGAAATATATAATTTATCTAACTGGCAACAACAAATTTTGGGTACTAACTGATGTGGAAATTCGAGGAATGACACTGATGTAAACAAAGAGGAAAGGCAAGTCTTATCCAATACAGGTTTCAGTATTTATTTCGCAAGAAGAACGAAAGATTGAGCAGTATTTCGGTAAATAATATTTTGAATTTGGTTAATGACAAATCCTTGACATACCGTTATTCTATTCTATTTTTTTTTTAAAATGGCAACCGGTCACAGTTAAGCGACCATTACTGCCAATGTCTCGTTGCCAATCGCACTCGGCGACTAGATAGAGGATTGATACCACGTTGTACGGTGAGTTGATAAAATCGTGCTTTTTGTAAAGTGATAGCGATTTACAAAAAACCACACGGACTATCGGGCCTTGACCCAGGAAGGGCTATGAACGCTTCAAGTTGAATTCTTCTAGCTATTCACTCATACGTTAGATCACTGCACAATACGCTATCAATACTACACATTGAACAACAAAAATGAATAAATAATGAATAATGAACTTAAGCGCATGCGGCCATCTTGGGTCACGAACCGGAAGCCGACATACCGTTATTGACTTTTTTTAATGCAAATATATGACGGATCCACATTATTGCCATATGAATGCTGGTTGTAGCGCCACTATCCCTGGCCGGAGCGACACTTGTTAGGCAATATGCAAACAATTATGCCTATAAAAACTAGCTATAAAAAATACATGTGTGCAAATCGACCTGGTCCGGCTAGTCCTAACCATAATAAGCTCTTCTAGGCTTGGGTTATGGCTACCAGATGGAATATTATGTATTGCGATTCAATCAATCAATCGATATTTATTTTACTTAAAAACATGGTGTACAATAATAAATAGGTCTTATAAAATATAAATATCAGTTTCACATGTTTTGCTGTTAACACAACACGTAAAATATAACTTATGCTTTAATGAAGTTAGGTACATGGTAATAATAATCTTAATCTTAATTAATATCACATTCAAAAACAACATAATGGTCAATAACAATTATCATATATATTACAGCGCTAAATATATCAAAGACTTTCATGTTCTTTTTTTATTAAATATTAATTTATAGATCATGACATAAATATTCATCTACATTGCTGTGTAAGCCAACTTTTGAGTTCTCGTCTAAACTTATTTAGGGGCATATTCTTAAGTACATCCGGTAGCTCATTGTATATGTTTATGGACATACAGTAAGTGCCTCTGCTGTACAGTGTTTTTTTTAGCCGGCATTACAAGGCGGTCTGGATACCTTGTGTTAAATTTACAAACATCCTTATTTGTTTTAAAGAATTCCGGGTGGGTTTTTTACAAACAGGCAGATTTCGTAGATGTATGTCGATGGCATAGTAAGTAAAAGTAAGTCCTTGTACAAAGGACGACATGAGGTCATAACGTCTGCATTGCATATTGCTCTGATGCATTGCTTTTGTGCTATAAGAACTCGCTTTGCATGTTGTGAGTTACCCCAGAGCAGAATACCATATCTAATTAAAGAAGATACATAACCGTGATACGCCTGCATCGCGGCATCTTTCGTACAAGTTTTTGTCAATCGCCACAATGCGTAGGCATACGAATTTAATTTATTGCATAATGTGTCAATGTGATCCTTCCAAGAGCATTTGTCATCCAACGTGATGCCAAGAAACTTTGTTTGTGATGATTCTTTTATTGTTCCATCAGCTGACGTGACTATTACTCGGTTGTGTTTACTAGCATTTCTATTTAGAAATTGTACAAATGTCGTTTTATTTATGTTAATATTCAAATTGTTTAAGGTCATCCAAGTTACTATTTTAGAAATTGTATTATTTATATCTGCATTATATAGATTAGCATTTTTACACGGTACAACAATAGATAAGTCATCAGCAAACAGAGTACAATCAAATTCTTATGCATCCGGAAGATCATTAGTAAATATTAAAAATATTAGTGGGCCCAAGATGCTACCTTGTGGTACCCCTACACTATTTATTTTCGTGGAAGACCCATGTGAAGTTACGGTATTTTTTCCATCAAATTTGGTAATTTCTACAAATTGCAACCTCGTACGTAAATAACTTTTAAGCCAGTCATTTACCAAACCTCTCATGCCGTAAAGTTCGCACTTTCTCAGAAGTATGTCATGGGACACAAAATCAAAAGCCCTGGTCATATCAAAGAGGAGCGCAGTAACAGGCGTGCTCTTGTCTAAATGCTTCGAGATATTATTCATTAAGTAGAAAGTAGCCAGGGATGTTGGTTTTCCTTTCTGAAATGGATTTCTCTAAGAATTTTACTAAGAAAATGTGAAATGCGTTCATGCATTGCCTTTTCAAATATTTTAGCAATAATTGGTATCAGAGGGATATGTCTATAATTCTCGACAAGATTTTTATTCCCTTTTTTATGCATAGGCTTAACCAATGCTATTTTCAAGGGTTCAGGAAAAGTACCGCTTGTGAATGAAAGATTTATGAAATAGCTTAGAACGCCGGAGATCTGTACGTTACATGTTTTCAATATATGCGTTTGTATACCATCATGTCCAGTAGCTTTTGTTTGATTTAGTGAATTGATAATTTTAATTATCTCGTCTCTACTTGTCGGAACCAGAAACAAACTAGCAAAATTCCATTTATTGAGGGATATTTCGGGTAGTTGATTTTTATCACCAATGGTATTTTTCATATCTATATAGTAATCATTAAAGGCGTTAGCGATGTCTGTAGGATCTTCCAGAATTCTATCATCGAAGATGATTCCGTTAATATTTGTATCGTTGGGATTCTTTTCCGACGTGTCTTTGATTACATCCCATGTAGCTTTACATTTGTTTTTAGCCTGAGCTAGGTATTTGCAGTTTGCTAATCTTTGAGCCTGGTTTATACATTTTTTAAGCACTTTGGAATAGGACTGATATTTAGACTTATTGAAACTTTTCACCACCAATCACCACCATCATGATCATCATCACCATCACCAACAAAATCACTACCACTATCGTTGTGTTGTGTGGTTGTGATAATTTTTTATTTTTATTTCGTTATATTTATGTGCAACTAAAATTATAGGTCTACAATTTCATACGTGACACTCCCATGGTCCGTGTGGGGGGCGAGAAACGGTACTATTCGATGACACATTCAATTGCAACTTCCAATGCGTCTGAGGCAGCCCTGTGCGTCTTACATGCACACACCGACCTCAAAATTGTAGATTCAGTTTTACTCGTAAGTAGGCTGTGTCTACCCTGTGCCCCAACACACCAAGGCAATTGTATTCGACTCTGATTTTGAGTGATCTTTCTATCCTATTGTATTTTTCTTTTATTGATATTATCTTGCTGTGAACTAACTGTCAGTTGAACAACAAATAAGAGACCTCTCGCTTAAGAAAATACGATTGAAAGACAATTACAATACGACTAGCGTCTGCTATTGGTCACTATCATCTTTTAAGTGAAGAGTGGAATCGCTGTCCAGGTGTAAAATTAAACTTTAAACAAACTGCAATGCTTCGCTGCTATCGTAAACAGTGAAATTTCATGCTTTGAATATACTGCAGGGTAGAACATTCATGAATTATTCCGCATTAAGATACGGAGCACTTGAGTTTCGCAAAATGTACGTCATCTTCAAATTAAGCTTGTAAATATTAACTTGTATATTATTGTATCATAAGGCATTGGAAGAATACCTAGAAATACTTCATTTCTTTAGAGATATAAATAATGATTTTATTTAAATAGGCATGGTGAAAATTATGTTTTTGAGGATGTCAATTGATCCTATTTTTATTGAGATCAAAATGTCCTTATGGAAGTAACTACACTTAGATTGCTGTAAAAATCGCAAAAAAATACTGTTAAAGGTTGACAATCCTATAGAGCACTGGCAACCAAGCCGTGACGCCGACGTCGAACAAAGGTAGCAGCGAGTACCTACAACAAAGGTACTCGTATATCTGTATGGAAAAAACAACTTATTTGTCATTTTGACCGTTAAAAGTTTAGTGACTGGTTGTTTTATTTACTACTAGTGCTTTGTTTTGGAGCCTGAAAACAATATCAAGTTTGTTTGGATCAAAAACAAGGTCATCAAGTTTGTGTACCTTTGAAGTTTTATATTTTCAAGTCTCGTTACTTTTTTTTCTTCGTGTCATGAGCTATTTTTGTTCATGTGTATAGCTACAATATGTTGTAGAATTTAAAATCATTCAACATTCCTATTCCTATTTCCTAAAAATCAGAAACAACGAGGAAAATTTTGAAATTTCCCGCAGGAAACTTTTAGTAATCACCCCAGAA
This sequence comes from Apotomis turbidana, assembly GCA_905147355.2. Lineage (NCBI taxonomy): Eukaryota > Metazoa > Arthropoda > Insecta > Lepidoptera > Tortricidae > Apotomis > Apotomis turbidana. Next base: position 20,866,279 of record LR990292.1, on the reverse strand, counting down.
GTGAAATAAGTATACAGTGACCAAACAACGTCTAAAATAAAATAATTCAAAATGTAATTAAATATTGAAACACAAGTCGCCAACCTCAACTTACTACAACAGTATCAGACAAAACCCTTAACAAACTAAGTACTAAATTGAATAAAAGCTTTATTCAATTCTCTATAATCTCCATTTTAACGAAAAGATCGGATTTTTAGGCTTTCTCGAGGATCATTAATCGTGCTCGGACCTCCATCTATCTCACTTAACGCTCTGTCTCTTTCTTTCTTGGGCTCGCTTTTTCACATCTCAGTTTCTATTAGGTTTTTTGTGATTTCTTGAGTGACATAGTAATGGTAAAAATGGTGATAATGAAGATCTTTTGTCATCCTGTCAGATCAAATTGGCATATTTATATCCAATGTTAAACGCGGGGATAGTTTTAAAATAAGAAAAACAGCTATGACGATACTGTTTAGCATAGGCTTTCTTTTAGATTTTAGCTAATTTTAAAACATTCATATGGGTGGTTCTACTCACAAGGGAATTTTCCGCGGCTCACCTTATTTTGTATAGTTTTTGTAGGCAAATTATATTGATTTACGATCGAAACTGTACAACTAAATGGTTTCTAGTATGACACTGAAAATTATCTAAGCCCTAAATATATATCTCTCAAAAATTGTACTTTAAAGTGCCAAATTCTCAGTCTCCAGGCATGTCTCTCGGACGAAATGAAAGCTTAATGGCTGCATCATAACTGCATTTTCAGTATTTACATAATATTTTCGCTAATTAATAATAATGTCTAATTTTACCTTAAATGCGAAACTTATTAAAAAAATATATTATATATGTATTATATTATATTAGATGTATGTATATATTTACATGAATAACAAAATTATGTTTTTCTACTCCAGTACTTTTTTCTGTCATTTATATAGTTACTAACTCTAATATAAAGACATAAATTATGAAAGTCTGTAAAAGTCTATACTCTACTGCTCAAAAACACACTGCTAACCGATGTTATAATGTCGCCAAAAAACCATCACTTAGTACCTCAGATTACATGATGAACAGATGCATTCACACAATTTGCAAATTAAAAAAAAAACTTTTGTACTAACGCATTGCTGCCAACTTAAAAAAAAAAGTTTTATCTTCAGTGCATGGATGTTTAGTATAGTGAACGTATACCTTTATGTATAAGTTTAATTTTTTTGACAGATGTTTAGTATGGTGATCGTATACCTTTATGTATAAGTTAATATTTTTTTGACAGATGGATGTCAATAAAAAAAAAGTTTATCAGAGACAATTTTTCTTTTTAATTTTGTTGATTCCGAGCGGGAACATGTAATTATTTTCTTTGTTGTTTATTTGCATTTTATTTATGAAATGTCGAGTCGTAGAAAAAGTATTGTATGCAACGTTGTATAAGTAGGTCAAAAAACGCTCGTGGCATCTTTCTTACGATGTTCGCTGCGCTCACATCGTAACCCATGCCACTCGCGTTTTTTGCCCCCTCTTATACAACGGTTGCATAAAATACTAATAAGTATTCTAATTATGTTCTGTTACTTAAGTGTAAGGTAGTTGCACCGCCTAAATTTTTTCCGCTTTGCCCTAAGGTTGACTGGTAGAGAATGCCTCATGGCATAAAGTCCGCCTTTTGTACCATAAGTTTTCTTTTGTGCAATAAAGATTAAATAAATAAATAAATATGTTTGTTTCTATGTATGTTTTGTAAATAGTCTATTTACATAAAGTTTTTTTTTGACGACGCGTTTGGCTCGGTTAGTAGACACCTGCCTACTGAGTCGGCGGTCCCGGGTTCGAATCCCGGCCGGGGCAAATATTTGTTCTTGGGTCATGGATGTTATCTATATTTGTATTTATATATTATGTATATCGTCGTCTAGTACCCATAGTACAAGCTTTGCTTAGTTTGGGACTAGGTCGATTTGTGTAAGATTGTCCCTTAATATTTATTTATTTATATTTAATATTTATTTATTGTACATATCTCAGCAAATATGGAGTTTTCAGACGTGAATGTACATATGTTAAATAAAAATGAGCTTACTTATGAAGTAAGTATTAGGCATGAAATGCCTCGCGATACGGTTGTGGAGCTCCGACAGCAGTTGAGCGACTTGTTTGGTAAATATGTAGCTGAGGATTTGCCCACTAGCTTTTCAGTGGCCGATGACTTGGTCGGCACTGAAAAATCAATTTCTTTCATTGAGGATGAAATCGTTCTGTGTGAAAGTTCCTATGACTCGAAACTTGTAATTAAAATTCAATCATTTCTTGTACATATATACTTACGTCTTCAGCGAATAGACATCTCGGATGATGACGATCACCGTGTTATGTACAAAAACCTTGTTACAAAATTTAGCGCGTTGAAGACGCGTTTTGATTTGAAAAATAACAGTTCCATTAATAGTTCAGCCGCTTCATTTGTAACAGCGAACTCTGAAAGATGCACAGAGAATGAAGTCGTTGTACAGTGTGATCGACCGCGCGGCAACGAGTGAGTTTCGAAAATTCTCGTACTCGGGTAAAGGCTGTCCGCGTAGCTTTGTACAAAAGGTTGAGGAGTTTGCCTTGCCTAGGAACTTGCCAACGAGCACCTTGCTAACTCATTGTTATGACATATTCACGGACGCAGCACTTCATTGGTTTCGTGCTTATAAAAATGGGTTTGACTCATGGAATCGTTTAAAAACAAAACTGTTTGATTATTTTGGTATTGTTGATTACGACTATAAATTACTTCGTGAAATACAAGACCGCACACAAGGCAAGGAAGAACGTTCATTTGCAAAAAAAGTGCAAACAAGACTTGTAATGGCAATTTTTTTTTATTACTTATGTCAGTATAAATGCAAATCACTCAAACTATATCCGTTGTTACTTGGCACAGAATCTTGTCCTGTCCAAACGAGCTACTTCTTCTACTCCAGCAATCGCAGCATCGATCTCAGCGTCCGTCGGTTGCGCCGTGCGCGAAAGCAGCCAAATGTCAAACCCGCGCATTGCACAGTCCCACGTCAGCACAAAATCATCATTATTAAGCTTCTTGTAATTATACACAGTCGTAGAAACCGTTTGCCAGGTGTGATCAAAGTAGAATAATTTAGCCTGTGCATTACCTGCGATCAAATGAGTCTGCCATCTGTTATTTTTCTCCATTAACATTGGATTCTCTCCCATGGGAATCGTAACGCCATGTTTTTCTTCAAAAGGCAGCAGAACAGATGCGTTTGCTCTGGAGTACACGTGGTTTGCGCAAGCGATACTTGGGACGAAGCCTCCGAATAGCTGGAAGCGCATAACTTCGAACCATTCTCCAATTAAGAAGCCGTTGTCAAACTCCTCGTTGTAAGTAGCCCGGCATTGGGCGTATACTTCTTCACTGCCAGTTACTTGGCCCTTTTGAAGTAGGACTAGGACAAAGACGGCGCTCACCAGACGAAACATGATTAAGTTCTGATTTGTGAATTAGGTCGATCCGTTTCTTATATACCATTTTTGCAAGGAACATAGTTTCAGCTGTTGATATGATTGGAATTGATTATATTGATTATCACGCATGAACGCCATGCACGGATGTTCAATTGTTATTTGTTTTTTTTTTTCAAGATAATATAATTGAGACCTTCCACTGTCGCTGAAACGAGAACTCATCGATATGTGTATTCTGCCTGTCCTAACCTACGGTGCCCAAACATGGTCGCTTACTGAGGGCCAAAAATCCAAATTGAAGGTTTGCCAACGGGCCATGGAGCGCAGCATTTTAGGCGTGAAAAGGACGGATCACGTCAGGAACACCACGCTGCGCTCCAAAACACGCATAGCTGACGTCGGTAACAAAACAGCCAGGCTTAAGTGGGAGTGGGCAGGCCACGTCTGCCGTATGCACCCGGATAAACGGGCCAGCATTACAACTAAGTGGGTGCCTCAAGATCGGCGACGCAGACGGGGCAGGCCGAGACGGAGATGGCGGGATGATTTGGACGCATTCCTTAACAACTGGTCGGACGAGACATCAAACAGGGACCTGTGGAAATCTAAGGGAGAGGCCTTTGCCCAGCAGTGGGACACACTAATAGGCTATTAAAATATATATATATATATATATATAATTAACCTTGATTATCATCATCAGCTGCCGTTCGTTTCAGTGCTGTATATTCTGATCCGAACACGTTAAAATCTCTCTCTCTCTCTCTAATCTCTTCAAATTCAAGGTCCAAAATTTTCTTTCTTTCTTTCTTTTTATGTGGCGTGGGAAGAACAAAAGGAACTGTTTACTGACCCGACAAAAAGCCTGCTGGTTTTGATGCTCTACGATCTGTACGGCTGAAACTAACCAGGTTCCGTACAGGACACGGCTGGTCTAATCACTATCTTTTCAAATGGGGGCTAAAACCTCTCCAGCTTGTGATGGTGGCGGTCACGATCAAATTTTGCTTCGCATCATCGAAAAATGCCCGCTTTCCTATTCCCTGGTGGCCTACAGCTGAACTCCATAAGATTTCGCCAGTAGCAGTGGACTGGCTGAATTACTTAAAAATAGACATCTGATACGGATACAAGCAGCAGTAGAAGAAGCCATACAATATGATGATGACGTCATCGTGCGGTGATGTTTTTCATGTTACATAATGTGGAATTGTGTTCTGGCCCTAAACTAAAACAAAAAGAGCTTATTTTTAGGATGTGAACCGATCCTGTAGTAAATTGGCCAGGCAGTAACACACGTTAGGCGTGTAGCGCCATTTATCAGCGGCACTCGGGCTTCACTTTAATTGCGTTCTCGGCGCGCGTGACTCGCGTTTCCAACCAGGTTGTAGGCTTAGCACACTCCGCCTCTTTTAAACGTACCTGTTCTTAAAACAAACTGATAAATAATTATGATCATAATCATTTATTGCAATCATGTTCATATCATTTACGGTATCAAAATTAAAGTAAGTAGGTTTACCCTTGTTTTATACACAAATATTCCATCGGATTTTCATTTCATAGAAATTTCATGGAAAGCATTTGTTTTCTGAAACTATAAAATATTTTGGAATGTTATAATACAAACCTAACCTAACCTAATCTATTGATTGACATTTCCAAGATTTCTGATAAATGTATGAATTCCGAGGGAAATTCGTCTATAAAATGAAAAGTCTATGAAATTAAACATTCGGTGAAGTGATTTTCTATAAAAGAAAATGACACCATTAAAGTAAGTAGGTACATGACACCCTGTTAGGGCGCACAATATAGGTCCTTAATTACAATAAAAAATAAAGTCTATTGACTTAGACATGTTCTTGTTCTAATACCTATCTTAAACATTCATAAAACAAGAGCTGGTGTTCTAAAGGTTGTTTTTCAATGCCACTGGCCTAGTTAAAGTGGCTTACTTTTTAGCCCATGAGGCTTATTGTTTCCGAAATAAATTATCAAGTTGTCTGGTAGTTAAAAGTAAGCCAGTTTTTATCCAACCCTTGTGCTTAATTCACGTCCCCGTAACTTTATAGACATAAAGCATTGCGCAGTCGGTAAGAATTTCATGGCACAGGCGGCTCTCTTAATAATTAATCTATTATAGAGCCATGGAGCCTTAATCTTTATTAATAGGTGGTTATTTGACCATCTCATTAATATGTCCACAATATTGGCCAATTCATAAAAGCAACATCATTCTGATAAGAATTGTAAAAATCCGCGACTTCTACAAGACAACCAAAAATGGCCCGTCAGTTCATACCGGGTCATCGATATTGCGGACATATAAATGAGGCGGGTAAAACTCACTCTAAACTTGACCAACTTGCTGGCAGATTTTGTACGTTAGTAATAATATAAAAGAATCGACGAATCCAACTCGACTGGGCAGCGTTGGGGAAACTACACAATATCTTCTCGTCAAAAATACCTCAGTGCCTAAAGACGAAAGTCTACAACCAATGTGTGTACCAGTGATGACATACGGAACAGAAACGTAGCCTCTTACTGTGGGCCTTATAAGGAAGCTCAAAGTTGCACAGCGGGCTATGGAAAGGGCTATGCTCGGTGTTTCTTTGCGAGATCAAATCAGAAATAAGGAGATCCGTGAACAAACTAAAGTCGCTGATAAAGCCCGACGGATTAGCAAGCTGAAGTGGCAGTGGGCACCCACGAGGTGGACAGACGACCTGGTAAAGGTTGCAGGAAGCCACTGGATGCAGGCCGCTTCCAACCGGCCGATCTGGAAGTCACTGGGGGAGGCCTATGTTCAGCAGTGGACGTCCTGTGGCTGAAATGATGATGATGAAAAGAATTTACCAACGTCAGTGAAATACGAAAATATCAACAAAATATGACTACGATTATGCTAGATCTGTTTGACTCTTCCAGTATCTGCTCCAATTACTATGGAAGATATAAGGGTGGGGCGCTCCACCTGGCCCTCAACTAATACCCTTATTGTTCTACTGTGCTGAAATATAGCCATTTAAGGCAATATAATTCGTAAAAACTGCTATTGACGACAGACAGTGCCAATAAAAAGCTTGATTATGTACCAAATATTGAGATCTGCAGCTACGTAGGTATGTTATTGACAAAAACTGGTCTACAATCTGAACTCGCGATAATAATCTTTTTATGACAAAAAATAATGTTTTTCAAAGAAAGCTTATATTTCGACTGTAGTTAGCTTTTGGCACAAAAGTTAGCTCTACCGACTATGCCTGAAAATTGTATGATAATATTTTGTCATCATCATGAATGCACCATGCCTAATATTCGCTTGTTTTATATAAAGTATCTTCAATAACTAAGTGCCCAAATATATCGGCAATTTTATGTTTCACATCTTGGTTAAACGATTACTGGGAACAGTCGAGTCAATTCGAATAAGTACGTGAAGTAAGTGAAATAAATAAAAATGAATTACAATGGTTCCGCTTTAGTATGGTACTCTCACACGTAAATTAGTGCTTAGTTAGCAGAGTAATTAGTGTTTCCTACAATGCCTAATTACGCCGTTTTTACGATAAGTTTTGCGATATAAGTACGGGTTTACAAGCCTCAAGTGCACTGATAAAAATTTATAGCTGAACTAGTTTAACTACTTGAGAAATAGCCAAATTGTACTTAAAAGTAACCAAAATTACGCTCATTTTACACAACTTATTTTGGTTAGCAACCAGTAGCCCTCTGTTGACCAGTCCTTCTATTTATGTAACCAGCAGCTAACATTTGGGCTACTGTTAACAAATCTTTTTTTTTTCAGTGTGTTTTAATTTGGTAGCTCAAGTGACGAGAATAGAACCTGATTGCCATTAGCCTGACTATTAACTGCTCTTGAAATAAAATTAACCAATTACTCTCCGGCTTTACCCATTAAATGTGTTAGGCCACGCCCCTGTTAGGCCATCATCAACATAATGATCATCATCATATCAGCCGATAGACGTCCACTGCTGGCCAAAGGCCTCCTCCAAAGTTCTCCACAACGATCGGTCTTGCGCCGCCCTCATCCAATTTCTGGCCGCAATCCTAACCAGGGGGCCAATGATGGTTGTTTTTATGAAGTGACAAAGCATCCATCACGTTTTGACAAAATGCGAGTGTGAGTGACAGATACTTTGTCACTTATTTATCACGTGATAAACGCAACCATCATAGGCCCCCAGGTCGTCGGTACACTGTTAGGTGCTGAACTGAAAACAAAAGTTCCTCTCAAAGCGTGGGTTGGAATTTATACGTTATTATAAATACGTACATAGTTTTCCTGTATACGATTGATTCCTAACTTGGCACCTTTTTTGATATCACTATACATAGTTAGTGTTACCATAGACCAAATATTATACAGATGTGGCCACCCCATACATTAAAATACGCCAAGCTAATTCATGCTGACGTCCAGATGGCGTTAAAATCAGTTTACGTGCAGTGCAACACTAGCGGCATCTACATCTTCTTGTTGAAAATAATTAGAAAGCATCTTATACTTTCGAGTATTACGTCAACGCAGCATAGATGTCGTTTTACGGAGCATTATACAATAATCGAAATGTTTTTTTAAAAACATTTTTTTAACCAGCTATTTTATAAATGACAACTGAACTAAACGTGACAGTACCTAAATCTCAGAATAATAACGAAAGCACTAGAAACCTTACTAAAATAAAAACTCGGTAACCGCTCTCTTATTCACATTTAGCAATAAAACGTGCACGAGAGTAAGTGAAACCAAAAATCCCTCACGGTTTTTATTATTTCGGAATGAGTCACAACTAAAAATGTCAAATGGTTGTACTTGCTTCTATAATATATTATAATAATGCTACTAAATTAAAAATAAATACCTGCCATAATCTTTTTCGTGGCGTTTGATCAACTTAACATAGTCGCACTGTTACGGATCCGATGCTTTGTGGTTGCTCTGGTGAATTTGTGTAAATTTTTACGAAAATAATAAAGAAACCTTTCGAAAATATATCATGTTTCGTGACTTTCTAGATTTTCTAGGAATGTGTTTTTAACATTGCATGTGTGGTTGAATGCGCTGCAAGTCTCATACAACACGGAAAGAAAATACGAATGAGTTACTTAGATTACTTTTCATCGGTGAGTTTTGATGTAAAATTTGCATTATTTGTGATAATAAAAAAACTGTATACTAAGAAATATGATGTAAATTATATTAATTCCAGTTTTTACATATATTTTAGACTATTTTTTCCTATTTTTGTACAATATATATACAAACAGTTGTGGTTATCGTAGTGATGTGAGAAATTGTATCGATATTGTTGACCAACCATACATTTTGTTTTAGATTCCCCAAAGATGAAGCGGTGAAAAATATATGGCTACAACGTATTTCAAGATGCAATTGGACATCGAAAAAACGGCACCATTTGTTCAAATCACTTTACGGTGAATTAATTTGTATCCAATGAAAACTTAAAATATCGGCGACGAAAAGCAAATTCTACTCTTGTCGCCTTAGAGACGAGTAGAACCGCGTTCACAGCTAATAAAAAAACGTCTTAAAAATTATCATTACCTTCTAGGTACTCCTTTATCGTCCTGCCACCAGCACCGTACCTAAAGTACCCTATATAAGATTGTAAAATAGTGTACGATTTGTACTTGTTGATTAAGTTCAAAACGTATTTTATTGCAAACACCTCGACTATTAAAATACGCACAAATAAGCCATACAAGAAGTAGACATAGCAACATCACTGGCATTAAAAAAGCTAGTAACAAGCTAGTGAAAACCCTCTAAATATCGAATGAACACATGTATTTGCATCTCTTTTTGACACATTTTCAATGCCGTATGTCAAAATAGTACAAACTGATGTATTCTGCTGCTATTTCGGTAAGGTTTCTATTGCTTTAGTTATTATTCTAAGACCTAAATACTAAATCATTTATAAGTTAAGTAATATGGTGAGCACCTACGTAAACTGGTTTAAATTAATTAAACCTTTTGTTAAGAAACGAGAGTGTAATTCCGTCATCTTCTTTTTTTTTTTTATTTTGTTATAAATATACTTATTTATAATTTTTCTCAAACATCCAAGGAAATGTCGTTCTTATGATCGTGGTATTAGAACGCGAAATACGTCTTTGTATAGCAATTGTTGAAGATTCGTTCTAATTTCAAATTAGAACGATATAAAGGAATTTCATACAACATTATTGGCCGTAGCCAACAAAGAGATTGTCTTTTGTTTCAGTGGGGTTTATTTCTTTTATTGATAATCTATGGCATACTGCCAATAAAATAAAACTTAGTTTGTGCATGTATATTTACGTTTTATTTCTTATATTTAACTAGTTTATTCAATTAGATTAAATCAGATATTCAATAAAATAAACAAGGAATCACGTTTATTGTTAAAAAATATAACAATATCTAATTAATAAGGTGTTGTCATTTTTTAATAAATAGAATCATCTTAACATTTGGTGGCAAAAACATTGACCCGAACAGCTTAAAAAAATAAATTTGTTTTTTTTTATTAAGTTTGAAATAAATTTGTTTTTATATGAATATATAAGTTGAACATTTGTATTATTTCCTTGGATTTATTTGAGAAAAGCACTATACAAGCCTCAGCGCGAACAGGGATTGTCGGCCTCGTATCTCTAGATGGCCTCGTTATCACTCGGCCATCTATTACTACTCGGCCAATAATCCCCTATTTCGCGGCCTCTGCAGTAATGTACTATTAAGCAACATTTTGAAGTGAATAATACTTTTCCCTGAGATCTAGATAGTAATAAAGCTATTTCATGCTTTAATTGCGTGCAGTTGAAAGTAAGTTGAAAAAACCAGTTTTCTGCTTGATTTTTGTAAATTGCGAGTTGTTTTTGAAACAAAAATTATTAATGAAACATTCAAACTGTAGGTTTCAAACTATACGTACCAATTAATTGCAATGGCAATGCAAAAATGTTCTAACTAGTAAAATTAATAATATGTTACGGAATATTACATACTTAAAGCATAGAGTAAACTGATCTATGCTAAAAGAAAAAAATAAGCATCATAGAGAAAAATTACATCAGAATTTTTGAATAGATAATGAGCCTTATGTGTAGTAATATCAACACCTGCACCTCTAAGCACCTTTTCCTCTCTTTCTGTGCAGTAATGTGAGAGAGCGACGGGTAGCGCTATGTCGCGCGACAAGAGATGCGAAGCATAGTTGTGCTAGACGGGCTGAATAGAATCAAAATAGAAACAAATACCTCGATCGGAAGCGCGTTTATTTTTACATTAGTAAGATTTAAGAGGCCTTATTCCTTTTAAAATGCAGATTGTTTACGCATTTTTCTCTGTGATCATTGATCAAACATGTTTCGTAACATATTATTGATGTTACTACCTAGAACAGGGCTATTGGGATTTATTGGTATATATTTGAAACCTACAGTTTGAATTTTTCTTTGATAATTTTTGTTTCAAAAACTACTCGAAATTGACAAAATTCACGCGTAAAATTAGTTTTTTCAACTTATTTTCGGCTGCACGCAATGAAAGCATGAAATAGCTATGTTACTACCTAGAGCTCGAGAAAAAGTATCGTTCACTCCAAAAATTTGGTTGAAATTATCAATATATTTGTCATGATATGAAAAAAATAAATTTCAAAAGGAATAAGGCCTCTTAAATAAGCAAGGGTTTTCTGTATGCAAGAATGAATTCAAAAGCCGAAAAACGATACTTGCAATAAGACACGAGTTTTAAAGTAATGATCTGTAAATGTAAATATCACTATGAATTTAGTGTAGCTGGATTCTTTGTTAACTTAGTCCAAATATCCATTTAGAAACAAAAAAAGGTATAATTATTGACTAACACAGATGGCAATAATTTGCTTGGCTTAGATAAATTTACGTCTCTCTCGGATATGTTGGAAATGAGATGTTTTTTTTCTAGATAGTTTGAAAATTAATCATCATTGTGGTCGTCGCACATTTGAGCGACGGCGATTGTTAGGTCGTTCGCCATAATAAATCGCAATTGTATCTAAAATTATTAAAAATTTTCAAGGAACTCACTCAAAAGTCAAAACAACAGTTTTCTTTTTGGTATGAGTAATTGCCTTGAAGTGCATAACTTATGAGCTAGAATATTTCTATGTATGAACAGCTTAAAGTTTTATTTTTTGTAGAAAGGAATAGGAAATAACTATTTTTAGAACATTCCAGACAACAATAACAATGTCTTTTTTATCTATAATAAAAAATTAAGGTTAATGAAAGATGATATCCATTGCCCATCGCTTTATGGGTTTATTTGAATATGTGACAATCGTGGAAATTAAAGAGACTAGAAAAGAATATTTTTTATTGCACATGTCAAAAAGACAAATATATAAAACTATATACAATATAAAGCACAGATAACAAACAATAGGCGGTCTTATCTTATATCGCTAAGTAGTAATCTAATCTCTTCCAGACAACCTCTGGATAGCGGGTAATCCCAAAATCGATGAGATAAAAAATGTTATCTCATCGATTTTGTACTTATGTTATGACGAAGAGACGGGTAATTATCTCGCACGAGAAATATATATATATATATATATATATACATACATAAAGCCTGACCAGAAATATATGAGGATTGTCAAGAGGGCGCTATTTATAAGATTTATATGGCAACTATTTTGCAACCAATCGCAACCCACTATAATGACATTAGTTTAAATACCTGTCAGTTCCACTATGTGTGACTATGTTAACCTCGTAATATAATATAATGGAATGCACCGATGCGCACACGGACGAAACTGAGCTTCACCGTGGTTCACCAAAACTGGCTTCACTTTCAAGCGCTCTGTCTAGGTTTCTAGATGTATTTATTCTACTTAAGTTTCTATCTGACTGAAACAATTGGTTGTCTGTAAAGTCGGTTTACGGACGATAATTTTACATGATAACGTAATAAAAAAACATTGATGAAAAATTGCATACTTTTATGCATTAAATGCCGCCCGGTGGAGTGGAAGAGAGATAGATGCGTCACAAGCCGAACATTTAGGCCGATCGTGCCCCTCTATCGCTTGTTCCGCGCTCTCGCTTGCACGCTCGGCTAAGGGCCTGGCCACATGTCCACGACACGGCGTCGTAAACGTAAAACGACACGGTGTCGCGTCGGAGCGCGACACATTATCCACCGTGCGAATATCCGTTGCCGCGTCGTGAAAACACACGACACGGCGTCGTAAACGTAAAACGACGCTGTGTCGCGTCGGAGCGTGACACAATTATCCACCGTGCGAATATACGTTGCCGCGTCGTGAAAACACACGACGCTGTGTCGCGTCGGAGCGCGACACAATTATCCACCGTGCGAATATACGTTGCCGCGTCGTGAAAACACATGCTGCACCGGGCACCGCAGGTCGCAGGTAAATACATTTTGCCTTTTTAAACGAGGCGATATTTTCCATAATAGTTCTTCAAAACTTGACACAGACATTCTAAAATAATCATAAAACTTGTGATCACTTATTTTTAAAGCCTCGTACTTCCTTTTGAAATGACTGCCATCATGGTACATAATAGAAAGATATGGATTTATCCAACATTTTCGTTTCTTCTGCTTTTTCTTCATGCTTCTTCTTAAAAGCAACAAGAGCAGAATACGTGTGATAGGATCCATGTCGAATTGAAAACTGATCGCAAAATATTTTGAACATGTACGAGAAGCTGCGGCGTCGTAATCGAACGTGGCTCCGCACCGTGCATCTACTCAACACAGCAAAGTTAATCTGCCCGGTGCAGCATGTGTTTTCACGACGCGGCAACGTATATTCGCACGGTGGATAATTGTGTCGCGCTCCGACGCGACACAGCGTCGTTTTACGTTTACGACGCCGTGTCGTGTGTATTCACGACGCGGCAACGGATATTCGCACGGTGGATAATGTGTCGCGCTCCGACGCGACACCGTGTCGTTTTACATTTACGACGCCGTGTCGTGGACATGTGGCCAGGCCCTAAGGCGGAACGTGACAATGAGTCATGCTTTTTCGTGCGTGCAGCCGGCGTTCATCGATTTATAAGATATATGTTATCACGTCAAAAAGTGTTTATTTAATTACCTACCTCGACGTGACGTTACATCCGGGACTGAACGCGATTAAGTCCCATTTTGTTATAATACGATAACCATCATATTGCGATGTCATCAGTGCGGAAAGCGATGTAGCATTCAGAGCCGCGACTGGAAATGGAAAAATAAATATTTAATGTTGCCATCGCATTACCGGAACTGAACGATGTAACACGTTCACTAAAATTTGGTGAGTTCTTTAAAATACTTCACCGTTCTTGAAGCTCCTTATCTGTTCAAAAATGCTGACTGTTTTAGACACATGTGTCTTAACATTTATCGATGTTACTAGTTAGAATTTGTTGGTATATATTTAATATATTGCAGTAATTTAAAAATAAACAATCAATTTTGGTAGTTTTGTGGCAGCGAGACATTCACGCACATGACAAGCGGCACATTTTATTGGCATAAAAATGATTAAAGTGGAAATCTCGTTTTTAATTACTGAACATATATGATGCGGCGAGTGAGGGGCAACTCCAATAGCGTTCTGAAAATGATAGCGAGCAGGTTCGACTGCGTATTTATGAACCACTGTTGCATGACCCAAATAAATAGAAATGTAAATTATGAGATTGATTACGAATGTTTTTAAAACTTTCGAGTGACAAATTTAATTATTGTACTTATTAATCCGTCGGCGCGCGCTATGAAGGCGGAGCGTCGATCAAAAAAAATGTGACAAAGTTACCGCGCGGCTGTACGATTAGCAGTCCCTGAGGAAGAGCTCCATACGAGTTCAAAACATGTCGGGCCGTTCCTGGAAATTTCACGTGAGTGTAAACCGCTTGATATGAACTTTTTCTGAAAATTTCTTTATTTTATTTACATATTGGCACCTTTCCTTCGCGTACACGTCTTCATTTTTATCAAAACATCAAGACGAGATAGGGCACTAAGTCTGCTACGTGGCACGTTCCGGTAAACGCACGTCTTTTAAGCCTTAAATACACAGTTACAGTACGCCTGGCATAACTAATGGACGCATAGCTAGTACCAGCTTTCTAGCTCAAATGTCACACACACATACACCAGTTTTGATTGAAGCGCGTAGAAACCAATGTCCAGCAGTGGAATGCTTTGCCGATAAAGGTTGTAGGACACCTAATCGCTTGGCACCGGACTTCTCGCCGTCCAGTTAGAATCAATCATACGCAAGCACATAACCACACCAGGGGGGGTATTCGACCAATTTTAGAGATATAATGGAGATCTCTCCTTTTCATCGCCATCCGTCACTTTTGACGTGTGCCTACTTGACAAGTGGCGATATCCCTAGAACATCGCAAGTTCGTCAATTCGGACGCGCAAAATTTTCGTTTCCTTTGTATGTGACGGCATAAATAACAGGCGCATACTTTAAATTGACCGCATAGTACGTGAAATTGGTCCGTTACGTTTCGTTCAAAACAGAAATGTATATACATGAATAACATTTTTGACAATCATTATCGCCTTCGTATTTCCAAAATTGAGATGATATATGTCACTTTTAAGCTCATCGCATTTAAATGACAGTTCAATGGCGATATAACTGTTATCTAATAGAGATTTGACGTTTGGCGATCACTCAAATGTCAATCTCGAATTGGGCCCCAGGGGGGGTATTCGACCAATTTTAGAGATATAATGGAGATCTCTCCTTTTCATCGCCATCCGTCACTTTTGACGTGTGCCTACTTGACAAGTGGCGATATCCCTAGAACATCGCAACTTCGTCAAAAACATACTGAATTGACGTTTCGTATCGATAACAATATTAATATCTATGGATACTAGAATAGAGACCAACGGCTTCCGGTTCGTGTCTCAAGATGGCCGCATGCGTTTAAGTTGCGTTGTTCATTATTTATTCATTTTTGTTGTTCAATGTGTAGTATTGATAGCGTATTGTGCAGTGATCTAACGTATGAGTGAATAGCTAATGAAGAATTCAACTTGAAGCGTTCATAGCCCTTCCTGGGTCAAGGCCCGATAGTCCGCGTGGTTTCTTGTAAACCGCTATCACTTTACAAAAAGCAAAACCTCACCGAACAACGGCATGCTCTACGAGCAAACTTGAAATTGGCGAAATCATCATTAACCTGATGGAAGCCATATTTTAAAATTAGAATAGAATAGAAGCTCATCGCATTTAAATGACAGTTCAATGGCGATATAACTGTTATCTAATGGAGATTTGACGTTTGACGATATCTCCAACGGCATTCTCGAATTGGGCCCCAGATCAATACCGCTGAACGAGACGACCACTCTTAGCGATTATTATTTTATGCGACTGTATTATAAGCGCGTGAACCACGCGCTGTCCCCCCGCTGCGCTGCGATGCGCTCCCTCATGATCATGATACAAAGATCGACATGCATACATTTTGTGATATTTACCGGTCCAACGTCCAAAGACGGACCCAACCGGTAATCCATACCGGGTTCGAGTCCCGGTGTGGACCAGTTGTATCTATAGATATAGAAAAAAAGTGGTGTTAACTTATCCACATTAAAAAATATTCGCGAAAAACATATTGTGTTTCGAAATAAAATATTACCTAACCGTACGATTTTTTTATATTATGTTTCAATGTAAACAAGACATCTCTGTCCAACTAATCATCAAACGCCTAGTACCAGGGTAGTACGCCGAAAATAGTTTAAGAAGATAGGATAGGTTCTCCGAAAATTCTGCTACAGCACCACCGGCAAAAACATCTAGTTTAAATTAATGTAAAACTGATAACGAAGAGAATAATAAACAAGAGTTAGTAGTAAACAGATCAAACAGAACAAAATCTATAAATCCTTTGAACAGTAAAAGCTTTTATCAATTAACGTTTCACTGTTTTTGTTCTAAAGAAATACTATCCAATGCGCTCGGTTTTGTAAATGAATCGGATACATTTCCCTTTAAGAAGAGGTGCAAAAACCTGCTTTGTTTGTTACGTAGGGCGTAAACATCGTTTGTCTGCGCTCCGGGCGCTGTTGGGGCCATAAGATCGGCGTTAGAAAACATTTATCGTACCTAAGGATTGTAAAGAAAACAAAAAACCGACGTTTTTACATAGTATGAAGTATGTCCAATTGGGAGGACGCCAGTGTTGGCCCGGAAAGCCGTTGGAAACGCAGGTTCGAATCCTGTCCGAATCATTAAATTTTTCAATTTTCGCTTCATTTGTAAACATTTAGTTTACGTTAGCAGACGTTACTGCTTTAATAAAAAATAAGTAATTTGGGTGTAGCACATCGTTACTATCGATTCTCAACAAATTTGAGACGATGGTGCCGACGATAAAGTCTAAATCTTTACGGTAGATGGAGCTACGATGCCACCCTAAGGCATGTCGAAGCAACTGGTTGAAAAATTCAATGACTCTGACATCTGATTCGGTGGTCCAATTGGGAGGGCGCCAGTTTTGGCCCGGAAAGTCGTTGGAAACGCAACCTGCGTTTCCAACGACTTTCCGTCTACTAATCCTGTCCGAATCATTAAATTTTTCAATTTTCGCTTCATTTGTAAACATTTAGTATGAAGTACATAATTTGTTCGTATCTTTAAACTATCATTTAAAGTGATTTTTTTTTTGATTTAATTTCTATCGAGGCAATGATAAACATTTGTTGAAATTTGATTTACTTACGTAACTTTGGTGACAATATAATTTTGGAGCTCGTGTGATGATTGAGTAGGATGGTTGTCATAGGAACTTTGTAATGTATCTACCTAATAAAGCAATCCTACCGAGTTCGGGCTATTTAGAACCGTCTCGGGTAGTAGTAGACGGTTGTTCAAAGAAAATAATATTCGGCAAATAAAAAAATGTGCAAAAAAAACTCTTTTTTTCGACAGACTTTACCTACTAATGTAAATCGTCTTATCTATTTCTAGTGTTGATTGTAAACTACAACTGTAACTCCCACCGTTCTTTAGTTCCCCGAGACTTAATTTCTATAAATAAGAAAAAGAATAAATTTCCTTTCTTTAATTGGTCAAGCGAGCGAAGCGTCATTATTTCAGCTTGGCCAAAATATACCTATGTATGAATTTACAGGACACATTTTTCAACCGCTTCTCATGACATTTTGTGAGCATTTCGATGGCTATATATACATACATAATATAATCTATTTTTTTGTAAATTTTTTTATGAATGCGGTTATATTTGTTTATTTATTATATTTTTTTACCATCAGCTAATACAGTGCACATAGACACTTAAACAGAAGCATAGCAAGAAGCACAGGAACTCACAAATATTTGTTGCACATGAAACATATAATGTATATAACAGTTAACGCACATCGATGTAAATTACAGCCATTTTCAAAAAAAACTTAAATATTTGTATAACCTCGAATTTCGTGGCCACTACAGTCGGTGTGGAGGCTTAATGATGTTTGTTTGGTAATATTTTAAAACAATCCTCGTCTCTAATGAAGCGGAGACGCAAACATCTTTTGTTTCGCATTATGAGACAGCCTCTGAAGATTAAAGGAGTGCAGAGGTTTGTGAAGGACGAGTTTGTTTTATCTATAGCCTGTTGAAGCAGTAAAAAAGAGTGTTTCTACCGTATTTACCCAAGGAACAAATGAGTATTTTCTTTGCAGTACATCAGAGCAATACCACGACAGATAGTTACGACAGTTACCATTTAATTGCGTGTTTTTTTATTTATGACGCAAAATGTTAATATAACTGGGGTAAAAAGTAACACTTATTAATATGTTATCGTTAAATAAATTAAAACATTAGGGAGCTATTTATTGCGTAACATTTGATATTTAGAAGCGTGACAGCCATGTCAATGCCAACATGATGTCTGTGGTAACGTCAATATGGCTTCCGGTTCGTGTCCCAAGATGGCCGCATGCGTTTAAGTTTAGTTGTTCATTATTTATTCATTTTAGTTGTTCAATGTGTAGTATTGATAGCGTATTGTGCAGTGATCTAACGTATGAGTGAATAGCTAATGAAGAATTCAACTTGAAGCGTTCATAGCCCTTCCTGGGTCAAGGCCCGATAGTCCGCGTGGTTTTTTGTAAATCGCTATCACTTTACAAAAAGCAAAACCTCACCGAACAACGGCATGCTCTACGAGCAAACTTGAAATTGGCGAAATCATCATTAACCTGATGGAAGCCATATTTTAAAATTAGAATTAGAATTAGAACGTCAATATTGGACGGTATGCATTGAAAATACCATTTAATTTCTTTGAAATAATGAACATCTGGGAACTCTATTTTTTATTGCTGGACAAAATGTTGTTAAGTTCGAAGAGTATTTATTTATTTATTTTTTTTGCTCCTGTTACAGGCAACACCCGGTACAAGTATTTAGTATTACATACTTAAGTACTTTCGATTTAACCTCGTAAGGCCCACTGTACTACAAACAATGTACAAATTCCAAAGCCATTTTCAACATTCTTAAAATGTCATTAAGAGCCAGCGCACACTACGGCTTCTTGTGGCCGCGACAGTACATCTCTCTTTTTCTCACTTCGAGCGTGGAAAAGAGAGACGTGTACTGTGGCGGCCACAAGAAGCCGTAGTGTGCGGAGCCAGTAAGGGGCTAATTTTAGTACTTAACACGAAAACTGCCTTGGGCCTTGCGAGGATATACAAATATGTATACATAGCGTCACATTTATATCGGACAGTATGGGAAAGTCTGAAACTATAAGACATACGAACAGTTGTTCTTAAGAAAGTAGTAACAGAAAACATTCATACATTGGAAAAAAAACTTGTACCTACTCAGTTTGGGAATTGAAACCGGACGTTTTGAAAAATAAACTAACACAATTTCTATTTAGATATCGATTGTGTATGTGTTGTTACTAAAACCGATGACAGGGTTCCAAAGAACAGATCTTCGTATTATTTATTTTATTTATTTATAAAATTTTATTGGAGCATTATTCTGGTAACTTCGCATTTTCGATTCACTTTTAGTTTGACTTTGTTTTTATATCACATTAAAATCATTAGAAATTTAAGAGCAAAAGTTCTAAGCGCTAATTCACGAAAGTGCCTTTTTACAACGCTCTAAAAGTGGGGTTTTTGGCATAAAGAGCCTTTGTTGAGGAACGTTAATTTTATTTCACGTTCAAACTAAACTTGTATAAATAAAACAGAAACGACGTCTCAGGTCCTATCTTTATTGAAATTAGGCTAAAATTAAGTTAGTGGTCGTGATAGTAATATTTAGCTAAGGATAATGTAAAATATTGTAGCAATATCTTTTCTTTAGTATAGATTTAGAAGAACTCATAATTTATAATGAAATGAGCATAACATAAATAGTTATAAAATAATTAAGGTGAACGAGCGAAAGCTCAATAGGATTTTTGTTGAGGTGAGCAATTGTGTTGAAAAAAGTAGGCCACGTGCGAGTTTGAATCGCGCACCGAGGGTTCCGTACAAACGATGAAAGCATTGAATATTGCTCTAACTAATAGGTAAACTGTAATAAGGAACAAACTTAACGTTGCCGGCATAAAACTGTTGTCCTCATTCATCGACATAGGTCGGAGCTAGTTTACCAACTGCAAATAAGTTTGTAATCGTGTGTTTACACTTTTACAGCCACGTTGCAGAACTGGCATTAAACATACATTATATCAAATAATGTTATAAGAAATGACTTTGTATCAATTGTGCTGCTACGAAATAACGATTATAATGAAATAAACATTCCAAGAAACGTCGTTGAAACAATGTGAAAATTCTACCAAATGTTTGTTCGGTCATATGAAAATATGTCTAATGTTTTTCTAAGAAATGAGAGGCGCCTCTACTAGTAACTCTGTGAGTTTTTCTATGGTTTTTCTCATGGAAGAAAATGGTTTTTCTGCGAGGTTTCGAAATAACTGAGATTTGAATTCATTTACGGTTTCAACCCCCATATTATCTCCGTATTTTGAACCATTTCGAAAAACTGAATAAAAAAAAATATATAATATTTTCTTCGGTTTCCGCGACTGTCACACATTTAAATAAAACAATTTAAACGGATTATATCGCGTATATTAATTACTAGCTGTGCCCCGCGGTGTTACCCGCTCATCCCACGGGAACATTACATTTATTCGGGATGAAAAGTATCCTATGTCCTTCCCCGGGACTGAAACTATGTATATACCAAATTTCATCTAAATCGGTTCAGCGGTTTTAGCGTGAAGAGGTAACAGACAGACGACAGACAGACAGACAGACACACTTTCGCATTTATAATATTAGTATGGATTTGAGCCTCCCTGACGTTTCAGTACCTTTACAGATACCGTTGTCAAAGGTTGACTGGGAAAAACACAATTTTTCTCTGTCAAAGTTACATTTGTGCAAACTACCCATTTTGTAAATATTAATTTAAAATAAAGGTGTTCATACATGCCAGATGGGCCTAATGCGTGGTTTCTGTGACGACCAACATTTGACTGATGAACTACAGCATGTCAAGCGTGCGCTTTGGGCCAATGGGCTCAAGATACCACGCCTCAACCAGAAACCCCGTGTGAAGACTCCTACAGTCGAGCGTAAACCTGCGGTCCTGCCATATGTGAAAGGGGTCACGGATAGGATTGGAAACATCTTGAGACGGGCTTCCATTAAAACATATTTCAAGCCGATGAAGAAGATGTCTCAATACCTGAGGCCCGTGAAGTGCAGCATCCCTCTGCAGAGTGCTGGTGTTTACAAGCTGGACTGCGAGTGTGGTCTATCATACATTGGCCAAACGAATAAACGTTAAGGAGCATGTAGCCGATGTCAAGCACCGTCGTTGCAACAGATCTGCGGTCTGCGAGCATGTAATGGACAAACCAAACCATTCAATTAAGTTTGACAACACTTCAATCCTTGTCAGAGAGAAACGACGTTTTCCCAGAATGTTGCGCGAGGCTATTGAAATCAAAAAATATCCCAATTTCAGTAGAGAAGATGGTTTGTCATTTTTGGGATCCTGTTGTACATCTTATCAAGGATCAAACTAGACACAAGACCGGAAACCTTGGGCCTCGAACGGTGTAAAACAAATTAGTGTTAAAAGTAGTATATGTAGAGTTTTTGTTTAAAAGTATTTCATAGTAATAAATAAGGCAATCTGGGAGTTTTCTTTGGCGGTTCTTTCTCCTCAGTAAGCCTTTAGTGAACCGCTGGTAGATATTTTAAATAAAATAATAAATGCCCTTCTGGCACATGTGTAACTGTCTTTACAGATTAGGCCCATCTGGCATGTATGAACACCTTTATTTTAAATTAATATTTACAAAATGGGTAGTTTGCACAAATGTAACTTTGACAGAGAAAAATTGTGTTTTTCTCAGTCAACCTTTGACAACGGTATCTGTAAAGGTACTGAAACGTCAGGGAGGCTCAAATAATTAATATACGCGATATAATCCGTTTAAATTGTTTTATTAAAAAAAAAGTATACTTATCAAACCTACTCACAACACTTTATGGCAATCGGTAGAGAAATGTGGCCTGCAGGCGTGAAAAACCGGACCATCCAAACACCCAACCATCCGGATATACGAAATAAATTTTAGTAAAACCGAAAGAGAGACGTTTCGCTCTTTCGGACAATGCAGTTAACATAATAAATGGTACCTATACTTCTTTATACCTATAATGTAACTCGTGAAATTCCTTGAAAGAAGACGGAAGGCCGAGATACGTACATGCATTATAATTATAGGAACGTATTCGTAATTTTGTACATACGTTTGAAAGGTAATGGGGCATCCACGACTATATGACACGGTAGGTGAATAATGTAGCTCCATGATAAAGGCTTGATCACCAGACTCCGGACTCATGTCGTGATCACGTGGGCATAGGGTAAGGGAATTGAAATTGATAACTGAAATAAAATAGCTCAAGCTAATAAAATGTACAATTTAGCTTTTACCACAGAATAAGGATACCTACGATATAAATTACCTACTCAATATATTCATGAAACATGAAATGTCTTATTTTTTTTAATGTTACAAACCACAATTTTATATTAAACCATTGATACAAAGATCACAGCTCAAAGAAAAATTTAAATGCGTAACCTGGTCAAAGAGAACCTGGTGAAATTCTGGACCGGTAATCCAGAGGTGCCGGGTTCGATTCCCGGTCTCTACTTGTGTGATGAACATGAGTCATAGTTGTTCTATGTAATTAAGTATATTGTCGTCTAGTACCCATGACACAAACCTTCTTGAGCTTAATTTGGGATTAGATCCATTTGTGTGAGGTTTTATGAAATTTATTTATTTATTGTTATTTATTTATTAAGATCCACTTCTGGTCGCTGAGTCAGCGTAGTAAGAGAAGTAAGTATTTAACTTAATTGGAGTAGACAAGTCTACAAGATATAGGAGAATTCTTATTAGCTTTACTTTCTTATAAGAGTTCTGTATAGGGATAGGATGCAATATAACTTTCTTATAAGAGTTCTGTATAGGGATAGGGTTAGGATGCAATGTGGACTTCGTTCGCTCAGTTAATAATGGTTTTGTTTAAAAAATATAATATATAATAATAAATAAAGAAACAAAACCATTATTGACTGAGCGATAATTGTTATTTATTTTGATCTTGGATAACCGCGAGTCAACATTTTTATCGGACCGAGACTCATCAATAAAAAAAAGTAAATAAATAATAAAAATACTAAAATAAAGAACTAAAAAGATTTTGAATTAATTACCTAATTAAAGAAGATGCCCACAAACTACAAACAGAGCTGCCAACATTTTATACATACCTATTATTATTTAATGATTTTGTTATTAGGCGGTGCAAAAATTGGAAAATAATAATAATGATATATACATAAAAACAAATAGATACATGAATATAATAAACAATAAATACCTACATAAATACATACATATACTCACCGCTTCGTATGTTTTTATTTTATTTATTATTATTATTTATTACAACACCCTGATTATCATAAAATTAATTAAAGCATAAATAATTGGTGCCGAAATTAAGAGTTTATCCGCCCATGCCAATATTCTGTTCATTTATCTAATAGTATTAAGAAAGACCGGCCAAGTGCGAGTCTGACTCGCGCACCGAGGGTTTCGTACAAATACTTACTCCATCTTAACTGGCTGGGTTAAGTTAAGATTGCACCTGATATGTATGGCGCCGCATACAAACGAAGTGAAGTTAACGCAACCAATCACGTTTGTTGCAATCAGCAACAGAAATTCATCATCTGTGGCAACTTCAACTGTCTAAGCTATCACGGTTCATGAGATTCAGTCTAGTGATAGACAGACATCAGACGGACGGACAGAGGAGTCTTAGTAATAGGGCCCCGTTTTTATCTTTTGGGTACGGAACCTTAAAAAATCCAATTAGTTTCTACAGCTCCATATCACTAATTGGATTCTTGTACTTATAATTAATTTGTATTGGACTTGTCAACTATCATATTAATAACCTCGCTAACCTTCAATGAACTTACTTATATTGGTGATCTTCATTAACCAGATTTCTACATTTCTGATAGAATCGGTAAATTCGAAGAATTTTTGAGCCTATTCATAAAGTACCTACTGTGATTATGACTCAAAATACTAATTAAGATAATATATCTATACAGATAATAATAGATCGCATGCTTGGCTGAAGCTAAGAACGCGTGGCTGGCTGGACCGAACCCAATTTTACCGGATGCACCCAAAAAACAAAGGGCCTGGGACACTCTAGCTTCTGACGCAATTCTGGAATCACTAATTCTCAATTCCTCTGGCAGAGACAGGGCGAGGCTGCTGGCAGTGTCCCGGCCAGAATCTGGACACTGGTTACACGCCTACCCTTGTCCAAACGCTGGTACGTATATTGACCCCAACACCCTACGCATAGCGGCAGGTCTCCGACTTGGTGCAGACGTATGCGAGGAACATGCCTGCACCGCCTGTGGAGCCAACGCGAATCGCCTCGGTCACCACGGTCTCGTCTGCTCATCGGGCGCCGGCCGCCACTCTCGCCATGCCGCTCTCAATGACATCCTTAGAAGGGCGCTCGTCAGCGTCAACGTCCCAGCTGCCCTCGAGCCTCAGATTGTACGGGATGACGGCAAGCGCCCCGATGGGATGTCCTTAATACCGTGGAGGATGGGGCGCGCGCTGGTGTGGGACGCGACGTGCGCAGACACACTAGCGGCATCCTACCTCCCGGCCACGAGTAGGCGGGCGGGCGCGGCGGCGGACGCGCGGGAGCGGATCAAAGTCAGTAAATACAGCTGTCTCGGCGCCCAATACGACTTCATCGCTTTTGGCGTCGAGACACTTGGTCCGTGGGGCCAGGGTGCGCGTGGACTCCACAGGGAGCTCAGCAAGCGCCTGAGGGAGGCAACAGGGGACCCACGCGCGGGCAGTTTTCTCGCGCAAAGGCTTTCCATAGCCATACAGCGTGGGAATGCTGCCTGCGTCATGGGCACCCTACCGAAAGGTCTTAGTTTTATAAATATATTTTAATCTTAGTTTAATTTTTAGTTTTAATTCCATAAATTTGTTATTTGTAAATTTTATTTTTGACCCATAATAAATATTCTATACAGGTATACAATTCACCTTTAAATGAAAAAAAAAATACATACTCTCTTCAGTTTCTGCAACGCCACACATTTATATAAAACAATTATAATCAAAATTACCGAACCACGATATAATCCGTTTAACTTGTTTTATTGGATGTGACCTTAAGTTTTTAGGTGAATTGAAAATCTGAATTTTCAGTGCTCGAATAGCAATGTTTTAAATATGTCAACCATAATCGGGTTACTATCTTTTCTAACTCAAGACTTCACGAGGTTGAAATTGCAGTAACCTAACTTAATGCAATATGAAACTTCTGACACTGAAGCCATAACGGCCGTCTAAAATGTTCCTTGTGAGTAAAAAATGCAAACACAAGCAAAAAACTTGTGTTACCTTGCTTTCATTTCTTCCAAAGTGAGCTTCTCTACGCGATTAAGACAAACGCATTGTGTAGCAATATTTACAAGATAAGCTTTTAAGTGGATATAGATAGCTTAGAAAATGTCAACTACACAATGTTAAATTTGTGGTTAGTGTGAAGACCGCTTAAGACGCCTTACATTCAAAGTTACGGAAAGCGCCCGGCTCAACAAGCTCCGGTCTAAATGCGTAATTATTGTCAGGGTATGAAGTATTCCTTTAAGGAAATGTAGGTACCAAAGTTGGATTACTTATTAGAGTCAAGTGATGATTTTCGGGTATATATATATGTAACGAGTATTTTGAATCTTATTAGAATTAGCGGTGTATTAGCACGTTGATCGTAAGATGGCTCTGGATGTCATCTATTGGTATTCAAATAAAATGTTTTACATATAAATAATTAGTGAAACTGGTTATTTGGAAGCCTTTGTATCAGATTTTTTGTTTCTTAGATATCTGTATGCATTTAAGTCATTGAGGCCCCATCACGCCGGATTAGAAGAAAGAAAGAAAAACTTTTATTCGTAGATAAATAGTGACAAACAAAGAAAAAAAGAACTATAAACTTAGTACTTACTTGGAGGATTTGAAGTAATTTTAGTTTATAGGTGCCTAGATAGTTACAGGTGAATACAGAATCCTTTTTACCTAACTACAGTAAAGCATAAAAGTAGATAAAGACTTTTTTCCCGCGAATGAAATGTCTCGTTTCTTTTACCCGTATTGAAATATCTGGATTTTATTATTTGGACACATATTACACCCTCATGATTAATGAAAAATATGATCGATCGTTATTACCAGAGAGAAAAGAAAGGGAAGTACTGGCTTACCTTCACTACGTATCTATCTACTAACTCAGTAGGTACTTTATTCTATTTAGTGAATGAATATTTCAGAATGAAGTACCTAAGTAAAGCCTAACAAGGGTCGGTCCGGCCCAG
Organism: Apotomis turbidana; assembly: GCA_905147355.2. Lineage (NCBI taxonomy): Eukaryota > Metazoa > Arthropoda > Insecta > Lepidoptera > Tortricidae > Apotomis > Apotomis turbidana. Next base: position 20,839,718 of record LR990292.1, on the reverse strand, counting down.
GGATAGTGGCACTACAAACAGCTTTTATATGGCAATAATAAGCATGCGTCATATATTTAAATTATTAAACGTCAGTAGCGATTTGTCAAGGATTTGTTATTAACCAAATTCAAAACATTGTTTACCGGATTGCTGCTCAATCCTTCGTTCTTCTTGAGAAATAAATGCTGAATCGTAATGAAAAAACTTGACTTTCATAACTGTGGATAGTTTTGGCTTTATTATGCAAAAATGATTTTATATTTACGGAATATTTAGTCCTACAGTTTACATCAGTGACATTCACCAACTTTCAATGTCAGTTAAAAATTAGTCGTTATCAGTATAAATACCCTGGGCTGAAAAATATCTTGTTGGGCTATACCTACTCATCTCATCATATTCATTAGCCTTTTACATCTATAACAGATGAGTTTAGCAGCGTCTAATAAACTGCGGCACTTTAGAAGATGGCTGGATAGCCCGATACGAGAGCGACAGCCGCGGCCGCATAATTGAAAAATAAACGTATACTCACCTACTTCTTAATAAATAGTAGGTACTTTATTCTAGTGAATGGTCAGTTCAGGTTATCGACCTTTTAACTGAAACCTCATTCCTTAGCAGCTTTGGTGGCTCCAAGCAGCATAAATTTAGAATAGCCCGCGTAAATCACCACAATTTATGCACTACCCTAACTGCTTAGGGTAAAAAGACGTAAGTATTCACTAGTTTCAATAGTACATGTGACGTTCTTCATAAAATAAAGCAGCGCTCACCTATGAATTATTTTATACCTTTATCTACATGGATAGACTCCTGAAGTGATTGGGCACATTTGCTTTATGCGGTTGCAAAAGGGGTTTAGTTTTGGTAATTACTCTACTTTTTTAATAAATCTTTGACATGGAACGGTACTAGCCTTAGTTGATTCGAAAAACCGTTTTTATCGTCTAAGACGAAAAAGAGGGGAATTTTAAGTTTATCATGTGTCAGTGTGGCTGTCTGTGGCATCTTAGCTCCCAAACGGATGGACCGATTCGAAAACGGTTTTTTGGAATCGAAAGCTTTATCTGTCGAGATGGTTCTAGTTTATGTATTGAAAAATACCCGCAATCGTTTCCAAGATATTCAGTTTTTATCGGGACAAGTGACAGGATCTCGCCCAATATTGAGTCAAACGATTCCAAATTTTGTTGTTATAATCAGGTTTAGTAGTAGTTTTATCCCACTCATTAAATGAGGGCCTCGTGATGACCAACTACTTTTTTTTGTACCTATAGGTACGGCTACATAAATTACCTAGTTCATTTTTTTACTATCTAAAAAGGGGGTAAAACTAGCTGGTTCCACATTTTAAAACAAATTGTGTCTAAATATTTGAATCCGCATAACCCCCGTCGCGTCGCCCTCAAATCTCGTCATTCCATCACCATCATTATTTAATCATCCGGATTATAGTCATGACATGATTGACATCCGTCATCACCAATCATTATCCCATAATTGTCACTCAGTTTCCCTAATTCGGGAAAAATGACAATAGACCGCTTGCGCACTTCGGGGCTTTTTGTCAAATTATAGGATATTTTTGAAGGGATTATCGGTTAAATCACCCTATTTTATTTTTTTGCGTAATAAGCACGTGGCGTTTAATGGATTTTGAAAAAAGTTTTTTTGGGGAAACGTGATAGAAAAGTAAAAATCCAGAGTACGGAATTTAGATTACAGTAGGGATTATTTTTATAACTTATGGGTCAAAATCAGAGAGGTGAGCATTTCAGGTTTTCAAATATCTGAGAAATTAAGTTTTCTTTTGAAGAAAACTAACAAGTGGAGTCTGTTGTGTCATTTGTCATGAACCTTTCCTGTGAAGAGGCACGCACAAAAATATATATTTTAGAAATTCTACCAGTTAATAAGAATAATGCCAGACACAAAAGTCATTTCGGGAGCACTTTTAAATATTTTTTAAATAATAATATAACCAACGCATTTAAGAATCACCTTCAAGAAATTGTAATTAACCTGTTCCTAAATCGTCTAATGTTGTTATTTTGTATTTGTATATTTATATATTGAAAACATTTATTTTTCAAAGTACTCTTCATAAATTTTCAATTTGTGTAAATTTCGCTCCGAAATTTTAATTTATTGTATACATTTTTGCACTACGTTACATTTTAATAATATAAATACAAAAGTGTAAAGGTCATTACATATTGTACATGCAAGATTTAACTATAGCATTACTTATTAGTGATTTATTTGCCGTTTTTGTGATGTTCCCGAAAATGATGGGAGTGTTCCCAAAATGACAATGAAGTTCCCGAAATGACGTTAACGTTCCCTAAATGAACGTAACACCCGGTTTCTGTCATATTATATGCATAGAAATAATTATAAACATTTACAGTATTATACCTTTATTTGTACTTAAGGAATGAGGAACATGAGTATCAAATATTTAACTTAAAATCTAATAATAATTAACTTTGTACTTTCATTCAACAAACATTAGATATCAGGAAAAAATGCTAATTGCACAATATCATTAAGATTTTCTTGCATATCAATGCTTAAAATCAAAATATAAACTTTTAAATTATAAAATAAACAGATATTATGAATTAGAAACATTATGCTACCTATGCATAATCTAATCACATTAATCACATAATATCACAAAGTAACATGAGTATCAAAGTGTGAACTTAGTCTAGCAATAACCTACTTTTCGAATATGTCCATATTTTCATCAAAACAATAATAGCTACGACTACCTTTTTTCTGCAATTTCGGTGTGGGTAAAAATTTAACAACTTGTTCACAGGGGACATATATGCAACATCATTTTGATCAATTTTAAATATTTTTGCTGAGTTCCGCCGACAACGAAAAAAGGTGACTTTTATTTCTCCATCTTCATCAACTGAGGTGTCAGGGACTGCAACGTATCTGTATAGTATTTTTTAATTTTTAGTTGGTACATTTACTAGCAAAAATGTCTATGGACGTATCATGTTTGGGTGGAAGTTCTCATTATCATTTCCGTACGATGTACCAGCACAAATATCGTCATTTTTTCCATAAAGTCGATCTGAAAACTATTTAAACGATGTTTTTTGATACGGTTGCCACTGACGCATTTTTGAAAAGCCTCTCGTTGTTTAGAATTTTTCGGTAATTTATCAACGGTGTCTTTTAGTTGGGTTGTCAAAACCTCGCCAAATAATAGACGTTTTCGAACTTCCGGAGTAACAGAACATCCTTCCATCCATTCCATCCTTTTTTCGCAACTGATCTATAATTCTTTGCATATTCTGTATTTTATGTTTCTGTTTTTTAACAGTTCTGTAAGCCTGCGCTTTATCTTTTTTAACCTGTTTTCTTCCTAATTTCTTTCTCGACGCGCGATTATCGTTTTCTATCTCATTTTCAGAATCTGGGGAGCTGTTAGCTAAAATATTTGCTATCATCTTTTTCTTCTGTCTATACTTTTCAGAATTTTTCTCCATAACTTTCTTTGTTTTCTGTTCTGTCTTTCAGTCATATCAGTAATCTTAACTTTATTTTAAGCCTTCTTTCTTTGGTAATATTCTCTATCTTTCAGTCTCTTCATCTCTCTTTGTACAGGTGTCATTTTATTTAAAAACTTGCGCTTCCTTGCATTAGCCTTTTCACGATATTTTATATAAGCTATACTGTCCTCTTTTAATCCTTTTCTTTTTATCGTTTTCCATGTTGCTCGTACTAAATGAATACCTAAAACCAAAATTATGAATAGTTACGCTTTTTAAAAGCATTAGAGCATCATTAACACCAAAAATTGTCATATCGGGAACGCTCGTGTCATTTCGGGAGCGCCCGTCATATACGTGAACGCTCCCGAAATGACCGTTCCCGAAATGACTATTGGATAAATATTTTCATGTCGCGCTTGACGCCGCCATGTTAGCTATTGCTTTTTGAGATTTTGAACAAGTGAGCTGTAATATTTATAAGAATTTAGCAAAAATATGCAAATTTTCGAAAAACTAATCATCAAACAGCGTTCCCGTAGTGGCAGGGAATTAAAGTACGCTTCACACATATCAATTTAAAAGATACTTACCAACAAAATCAATTTTTTTTTTCCGAAAACAAGAAACACGCCTGTTGCTTTGACTAGTGAACTTCACGCTGTTGCTCGCTAACGCCACCTAGCGTGTGTTCTTGTATTTACAGATCGATATCCACCGCGTTCACGGAATGGTTTAATAAACGTCAGACAGCATTTGAATAGTCAAAATATGAAGAAATTAAACTAAATTATATTCTTAATTTGATGATTTTCAAAGCTAATATTAGGATATGACAATTTTAAGTCTTAATTATAAACATTTTGGACTTGTTTGAACTATGAAACATGGTATAAGGACGCATTCCCGGAATGACTATTTAGACCTTTTTTTGTTTAAAATCAAATAAAATATTAGTAAAGAAAGACAAATAAGCTAAGTGCCGTGTAATTATAGACAAAAACTTTATTTTGAAATAATAATTTTAGTAATATCATGTTATTTTATTCACAAAAACTTTCTCAGAAGCATAATGCTCACCTCTCTAATTTTGACCCTTATCCTCTATCGCCGGTATATTTAAGTAAAGGTTATGAAACTCACTTCAAAGTTATACACTAGAATTACATGATGGAATCATAATTATAATAAAAGGATACTGTACAGTGTACATACATATCGTTCGTAATTAATAGATGAATATTTGCCTGACGCGTTATTAGGAGAAAAAATAAAATAAAATAAATATTTTTTAAATACTGGTGGGTGATAAGCGTTACAACAAACACTTTTACGTTTTACGCAATTGTTTATTGTACATACATTGAAAAAAGAAACGCTACGTGACGATGTTCATAAAACATGATGAAAAGATGAATACCATTAGTGTTATGTTGTAAGACATAAGCTCTGGAAAGACCTAAACAGCAAACTCGAGTAACTACATACCCCAGAATTCTACTATAAGGACCAAAACTAGTACAATGCCGTAATAATACCCTTTTAGGATAGTCGAGTGATATACGTCGGTCTATTTATTAGGGCTGTGAGAATACCCTGGAATAAATACTGGCAATTCTGCTATCGTAACTCATTTAGGTTCATATAATGCTTAAAGAAGGACTGCGAACAGCTATTGTTTCATAATATCATAACTATCTGTGCCCACCGTGTTACCCGTTCATCCCACGGGAACACTATATTTTTTCGGGATAAAAAGTAGCGTATAAGATAATCCAGGGTGTCAGCTGCTTCCATGCCTAATCGTATCTTGTTTATTTGATAAGTTTAGGTACAAGTACACTACTGTGTACTGTCCTTGTACCTACTCTTTTATTTATTCTGTATTATCCTTTATTGTTTTATTATTATTATTATTATTTATCTGCTTCACGATCACATTTTGAAAAGTATTATGAACTAACATGTAATTGTATTTGTAAGAAATTTGTAATGGTGTGATAAATAAACTAAACTATCAAAATTGTTTTAGCGTGAAGAAGTAACAAACATACAACCACGCTCACAAACTTTCGCCTTTATAATATTAGTGTAATTATGAATGTCTTGAGAATTTAATTTCAGCTTGATATTAAAATAGCCGGTGGACCGACGACCTGGTTAAGATCGCGGGTATAAATTGGATGAGGGCGGCGCAAGATCGATCGTTGTGGAGAACTTTGGGGGAGGCCTTTGTCCAGCGGTGGACGTCTTTAGGCTGATATGATGATGATGATGATTAAATAGCTGGGTAACTTATTTATATGCTTAGTGAATAAGGGTTACTCAGGTATTTTGATAAAGACACTAGATGTCTAATAATTATTATTATCATTGAAGTGAAACTTCTAATGCGACTTCCAACAAGGTTGCGTTAAACGTTTAACAGTTGCGTTAAACGTTTAACGCTACCGTGGGGGGGTAGGAAAGCACTGTTGCGTTAAACGTTCAACGCTCCTGGGGAGGGCGAATAGAAAGAGCGAGAGTGAAGAAGTTTGTCTTAAAGAAACAATATGAGTTTACTAAAAATCAATTTCTACCCCTTCCTATTTTCATTTCCACATTACGAAGTTTCACTTCTTCCGCGCGGAGGGACCACGCACTATTTTTTTATCCTCTCCACTTACACAGATAGTTGGCAGTCCACAACTGTATTTTTTTTAGAAATTACCTGCTTCGCACAACTGCATTGTGGAATGAATTGTTGCATGCGGTATTTTCGGGCCGATATGAAATTCAAGAAAAGAGCGTTGGTACTCCCACCTTAAAGGCCGGCACTTGTGATTCCTCTAGTGTTGCAGGACTTGCAGGTGTCTTTGGACGACGGTAATCGTTTAATCGTCATAAAAAAACCGGCCAAGTGCGAGTCGGACTCGCGTACCGAGGGTTCCGTACAAACACTTTCCATCCCTAAGTGGTTAAGTTAAGTTTGCACCTGGTATGTATAGCGCCCTATATAAATTAGGTGCAAAGTTAGGTATTAAAAAAAACTACTTACTAGATCTCGTTCAAAACAATTTTCGTTGGTAGTTTTTATAGTAATGTACATCATATGTTTTTTTAGATTTTTCATTTTCTTATTTTAGAAGTTATGGGGAGGGCTCAGTTCTAAGTACCTATGGGGAGCCCCCAATATTTATTATTATTTTTGCATCAAAATCTTAATGCGGTTCAAAGAATACATCTACCTACCAAGTTTCAAAAGTATAGCCCTTATAGTTTCGGAAAAAAATGGCTGTGACATACGGACGGACAGACGGACAGACAGACGGACACAGACGGACAGACAGACATGACGAATCTATACCTAAGGGTTCCGTTTTTTGCCATTTGGCTACGGAACCCTAACAATAGAAACAAATATGAAGTTAACATCTGTACATGCTTATTATCTGTAAGAGCAGATGTAAATATTTCATTGTGAAAGAAGGTAATGTCGTTCTAACACCAGAAATCCTTAAAAACACAATAATTAAACAGAAACTTAGGCGTTCTAATTGAAACCAAAGGAAAATGCTGTGACTATTTTAAGTGTATTCCAGTGTTGAAAAAGAATACTAATGATAATATACCAGCACACAACACAAAACATTATTAAATTCATCTTACTTAACAGTAACGACATGAACAGAAATTATCTACGGCAATACCAAAACAATAGCAATTTTTTTTTCACCTCACTAGCTCGGAAAGCCCAGTTTGTTTGTTTGATATCTATTGAGAAAATCGCTTTTTATCCACATGTGGAGAAAGAGTTTTGACGTTTCAACGCAGCTAAAGTAAAATTTGACATGAGCTTATTTTCTGAAAAATCCCGTTTAAAATACCTACATGAAAGCTAATTAGACCTTAGTTTTAATAAATGGCAAATTGGTTGATTATTGCAGTTATTTTTCAAAGATATAGTACAAACCCTTATTCTTTTTTCCTCGCTGTAGTGAGGTGAAAAATGTTGTGTTATACTCGGGCGAAAAGTTATTTTACGTCTCGTGTATTGAAACACTCGCTACGCTCAGGATTCTATTTTGAACCACTCGCTTCGCTCGTGGTCAATCATAGGATCCTTTCGCTAGCTCGTGTTTCAAATAAACACTCGCGGGTAAAATACAACTTTCCCCCCTTGTATAACAAATAACTATTATTAAGTTGTTGTTGAACAATAATACGTATACAAAGGTAGGTATGTACCTAACTCTTTTTGCGTTGTTTCAATCGGTTGGATCACAATAACGTCGCTAATAGGCCTATCTGTTACAAGATCAATACAAAGTTCTCACAGATCCGAACTCTTTACGCCGCCGACACAAAAACAAATTCACAAAAACTTCCAAACAGTGTTTGCAAAAAATCTCGGATTCGTATCACAGAGGGTGCAAAAACGCTAGCTTTATGTTTGCACAATTAGACAAACGATGTGACGTAGCATAGATATTACAAGAAATGGTAACTTATAATATTTCTCATTATTAATCGCATTTGCAGACACAGGAACATTTTGAAAATTGCATGCTGCGCCATGCATAGACAAAACTTATCTATCTACACAAATTTTATTCTACCCAAAAAAGGTGCAAGGCGTTTTTGGCCTTTATTCTGAAAACTATCAGGAACGTTCGGCTGTAGACGAAGTGGAAGATTCGAGATGTTAAAATTCGACGGCTACAGACGTGATGGCGTGTCACAGGGAATTTACGTCTCAACGTACTATCCGTGAAAGTGTTAACATAAAGTTTTCGATACTTAACATATATGCTGGCGTGTAGCTGTAGAGCAATCTGCATTAGTAACTATTTATAAAACCGCGCTGCCGGATACCCTGACCAGTTCGTCGGCACTTAAATATAAACCACAGACACGTATAAAATAAGTTTTAGCGTGCCTACTAACATAACAGTCAACTGTTTGTTTGACGGATCAGGGCCCTTACTCCACATTCCTCTCTGATCCTGAAATATTAACAGTTTTGGAATAAAATGGCTTTCCGACAAATGAAAATTTGGCGAAACGTTGACGGGAAGCAAAAATTCGGACTTACGATAGGGGTTTCATCGCGTTACAAAGGTATTAAACAGTTTGATGTACTTGGGTAATACGTCAAATCAAACAACAGCTGTGTTCTTCGCTATATCTGTAGAGTATAGTCAGCTGGTTTAACGTGATTTTATCTATTATCTTGATTCAATTTGAAGGGTTAACTTTAAGTAGCGAAAACTTGGGTTGTCTGATCCCGTAACCCGCAGACAACCCTCTACGCCGTGACCGAATTTTCAGATACGTCCTTATGCATTAGGTATCACAGAATATGATATTACAGAGGGTTCTCTCTTCAGATTAACTCAAAATACATCTAAGGACTGATAATCTATGGACTATTCCCAAGTAGCACACAGGCTGCATAAACAATTATACAGCCTTTATACAGCTTAACCCTTAATTTCTGGATGTATAGCCCGATATACATATTTTTTTTACCATCATTTGAATTTTTTTAGCTAAACAGATTTTTTAAATATTTTTAAGGGCACCGAGGTTTGAACCCTGTTTTTTTTTTTGCGACTAAGGGAATAGCGTTATAATGGCTGTATATGATTTGAAATGAAATTAGATTTGAAATGATATAAGCTCTTATACAGCCTGTTTGCTAACTGGGTTGGTTGTTTGTGTTAGGATGCTGCATCACCGCTAGAATTCGCCAAAGACAAATTATATTTTCATACAATTTTTGTTACATTACAGACCACAGACCAATGCTCGCGGTAAGAAACACCCTTTTATAATGACTCATTTGTTCCCCAAAAAGCCTTCAGTAATAATCTGCAAACTTTTTTTACTATTTGCCAAGTCTTATTAAAGATTGACAGAGACGTAGTCTTAAACTGAAGATAAGAAGGCTACGTGTGTAGAATTTGATACAGTATGCTATGCATTTAAGGGATAACTTTTGGTACTTTATTAAAATACCTACGAAACGGGTTTACTCACGTCGTAGAAGTCAAATATCACTCGACATGTTTCGAATCGGTTCACAATTCAACATCAGGTGAGACGATCAGTCGCGGCGACGGCCAACCGAACACTGCTGATTATGAATCACGAACCGTTTCGAAACATGTCGAGCGATACGACTTCTACGCCGTTTCATAGGTATTTTAATATATCTGATACTTTTCAGTGCTTTATCTGTATATTTTAACAGCTATTTATTAATACCATAAAATACGGTTACAATTTAAAAATATTCAGTCATTGAATACAACGTTTACCTTACAGCTGAACTGACAGAATATTATGTAATTCATATTAACATTATGTTAAGCTTTCCATAGCAGGATTACTCCATTTACGGGCTTTAAACTCTTTAAAAATCACTGTTTACTCAGTAATATTTTACTGTATTAACGTTTAATGTTTGCCATAATTCAAAGAGCATTATATTTTTGAACTGGGGTCACAATTGAGATGTAACCAGTGAAATATGACCGCTATTTATGGATTGGGGCCACAAACCTAGCGATTGATAAAATGAAAGCGAATGCTGCCAATTTTGGTAGTGCGTCGTCTTCGTCATTGAAACTGGATCCATTTCTATTTAATTTGTTATTGTACTATTTTATTGTTTTGCTAGTATTCTGTATTTGTCTCAGGGAAATATCATTTTGCGTACTATAAATCTGACTATTGCGTCCAGTAATCCTGCTCTTCCAAGCTAACTAGGTACGAAGCCGCTTCCTCTCTGGAATGATTTCTCATTAATTTACTATATTTATGATATTACTCAGTAGGTAATCAGGTTTTGGAACGTGGTAAGGATAGTTTTATTTGCCTACTCTATTTATATTATATTTATATTACATGCACAAAAAATTTAAATCATATCATCATCTAAACCTAACCCTTAATAAATTGAGTAAATACGAGTACAGAAGAAAAATTAAGATAGACTTTAATAGAGCACAATTTGTAAAAACATAGTAAAAGCGAGTGACAGAAGTCTTTATAATATATGAGTACAAAATGACAGTGTTCTTATTATCTTTATAGAATCTTTTTATCGATTCTATTTTTTTATATAGAAATACCACATTTTTATATTTATAAATATTGACACAGTGTTCTGATTACAAAAAAAAACATTTATTATTAAAATTCGGACGGTCTAAAGTGAACAGTCTCATATCCGCTCAAAGCGGAACGCTCCGCGCGTAATTCCGCTCGTTTCGCGACCCAACGTTTCAAACCAGAAACTTTAATAATTCCAGAGCTACTGTGAGAATGTTAAACAAAATATGAATCGATTCATAATAGGGGTAGGATGTTTGTCTGTCTGTTGCGATTTCTGTATAGACGTGCCCTGTGGCGTGTGCAGTTTTTTGCGTACGGGTCAAATATTGCGTAATACTTCCGCTTGGTTTGATGCTAACTTTTTTGGGTTATTTGCAGATTTTAACCCTTAACATGTTGATTTTTTTATACTTTAAAACTGTAGTGAAAATTGGGACCCATCATTATATCTCAAATTTCATGTTAAATTTTTTCACTTTTTGATGGTAATGAGTTACTCGTAGATTTCTATTTTTTACATAACTTGACATTTTGGTTTCTTTTATACTTAATTTACCTTTTAAGCTTGACTAAAATCTGTTAAAACTCAGGCACATCACATTCGTCGAAACTTCTCAAACTGTTTAGTATTTAACATTGTGTAAGGCTTTTTATGAGTCTATATTTTGTACTAGCTGACCCGACAGACGTCGTTTTGTCAAATGGAAGCCCAGGAACGGTTTATAAGGGAACATGAAATGTTTTTTCTGGGCATTTTTCTATTATAATTCATTAAAAAACTCTTCCATTAAGTTCACTCCAATGAATCTTAAAAAAAATTGGTAAATGGTTGCAGCCACTCTCTACTTTGCGTTTAGCAACACATTTAGGGATTCATTTTTATTCATAAAGACAAACCAAAAAACGAGAAGATATATTTGTCACACGGCAAAATAATGTATTTTTCACTTCTCATGCTCTAAAAGTTCGACTTTATGCTGTGCGTAGGCGACATAAAGTCGCTTTTTATGCTTTAGAGCATAAAGTAAAATCGTCGTCGAAGACCAAGGCGATCGGTCCAACAGCCACACGAACAACTTAAAACTTCATAGATTTTTTTTTTATTTCGTTTTGTTAGTATTCTAAGACCAAGGCAAAGATACCAACAGCCAAAGTACACAAAAAAACTTTTTGATATAAATTTGTAATTTTTATTTACTATCTTTTACTACTTTTTAAATTAATTTTTTATTTTATTAAAAACTATTACTTTAAATGTTTCTCATTGCTCTAATGTAACTTTAAATTTTAATTAAATTTGTTTTTAAGTATAATATTTACATGTTGCAGTTTCATTTCCTCGCAATCGAAGTGAAAAGTAGAGTGTGCAACTCGTCCATAAAACGCATTTTACACTCGACTTTATATTCATCCTCGCTCGCAAGCTCGCTCGGATGGATAAACGTCTCGTGTAAAATGGTGCGTTTTATGCACTTGTTGTACAATCTACTATATAATAAGTAGAACATTTCGTGGCTGCTTTGAAATCTACTTTTGTTTGACTTCATGGCGGCTACTCTGGCAAATAAATAACCCTAAAAAGGTCAGTACGACGACGCGGTCGGCGCGGTGATAAAGCAGCTGCCTACGGAGCCGGCGGGTTCGAATCCCGGCAAGGGCAAATATTTGTGTGATGAACTCGAATATTTGTGGTCATGGAAGTTATTTGTATTTAAGTATGTATTTATCTATATAAGATAAGCCTACTAGAGCTTACTGTGGGACTAGGTCGATTTGTGTGAGGTTGTCCGATATTCATTTTGTTATTAAAAAAAAAGATAGGTGGCAGCACTATCAGTGTTAATGTCCAGCACCTCAAGCATAACTGTGAGACGCTAGTCTTTGTTACGCGACGGTTAGCTATCTGAAACACTATTTTTTGTTTCCCATTTGTAACGTTTCGCCAAATTTTCCTTTGTCCGAAAACCATTTGTTTCAAAAACTGTATATTTTCAGAATAAATATAAAACAAACCTAACCTAAATGGGTTCTTTAAAAAGATGTTTATAAAATCCCGATAATATTACAGGTTTCAGGAAACTCACTTTCGGACAAATGAAAATTTGGCGAAACTTTACAGATCATCATCATCAGCCCGGAGTCGTCCACTGCTGGGCATAGGCCTTCCCCAGTTCGCGCCACCATACCCGGTCCTCAGCTTTCCACATCCATCCGCTTCCCGCTACTCTTTTCAGGTCGTCGGTCCACCTGGCGGGAGGCCGTCCTACAGGGCGTGTCGTTCGTGGTCTCCACTCTAGAACTCGTCTGCCATCGACCATCGGCTCTACGATACAGATGGGAAACAAAAATTAGTGGTTCAGACTTCAGATAGGTTACCGTTACGCGATATATACTCCTGTTACTTTCCTTTCAATACCGTGCGAGCATGATGGGTAATGCTAAGTCGCGCGACAAGTGAAGTCACGGCAAGTTATACTAGCCCTGCTATATTGACTGTAACTGCTTAACAGCAGGCGGGCCGCATGCTTGTATGCCACCGTCGTAGTAGGTATAAAAAAAAAGAAAAAAATGACAATTTAAAGACTTTGTGAGCACGGCGATGTCTATGTCTAAAATGTCTATGTGTTACATCTGTTATATATATATGTACATAAAAGGGTCCATATATGACTCCTAGAATAATTTTTCGTAAAGACCTATTCAACGACAACCCACACACAAGTGTTGAAACGAAAAAAAATTCACCCCCTCTTTAGGTGTTCGAGAGATACCCGAAAAAATTTTTTTTTGTTACTTTTTATTTTACCGTTTTGTCGGCGTGATACATACACATACTCATATCAAATTTCAGCTTTCTAGTACCAATGATTACGGAGCTAAGCCGCGGACGGACAGACGGACATGGCGAAACTATAAGGGTTCCTAGTTGACTACGGAACCCTAAAAACGAATCAATAGGATGATATTTGCAAGAATTATAAGAACTGTATTACTACTGGAATAAAATTCTGCGAAATTATTTTACTTACGGCGAATGAAACATTCAACGAAACAAGTTTCAGGAGTCAAAGGCCTCCGTTTTAAATGGATACCGCAAAGACTCATTGGATTAGGGTCCAAAATGTACTTGTAGCTTCGTGACGACCATTCCTTTTGATCTCGCGTCAAACATAATTTGAATAAGCGGGACAGCAAGATAGGTAGTTCGAATTTCTCACATCGGAGTAACCGTTTTGGCATCACGTACAGAGATCCTAATGAATATTCTTGACGGAGAATGATTAATGTTCTAGTTGGTATAGACTGCATAAGTGCAAGTCTTATTAAATAATGTAGAGATCTTTTATGTAGTCCTTTAATTCACATCTACAACCTCAGTTTAAGCACAGGCATTTTTCCGAAATTATGGAAGGTAGCTTCGGTTACTCCGATTTACAAAGACGGACCGAAAGATTCACCCGGGAATTACAGACCAATTTCTCTTCTTAGTATACTTTCAAAAGTTTTGGAAAAGATTGTTAACAAGCGCCTAATAAATTTCATTGAATCCCATCGACTGCTCTCAGATAGACAATTTGGATTCCGGCATCAGAAATCCACCGAAGATGCTGTAGTACTTCTAACCGACTTCATTGCTCAGTACTTGGATGAAGGTTACAGCTGTGTCGGAGTCTTTTTAGGCTTTGCAAAGGCCTTCGACACTGTTTCATCCAAGATACTCCTAAAAAAGTTGGAGGGACTGGGTATTAGGGGGATAGCCTTAGAATGGTTCACAAGTTATCTATCTGAGAGACAGCAACTTATCAAGCTAGCTCTCACAAAAGCGACCTAAGATCTGTTAATTTCGGAGTCCCGCAAGGGAGTATACTAGGCCCCACACTATTTATCATCTACATGAACGACATTCATGACCTTTTCTTAAAAAACGCTGAAGTTTTGTGTTACGCTGATGACACTGTTGTCTTTTTCACGGGAAAACTTGGGAGGAAACATATAAGACAACGGAAGAAGGGATGAAATCAATTAACAACTGATTGATAAATATTCTACTCACTTTAAATAATAATAAAACTAAATATTTGTGTTTCCATAAAACTGCAGCTTCAAGCCACATCCAAATTCACACCTGTAACATGCCCTACACTCAATCATGTATTTGCAATAGAATTCAACGATCCAGTAATATAAAATATCTTGGTATAATGATTGACGAAAACCTCATTTTTAAAGATCACATCGCATGTCTTTCTAAAATAGCAAGAAAAACAATTATCATTGTCAAAAAACTAGGAGATTTAGTACCTAAGGATGTCATGAAAATGGTGTACCTGTCATTATGCCAATCGATGTTATGTTACTGTATCATTGCTTGGGGAGGTGCAGCGAAATCAGTTTTAATAGATGCAGAACGAGCTTAAAGATCTGTAATTAAGGTCATGCTTAAAAAACCCTTCAGGTACCCTACAACTCAATTATATCACGAAGCCCAGGTGTTATCAATCAGAAAGCTTTTCATTCTTAAAACAGGACTAGTCACCCACAATGCTGTATACTCGTCTGACAATAATATCAACTTAATAAACAAACGTAGAATTAAATTACCCCTACCTTCAATCAAAACCTCCTTTGCGAGACGTTTCGGGAAATTCTTGAGACCTTATGTGTACAATTTTATATCCAATTTTTGTAATCTAAAAGAAGCTTCCAAATATAATGCTAAAATTAAAATCACTGACTGGCTGCTCACCTTAGATTATCTGGCAACAGGAAACCTGCTTACTCAAATGTATTCTAACTGTAGGTATCCAAATATCTTAAATTCCGTTTAGAGATCTCATAATACTGGTGCAATCTAGTGTTAAGTGAAAATGTTACATGCCGATACACAAATAGATTTATGGTTAATTGTATAAGTACAAATTTCTATATGATAAATACAAAGTTATATATTTTAATAAGTTTGATGCAAAGTATTACACACAATGGCACCCCAAGATACAGGCATAGCCTAGTTTGGGGGCCTCTGTTATTTCGTCCTACAATACACTTTTTTGAAGCAATTGAGAAATGTACTGTACTACTGCAGTGCATTTCTCAATTGTCATAAATTTATAAAGCTAGCCTCCAGCAGCGTAGTGGTTTCTCTCTTATATCACAAGACAAAATTTGTCTACAGCGCTTATAAGATAAGATAAGATAATTTTATTGACAAAAAGGGTACATCAATAAATAGAAGTCCCTGACTTCTGAGCTAGGTGGGAAACCTGTGTTACAGAGGTCAGTGTCCTCTCGCGTGTGTGTGTGTGTGTGTGTGTGTGTGTGTGTGTGTGTGTGTGTGTGTGTGTGTGTGTGTGTGTGTGTGTGTGTGTGTGTGTGTGTGTGTGTGTGTGTGTGTGTGTGTGTGTGTGTGTGTGTGTGTGTGTGTGTGTGTGTGTGTGTGTGTGTGTGTGTGTGTGTGTGTGTGTGTGTGTGTGTGTGTGTGTGTGTGTGTGTGTGTGTGTGTGTGTGTGTGTGTGTGTGTGTGTGTGTGTGTGTGTGTGTGTGTGTGTGTGTGTGTGTGTGTGTGTGTGTGTGTGTGTGTGTGTGTGTGTGTGTGTGTGTGTGTGTGTGTGTGTGTGTGTGTGTGTGTGTGTGTGTGTGTGTGTGTGTGTGTGTGTGTGTGTGTGTGTGTGTGTGTGTGTGTGTGTGTGTGTGTGTGTGTGTGTGTGTGTGTGTGTGTGTGTGTGTGTGTGTGTGTGTGTGTGTGTGTGTGTGTGTGTGTGTGTGTGTGTGTGTGTGTGTGTGTGTGTGTGTGTGTGTGTGTGTGTGTGTGTGTGTGTGTGTGTGTGTGTGTGTGTGTGTGTGTGTGTGTGTGTGTGTGTGTGTGTGTGTGTGTGTGTGTGTGTGTGTGTGTGTGTGTGTGTGTGTGTGTGTGTGTGTGTGTGTGTGTGTGTGTGTGTGTGTGTGTGTGTGTGTGTGTGTGTGTGTGTGTGTGTGTGTGTGTGTGTGTGTGTGTGTGTGTGTGTGTGTGTGTGTGTGTGTGTGTGTGTGTGTGTGTGTGTGTGTGTGTGTGTGTGTGTGTGTGTGTGTGTGTGTTGTTATCGTACCTATTGTTTAAGGTAGGATAGCTTCAGTTTTATCATAATCTAGCGACATTAACCAATTCTTAAGTTTAGTTTTACATTCATAAGTAGATAGGGGATGATGATGATGGATGATGGTATCCTGTTATCCCTCATCAGGGACATAGGGCTCTCAGAAGGATTTTCCATTGACGCCGATCCTGCGCTGCTTCCTCGAGTTTCTTCCAGTCGAGGCCGGTTGACGCCGCCTCTTTGTTGACTGTGCGTCTCCAAGTGGTGCGAGGACGACCGAGTCTTCTTCTACCGGACACTTGCCACGTCAGACCTTGTTTGGAAAGATGGTTGTCAGGTCTTCGCAGTACGTGACCTATCCAGCGCCACTTCCGAAGAAGTATCTCCTTAGCGATAGGATTTTGGCCGCTCAGCTCCCATAACCTTATGTTAGAGATGGTCCGTGGCCAGTAGATTCCCAGAATCCTTCGCAAGCATTTGTTAACAAACACCTGGAGTCTATTTGTGATTACGCTTTTTACGGGCCACGTCTCACATCCATACAGGAGGACCGACTTGACGTTCGAGTTAAAAATTCTTAATTTTGTATGGCGAGTGATAACTGGGGACGTCCATACGGGCTTCAGCTGCGCATATGCGGCACGGGCTTTATTGATGCGCGCTTCAACATCCGCTTCTGCTCCCCCCAGCGGATCCACGACGCTTCCCAGATATGTGAACTTGTCCACCTGTTCGACCGGCTCTCCATTCACATGCACGGACGTTGCGTTTTGTGTATTTAGGCGCATGTCCTTGGTTTTCGCACAGTTAATGCGCAGGCCCTCTTTCGCAGCGACATTAGAAAGGTCATCTGCTTTCGATTGCATGTGTTCTCTTGATGTTGCGAGTAAGCACAGGTCATCTGCGAAGTCAATGTCTTCAAGGGTACTTCCATTTACCCATGGCAAGCCCCTTTCTCCTTGGCTAGTTACTCTGCGCATCACTTCGTCCAACACAATCAGAAACAGCAGCGGTGACAGCAGGCAGCCCTGTTTGACTCCAGCTGAGACGGGAATCGGATCGGACAGCAAGCCTTTGTGCATTACTCGGCAGGTAGATCCCTCATACAGGCATTTAATAATTTCTATGACCTTGACCGGTATTCCCCTTACCTTCAGTATTCGCCATATGCTTGACCACTTTACCGTGTCGAATGCCTTCTCAAAGTCTACGAACAGAGCATAAAGTTCATTTTGCATTTCATTGCATTGTTCCAGTATCATCCGCAAGACGTTAATCTGGTCCGTGCACGATCGTCCCGCTCTGAAACCGCTCTGCTCGTTCCTTAGTTTGCAGTCAACAGCACCCGTCATTCTTTTAAGCAAAACTTTGCACAACACCTTAGAGCACACTGGCAGCAAGTTAATCCCACGCCAGTTCGAGCACTGGGACAGGTCTCCTTTCTTGGGCAGCTTAATTATAATCCCCTCTTTCCAGCTTTCAGGTACTCGACCCGTCTCCCAAATGGCGGTCATTAAAGGGTGCAACATAGAAGCCATTACATTCGGGTTAGCCTTCAATGCTTCAACCGGGATACCATCGTTGCCTGGGGCCTTGCCACTTTTCAAGCTTTTTATAGCACTCGTGATTTCGTCGATGTCTGGAGGGTCGCTATTGATATCCAAGACTTCCACTGTAGCGACTGTTTCCTCCACTTCTTGTTCGTCACCCAAAGCGTGGAAGACTTCAGTGAAATGCTCATGCCACCTGCGCATCTGATCTTCCAGCGTCGTAAGCATCTTCCCTGTTTTATCAACAATCGGTCGCGTCGTTGGTTTTTTGTTGCAAAGCTCCCTACCAGCACGATATAGCTCTCTAGTGTTTCCGGTACTGGCCGCCGACTCCGCTTTCCGGGCTATCGATGCCGCTCTTCTCCTCTTGTCTTTCTTTGCACTACGTTTAACATCGCTCTCACACAGGAAGTACTCATAAGCTAGTGTTTCTTTAGTGCTTTGGTCTTTTGCAGCGTTTAGTTTTTCTTTAATTGATTTCCGGTGTAGTATTTTGTCCCAGGTCTCGTCAGAAATCCAGTACTTCCTGTCAGAGCTCCTGTATGCCAAAAACGAGTCGCAACACTTGTGGATCGTGCTTTTAAATAGTTTCCAGTGATCCTCCACAGATCCACCTTCAGATTTCTGTGAGTGGTATTGGTTGTGAACCTCTGCGCTAAATTTTTGTCTGGTCTCCGAATTTTGCAGCCTAGTGACATCAAATCGCCGAGATGATGTGGTTGTTTGACTATGAACCTTTGCTATCTTCAAGCGTATTTTGGCCACAATGAGGTGGTGGTCACTGTTCACATCTGCCCCTCTCCGGTTGCGGACATCCAGCAGTGAATGTCTCCATTTCCTACTAATCATGACATGGTCTATCTGGTTTTCCGTTTTCCTGTCTGGGGAGATCCAAGACACTTTGTGACAGTTTTTGTGTGGAAAAATGGAGCCTCCGAGCACAAGATCATATTCACAACAAAAGTCCACAAGCATGTTGCCATTTTCGGTTCTGTTGCCCAATGCGTGTTTCCCTAACCATGGTTCTATGCCTTGATTTTCTCTTCCTACCTGGGCATTATAGTCGCCTAAACATATTATTATATCGCCTTTTGGAATATTTCGCATTGAAGCGCTAAGCTGGTTATAAAAAGCTTCTTTCTGGGTCAAATCCGATGAGTTGGTTGGTGCGTAACATTGCACTATAGTGATGTTCCTGACATTAGATTTGAAGCGAGCTGTAGATAGGGGATACATGTTCAAAACTAAATTTATCTTATTATATAAGTATATGGCCATAAATTTCTCTTGTCTTCTGGCAGTTGTCAATTTACATTTAGGAGGTAAACAAATATTAGTTACAACACGTTTATTTGCGTTTTTATTTTTATCATAAGGTGTAGCTTTATGTTTCTTTACTACTAATATAAAATATGTACAATTGTCTAACAGTTAGTACTTGACATTTGTTATACAATGACGTTGTTGGGTATCTATATGGACTATTTATGCTGGCGGCAAGCTAAATCTTGTCCTATCTTTGGTTGTATTACGTGTTTTGTGTTTTGTGTAACTCTGAAAACAATAAAGAATTATTATTATTATTATTTGTTTCTCGTCTCATAGAGTCTCGGGCTCATACGTCCCGGTCTTTTGGAAGGCTTGCGTGGGGATATAGATCCAACACGTAGAGGCCCCTTGGAGAAATTTTGCTGTGGCTGTAGCCCTGCTGGGACCCGTTCCTGATCATATCAATAAGATGAGATGATACATCCATGAACAGGTCCCAGCAGGTGATTGAACTATTGCATTGATATGGAAAAGAAAAAACCGGGCTATTAAAATGGAGTATGGGTGGACTCTTTATTTGGGCTATTGCAAAAGAAAAATGTCACCCGCCGTAACCATCAGTGCGACTGTTACCTCTGTTATTATTATTATTATTATTAGTTGTGCTGTTAAACAAGCCTCAATACCGCTAAAATTATATTTGCACTGGAATATACTCATCTTTCTACCCACACAGTCGGAATAAAAGGTATTAAAATATATGGAAGCTTCATGCGTTGTTCATGTTTAATGCGTTCTTACATTATTCGCGGAATACTTGTCTGAGATGTGTAGTAGGCTTGTAATGTTAGCAATATTTTTAATTAATTACTCACAAAGCGTTGAGGAAAAGTTAACAAGATGATTGCATGGTTTTAGCAAGCCGATATTTACGCTCGATGACTTGGTATGTCAGTTAACCTAAACAAAAAATTGACATCCGATAAGGGACTCATCAAAGGTTATCCGATAGGACTAAAAAGGATTGAAAGGATCGGTTTGTTTGTAAAAAAAATGTTTTAAATCATTTATCACGTCACTACCCCTTTAGTTCGGGCGGAGGTGGGTCCAGAACAAGACATAATTTGCGACCGGTCGCTACTCTTGTACTGGGTTTGTCTCTATGGTAACTACCTGCCCGGTAGTTAACTTGGTGAATGGCCTCGGGGGGAGCTCACAGTTGCCTTGATCCTCGAGGCAAAACTGGTTGGGCTCCTTCCCGCGGTTACTGCCTGTTAACTACCTGGTTCTAACGAGGAAACAGGTAGCACGGAAACAACCAGTTGAGCCTCTAGAAATCCAAACCCTCCTTACTCCGCATATCCCACACAGTCAGCTGCAAGCGATGACGTGGCATGTCGCAGCGGGCTTTCCATCCACTAAGAAGGATGGTTAGCGGTAGAATGCCACCCGCGTGTTTGTGCCGTGCGCGGGGACCCGTACGGATGGAGAACGAGATCCTGGTAGGTTGAGTCGGACGGGGGTCGGAGTCGTTACCCTTGAAAGACAACACGCCACTTTGGCTCGGGATTCATCTCACACGGGCGGTCACGTCCTAGCCAGACGTGATCAATCGGCTGTTGCGTCCAGTCAGATGGCCGCGGGCGAGTGCCCTGGGGTGATGGGGTCCATAGTCGGCGGCGCACGATTCCTGAGTCGCCTGTGGAGGTGACGATGGTTTTGGTGCCGTGCGGACTCATGGATAACTCATCCGGGGGCGCTATATCGGGCTGGTATCCCTGATGCGTCAAAGCATCCCCAGTAGGAGGGCTCCAAGGAGGGTGGGGAGCCAGTCTGACGAAGTCTTATGTGGTAGGTTAAATGGATTTCTCATTACCTAAAACGACGAGAAAGGGAGGACAAGCCGTACCCGCAAGGGAGGAGGCTAATGCGCAAGGCGCTACACTGGGTGTTACTGCAGGCCGCAACACTGCCTCTGGCAGAGATGCGGGAGCGGGCCCCAGCCACATAGGTGGACGTGGAGGTAGAGGACATGCTGGACCTGTTCACTTCAAAGGTGCCGTCCGATCTTTTCCCCAAGGGTCGAAAAGCGGACTCGCTCAGAAGGGACCCGAAAGGGGACCCACTGAAGCGACCGGAGGAGTGAGCAGCAAAGGCATGCCGAAGCCTACCGGCCAACCGTGCCGTGCAGCCCTTCCGAATCCGACTGGGAATGTGCCCCATGAAGCGAGTGTGCCCAAACCTCAGGGTGAGGGTGCACAAGCCGAGGGTTTCGTTCTCAGCAAGAGGCAGAAGTGGCGTAATAACGCGCGAGCAAGAGCCCGTCTGACTTCACAGACGGGCGCAGGTGTGACACCGGACGCACCTGCAACCGCGGCCCCTTCAGGGCAAAACAAAAGGCCACTGGGTTCGAGTGGCGACTCTACTCTGCTGGCTAGCGCCTCCAAAAGGACGAAGGTAGGGTCGTATGCGGAGGCGGTGGCGGCGGAGAGGATGGCCATTATCCCAGTGGACTACCCTGCCGTCAAGATTCAGGCTGGGCATCTGTCCGCTATCCAGGGCGCAGTACTAGCGCTCCTGGACGGTGCACCTGATTCCCTGCCGAGAATCGTGCTCGGCAACATTGTGGGGGGCGCCCTCCACGTCAGTTGCCAAGGGAGGGGGGCCTCCACGTGGTTCAGCTCAGCAATCGGAGGAGTGGAGATTGCTGGACTGCACCTTAAGGTCGTGGACGCCAAGGATCTGCCGAAACCGGTCAAAATGGCCTGGAAGACGCGGGTCGTTGGCGCCCAGGACGTTAAACTAATGCTCCGTGTGCTGCAGAGGCTTAATCCTATGCTGCATACGGAGCAATGGAAGATAGTGGACACCCTGATGTCAGACGCAAGCACCCGACGCATCATCTTGATGGATCGGGAGTCGGCGGATGTCATCAAGGCGTCCAACTATCAACTCTTCTCGGGGGTGGATCTGAGCTCTTTCAAGCTCCTCGAGGATGCGGAGGAGAGGATGCTTGGGAGGGCGGAGGTCGACCACCGGGCAACCGGGGGCGGGGCGGCCACAGAGGGCGATGTGGCCGCGTGTGGGGACGCGAACCCAGTGGGTGGTGCGGTACTGGAAGGCCCAGCCGATGACGCCGCAAACGTCGAGGCCAAGGAGGCACTGTCGGCAGACGGTGCGGAGGCCAAGACGGTAGAGGCAGAGGCGGGCACGGAGCCGGACGCGACGATGGTGGAGAGAGAGTGGAGGGAGGATCGTGCTGGGTCACGCATGGGTCGAGAGTCATCGCCGTTGTCAACGGTGGACTCGGAGGCCTTGCGTGATATGGCTGATCTGTACCTGGGATGCGACCTCTCCCCCATGTCTAGCGAGGCGCCACCACAGGCCGCTGATCTCAGCAGGCCCAAAACCACATAATGGCGCAATGGCGGGTGTAAGGTGTGTACAAATTAACCTACAACACAACAAAGCAGCCACAGCCCTTCTGGCGAGGCAGTTAATTAATGATAAATTCGATATTGCTCTAATACAAGAACCATATATTTATAAAGGGGAAATTAGAGGTTTGGGCGGAACTGGCGGTACCATACTGTACCACTGCTCCGATGATAATATGAGGACATGCATCTACGTCAGAAATGGCATCGATGCTATGCCTTTACATGCTTTCTGTTCCAGGGATCTTACCAGTGTTAAGATCCAGAATAAAGGGGAGGGGAAGGCTCTTATCTTCTCGTCAGCCTACCTCCCTTACGAGGCGACGGACCCGATTACACAACAACTGCGGGATCTTGTCGTCGAAGGCAGCAAGGCGAACACCGACCTGATCATCGGCTGCGACGCGAACGCTCACAATGTCATCTGGGGCAGCTCGGATGTCAACAAGAGAGGGGAGAAGGTACTGGATTTTCTGGTGAGTTCCTCCTTACAAATTCTTAATAAAGGCAATGAACCAACCTTTGTCAACGCAAGGCGAGGTCAGGTAATTGATATAACGTTGGCTTCCAATAACACTAGCAAAAGCATCAACTCATGGCATGTTTCTAAGGAAATTTCTCTATCAGACCACACATACATATGCTTTAGGTACAATACGAAGATAGATGTAAAAACTGTACTCAAAAGGAACCCTAGGAACACTGACTGGGAAGCGTACAAGGCTGACCTGAAAGTGGAACTGGGTGATCCGAAAGGTAACCTCAATTCCATTATTGATATAGAGTTTGAAGCTGACAAAATAGTTCAAGCGGTATACA
Source organism: Apotomis turbidana (assembly GCA_905147355.2). Taxonomy (NCBI): domain Eukaryota; kingdom Metazoa; phylum Arthropoda; class Insecta; order Lepidoptera; family Tortricidae; genus Apotomis; species Apotomis turbidana. The sequence goes on along the minus strand of LR990292.1, from coordinate 20,815,968 downwards.
CAGCTTGGACCAATAACTGCCCGGAAAAGAAAACTCTGGCAAAAAGAATACCCTGGTGGAATCCAGAGATAGCAAAACTCAGGAAAGAAACCAGGGCTATATTCAACGACGCAAAAGCCTCAAACAACTTTGAGAGTTATGCTCACAAGCTCACAGAATATAATAAGGCTGTGAGAAAGGCAAAAAGAAGCGCGTGGAGGGGTCACTGCGACCAAATAGGGTCTATACCAGAAGGTATGAGACTAACAAAAGCACTAGCTGCGTCAAAGTCAGTCCCGCTCACAACCATTAAGGGTAGGGACGGGAAAATGACGGAGACAGGGCTAGAAACCTTAAAAATTATGTGTAGCACACACTTTCCAGGCTCAGTGATACACGAGAGCGAATTAGACGATGTTGCAATTAGTGTATTGGAACAAAGCGCAAGCACAACCAGACACAATTGGGACACGTCGAAAAAGGTAGTAGACCATAACAAATTGAAATGGGCAATTTCAACGTTCCAGCCGTTCAAGGCTCCGGGACCAGATGAAATCTACCCAGTACTACTACAAGAAGGCGCAACCGTACTCATTCCTCATCTGAGTAGACTGTACAGAGCGTCTATAGCATTTGGACACATACCACGAGTATGGAGAATGGTAAAAGTAATATACCTGCCTAAACCAGGCAAGGCAGACTACGGAGAAGCCAAATCGTACAGGCCTATAAGTCTGTCTTCATTTTTCCTAAAAACATTGGAAAAATTGGTGGACAGACATATAAGGGATGGTCCATTAAAAAGACGTCCGTTGCACAAACTACAATGTGCGTACCAACCTGGAAAGTCAACCGATACCGCGTTGCACCTGGTAACAACCAGAGCCGAACGGGCCATAGAAAATCAGGAACTATGCCTGGCGGCTTTTCTAGACGTGGAAGGAGCGTTTGATCGCACCACGTACCAAGCTATCAGTGAAGCAGCTGCAAGACATGGCATAGAACCGACCATCTGCAAATGGATAGGCAACATGTTAAACGCCAGGCTAATAAAGTCGTCTCTGATGGGAGATGAAATACTAGCTACGGCTACAAAAGGGTGTCCCCAGGGAGGAGTACTCTCACCTACTCTATGGAGTCTGGTGGTAAACTCCCTAATGGAGGAACTCAACAGTGGTCCTATCTATACGGTAGGATATGCAGATGATCTGGTGATTCTCGTAAATGGGAAATTTCCCAGTACGGTATCAGCAATTATGAGTGAAGCACTGAGGAAAGTGGAGAAATGGTGCAACAATCACCAACTATCCATTAACCCAGGCAAAACAGTGGTAATACCATTCACGAGAAAGAGGATTCTTAAGGACATGCAGGAACTAAAACTGTATGGACAGGTACTCGAAATGTTCAGTGAGGTGAAATATCGTGGTGTCATACTAGATAAGGAACTCAATTGGAAAAAGCATGTCGATCACACCATAACAAAGGCTCTCAGAGTATTTGGGATGTGTAGATCAGCGTATGGTAAGACGTGGGGATTAAGCCCAAAGGTACTAAAGTGGATTTATACCATGATGGTACGACCGATCATCCTATATGGCAGCCTCGTATGGTGGCCAAGGACGTTGAGGAGCACATGCAGAGACGCCTTGACGAAGGTGCAAAGAACGGCGTGCATGGCTATAACAGGGGCGTTTAGAACTACGCCAACCGCGGCGCTAGAAATATTGCTAGATCTACCACCGCTACATATAGTGATACAGTCCGAAGCGCGCAAATCGCTGCACAGGATAAAAACAATGGACCTGTGGAGTTATTGCACGCCGAAGACTAAGCACACTAACATGGAAAGCAACAATTTTCTTGACAGAATAACAACCATGAGCTGCGATAAAATGCAGCCTAAGTTTGTATTCAATAGGAACTTCAAGGTACAAGTTCCAACGAGGGCGGAATGGGCCGAGGGTCGCGAGCCACCTACAGCGGATGGTGAAGACATTATTTGGTACACTGATGGATCAAAAATGGGATCAGGTACGGGAGCAGGCATTCATGCAAACGACTTCAATGCAAGTACAAGTATGGGAGGTTATGCGACTGTCTTCCAAGCGGAGACATACGCTATAATCGCCTGTGCCCAGGAGAACATAGATAGACTTACCAGAGGGAAGCACATCTACATACTCAGTGACAGTCAAGCGGCACTTAAAGCGCTAGGTGCGCCTAAAGTGGATTCTAGACTTGTGTATAATGGCGTCCTAGCTTTGAACAAGCTTGGAAGGCACAATAAGGTGCAACTGGTATGGATCCCAGGGCATGAAGGCTTCATCGGTAATGACATTGCAGATGAACTTGCTAGAAAAGGGTCTGCGACAAGTTTCATAGGACCTGAACCATGTGTGGGTCTCTCGCAGGGAACCATAGCAACAGCCATCAAGGACTATGCCAAAAACCAGCACCAACAAGAGTGGAGGAAAATGGCGGGCTTGAGGCACTCAAAGCTATTCATGGAATGTATAGAATCAGGCTGGACCAAGAAATTATGGGAATACAGCAAAAGACAGCTCCGAATCATAACGGGGGTGTTTACCGGTCACTTTGGGGTCAAAGGACTATTGGCCAAGTTGGGACTGTCTGACAATACAGATTGTAGAATGTGTGGCGAGGAGGCAGAGACAATGAAGCACATACTGTGTGGATGTCATGCCCTCGCCAGACTCAGAATGAAGGAATTCGGTATTGGTTACCCAGAACCGAAGGAATTCCAGGCACTACCAACTGGTTCCATCATCCGATATATGAAGGTGGTGGAACAATCCTTTGAGTAGGCGCGATGGGGGTAACTACACAAAAGATCCCATTGGGTCGAAGTGTATCCGCAAGGACCCCTCCCTAATAAGATAAGATAAGATAAGACCCCTTTAGTTCACTTTAAGGTAAGGTGTTTTAACGCATTCACTGCCAACAACGCATGCGTTCACCGTCATACAAGTTTGTTCCTAGGCCACGCCTTCTGGCAGTCAATACGTTAATAGAAAAACTTAGCGATCATGACTGACTATTTGTGGTTAGACTAGCGTTATAATAAGCCATCGTAGACAAGAAAGATCATTGATACAAAGACCATAGCTTAAAAAAATTGAAAAAGGAGTAACTTGGTGGATGAGATCGGGAATCGAACCCGGTACCCGGTACCCGGGACCAGATTACCGGTCCAGCGCGTTAACCACTTCGCTACCCTAACTCCAAGAAACTTGACGATTTTTTCCTTATGCTTTGTGTGTCGATCTTTGCATTGTTTATTTGAAAGGTTTTTACATTTTAGCGACCTCTGTTTGAATACTTTAATATCCAATTTTATTTAAATCAATGGTTTAATTTAAATAAAATTGTGGTGTACCCACATTAAAAAAAATGAGACATTACAAACATGTTTCATACATTTAACAAAAATCATTACAATTAAATTAAAACTAAATAACAGCTTTTAAAAAATACCATTTTAACTCAACTCTGTATTCAATTATTAATTATTTCCAAGCGTACAGACGGTTTTCAATTTAATGAAATCACGTTAAAATGTTGCAGGAAAGTTCGCAATTTCTCCAAAACATAATGATAATTTTATTTATGAAAGCCAGCGAAGCCAGTTTCACTTCGTTACGGATAATTTTGTTACTTAATTTTATTTTAAACATATTCAATTTATTTTTTAATTACTTGCCCCAAATCAAGCGGCACCCTGAGTTAGGATTTTTATAATATTATTTATATGTATATTGGAAAATTTCAAGCCTAACGAATGAAAATTATAGATGATGAATAATACAAATCTCCCCACCAAGACGAACAATTATTATATTGCATTATATTTTTTGAAGTCCAATTTATTTGAACAGGCTCTATACTCCGGTCGAATGATGATCCCTTGGATACTTCTTTAGATATTTCAAAATATCGAACTTTGTGAGTATGTTTGTCACTTCTTCAGCGCGGCGAGCAGCTTATTTCTAACCCCCGACAAAAAAGAGTGAAGTTATAAGTTTAACATGCGTATGTGTGTCTGTCTGTGGCGTCATAGCTCCCAAACGATTGGACCAACTTGAGTGCGAAGTCGAAAGACTTGTCCATCGAAATGGTTATCACTGTTATCAGCTATGTATGGTGAAAATAAGACCAGCAGTTTCCTATATATGCACCTTTAATTGGAACAAGTGACAGGATCTCAGCCTATATTGAAGCTAAGAATTCCAAATGTAGTTAATGTTCAGTTTAAGTAGCATCTTCTGTATCACTCATTGAATGAGAGTCATGATGACCAGCTACTTGTGTGGGGGGTGTTTTTTTTTTTCATTTTATTTAGGTTATATAATGTGTAGTGTAGATAGTGTTAAACAATCTGGCTGCCAACTAGCACGCATAAAGCGCTTGTTAACCTGCCCGGCTCGAGTGGACTCTAGTAATTAGTGGACACACCGCGGCGACCACAACCTACTACTATACTGCAAATTGTGACGTCCTATACAGGATGATTTGCGAGTCATGAGCAGGAGTTATAGGGGTGATGGATTACTTGAGCAACTTTCACTATGGGATCAACACACAGGTCCGTCCCCATATGAAGTACTGCTGTCATCTCTGGGCAGGAGCATTTTGGGCACTTTGACTCGATTCAAAGACATGCTGTGCAGAAATTCCGTGATCCTAAACTTACAAGCGATATCGAACCCCTCAATCTAAGGAGAGACCTCGCCTCCTTGTGTCTGTTCTATCGCTTGTATAATTGGTTGTGCTCTGAGGATTATTCCATCACCGCTCTGCTCGCCGTCGGCAGGGTATTCATCCCATACCCTGGAGTCTAATAGTCGCGAACGGTACGGTTCCAAAGGATTTTTTACCCGTGAACGCTATAAATTGAGCTCCCTGCGGAGGTTTTCCCGGGAGACTACAGTATGGAGAGAGTGCGAATCCTCTGGAGTTGCAAGCGTCTATAGGCTACAGTAACCGCTAACCATCAGGCGGGTCGTAAGCTTGTTTGCCAACTCTGTAGTATAGAAGGAAACTAAAATTGCAAACCAAAAGACATCCGTTCAATACATTTCGGATAGTTAGCGATCAATGAGCTAGCAATTAAGTCTTAAATAAAAACACAGTGTGGCCGTCCCGAACAACCCTTTAACTCATGCTCACGACTCCTGAATTACCCTGTATACCTATACTATTTTGAAACAATTGTAGCGCGATGTACGATTTAAATAAGGATGTATGATGATTTATTTATTTAAACTTTATTGCACAATACAAAAAAGTACCAACGGCGCACTGAATGCCTTTAGGCATTCTCTACCAGTTAAACAAAACTATGCAGTCACAGAAATGTGTAAAATTATGATTGATAGGTAGCGGTTAAATCCTGACAAACGGTGCTCGTAAATTCATCGATATTTACCCTCTTCTTTCTAAACTGTATTAAGTTGGATGAAAAGTATAACCTTTTTAAATGTCCAGCTGTCCCAGCTGTAAAGTTTTGGATAAAATACGTGTAGCCGTTTTAGCCTTAAAGATATTTCGACAGAAAGATGGCGCTGTAATAAATGTCCATACATGACAAATAAAACGCGCATCGCGTTGTTTAGATTTTAACCGCAATTATGACCTAATCTACCTAGGAGCTCCCTTTAAGCTTCGTTATATTTTGGGTATGCATCGGACGTTTTCCAATAAAAATCGGCTCCTTGTTTCTTTTAAAACTTTACGTTATTGAGTTCATCTTACTCAGAATCCATAGCATTTTCAATGTTAAGAACAATAATATTTCCAAACTTACATAAAAAAGTGTCCTAAAATCCGTTCCATTACGTCACGTTTGGATATAAACTTTTATTTGCACGAGCGTTACGCAATGGAAACTAAAATTCCCATAAAAAATTTGGTTTGCCTTTTTTCTATTCTTCACATTGAAAATTCTATCGATTCTGAGTAGGATGAACCTAAATACGTCAAGTTCTGGAAAAAACAAGGATCTGTGTTGTTTTTGGAAAAAGGCTCATCTCCGTAAAATATTGAACAAAAAACGTGTCCCACCATAACTATGTTAAACGAAATGAATCCACAATTACCAAGCAGCAGTGTATGTAAAAATAAACTGAATACCTGGATAAAAACTGTACAGATTGCATATTTACCTTTGTTCGCAAGAGTTTAACTGGAATATTTCATGCGCTGCAAACAGAGGTCTGCAAACACAGGGTTAACTATCACTAGACTCCTCTTTTTTTCTTTTAAACATGACTTGAACTGTATCAGGGCTATCACTACCAGTGACACGGACTTTGTGTGGGAGTATAACCCGCTGATGACATTATCTCCGCGCCACAGGAGTGATTTAATAGACTCCGTTAACATTCAAATTAAGTCTTTCGTTTAGCTGTTTGTGTATAGTTGCGTTTTTATAACCCCCGTCAAAAAGTGTTGTAAGTTTAACGTGTGTACTCTGAAAGATACATAATGACCTAAATTCAAAATTTAAAAAAGGCATGTATTTAAATCGATATCTGTATATTCCCTTTTTTCGTTCAAAATATTTGAAAGTTTCACCAAAAATACTGACTTGCACACTAATTATGCACACTAAATAATGCGAATTCAATATACTATTTAAAGGTTTTACTGTTTTACTGGATATAAAAAAAACTAAGCTAACCTAACCCGGCCGAGTCGGATCTTAGTGTGCAGTGCGAGGATAATTAGTGTGCAAGTCAGTGTTATTGGTGAAACTTTCAAATATATCCGATGTACGAACCATATTTTTGGTGTGAATTCGGTTAAAAAGGTCATCTCGTTTTGTATGATGTTTAAGTTTTTTTTGTAGGACATGTTCAGTTAATCAATTGTTTTTTTGCACAGCATTCGTTTTTCTGGTACGCATTCAGTTAATTAGAGGAGTTACCTAGTGTGCTGAAAAATTCAGATGTGCATTTAAATATATCCCTTTAAAAAACCCCTGCCCCAAACAAACTAAGCTAAGAACCATTTCGACAGACAAGGCCTTCGATTAAAAAAGCCGCATTTAAATCGGACCATCCCCTAGGAGCTACGATGCCATGGACAGACACACATCTCCGTGTCTGTGTAAACTTAGACACCTCTTTTTTGTCGAGGGTTATAAAAGCATTTATATAAAATTGACATATAATGTATTTGTGCATTATGAATAAATGAGTATGAGTATGAGTATGAGTATGAGTATAGATATGTGTATCTGTGTAGGCATGTGTCTGTCTGTGTATACAATACATACCTAAGGCAGTGAATTCGTGAATGTCCAAGATCGCAGGTGCTTGTGGCCCGAACCGAAGGAAGTGGTCATGCCAAGAAGTGGTCATATCAGGAAGTGGTCATGCCAAGAAGTGGTCATATCAGGTACTGGTCATGCCAAGAAGTGGTCATATTAGGAAGTGGTTATGCCAAGAAGTGGTCATATCAGGAAGTGGTCATATCAGGAAGTGTCATGCCAAGAAGCGGTCATATCAGGAAGCGGTCATGCCAAGAAGTGGTCATATCAGGAATTGGTCATGCCAAGAAGTGGTCATATTAGGAAGTGGTCATATCAGGAAGTGGTCACCAACCGAAAGGAACGTGAGGGCCTAAATTTTGTCTAAAGTTTTAGGTCTTGCCTTGGCTAGAAAGTGAGCTTTTCTCTCCGCGTAGAAGATCCCACTTGCGGCCTAGGGTGACGCAAAACTTATAAAACCCCTCTTTATTGTTTCTTGACGACGCGGTTGGCGCAGTGGATAAGCAACTGCCTACTGAGCCGACGGTCCTGGGTTCGAATCCCGGCAAGGCCAAATATTTGTGTGATGAACTCGAATATTTGGGCCTGGGTCATAGATGTTATTTGTATTTAAGAATATATTTATCTGTTTAAGTATGTTTATCGTTGTCTAGTGGCCATAACACAAGCCTACTGGAGCTTACTGTGGGACTAGATTGGTTTGTGTGAGGTTGTCCAATATTAATAAATTTATTATTTATTAAATTATTGTCGGAGAATATAAATAGTTTCCAGCACGATTTATTACTGATAGACTACACACTCTCATCGACAGTTCGCGTGATCATCTATATTAAAGCTCAGTAGGTGTGAACAAGTTTTTTTACAATCAAATATGTGTTCGGAGGCGGTGAATCTGTTACTTGTATGAAAAAACGGCGATGTAGCACGCAATATTCGTTGTTAATGATTTATTCTTGCTGCATTACATATTACCTACTACTACTGACGCCCGCCCCGGCTTCGCACGGGTGCAATGCTGATAAATAATGCATGTAAATACATATACAACTTTATCTTGAATCACTCTATCTATTAAAAAAAAACCGCATCAAAATCCTTTGCGTAGTTTTAAAGATCTAAGCGTATATAGGAACAGACAGACAGCAGAAAGCGACTTTGTTTTATATCTTCTCTTCTCTTCTTCTTCTTTGTCGTTACACTCTTGGCAGAGTGGTCGTGGCTGTCATTCCTTGTGTGGCAAGCCTAACCACACGGCGCCATTCTTCTCTCACACCCGCGCGTCTGGTGTTTGTTTTATATAGGCATCGGATAATCGCATGCTTTTATACCTAAACTTTGGCGGCGGCTTTGTTGTTCAGTTGTAGGCTTTGTTTGAGGTATGAGTGAGATAGCAATAGGATTTTGTCAACTTTAGGTAAATATCCACCTGAATTTCCGATCCCTATTTATAGTATGTAGTGATAATGATGTGAACTACTTTTCTCGGCGCCTTGTCCGGAAGGACGAGGCGTGTCAGCTCCAAGACAGGCAAAGGGCCCCCATGGACCCGCAGTCAACATATGAACAAAAAAAAAAGATGTGAACTAGTATATGAGAAGTATTTTATATCGGTCGGTTATTTGTGAAAAAGTGATTTTCGAGAACAACTAAACGAGTTACTTTTAGACATCGAAATCGTCATTTATGTGCCTTTGTCATTGATATTTGAGGAGTTCTCCTGATTCCTCATAGAGCCCTTTGACTCCCAGAAACTTATTTCGTCGAGTGATTCATTTCGCCGAAAAATCATTTCGCAGACTTTTTCCTCTGTGGTCACACATTTTTCATAATTCTTGCAATTATCATTGTATTGATTAGGTTAGGTTAGGTTTGTTTTATAACAATGTCAAACAGTTTACGATTGCAAGGAAAAATGATTGATAGGCGAAATGAAAGATTCGACGAAAAACTAATCTAGGTGTCACAATACAGACCCTTCATAGATTTCGTCATTAGATCTTCAACATATTTTTATGGGACATCGATGGATGGAGCGATTTTTATGGGATAGGATAGCGGGTCGTAACTAGAGGAGGTGAGCTGAAAATCGAGCTCTGTGGCGTGCCATGGGAAAGGCCTATGTCCAGCAGTGAACTGATACGGGCTGATGTGTTGATGACAATTGTGCAATTTCTATTATTATTAACGTACCAAAATAAAAACGTTGTTTTAGTCACCCTTAAATGCTAATTATATCTATATGTATTATATTTTGGAATTACACATATTTTATTATATTAAGACATTAGTCCTCAGTGTATCTGTGCATACTAACTTGTTCGTTTGTCTATCTTCTTGCATATCCCATTATTTTCTCATTTGCTCAAAGGTTAACTGGAAGAGATCCCTTATAGGGATAAGTTCGCCTTTGTACATGTTTTATTTTTATGTTTTGAAGTTTTGTGAATTATTTTTGTGTACAATAAAGTGATTACATACATACATAATACTGCTACAAATACAATTAATGTAAATTACAGCTGTAGATAATTAAATTTACTATTGAATAGAGGCTAATCGGTTTTAAAATAGTTCTAATGGCCTGCGGTGGCAGCCATAATTCACAGCCGTCGCCATTCTAAAACCAATAATGAGGCATTCAATGTGCTATACGGGTTTTGGTATTATGTAGTTGTAACTAGAATTTGCAAATTCGTTTGAAACATATATAAATACGCCTACAACGAGAGCATTCGTACAAAAGATTTGCGAAGGACGATGCCGCTTTTGGTTCTATGTGTGCGTGTCTACGAACCAATCATAGAGACGTTTTGCTTGTGACATTGTGTGACAGATGCGCTCACGGACAAAATTTAGCCCATGGCTAACCAAAACTGGCTTCACATTCAAGCGCTGACTAGGTTTCTAGGGGTATTTATTCTAAAGTCTGAAAAAGAGACTCCTTGCTGTCCGTCTATCCGTCCATCTGTCTATCAAGACCCTTTATCCCGGGAACGCGTAAAGCTATCGAGTTGAAATTAAAACCATATACAGAAGTCTACCCTTGAAACGGAAAAAATCAAACTTCTAAGTTAACGTACAAAAAAGATTATAGCCGTTTATGTCGCAAGAAACGGATATTTCATTAGGACTCGAACCCAGTATCTTTGGATTACCGGTCCAACGTTATAACCTTTCGACCAGGGACGCACTGTACGTACCTATGCTTTCAATTTCTCCGTCAATTTTGATCTCTGTACCTGTTTTTTTTTTTTTTTTTTAAGTATTTAACCTTGTCGTGTGGAGCTTTGTATCTACTTATATAGCAATTAAAAATGTTGTGTTCATTTACCCACATTAAAATGCATGTCGAAAAACATAAGTGTTTTTCAAAATAAAATATTATAAACCTAAACCGATACAAATATCAAAGCACAAAGAAAAATTTAATGCGTAACCTGGCGGAAAGGACCGGGAATCGAACCCCGGGATTACCGGTCCGGCGTGTAATTTGTATCCATGGTTTAATATAAAAATTGTGGTGTGTATTCAAAAATAATGAGACATAACAGTCATGTTTCATAAATGTATATTATACGAGTATACCTGTTGTTTAACAACTATACAATCTCTATGCGTCCTGAAACCACTGTGACGGGTTCTATAAAAGCACACATTTAATTAAAGTCAACCAATACGATCCATAAAGAGACCATAATGTACTTAGAGCCATTAAAAGTTTATGCTTCGAACCATTATGTGAAATTTATGCTGTTCGGTTGAACTCTCAATAGTTTTATGCTTCGCTTTATGCGTGTGTCTCGGGAAAACAGGAGAAAATACGTAACAACTAGGATGAATTTGTTTGTATTTATTTCCTGTTGAGGTGTGCAATAAAGAATATTCTATTCTATTATATTCTATTAATTAAGATATAAAAATAAACCTTTTTAATGCTCAAAGTAAAGATTCTCTGACGAATCGACGACTATTTATAACTTAATTATAAATTGACATTGTTGGCACACTAAAGGTCTTCATACGTTTACGAGAATATCACTAAATACTTAAAAATAAAACAATCAAGTACCTATCAAAATAGCGGAAAGCCTGTTTCTTTATTTTTTCAATCACACGATAACATAAGAGCCAAATCATCTTCTGTCACTCACACTCTCGTTTTGTCAAAAGGTGACGGATGCTTTGTCACTTATTTATCGCGTGCGTGTATTTTGCCAAATGAAAATCTTAAAAAGTTACCGACTGATATTGGAACTCAAATTGCAAATGGCCCATCCGCGTACCTCTTATATCTGCGACACTACAGGCTAATGTCACATTTTCATAAATCAGGGTTAATATACTCGATCAGGAAAACATAAACATTTTCAATGTTAAAAATATTTTATTCTACTCGACGCATTTGTATGCGTCGCGACGCATACAAATAGCTCAGCCATCATGTCCATGTAACACGTGCTGGCTCAAAATAACTGTCACTAAAAGCATAGCTATCATTCATCTGTACCTACGAATGCAGTCATTTAAAACTCTGATACTCGTGGTATAAAGTCACTATTTGACTACCTTCTATATAGATGTTATTGTAGCAATTTACTGGAATTTGATGACATAAATGTGCATTTGTCGCTCTTGAGAGACTACGTTTAAAGGCGCGTTTTGCTAATAGTTTGTATGGAATGTATGGATATAGAGTGTGGGCGTGCCCGTTTAAGGTTAATTTATTTTTATTAATAGCTGCGAAGCCAGGTGGGAGACACGCGTCGCTAAAGGTGACCGAAAGGTGACGTTTTTTTAAACATACAAAAAAGTTATAAAAAATCAAAAAGGTTCACGCAACTCGGCGACGCCATTTAAGATTTAACTTGTTGTCGAAAACTGAATATCGGATTTAATACAATCATCAATATACGAAATTTACATACAACTAGAAGGCCCGCAACTTTGTACGCGTATTTTTTTTATACCGTAGGTAGTCGGGTAAAAAGTATCATATAACCATATTTGGTTGTCCATCCCTGTATCGAAATTGGTTAACATTTGTTCAGCCGTGATATACTCGTAAATAGTAAATAAATAAATATCGGACAACCTCACACAAATCGATCTAGTCCCAAATTAAGCTCAAGAAGGCTTGTGTTATGGGTACTAGACGACGATATACATACTTTTATAGATAAATATATACTTAAATACATAGATCAACCACGACCCAAGCACAAATATTCGAGTTCATCACACAAATATTAGCCCCGGCCGGGATTTGAACCCGGGACCGCCGCTCAGTAGGCAGGTGTCTACAAACCGAGCCAAACGCGTCGTCGAGTGATGCAAGGACAAAGGAAATTATGCCCAATAGATGGCGCTAGACTAGCATAACGCCGCAAATTATATATTGCAAAGGCGCAGGTTTGTCAGTGTGTTTGTACGTTCGTTACTTCTTCACTCTCAAACGGCTGGGCCAATTTTTATAGATTTTGGTATGAAGGTAGCTGACGCTCTGGATTATCACATAGTCTACTTTTTATCCCGATAAAATGTAATGTTTCAGTGCACTGTGGTTTTTCTTGTATGGAGACAGTGACAAAAGTCGATATCTCCGAAAGTATTAAAGATATTGAAAAAAGAAAAATATATTCGTGTTCGCTATTAAAAGATTTATTGAATAAATGATGAGAAATAATAAAAAAATCATTTTTATTGCAATAAAAAAAATAAAACTAATTAATTAAATTTATGTCAAAATTACTTGATTTTGATGGTTTATTTATAATGCTTAAAATTAATAAGTAACACTATTTAATTAAACATGCATAAATTTATACAAATAAATTATTTTAACGTTAACAATAAAATCATATTTCCATACAAATATCTGCCTGTTACGAGCAGGTTAAGTCATTATACAAAATAAAATCTTTTACGTATGTCCCGATATCTTAACATAATTAAAACTAACACTGACTATAAAATTAAACCCTTATCTACTTTATGAATCTAATAGACTAATTACAGATTTAGACAAAACAGTTTTTTTTTTTCAGAGGTAAGTTGTAAGGCTTGAAATCAATGGATCTGAATTTAATAAAAGACGATTCAAAAGATCCTGGTTGGTCAACTCGCGTGATATTTTTCTAGTATTTCTGAGCCTTTATATTTTTATTTGTGGACTCGGCAGCTTTTTCTGAGAGCTTTCTTTTGGAAACCAACATGTTGCCTATTATTTCAGCACCGTGAATAATAAGTGTTTTGCGTTATAAACGATAAAGTCTCGTTTAGATCCACTTCACATCTATTACTATGCTTACTTGGTACTGACGAAGTATTCAATAACGCACTGACAGCTGATTCGTCAATTTTTGAGAGCTCCGCCAATTTTCTTTGTTGTTGTCGCTTACTGCAAGATCCAAAATCTTTTTGTGGGCGGCCGATGTTCGAAGTACAATTTTCTTGTTCGGGCAATTGATTTTGGACGCCTCCGAAATCTGCACTATTTCAATTATTTCACGGATAGCCAGCCATTTTGCGTTGGTGCTAATGAAATTCTCTCGATTCTATTTGATTTTACCCAGAAAGCCATCAGCATTGTGATGAAGTATGTAATACGATTACTTAATGTCTCAGTATTAAGACTTTTATTTTCCGGCACATTTTTTTAAATTTCCTCTAATACGTGCTGAGTTTTCTCCTTGTTTGAACCTTTAAAATAACTCCATAATTCAAATACATGCATTCTTGTAAACTGCACCTGCAAAAAAGAACCTGACAGAAAGGAAACAAATGTTATAAGAATTCGATATTTTTCGTAGCTCCCTCTACGAAAAGCGTAGAGGCTATATAACCAAAGTACGGGCAAAATCGGGCAGCTGGTCTAAAATTATTCAAATACTTCATAATTTAAGGTTTCTTTCAAATATAATATTATTTCTATGAAAGTATCTGAACTACGTTGAATCTCAATTTGAAAATACAGGTAAGTAATGTTTTTGTGTAAAGTGAAGTGATTCGTAGCAGGTATATAAATACAAAATTATGAAAAGAATGACTATAAATAATAATAAAAAACAGAAAACATACCTTTGTCATTAATTTCCATAATGAATCACAAAGATGAAACCAACAACTTTTTAGAAATTCATCAACAAACAACTTGCAATTTAATGACTCACTGAGAAGGTTAATCACGTGGTGTAAGTGTGTTCACTTCAGAGGGTCAAAAAATAATGATGGTCTTCAATTACTTCAAAACGATTTATAGTTTTTTGTAGGGTGGTTATTACTAAGTACTTAGGCAATAACAAATTATAGTTCGAATGTTGTCGATTGTCAGAGATATGTCGTATGAAGGGGACCACAGTGCAGTGGGACGAGCAGGTAACACCGCGTTGCGCAGCTTGTTTTTTGTAGTAGGGCCTCGTGCAGGGTCCGTCCGGATTGTTACTACCGTCTTGCCTACTAACCCACCGCCAATTAGCAATGTTCGCATTGTTGTGTTCCGGTGTGGGGGTAAGATAGCCGGTGAAATTACTAGCATAGAGGCATTCTATCTTCGTCCTCCGCGTAGGCAAACACTTGGGACTCCTCTGGTGTTGCAGGTGTTTATGGGCGACGGTAATCGCTTTCCATCAGGCGATACGTTTGCTCGTTTGCCCCCTATGACATAAAAAAAAGGGAGCGAATCGACCATTCACATAAGTGAAGCGGAGCTGAGATACAGATTTCAACTCAGATGATGGGTCTATTCCGAAAGTCTCCGCTTCAGTGCACGCACCCTTATAAGCCTGGCAGCGCATTGCATCGATTCCCAACATCGTAGGCGGGTGATAAGCAATCATCCTAAAATACGTTGGATAATATAAATGTGGGAAGCGTTGCGTTACCTAATGGATGTGTCAGTGAAATGTCGCTTGTGTAGGGGCTTATGGGTTTACAGATATTGCTGGCGTGTGGGAGGCTCAGAAATGCCACCGATACATAATACACGTAATCGAAGCATTTTCAAGGGGGTTGGAGTGTCTTCGGAATTAGTAAGTAGAATTTTTATAAACGCACAGTACCTAGAACTTCGTCCGCGTATTTTTTTTTCTTTACCATAGTTGTTTAAATCGTATCCTATAACCATCTTTGAATGCCTAGCTATACCTGTACTAAAATTGGTTAAAATCATTCCAACCGTTTCAGCGTGACGAGAGGACAAAGAAAAGTTTACCAACAGGTGGCGCATCAAACTGGTGCATCGCGCTGTCAACATCTTTCCTGAAATAATGCCCACCATAGAAAACCGATTTTATAATGTGTATAATATTATGTCCAAAACCATCGTGCTGCTAGCATTTAAAATGTCCGTAAATCTTGCATTTAATTAGAACACTGGATCTCAAGGGTCAGATAGGTCACTACTATTATGTCAACTTTAGCGATATGCTTTATTAAGCTTCAAATTTAATTTTATAAACCAGCAAGCTGAAGTGGCAGTGGGCTATGGGCTATATGTCGTAGAGTCAACGACCACTGGGGCAAACAAGTTCTAGAGTGGAGACCGCGAATCGGTAAACATAGTGTAGGGCACTCTGTAACAAGGTGGAGTGACGACATTCGTAGGGCAGCTGGTGGTGATTCCAGGTGTGTGGATTGAAACATGAGACAATTGCTAAAACGAACTTATCCCGGAAAGGCATCTCTTCTAGCACCTCATTCCGACCGGAACTAATAACAAGTAACAAAATGGTTTCATTCCTCAGGCTATAGAGGAGACGGGGGAGGCGTCAAAGCCAATAATGTGACCGCGGGTAGTGGCAGCAAATATCCCGCTACATTGTCGTTAATTACACTCTCTTGTTAATATACAATGTTATTTAAATGTGACACTGGTTAGCCACAAACACTTCACATGTCATTTGCTGATCAATACGTCGTATGCAACTTTGTTAACTAATGGGAATAGTGACAGAGCATTTTCGTATAATTTTTAGAGTTCCGTATCTCAAACAGAGCTATAGTTAAAGCCTGACCAGAAATATATGAGGATTGTCAAGAGGGCGTTATTTATAAGTTTTATGTGGCAACAATTTTGCAACCAATCGCAACCAACTATAATGACATTAGTTTAAATATCTGTCAGTTCCACTACGTCAACCTCGTAATATCATTTAATGGAATGCACTCCTTCGCTGACTGTTTTTCGAGTAGTAAACACGTGAAAGTTAGTATAATAGTATTTATGATCTTACGTCACGACTGTGAATGGTTTTCGGCATTTTCTTTGGATTATTTTCTATTCTATTCTATTCTATTTTTTTAAAAATGGCAACCGGTCACAGTTAAGCGACCATTACTGCCAATGTCTCGTTGCCAATCGCACTAGGCGACTAGATAGAGGATTGATACCACGTTGTACGGTGAGTTGAAAAAATCGTGCTTTTTGTAAAGTGATAGCGATTTACAAAAAACCACGCGGACTATCGGGCCTTGACCCAGGAAGGGCTATGAACGCTTCAAGTTGAATTCTTAATTATAAATTAAGTAAGGAATAAAATACAAAACAAACTCAATAGTTCTAAATCCGATAGATTCCTCTGCTTTGATAAAAACGGTTTATCCCTTGAAAATAAAACGAAAACTTCAAAGACGTGAAATGCACATTTTCCGTCCAATCGGAAAACTAGTATTAGCACTTAGATTTAATTCTTCTTATTTGTAAACGGTACGAATCTAGTGTGGTGGCAGTGCCATGTTGGGACTAAAACTAATAAACGCATTCGTTTCACCCACGCCTCCTCTCGACACTGGTTTACGAACAGCTTTATCTTTATTTACTTTGTCTATTAACTGGTAGAGATGTAATGTTGAATTATGATGATTGATTACTTAAGGCCGTTCCCTGAGCCAGAGCCCCGAGCCCCTCCTCAGGCCACCCGTCCCTGTCACATAACAGTCACATTTCAAAAGAGTGACGGAGATAGAGCTTGCGGGCCGTAAGGCGATATCTTTTTACGATAGAATTTGTCGATGATTATTTATTTTAAAAATATTGCCTCAAATTATTGAAATTCGGAAGCTGTCAAATTACTATTTTAGTTATGATTGATTTTTCTCCTTTTTTGTTTCATAGTGTCACGTAGTGAAAAAACAAGTAAAGTTGGAGTAAACATTCGAATTGGAGGTTACTTTGGGAATTAATTGTATCGAGCGAAGTGTTATGAATCGTGTATCGAATGCTGTGTTATTAAAGATAATATAATCAAGAATGATATATATTTTTCCCTCGTTTACTAATATCAACGTTTCGTAGAAAAATAGGATAATTTTTGGGGTATTTTTGCATTTCTGGCTCAGGGAACGGCCTTAAACCACTACCTATTTCCCATATTGTTTTACTTATTTGGCACGTTTCGCATACTGATAGCCGAGCCGAATCATTATTTGTCCGAATATTTAGCTGTAAATTCGACCGCTAACTTTAAAAAACAGCTACCAGAAAAGTAAGTTAGGTTGGGTTAGAACTGCGATCCCGAATGGAAGATAACTGGTGCCAGAAAAGTAGGTTTTCGGCAATCAAAAGGTTTGCGTAAAGATCATTCGACAGTAAGAAAATGCGGTAAAAAGAGGATCGGCTAAAAGACTATGCTTATATAGATTATGCGATATAGAATTAACTGACAAAAAATGCGTAAACAGGGGAACACCCAGATAAATAAATCCATCACAACCATCGGCAACAACACCACTGCACTTTCACTGAGGAATATACTCCGCCCCTAAAGATTGCGTCCATGGCCGTCGCACTATCGACCCATCCTGCTGCATTCAGCCGACTCCAGGTAATCTTTGCCAGGTCCTCAGTCAACATGAGGACTTAACTATAACTTGGAATCTAGTTTTCCGATACGTAGAGTAGACGCTAGTCGAGAACTCTTCGGCCCCTGCCCTGCGGCTGTTGGTTCTACGGGTAAGATTTAATATTACATATTAGATTATTAGGTATTATACCAAAAATCACAGATATATTCTTCTTGGACAAGGGATTTAGCACTCAGGTTTAATCCGCATTGCTTTGTGCATAGTACAAATCAAGTTATAGCCATAGCCCTGTTGGGATTCAAACTGATAAACATTGTCTACTTTTGCCGCTTCACCTCTAGACCGCTCCACTGGGAACTATTTAGTAACGAGTCCTGTTGTAGATTTTTCTAGGAATTTATTACGATACACTTATACTATACAACCTGAGTTATTAGCTTACTTTTTCATTGCATTTTTTTGATAATATTAATTTTACATAGAACCTATGAGTAAAGTCCGACACAGTTTTTTTTTTTTGCGAGACGATGTTCGCTATTTTTTTAAGTGGGTCGAAGAGGTTTTTGGCTAAGAGTATGGGGTAGGGTATTGGTTATTGAATAGTACCCTTTTGATGCTTGGGTATTCTGATACCGATGTCAAAAAATTATTAAAATCTGTAAACCCCATAACGGTTATAGAGATAATGATGATAACAACGATATTTCGAACGATTGATGGCTTTAAGGTGGCCGCTATCAATCCCCATACATTTCCTGTAGGTTCTTCACACGGGTTCTTCATAGAGTTCATTAATGTTGTTATCTAAAATTATAGGTAAAAGAAAATCCTCTTTGTTTTCTTTCACAAAATGAAGAAAAACAACATGTTTACGCCTTTCATGCTACTTCTATTGCTATAATTTTCCCCTTAAGATAAACATCGTCGTAAATGTCGACCACAGTCTCACCATTTAGCATTTCTCTGTAAGTATCCCATCGAGGATTATTCCTACTAGCTCGCTGTCTAGGATACAATTAACTGCCTTCTAGAGTAGAAGCAATTAGGTTTAAATTGTCCTGACAAAGAGCACTTTACGAAAGCGAAGGAAATCCCTCGGGCGTCTTACGCGTCCGCCGTTCATTTTATTTAGGAGCAGAATATATTGTACCATTTGTACCTACATTGCTCGTCGCTCAGTTAAAAAGGAGGCTGATTCAACCGCTCTACCATCGCACTGCTCCCCTTCGGGTATTCATCCTCTCACGCTGGTTCTAGAGGAAATTGTACCCTGTCAAGGTTTTTCCGGGAACATGGTTTTTATTTTATTTTATTCTTAAACTGACCAGCGATTGACCTCAGTAACACCAAATGGCAAATGACGTAGGTATGATGGGGTCTATGG
Source organism: Apotomis turbidana (assembly GCA_905147355.2). Classification (NCBI taxonomy): domain Eukaryota; kingdom Metazoa; phylum Arthropoda; class Insecta; order Lepidoptera; family Tortricidae; genus Apotomis; species Apotomis turbidana. The sequence goes on along the minus strand of LR990292.1, from coordinate 20,796,508 downwards.
TGTAGCTTGCTGGTTCAGCAATAGCCTATTCACTGTTGCCTTGAAGACAACCAAATTATAATTTTCAGGAGATATACTACACGGGCTCCTCCAAGACGGCAGTAAATAGGTTCTTAAGGGGTGAGCAACGCTCGAGTGTTGCTCGTGTTCTGGCGTCGCAAGCGTCCAAAAGCGGCAGTAACTGCTTTACATCAGGCGAGGCTCATATTTGCTTTTTCTTTGTCACCGTCGCAGAAAAAGATACTGGTCTCGGCTGGAAATAAATGTAAGATGCCTCCCACAACCGCAATACATGGAAAACTTTTCTACGACCCTTACTTAAGTCCCTAATGAGGGATAGTTCATAGTTCATTGAAGTTTCAAGTTTCGTTTAGGTTCATTTAGTTCAAGGAATACATCATAATCACATTGCTCATCGCCGTAGTACCGATGGCTGTTGGGGCAGAATGATTCTTGTGTCGTGACTGCGTACTAGACGCAGTTTGGAAGACATGGTAGATCGACGATCTGATCAGATCGCGGGAAATAATAAAGGATGGCGTAGGATGCCAGATGTGAAGAACTTTGAAGGTCTTAATTAGTCGAGCAGGCCTCGGCTAATTGTCCGATCGAGCGAAACGAGCGAAGCCTCTCTGTTTCAGCTTGGCCAAAAAATCTTTCATATGTCCAGATGTTCAAATTTACGGTTGTCACCTACAGGTTGCGTTTCATCACCGCGTGACAAGTTTTTAGATAAAAAACATACTCAAATTGGTGCATTCGTTTGGGAGCTACGATGCCACAAACAGGCACACAGATACACAAGTTAAACTTATAACACCCTAACACCCTAACGCGCTGGACCGGTAATCCAGAGGTACCGGGTTCGACTCCCGGTACCTTCCACCAGGTAGCTCCTTTTTCAATTTTTCTTTAAGCTTTGATCTTTGTATTCATAGTTTAAATAAAAATTGTGGTACCCACATTAAACAAAATGAGACATTACATGTTTCATAAATTTATTATAACACCCTTTTTTCATCGGGGGTTAAAAGTGAAACAACGGAACAATGAGCCCGGCAATGGGGTGTATTGCCGGGTTCTTGATTTGATGGGCCGATAGGACTCGATTATTTGGTGCCGGGCACAGACTGTAATTGGGAAGCAATCGCCGGGTCCGGTTACGACGCAGCCTGGCATTAGTCGCCCCGTTTACTACGACGCTATAAGTTGAGTAACGAAAATGAAGCGCTCGAGGTACGCTATACAGCACGTGGCGTCATTCGATGGTAGCTTTGAGTAGTCAAATCTACCACCGAAATGACGTCACGTGTTCTCAGCCATTAAGTACACACACACAACAACAGTTCCAGCGCTCGGTGGAAATTCCGAACTTTGACTGTCATTGTCATTTTGACTCATAGTGGCACTATAATGTAAAAGTTTTATTTTTTCTGCCATAAATTACAGTTGTGTGCAATTTACACCACACTAAAATGTCATTTGGCTTTTAAAAAAATAGGACATTAGCCAATTAATAGATGATATGGATATTTTTCTGTTCTAATATACATTTTGATACACTATTATCTTATCATGTGAACCGAAAGATATTAGAATTAGACCAAAAGGTTGGTATAAGAAGGAAAGAGAAAATATAGAAGAGGAAAGGTAACGGGAGAGACAAGGGAGGAGGCAAGGGAAATGAAAGATGAAGCAGGTTATGTATGCACGATGCGAGTATTAATAAGTTTGATTCAAGTTTTTTTACACGCTTTTTGTACTATTTTACACAACCGTTGCTTATCACAAATCAAATGAGCTCAAATACGATGGGGGTATTTTGAGCTGTTTCTATGGCCACCTTCCGTTTCCGTCATCAGAACAGTTCCAAGATGTCAAATTATTATATCGTCACGTGAACTTACGTTATACATGCAGAATTTTCGATACAGCAAATAAAGAAAGGTTAAAATTGACTTCCAACACCTGATTACATTGTTTTGTTACAAACTAACAAATTTGATATAAAGTGTGATAAAAAGATTACGCTAGAGCGCTCATATCTTATAAGTCGATTAATACTCAACAAAACTGACGTTTCACACTTCGCTCTCAAGTTTCAAATATTATGCCGACGCGAAATGTATGAATGTGCGTATGAAAAGGAGTCGAGTTACTCATTGTGTGTTTACATCGGTAATCGTCGCTTAAACGCCGTTTGATCGTTTATCGCTACATTTTATCGCTTTGTTACTTAATAATGTATTATGTAATAGGAGTAATTGTCGTATAATTTATAGGTCTTTTTATTGGTTATGAATCGGTGCGCTTTAAGTGTGCTCTTTGTAGTTCTATAATACCACTTGAACATTTTAATTTAGTAATAGAACAGTTTAGCGTAGCGGACTATGGTTATCGTTAAGATTTTTACTTAATATAATTATGTTTTACTAAGTGTTTACTTTTTATTTATTTTTGGATTTTGTAAATTACTTGCTACAGTACAGGCAAAACTCATACAAAAACGTTTAACCGAAAACGGCACACGTTATTGGCGTTACGACGACGTGCTTTCACTGACAGTACGTCGAGAGGCGTAAATTAGGACCTTTGTTATACAGCGCCACGGCTGTGGCCGGCGATTTTATTAATTCTCAAAACTGCCGCTCCGTCTATATCCGAACATTTCTCATAGCTTTGCATAGCCTTGTGCAATTTTTGACTAGAATATTTGTGTATGACTGTCTGTTCCCCAGCACGCAATTTTCAGAATGGTCCTATCCTGTGTTCACGATCAGTGTTAAGAGACCTTATTCCCTTTAAATTTATTTTTTTTCATATTATGACAAATATATTGATAATTTCAACCAACTTTTTGAAGTGAATAATACTTTTCCCAGAGTTCTAGGTAGTAACATAGCTATTTAATGATTTTATTGCGTGCAGTCGAAAATAAGTTAAAAAAACTAATTTTCCGCTTGAATTTTGTCAATTTCGAGTAGTATTTGAAACAAAAATTATCAATCAAAAATTCAAACTGTAGGTTTCAAATATATACCAATAAATCCCAATAGCCCTGTTCTAGGTAGTAATATCAATAATATGTTAAGAAACATGTTTGATCAAAGAGAAAAATGTCTAAAACAATCAGCATTTTAAAAGGAATAAGGCCTCTTAAGGTTAGGTTAGAGAATTGCTTACGAGTACAAAGTATTAAGTATGAAAAAAAAGAAAAAATATTTATTGCCTCCACCACAAAGTATACAACTAATTTGTACAATAGTAGTAACAGTAACAGTAACTATTTTTGGAGTAGATAAATGAAGCACATCTTTAATCTTCTTGTACATAGCTTTATTTCATTCTTCTCCGTCTTCGTTACATATAATCTTGAACGCCAACCTGACTTATAGCTGCATCACGTTTTGATGCAGCTATAGGCAACCCGTTTGGTCGCAGCTGTGAGCATCACGTTTTGATGCAGCACCACGTTTTGGTGCAGATGGATGGGACCCGTTTGGTCGCAGCTGTGAGCATCACGTTTTGATGCAGCACCACGTTTTGGTGCAGATGGATAGGACCCGTTTGGTCGCAACTGTGAGCATCACGTTTTGATGCAGCACCACGTTTTGATGCAGATGGATAGGACCCGTTTGGTCGCAGCTGTGAGCATCACGTTTTGATGCAGCACCACGTTTTGGTGCAGATGGATAGGACCCGTTTGGTCGCAGCTGTGAGCATCACGTTTTGATGCAGCACCACGTTTTGGTGCAGATGGATAGGACCCGTTTGGTCGCAGCTGTGAGCATCACGTTTTGATGCAGCACCACGTTTTGGTGCAGTTGGATGAGACCCGTTTGGTCGTCGCTGTGAGCATCACGTTTTGATGCAGCACCACGTTTTGGTGCAGTTGGATGAGAATCACAGACATAAACTATACTTATGACAAACTTATCACAATATCAAGAACTATTTAAAACTTATTATTTTATTAAAGCAGTAACGTCTGCTAACGTAAACTAAATGTTTACAAATGAAGCGAAAATTGAAAAATTTAATGATTCGGACAGGATTCGTTTAGTTCATTCAGTAGGACATTTAGTTTACGTTAGCAGACGTTACTGCTTTAATAAAATAATAAGTAATTTGGGTGTAGCACATCGTTACTATCGATTCTCAACAAATTTGAGACGATGGTGCCGACGATAAAGTCTAAATCTTTACGGTAGATGGCGCTACGATGCCACCCTAAGGCATGTCGAAGCAACTGGTTGAAAAATTCAATGACTCTGACATCTGATTCGGTGGTCCAATTGGGAGGACGCCAGTGTTGGCCCGGAAAGCCGTTGGAAACGCAGGTTCGAATCCTGTCCGAATCATTAAATTTTTCAATTTTCGCTTTATTTGTAAACATTTAACTATTTAAAAGGCCACACCTAGTCTGTTCAGGGCGACTCTCGAATACAAACTGCCGATCCCGCGCCCGCTCTATTGTTTTGAGACCCTGTCGTCAGAAATGTAAACAGACTTGCTATTAAAGCGTACCTATAGTATCTAATTTAATATCGTTTTATCGAAAATGGGTCAACTAATTTTCCAAAACCTTACACTCGACCATCCTGACGACGTGCATGTCCCCATGCACGAACCAGGTGGAACCTTACACTCGGCTGGCAACAGAATCAAATAATATTAACGTGATCTCTAATCAAATATCACTACGAGTATTTCGACTTATATACGTACTGCACGTCTAGCATAACTGACACGCGACTTTCTTTCGTGCGACAAACAGTATTTGTCACTTTATTTTCACTACCAGTACCGTGCGAGCGAGGCAGTTGACACTGAGTCGCGCGACAAGCAGAGTCGCGATAAGATATGCTAGCCCTGCTGCGATATATCTCAATAACTTATTTAACAAGTAAGAATTACTTGTATATTCTATAATAGTGCTATGCATTGGTAATATTTGTCAAATCTTTGGGTAATATAAATAGCAAATAACAATTTGTAAAAATAATAATTGAGGTTATGCTTTACCTAAACGATAAATTCGAGCACGAACGTAACATTTTGGATAAATAAATTTTCAAATATATATCAATTAGAGATGATCCTCCTTCGTAACATCAATAGCTTTGTATAACATAAAATGATAATCTTCTCATTCGTCAAACAATGCCACAACAATACGGTATTTGATGACAGCTCAAATCAGGTACTCTTTATGAAATGTCAAAAACGATCTGTCAGTATGAAGCTTTATGATGATACAGGCTTGTGACGTCATAAAAAGCAGTAGTCAAAACACGTCTTCTTTTTAGTTACTGTACAATTAAAAATAGTGCAATGTCCAAAAGTTAGTGATAACTGTTAGTTTATTTGGTTCCGCGTATTTTTTAACGTGTGTTTAGTGGTTTCAATGCCACAATGTATATTCACTATTAGTCAAATACCGTATTGGCCGTAAATGTCGACAAGTAATAGAGTCATACATTTAAAAATAAAGATCTAAATTATCAAAATCACTATTCGTATGTAAGAAAAATCTTGAAATACTTTGACAGATTACATAAATTACATATAGCTTAGCCATATAGTCATTATCGTTTAAATTGTCGATAATAATATTATTGTGAACAACATATAGGTATCAATCAGTCAATCAATCGAATCACTTCTTTTTAAGAAACTGTGGCCCAAAGACAAATTACCTTAAATTAACATGTTTGTATATGACATACTTTTCTTCCCTTTCACTCCTTCAAATCCTGGCAATCAACTTGTACCGAACATTGCCAATGACTATCACAACCCAGACTGGATCTTCCAATGACGACATGAATTATTTTGACCAAGTTCTGAGAGTCTATTTTAGATAGTTGTTTTGGTTAAATCTCTAAGTATGTATCTCGATCGCTCTTTAGCGATAAGACCGCCTGTTGTCTACCGTTTTTAATTTGTTTATATGTGATTTCTTGTGTAAATGTTTTTTTGGTGTGCAATAAAGCGTACTTTTATTGTATTGTATGTATATATGTTTGGACTGGTTGCTTGCCCGTGGCCCTGATATTATTTTTGATACTTCAAGGTGTCATTAATTCGATATTTTACTTGATCGCGAAATTCAGAGATTGGATACATCGCGTGTCTTATCTCTTATCTTGTTTAACGTAGGACTAACCTTACTGTTAATTTCGGTTCCAAATATAATTTTTGCTGAAACCCTGCCAATAGCCTACTGCCACTGCATTGTTTAAGTCGCATTGTAGAGGTATATATATGTTTTTCTTTTTCCAATTTATTATCCCTGGGGTTTGGGGCAGTTAGCGAGTTATATCAATGCATTTAGTACTCGCTTACCTATCGTTGGGCATACTAATAACAAAAATACTAATATAATATTTATTTACTGTGTTATGTGAAAACTTGGGTTGCACTAACTAAAATAGGGCATTATAATTTTACTGTCGAGAGCTTATTTTTGATATATCATTTAGAATTTGATGGTGATTTTAATTTAATAGGTTCGTACTGCTTATATGGGTTTAGAACTTTCAAAATGTGTTAGTTGTAAGTATTATAAATTTAATCGGGTTTAATTTGCATATGAGTTAAAATAATTAAACAATTAAATATTAAGTGACAATCTTACACAAATAGACCCAGTCCCAAACTAAGCAAAGTTTGTACTATGGGTACTAGACGACGATATACATAGCATATAAATACATATATGTATATACGTAACATCAAATATTCAAGTTCATGGCACAAATATTTGCTCTGGCCGGGATTGAACCCAAGACCGATGGCTCAGGCGCACCAGCTTCGTGAATAATTTTATCAAGCTTTTTTTTTTTTACTTTTCAATGTTGTTCTAGTGAACGTACCTACTCAATATAATTATACTCAAATTTGTGGAATTCCTATCTCGAAATAGCAATCGTTCCCTTTATTACGTGTGTACCAAAGTAAGTTTTTCATTTTATTTTAAAGTTTAAATATGTACTGAAACATTGTGCTTATGCTTATTAACGTCGGAATATAGATGTTATAATACAAAATATTGATTACTTCTAGAGTCCGCTATAATTATCAAGTTGTTGGCGCAGGTTCTTTTCTTGTAAATGATGTAGGCGACCACCGAGGATATGTTACAAAATGGTTTATTAATCGTAGCGATTAAATTACAAGTTTAAATAATTGAAGATATAATTTTGAGCAGCGCATCTTGCGCTGTGGTCTGAGAGGCGAATGCCGCCCGCCGCCGCCGGGCGCGCGAGCGGCACTGGTGCGGGGCGCGGCGGGCGGCGCGTCGGCGCCGTGTTGTGGTGTGCGTGCGCCTCCTGCGCGCACACATGGTCAGGCCTTCCAAGGCCTTAACAGGCTGCCCCCCTTGGATCAGGAGCATCCTGATTCAACGACGATGGTAGTGGGCAGAGCCTGTTGTAAGCTCTGCGAAGAGTCCCCGCAGTGGTGAGGACGTCAGCGACGCGGTTGACGCCGTCGCTGCCCGGATGGACTGCCACGATACGTCCGAGCAGCCATCGGTTCGGCGGCAGGCGGTCGTCCTTGACGACGACCATCTCTCCCGGCTGTGGGTGTGTTCCGGGGCTGCGCCACTTGCTGCGGGACTGGAGTTCTGAAAGATATTCCTTATAGTATCTACTCCAAAAGTGAGCCTTGAGTTGCTGGATTCTGGCATATCTGGAGAGCGTCGATAGCCTAGTGTCTTCCACCTGGGGTGCGGGTAACATTGTGATTGTTCGTCCAAGCAAGAAATGTGCTGGGGTGAGTGGAATAAGATCCGAAGGATCAGAAGAGAGGGGAGTGAGGGGTCTAGAATTCAGTATTCCCTCTATTTGAACCAAGACAGTGTACATTTCCTCGTAAGTTAAATTAGTCATAGATAAGACTCGCTTCAAATGGTGTTTCACTGCCTTAACGGAACCCTCTGCCAATCCATTGAAATTTGGGCTGTAAGCCGGGCAAAATTTGAAATCTATTTCGTTTTCAGCCGCATAGGAGATTATATTTTTGCATTCATTTTTTAGAAATTTATATAGCTCATTACATGCTCCCACGTACTGTGTTCCATTATCTGAGATTATGGTTGCCGGCTTACCTCTGCGGGCAATAAATCTGTTTAATACTGAAATGAAGCCTTGAGACGTCAAATCGGTGACGAGCTCCAGGTGTACTGCTCTGACGGTCAAACATACAAACACTACAATGTAAGATTTGATTAAATGAGAACCACGACCCTTTTTGTTTAGTATCATGATTGGCCCTGCGTAGTCTGTCGCTGTGTGTGTATATACAAAGTCAGCATGTAACCTCTGCGCAGGAAGAGGGCTCATTATAGGTTGGTAAGTTTGCCCTGAGAACCGTAAGCATGTTATACAACTATTTGTTGTTTTTCGGCAAAGATTGCGACCACGTACAATCCAAAATTTATGGCGTAGCATAGAGTATAGTAACTGTGGTCCTGCGTGTAACAATATTTTATGATAATGTTGTACAATTGTTTTTGTGATATGATGCGATGCATGTAACAATATTGGATGTTTTGTGTCGTAACTATAATTAGAATTAGATAATCGACCACCAACTCTAATAATATTCTCGGTGTCAACAAAGGGGTTTAATTGTATCAGTTTGTCCTTTGGTGACAGCTTGCCCTTAAGAAGCAATGACTGTTGTTTACTAAAATGGTCCGACTGTACCCTTTTGCATAAAGAGTGTAATGCAGTCCTTAATTCTGCGATACTTAATGGGCCAAATCGTTTATTCGAGTTTTGGCAGTTGTGCTTGAATCTGTACATATAAGCGACAATACGTTGCATTTTACCAAAATTTGAAAACTTTAAAGTAAAGTCGGTTTCATCACTATCATGCAGCACTGAAGCTGCAGAAGTGTGGCATTGATATTTGATTTCAGGCAAGTTAGAAATGTCTACACTTAGAGGCTGTAATGGCCATTGCATAGGGTGTTGGTGTAAAAAATATGGACCTTCCCACCACAAAGTTGAGTGTTGAAGTTGTGAAGCATTTAAACCCCTCGACCCTATGTCCGAAGGATTCATGTTTGTTGGCACATAGTGCCATGTTTCTGGATGAGAAGTGTTAGTGATTTCAGTGATCCTATTATACACAAACTGTTTTAATTGTTTTTTGCACGTTTTAATCCAGCCCAGCACGATAGTCGAGTCGCACCAGTAGTATAATGAATCGATTTTTAAACGTAATGAATTTACAACCTTATTCATTAATTGTGTTGCTAATAAGGCTCCACATAGTTCAAGTCTCGGCATTGTTAATTTGTTTTTAAGTGGCGCCACCTTGCTCTTTGCGGCGAGCAGGTGAACCCTTACATGGCCACTGTTAGATATTGTACGTAAATAGATACAACCCGAAAATGCCTTTGTCGAAGCATCTGAAAATGCATGTAATTCAATGTGGACATAATTATCGCACACCACTCTACGTGGAATTTCAATTTTAGAAATAGCTGGCAAGTATTTGACAAACTGGTCCCATTGCGACTCAACCTCGGCTGGTAGCTGGCCGTCCCACGAGACGTTACTCGCCCACAGAGCCTGAAGTATGAGTTTCGCCTGTAGCATGCAGGGATTTATTAAGCCCAATGGGTCGAAGACCTGTGAAATAGTGGACAAAATAGTTCGTTTTGTTTTTACCTTTTGTTCTGTGTGTGGTAATGAAAACAGTAACGTATCTCTTTTGCAAGCCCAAAGCAAGCCTAATGTTTTCGCGTATTCATCGTTATTTAAATTGAGGAAATCATCATTATTGTTTTCATTAACAATTTGTGTGAGGATAGACGGTTGGTTGGACCGCCATTTTTGCAAATGAAAATGAGCGCTCTCGAGCTCGTTGATGACACCCTTACAAGTATTGATTAGTGTCTGTTCATCATCATTACCAGTTATATAATCATCGACATAAAAATCGTGTAAAATAGTTTCGCTCACATTTTTGTCTGTGCTATCTATACCTATCTGTTTTAAGCACCGAGTGGCCAAGAATGGCGCTGACGCGGTACCGTAGGTAACTGTATTGAGTGTATATTGTTTTATAGGTTCCGTAGTGTCAGACCGCCACACGATTTTTTGCAAACATCTCTGGTCTTCTTTCACATAAATTTGTCTATACATTTTTGCTATATCAGAGGTCACAACAAATCTGTGCTGCCGAAATCTTATGAGAATACTTAACAAATCATCTTGAACAACAGGACCTATATGTTGTATATCATTAAACGATTTTCCTGAAGTTGTAACAGCTGATCCGTCAAAAACCGTTCTGAGACGAGTGGTCAGGCTATCTTCGCGCAGCACACCATGGTGAGGTAAAAAATAAGAAATTGTGTTATTTTGTGTATCGGTGTTCTCTGACATGTGGCCTAATTGTATGTATTCGTTTAGAAAATTGATGTATTCCTGTTTGAAGTCAGGGTTTCTCTTAAATTTGCGCTCTAATGAATAGAACCTAATCAAAGCTTGTTCTTTTGAATTGCCTAGGCACTCCGGAGACTCCTTCAGAGGTATTGTTACTATGAACTTGCCGTCCGAGTGTCGTTTTGTAGTTTCAGTAAAGATTCGCTCACACTCACTCTCAGCTTTAGTATTATGCATTTGTTGAGTGGCGGGGAGACCTTCAATTTCAAAAAAATGATTTAATTTATCATCTAGCTCAATATCATTGGTGAAATGGCAATGGACTGTATTAGTATAAGATTGCTTTGTTTGAATTGTGTTTGATACTTGAAATGTACCCGAGACCAACCACCCGAGCTTTGTTTCGACCAGGGTCGGTTTATGCTTTCCTAAGGGAATCCGGTTACTTGACAGAACTTCCCAGAATAGGTCTGCCCCCAGCAGCATCTGCACCTCTGATGGTACAGAGAAAGATGGATCCGCAAGATGGATGTGCTGAGGTATATCAAACGCTATGCAATTGATTGGTTTGCTAGGTATCAACTGGGTGATACTTGGAACAACAAAACAGTTAACATCAGCTGTGTAAGTGTCGTTGTAGTGTGAGCCTATAGTGACATCACACCTTTTTGTGATTTTTGAGGACTGTTTATTAAGTCCTTGAACTTGAATCGATGTTGAATAACTGGGTATTCCTAGTTTAATCTTTAATGACTCGGTTATAAAACTGGAAGTTGAACCATTATCTAACAGAGTGCGAACATTGTGTGTATGACCGTTGTGGTCTTGAATAGTAACTATCGCTGTGGATAACAAAACTTGACTGTGGTGCGTCGAAGATAGGGTGACATTGTTGTCTTGTATAGGTTTAGATAGGTCCTGTACGTTCGGTAAAACAACGCAGTCACTTTTAGGTGCATAATTGTTACCCGATGCTTGTGCGGGTTGTGTAGTTGGGTGCAACAAAGTATTGTGACGTTTAGTACAAAATCGGCATGAGCTCAGCCGACAATGTTGTTCATTGTGACCTGTGCGTAAGCAATTAGTACACAAATTTAATTGTTTTGCCTTCTCGATACGATTTTCGATTGGCATCGCTTTGAATTTGAAACACTGGTATATCGAATGAGGCCTATTGCACACAGGACATTTGTATTGTTTTTTAGTTTCATTCACAACAAATGTCTTAGGACGATTATGTGTGACGTCACTATGCCTCCGAGACTTTGACTGTGCCTGGGACTCTTCCATTGTTTCTAGGAGATCTGCGCGATTTTTTAAGAAATCTGTAAAATTTTGAAGCGTGGGAATGTCTTTTATATTATTGCGTTCAGCTTCCCAGTCGCGCATTGAGACAGAATCGAGTTTAGTTGTCATCATGTGAATAATCAGCATGTCCCAATGTTCAGTAGGTAAATCAAGTGTCTTTAAAGCTCTTAAGTTCTTGTTTACCCAGTCTAGCATATTACGCAAGGCCTTGGCAGACTCTTGTGTGACAGGCTGTATATTGAACAATGCCTGAATGTGATTGTTTACTAAAATTCGAGTGTTATTGAATCTATCGCACAGCAATTCCCAAGCAACGTCATAGTTTTGTGTTGAAAATTCTAATGATTTAATGATAAGTGACGCACTGTCCTTTAGAGAACTTCTCAAATAGTGAAACTTGTGTATTTTCGATATGGCAGTGTTATCGTGAATTAGTGATTTGAATGTGTCGTGGTATTCGAGCCAATCATGATACTGACCAGAAAAGGTAGGTAAATGTATTGTTGGAAGTTTAATGCTTGGCCCACCTGAGAATGCAGCATCACCTGAACCCGTCACCGATCCGCTGTCGTGCCCCGCAGAAGCAGCAGCAGCCGCGGCATGCCTGCTGAGCAGATCCTGCGCAGCCGCCACTGCCCTGTAGTAAGACTCCTCAAAAGAAGCCCGCTCGGCGTACTCCTCATCTGGAATTTCCGTCAAGCTTTCTATATCGTTTTGCACGGAATCGTAGTTGTCATATAACTCCACCATCTTGCCATGCCTAATTGTTAATTCTTGTACTTGTACGCTATTTAGCTCTTTGCTAGGCAGCGTATTTAGATATGATTTAAATGCTGTTAATTTTGACTTAAAGCCTGCCCTGGATCTTTTTAGCACTTTAGGATCCATAATGAATGGTGCAAGAATAACGTGGAAGTGCGTAAAGTGTTAGACTTCAAAGGCAAATGAAAACGAAACAAATTTAAAATCGTCCACAGCTGTGAAGAAAACAATTATGAGCACACACAAAATTGTTGCAATTAAGAATGAAAATTAATAAAAAGGTACTTAAATTTAGCTTGAAGCGTTGTGAAACAGGCAGAAGAAACAGTCAAAGCAGTGAAAACCGATGCAAAGCCACGCCCGAATCCCGTTATGCGACGCGTAGGCACCTACCCGGCCGGCAAGCGCACGGCCTTGAACTCGCGATGACTTCTGGAATGTTCGAACGTAAATGTTAATAAATGCGTAAATATTTCACTGTCTTGGTTAAAATAGAGGCAACAAAGACTTCCAGACCTCTAAAGATTGAGCTTTAAGTAATTAGAAAAGACTTGGCAAAATTGTCATACTTAGATTTGATTTTGTAGGAAACAGGGTAGGTATATTTGCTTGTTAACATGAAATAAATTGGAAATAGACTTTAGAATTAACCTTTAGATAGGTGGTTAACTACTACAACCAATAGAAAATAGAATAGTGGATTGATAATTTGATAATTATGAGAACGAAGTTACATTGATAGGTACTTGGAACGAACTCACACAATATCGTGGCAAACCCTTTCTCCTGGTATTCCTTTTAGGCTAAACGTTCATGGCACAGTACAGTAGTGGCAAGTGGCGCAGTAGCTTTGTTTCGATTCCATTCCAGCTATATCCTCGACACGTCGACCGTTGAGTTTTGTTCGATGACCGCGCCCATCTGCTTTCTTTGTTCTTTGTTCTCGAAATCTCGAATGCAGATCCGGCTCGAAACTGTTGGCGCAGGTTCTTTTCTTGTAAATGATGTAGGCGACCACCGAGGATATGTTACAAAATGGTTTATTAATCGTAGCGATTAAATTACAAGTTTAAATAATTGAAGATATAATTTTGAGCAGCGCATCTTGCGCTGTGGTCTGAGAGGCGAATGCCGCCCGCCGCCGCCGGGCGCGCGAGCGGCACTGGTGCGGGGCGCGGCGGGCGGCGCGTCGGCGCCGTGTTGTGGTGTGCGTGCGCCTCCTGCGCGCACACATGGTCAGGCCTTCCAAGGCCTTAACACAAGTTAGAATAAAATAACAAGATTAACTGCCTGTGGTGATGTGCAAGCAACCCTATTTAAGTTGTACAGGCAATAATTCACTACTATATATATGATAAGTGATAATACCTAAATAATATTATTGTTAAAGTTGGTTTATAATATTCTTTGTATCAAGTACCTGCAAGTATTGCAAAGATATCAAGTTTTGTGAACGAGAACCCTGGAAGTACCTACGTATATATGTGAATTGAAGGAATAATGAATTTGATCTTATTTTACGTATATCCGGTAATTATTGATTTATTCAGCAATTGGTATTGAAATATTTTTAAAATAATTTAAGTTATTCATTAAAAATATTGGAGCTATGCTTTGCCCGTGTTACCGGTGGTCATCTTAAGTGTTAAGTTACCTACCAGAAAGATTCAAAGCATTATAATCTTATGACACTTAATTATAAAAAAAACATTATGGAGTATTGGAAAGAACAACAGCTGCCATGTCTACATAAAAGGGAGTTAAAAGCCTATTAACCAAAGATATGACTTGATTGTCATCCGTTAACGTAAATGACTAAGTGATTAATTCGCACATCTCAAGTTAATCTGAAAATTGTTTATGATGTGTAGTGGACGAACAATCTGGTCATGATTTAAAGATGACGTTAGATGAGAGCAAGCAATTGATTGTTGTGAACATATTTGTCCAAGACCACCCGTCCACCCGTTGATGTAATGATTATGTTACGGTAATATTGATATTTATTAGAGAAAAGCAACCGTCACAATCATCCAATGTAATTGTAACTTTATTAAGTATACCTACGTTATTTTCAAAGGTTTGAGGCATCGCGAAAAAGGGTGCCGTGATTCCTAGGTAATAGCGAACTAAAACAGAACTACTATCTGGGTTGTTTCAAACCTTGTCTACTCCTACAGTTGTGATATTCTTAGATAAACAAAATCAAGTTCGGACTTTCGAACCAATGTCATAGCTAAACCTGTACTTTTTTTCATTGCAAAGTCTACCGTTGCCTTCTCGACCCGGCCATAAACCTCAGCACACTGATTAATTTTCTAGAACCAATCGTCTACACGTTGATTTTACTCATTGGGTTTAAACTTGATTATAGTCGCAAATGTGCCTTCAGTTGGTAGCTAAGTCGGAAGGTTATCTGTGATTGATTGATTAACTTGGACAGCATCCTTAGGCGAAGAACAGGGCTACACGAGTTATTGTTCCGTGTAGCGCGGTTCCATGATGTTTTCGCAGGCTCTCTGCTGCGGCTATAACCGTCGCGACGCGACGTGGACTCGCGACGCTCGGTTCCCTGACGCCGCTGCTTGGTGTCGCGCTGCCGCTGTCTCGTGACTCGTGCTGCCGTGTCGCTGCCTTATGACGCTCTGCTGCTGTTCGGTGTCGAGCTGCCACTGCTCGGTGTTGCGCTCTCGCTGCAGATCCTCTTCCATCAAGCGCTGCCTCACGTACTCTCAATCGACGACAGTGGCTGCGGCGTCGGCACTGGCGACGTACTCTGACTTGTCTGTCTGCGCACCTGAGCTTGGTATGCGTATGTTCTCAGGAAGTAGTCCTTTCAATGTCTCTCTCCATTATCTGGAACTTGTCACAATAAGGAGTTAATAACATATCGTGTGAAATTTATGTATAACACGGTGATTTCCCGTTCCAAAAAATAAAGGAATAAGTAAACTAGTGTTTAAAAGAAAAGTATTGTCGCATTAACGACGTAATATTTTAGGTTTATAGAAATTGAAAAATGTATGTTCAGGTATTGAGCCCATATATGATGATTAGTTACATTTGTCTTAAAAACTATATCATATTTTGATCAATTAGTTTCTACAATCCATAACCATTAGCAATAGTTGCAGAATAGTCCTTTCTTTTACTTAATTTGGTAGTCGTATATATATATATATATATATATTTTATGGTTATTTGCCTTACTAATTTCCCAACTGGATTCGGCAAGAACTGTACGAATTAAACATAAAAACTCTATACCTGAACCATTATATTTTGTATTGTCAGTCTGCAAGACAGTTTTTTTTTTTTGTATTTAAGTAATTCGGAATGAATCACAATTTTTGCTAAACTAAAACTCACATATATACACAACACACTCTGAACAGTGAAGTGTTTACGCAAAGTAGGTAGCTCCTTGTCTCATTTCAGTTCTATCTGGTATATATATAAGTATATATATACACGTGCACGTCCAAAGTCACTAAATCAGTAATGCTAAAATAACGACCAGTCTGTTATAGTAAGTATAGCTACGTATCATCACTGAAAAATTGTAAATTAAACAGACACAATTCTGCGGATCCACTCAAGAAGTTTAAGATCCGCATCATATGCTCCCAAAAATAGGTCGTACCCGAATATTCGTCTGGCACATAAACAATAAAAAGAATACGTAACTAGGTACTTTGAACAATAAAAAGAATAGTTAACTAAATTACATTTCTCAGACCCCAGCTACGTTCGGCAGTGTTTATATTAACATCTTGGACCGTCCCGCTCGTAAGTACAAAGAGTTCCTTTGCAACGGATCCAATATCAACCTTGGCCAATGCCGCTAACGTAAACATTGAAGGGTATGTGGGCCCCCATAACAGCGTACCTAAAAAGTTAAGACGGCCTACGCCGATATCTAAGCATATACTTACTACATTCTTGGTATATGGATCCTTATTGGAGATACTAGATTTTATTTACCTGTTGACTTCCCTTGTTATTTTAAACTTATTTTGAAATTGTTTGCCTTATTGTGGACGATCAAGATATTAATTCGTATAATATTTGACATCAAGCTAATTATAATGTTAAGTTATAAAACTAGCAACCCGCCCCGGCTTCGCACGAGTGCAATGCTTATACTATAATTATATTATGCATATAAACCTCCCAATTGAATCTATCTATTGAAAACGCATCAACATTCGTTGCGTAGTTTCAAAGATCTAAACATACATAGGGACAGCCAGACAGCAAGCGACTTTGTTTTATACTATGTATTGATAAGGTATTCTTTATTAAGAAAACATAACATAGACATAATATGTGTAGGCGTGTGTACTTACGGAACATTTTGTCCTTATCCCGCTTGCTGAGATTTTGGAGTAGATAAATGAAGCACATCTTTAATCTTCTTGTACATAGCTTTATTTCATTCTTCTCCGTCTTCGTTACATATAATCTTGAACGCCAACCTGACTTATAGCTGCATCACGTTTTGATGCAGCTATAGGCAACCCGTTTGGTCGCAGCTGTGAGCATCACGTTTTGATGCAGCACCACGTTTTGGTGCAGATGGATGGGACCCGTTTGGTCGCAGCTGTGAGCATCACGTTTTGATGCAGCACCACGTTTTGGTGCAGATGGATAGGACCCGTTTGGTCGCAACTGTGAGCATCACGTTTTGATGCAGCACCACGTTTTGGTGCAGATGGATAGGACCCGTTTGGTCGCAGCTGTGAGCATCACGTTTTGATGCAGCACCACGTTTTGGTGCAGTTGGATGAGACCCGTTTGGTCGTCGCTGTGAGCATCACGTTTTGATGCAGCACCACGTTTTGGTGCAGTTGGATGAGAATCACAGACATAAACTATACTTATGACAAACTTATCACAATATCAAGAACTATTTAAAAGGCCACACCTAGTCCGTTCAGGGCGACTCTCGAATACAAACTGCCGATCCCGCGCCCGCTCTATTGTTTTGAGACCCTGTCGTCAGAAATGTAAACAGACTTGCTATTAAAGCGTACCTATAGTATCTAATTTAATATCGTTTTATCGAAAATGGGTCAACTAATTTTCCAAAACCTTACACTATATTAACAGAACATAATAATAATGACCTTATGAGTAGGTATATAACTTGTGCGGTGGATACTGGTGCCCGAACTAGGCAAAACGTGTATGTCAGGTCACCAGGTCTCCTCCCGTATGACTTGTGTGTATGTGTTTTGTGTGTCTTGGGCGCCGGATGCAGCTAATGCAGCCATCTCCGTTTATCACTTCTGCGAAGCGAGTCGTTTGCTTTGGATCTAAAACACATATCAAATATATATTACTATCTACAAGCTGTCTATATACGTAAATAGTGGGTCTCCAGATAACGATGCAGCGGACCAGCTGGCAAGGAGAGGATCCGATCACTTGGCAATTGGCCCAGATCCTATGCTCCCCTTGGCGTTTAATCAGCTGCGTACATGGCTTCGTCACAGAACACGATCACAACACGCCGATCAATGGGCAGAAACCAGTACATGCAGGCAGTCCCGGGAAACAGTCCCATACCCAGACACACGCCTGACAAAGCGCCTGTTATCGCTAAGCAGGCCCGCCCTGCGAGTAGTAGTAGGCACTATCACTGGACACTGTACACTTAACAAACACTTATATGTTCTAGGAATGACCGATAGCCCTTGTACAGCTACAGCTACCCACGTGACACCCAGAAACAGCTACCCACGTGATCCTGGAATGCGCTGCCGTAGCTAAGCAACGGGCTGAAATTCTCAAAGCACCGACCGGTCATTTCGTGAAGCCTGTGGAGATACCAGGAGAATCCTGCGCTTCTAGACGGAGTTAGGCTGGCTAGACTATTAGCTGGCAAATCTGTACGCACAACGGTCCGAACATACACGGGCTAAGTGCGGAAAGCGGAGCCCATAACCATAACCACCATAACCATACGTAAATACAACTATTTACGTATGGTTATGGTGGTTATGGTCGTTCAACTTCAACTTACTTTTTTAAATCATTAATTATAAAATATCAAATTTTAACCCCTCGTATGCTATGTCAAAAATTTGGTAATCAACTTAAACTAACTGATATTTTAAAGTAAATTTGAAATGCACGAATCCGTGTTTAAAGCATACGACGGGTTAAATCAATTATCGGTGGCAGTAAATTCTTTTAGAATAATTATTATATTCCTTCTTAAATTTGTCTTTTTTTTACGTAAAAATTATCACAGATATTATCTTTTCATATATTGAACGTCTTTATTTGGGAAGTCTTGGATGTAAAGTTATTTTTTTTTAATAATATTATAACTTACCATTTCACCTCAAGCACAACCAACGGACGAATCATGAAAATCGAATAACGATACAAATACAACAACATACGTCTTATCTGCCGTCATCGAAAGTGTTCGTTTCATCGACTCACGCGCATCTGCTCACCCTGTTGTGGGCGGGGCTTCCGTAGCCATGACGACCGTTTGCCCCGCCCACTAGGCTGTTAAATGCTTTTGAAAGGGTTAATGTCATTTGTATTGTTTTGTATCCAACTGCTAAAATGAATCTCATTATGACACGCGTAAAAATGTGTGAGAATATTTTGTTGCTTGCAATTGCCGACCTCCAGCCATCTTAGCTCCATTTAATGTTAATTCTGGTTAGATAGTTAGTTCCGAAAGATATTACGTTAAATATGACCGTTTTTCTTAATGTTTACAACCTGTTGTAGTAATTAAAAGCACGAATTCGTCGGAGCTTTTTTAAATCTTTGATTAGACATCTCGCCCCAGTCCGAATGCCCGATCCAATTGCACATTACGATATTTAAAATGCTTCGCGTAAATAACATACGTAAAATATATAAATTTCAATGAGAAAGGCTAAGTCAAGATTTCTAATGAATCCTATTTTTTACACTTTCTTTTGTTTACCTGATCTTACGGTAATGAAATACGTCCAATTAAACTCAATTACTTAAGTCGAAGCCTTTTCTTTGTTTCCGCGCAGGCTGCACTTGAGCACTGTAATGTGGCCACTCGAATAATCTCGCTTCTCAGATTTCCACTTTAAACCAATGGTAACTATGCGTTTTCTTCACTAGACAGGAAATCGGTCGAAGTGTGTTGGAGCCCATGTTTGAAGTTTTATACCTACGAGTTTAGTCCTTTAATTGTGCAACAAGGGCGAAATTGTCCCGAGTGACGTTTCAGACAAACTACACTATCATCCGACGCGCTAGCGTGCACTATGGTGCTCAGCTCCGTCTTCCGCTTTTGTCCAACCAATATCAACGCACTTTCAAGAAAAATTCAAATGCATGACCTGGTGGAAGAAACCGGTAATTGAAAGGTGTAAAGCCTTTCAAATAAACAATGCAAAGATCGACACACAAAGCATAAGGTAAAATTCGAAAGGTTATCTGGCCGTTAGGGTGGTGGAAAGGTTAACACGCAGGATCGGTAATCCAGAGGTACCGGGTTCGATTCCCGGTCTCTTCCACCAGGTTACACATTCCAATTTTTCTTTGGGCTTTGATCTTTGTTTCAATGCTTCGATAAAAAATAGTTACAAAATATATCTTTGCTAAAACTGCACCCTGTTAAGTTTGGTAAAACATTAAACTTCCATCTTAGCATCAAACTTATCCACAATTCCAAGACGGAACTTAATTACCTAGTATTCCGGTCACAGACTCTGCAATCTGTTGAGCGATAACCTAAGTCTTTAGAGTACGAAATTTAAATAGGTAAATGTAAAAAAAATATACGTATGTACGTAAACGTAACTAAGAATTATCAACGCCATTAAACGTATGTTTGGCGAAAGTAAGATAAATGTACCAAATGTAAGGCTATGTATGAGATAAAAAAAAATAACTAAGTCAACTGAAAATAGTTAACATTGACGATAATTTTATACCTTCCAATTGATTTTTATTAGACGTTAACATTTATTCAAAATATCACTAGTGTCCCAATACATTGATTTTAAACGCAAAAAGCATAAGATCTAAAAATAACATCAAGTAGTGACAAAATTCATAAACCGCCTTATTTATTTATTTTATTTAAACTTTATTGCACAAAACAAAAGTCAGTACAAATGGCGAACTTAATGCCTAATGGCATTCTCTACCAGTCAACCATAGGCCCAAACAGAGATGCTTCAAATGGGTGCAGAGTAGAAAATTAAGGGTCCGGACTTCAAGGCCTACTTCGCAGAATGACTATACTGCAAAAAAACTACATTGCAAAATGTCTATGAGGCAAAAAGCCTTCAATGAAAAATGTCAACGTAGGAAAGATGTCCAACCAGCCGAAAGCCGACAGCGAAAGAAGCCCACAGCCCAGAACAACTACTTAGTGTTAAGACTGCATCGCAAAATGACTCAGTCGCAAAATGTCTACCTTTCAAAATATACGGCCAACAAAAACAACAAATTAAGTTTTATCAAAATACGAGTAGGTACAATTAGTTGTCTTAACAAATAATACTAATTTGTTTATTCTCGCGTTTATAATACCAACTACCTAAAATTGAAATGAGGGCGAACTTGTCAAATATTTTACAATCTTGTTAAGCGTGCCATATTTTAAGGTGGTTTTCCACCGGCGAAGCGGGAAGAGGAGAGGCGAGGCGAGGAGAGACGAGACGGGGCGGGAATTTTAATTTGTATTGCATTTTTTCAATCCCCTCCCAGCGCATCTTCGGTCGGTGGAAATAGTAGGAATTGGCGGGGATGTGCGGGACATGAATTGAAATAATTGTTGGTGTAAAAATGAACCGTCTTGCTTTCGTCAGATTATAAATGAATTAACAGGAAAACCTCTTCACGCGTTCGATAGGCGTTTTGTTGTTCGTTACCGCTGCTGTTTATGTCTTGATTTTCTTTTTTAGGGTCCTTTCGTCCATCCGTACTATTTCACACACAGACACACGCTTAGTACTAATACTAAGCTGTAATTTGGCAGGTGTATAGTATGTTGTTCACGGAAAAATGTGGTAGAATATAATTTTCATCACACTTTCTTGTAAACAAAGGTTTAAATACATGCTAGAAAAGCGCGCGTTAAGTCGTATATTACGCCCTAGGGCGGTAAGTCCTATATTACGCCCTAGGGCGGTATGTAATTTTGTAAATTACTTTTTATTACTTTTGTTTTATTTCCTCCAAAGTGTTATGAAAAACGTCGTACGTGACTCTGGTGGTAAAGGAATTCCAAACTCTTGTCATTAAAGCCCTATCCCTCGTTTACCACCCTTGTTACGCAATGTACTATTATGAACAAACAAACGGTGATTTCGTTTTCTTGAACAACACACAACATTAACATTAAGGGACAGCGCGATTTCAATTCTCGCCCCGACACGCCCCGCCTCTCCTCGTCAGTGGAAAACCACCTTTAGAATGTCATCTGAGTTTATTGTACCTTTTCGTATTTTTAATAATAATTATGTTTATTACCTATATAGTAAAGTAAATAAACCTATTTATTCTAATCTCCGCAATCCCTCTGATGGCCACTTACAATAAAATGTTATAAAGAATACTTGTTTTTCAAACCTGGAACATAATGACATTGGACATTACGCTTCTCAATCTGTTGTCATTGTGATAGTTGGAGTAATTGGAAAATGGCCTCGGATAACGAATTAAAATTTATTATTAATCAAAAAGGGAAGCCAGCACTTCTTCATAAAGGACATCGATATAATTTTGGTAAGACCAATCCAAGCGGTACCAGTTTATGGAGATGTGTAAACAGAGACGAATGTTCTGCTTCAGTCTCTCTAAATGAGAACAGAGACGAAATTATTAGACAAGCACGTCACAGTTGTGCATCTCATTATGAAGAGAATGAAAGAGCTTTAATGATGGATAACTGTCGGCAAGAGGTATGTAGTAACATGGAACCTGTAAAAAAAATTTTTGAGAAACATGTGGTAAAGCATCAAAGTAAATTGCCGTACACATTATTGATGCCATCGTACTCTGAAAAAAAGGACAGCTTAAATAGAGCTAGAAAGACAGCCTTAGGATTACGAAATACAGAATTTAATTATTTAGAAGATGTAAAGATCCCAAAATTACTGGCAACTGATTTTATGGTAGCTGATAGTGGTGACCAGGACAAAATTCTAGTGTTTTGTTCAAAAATTGCCAGAAAAACTAAACTGACCGCTGAAAACAGGTATTTTTTTGGTGATGGCACCTTTAAAAGGTGTCCTAAACCATTCAAGCAATTTTTTTCGGTACATGTGGATTTAAATAGCTGTGAAGAGTACACAAACGTAATACCAATTATTTATGCCTTACTACCGGACAAAACCGAAATGACTTACCATAGGCTGTTTTCTATAATTAGAGACTTGCTTAATTTCAACATACAGAAATTTAAGTGCGATTATGAACCAGCCCTGATTAATGCGTTCAAATCAGTGTTTCCTCGGGCGACAGTCACTGGCTGCTACTATCATTATAATCGGGCCATATGGAAAAAAGGAAACGATTTAAACGTTACACACAAGCAAACGGTCCGAAACACTGCAAATTTACCTTTGTTGCCGGCTGCCTATACAGAAGACGGATGGAAATGTATAAAAGAACAAGCCCCCGAAGATGAAGCCACTAAGAAATTTATAAAATATTTTGAACGGCAGTGGGCAAAATCTTTCTCACTAATATGTTGTGGAGAAGAAAGGCATCGAACGAACAACACCTTAGAAAGCTGGCACAGGCGGTTGAACACGCGTGTGCCGCACAAGGCGACATTGATTTTATTTTTATACATTTTAAGAAAAGAAGCCAGGCTGAAAGATATTCGCCTTAAACAATTTTATTTTGAAAGGTCACGCAGATTGCGACGCCATATACAGTTCGATAAAATGTACAAAAATGAAATTACCTGTTTGCAGCAAGGTAATATTACCGTGTTGGAGTTTTTAAGGAATATTACGCGAATTAAAGCACAAATTTTACGTGAAAAACAGTAAAAAAAAAAACAACAAATAAAAACCATCTACTTTAAAAAAAAATGTTTTAGGATAGCGGTGTGTCCAATGATTTTTCGTTTGTTAATTATTACCTGTTATGTAGAATTATTTAATTAAAATAAGTTCACGAAACTTGTTGTTTTTGTTGACCGTATATTTTGAAAGGTAGACATTTTGCGACTGAGTCATTTTGCGATGCAGTCTTAACACTAAGTAGTTGTTCTGGGCTGTGGGCTTCTTTCGCTGTCGGCTTTCGGCTGGTTGGACATCTTTCCTACGTTGACATTTTTCATTGAAGGCTTTTTGCCTCATAGACATTTTGCAATGTAGTTTTTTTGCAGTATAGTCATTCTGCGAAGTAGGCCTTGAAGTCCGGACCCAAAATTAATCGTTCGGAAAGCATCTAAGATACAAGTGAATAAATGTATATTATATAATAACTTTACCATAAATACAATGATACATATATTTACATACTATAAGATGTATATTATATATAATATAATAATAAATACGATGAAATGTCTACTGCATAGGATGATGGACACTATTCGAGCTCTTGTTCGAGCAGGTGCTTACGTAGCATCCGTTTGAAAACTACCTTGCTTGGGGCTTGTCTAATAGAGAGGGGGAGTGTATTCCAAAGACGACTTGCCTGAACGGCGAAAGAATTGGACATGAAACCAGAATGGTGTGAAGGAATCGAGAGTTTGAGAGTTCGGGAGGAACGAAGTTTCTGCTGGACGGGGAGTTTGAAAAGTGAATTTACTTTTGAGGTATCCTGGAGCAGAAGGCCTTACCAAACTCTGTAGCTTAGTTGGTCAGAGCGTATCGCCCCGGTATGGCATAAGATACCAGTTCGAATCTGTGGGATGGTTGCTTTTATCACGCGATAAATAAGTGACAAAGCATCCGTCACGTTTTGTCATAATGCGAGTGTGAGTGACATGTGAGTGTGATGCTTTATCAAAGCAACCATCATAGGCCCTGTTCAGGGTCTAAAAATGTTTTACTGTTTCTACTTTGTATTTGTAATTACTTATACAAGAAATAGTGATTATCACTTTACAAATTAAGAAAATCATGGTAGTAAAACATCAGGATTCTCGTAAAAGTATCAAAAATATTAACATCGGTCAATGCAGATGGAATAGCAATCGGTTAAATACTTTACACGTTATCGTGAAACACACTAAATGCAAATTTACATAATATCTATAAACAATAATAGGCTAAAGTTATAACCCTTCATAGTTGTAGTCGGGTGAAAAATTGGAAATTGATAGTATATCTGATATTATAATCACTTAATCAGTGATCGGCACGGACGGTGCATCGATATATCGTTCGCTAAACGCTGTAAATCCGTGGCGTTGCAAAGCCGTGCCGACCGCGGGTACATTTCTTTCGACTTTCTTCTCAACAGCGATTTCCTCTTGAGATATATCGGTAGATTCACAATCTGCCTTGTGAAAGTGGCCTTGTGGCTTACTGAATAAATTATTACAATTTCAAATAATATGCAACGCTAAAATCGGAATATTAACATAAAGATATCGCAAAGTTCAGCCAAATTTACAAGACTAGTAATAGTCATGCAAATGATAAGTAAATACCTATAATTAATCCTGCGGGCGTATGACGGTTGTTTAAATCACGCGATAAATAAGTGACAAAGCATCTGTCACTTAAACTCGCGTGTTGTCAAAACGTGACGGACTTTGTCACTTATTTATCACGTGATAAACGCAACCATCCTAGGCCCTCTGTACAATACAATTAACGTTATTAAAGCATACATACATTCCGTTTCGTTGTTTCCATAATTGAACGAACACAATCCAACTATATCTGTAGGTTAAACGAGCACTGATTGGAAACCTTTTATTTATTTTAAATTTTCCATATATCAACAACATTTTCATTCAACACGGCGTCCGAACATTGCCGACGGGAAACGGCCAGCTGTCGTCAACCTTTTGTCGCTTTAATAAAACAGATACAATCACGCGATCAATCAGTGCTCGTTACCAGCGGGTTGGTGATGTCTGCCTCGGGATTTTCGTAAAAGAGTGATCAAGCGTGAGTTGTATTGTAAACCAAGGCTTTGAATAACTGTTTTTTTTAATGTGTTGTAGAAAATGTTGTATTCCTCACCCTTCAAAATTTTCTGCATAAGCTCTTAATGCTATAGTAGAAGCTCTCGGACTTCCAATCCTAAGACTTAATAGTATATGAGCATTATGAGCAATAAAGGTATCCCGGAATTCCCCATACAAAAAAATCTGGCATTGGAAGCCTTAGTTATTAGAAGGTGTCCGCAAAAAAAAGTTTTTCTGTACCCTATTTACGTAAAAAGTATCCAATAACCGTCTTCGGGTATCCAGCTACGTGTATCAAAGTTGATAAAAATCCGTCCAGCCGTTTTGCTGTGCCGTGTGATGTGCGCCACACTAGCGCCACGCGCCCCAACAAAATCTGTATCGCGCTGTAAAGATTTTTTTTTGAAATAATGAGCCATCTTCTAATTTTTATAATATAATCTAATCTAATCTAATCTAATCTTCATAGAAAACTGGTTTTCAATACAAATTTAGACTTTTGCAATAGTATAGGCAGATGTACTGTGTACTAACTTTAAGAACAGTTAATACAAAAACTAGAATAGATAACGTGCTGATTTATATATATATATATAAATGAAAAAATATATATATATATATATTCAAGACCATGACGGTTCTTGCATTACTTATTATAGGTTTTTTTTTTCATAATTGGTTCACTCTACTGCTTTATTTAAAATCATAACTAAATCTACATAATTATATCTAAAAGTTAAAACAAAT
Source organism: Apotomis turbidana (assembly GCA_905147355.2). Taxonomy (NCBI): domain Eukaryota; kingdom Metazoa; phylum Arthropoda; class Insecta; order Lepidoptera; family Tortricidae; genus Apotomis; species Apotomis turbidana. The sequence goes on along the minus strand of LR990292.1, from coordinate 20,770,162 downwards.
ATAAATATTTATAAAACCTTACTCTAAATAATCTGAAATACAATATTAAAAAAACCGGCCAAGTGCGAGTCGGACTCACGCACCGAGGGTTCCGTACAAACACTTTCCATCCCTAAGTTAAGTTAAGTTTGCACCTGGTATGTATAGCGCCCCATATAAATTAGGTGCAAAGTTAGGTATTAAAAAAAACTACTTACTAGATCTCGTTCAAAACAATTTTCGTTGGTAGTTTTTATAGTAATGTACATCATATGTTTTTTTTAGATTTTTCATTTTCTTATTTTAGAAGTTAGAGGGGGGGGGGGGACCAACTTTTTTGAAATGAAATGAAATGAAATGAAATCTTTTTTTTTTTTTTTTTTTATAACGGCACAACATAGTGGCTCCACTTCGCCTGATAATAATAATAAATAAATAATAAATAAATATCAGACAACCTCACACAAATCGATCTAGTCCCAAATTAAGCTCAAGAAGGCTTGTGTTATGGGTACTAGACGACGATATATATACTTATATAGATAAATATATACTTAAATACATAGGAACAACCATGACCCAAGCACAAATATTCGAGTTCATCACACAAATATTTGCCCTGGCCGGGATTCGAACCCGGGACCGCTGCTCAGTAGGCAGGTGCTTGCAAACTGAGCCAACCGCGTCGTCGCCTGATGGTAAGCAAAATGGGAAGCCCAAGTCGCAATGGCAACTGACGAGAAACCAACGGTGCCAAGTCAGTTGACACTGCCATGCTGGCCCGAGAGATGCTTCTTCACGCTTCGTTTGAAGGGTCCCAAGTTATAAGAAGGAGGAAGCACATGATCTTTATTTGCTTTAAGTGTAGTTACATTTGGCTGACATAGTAAATGGCTTGTTTTTAGATCATACACTTAGCTTATCACAGCATGCAAAAAATTCAAATATTATTATTATTAATTATTAATTTATTATTTTGTTACTCATTTTCCATTATTTTACAATGACTTATACTCTAGAAATTCATTTAATGTATAGAAACATTTTTCTTTCAACCACTGACATAACACTCGTCTGAATTTCGTTAAACTTGGCAGTTGTCTAATTGCTAGTGGGATGTGGTTATATATTTTTATGGTCATTGCGTGACAATTGTTTCTCTGCAGCGCGGTTTTATATCGCGGAGCCATTAATTTTGCAGGATCTCTTGGTCGAAGTTTCGGATTAGCTACTGATGTCGTATATAAATTGGGATTTGCCCATACAAAAATGCCTATTTCCAAGATATACAACCCTGTAAGAGTTAATAGGTTGAGCTTCCTGAATAACGGTCTACATGACTCTAGAGGTCCTACTCCACTGATGGCTCTTATACACTTTTTAAGGCTGGTAAATGCATTTTTCGCAATTGTTGAATTACCCCAAATAATAAGCCCGTACCTTAACAGAGATGCAACGTAGCCGTGATATGCGGTCAGGGCAGCTTTTTCACCAGCAATACGTTTTAATCTTCTAAGGGCATATGTAAAGCTTTCCAATTTGGTACAAATATTGTCCACATGATGTTTCCAATTACAGTGACGATCTACAATAATACCCAGAAATTTGGTTACATCTACTTCTTCGATTTCTTCTCCCTTACATTTAATGCTTAATTTCGGTGTGTGTGTCTTTGTATTGCAGAATTGTATGTATTTTGTTTTTTGGGTATTCACTAATAAATCATTATTTTCCAGCCAATTACATATAGAGTCAATAGTCATATTAATATTATTCAAATATGAAATGTTATCATTAGGAATTATGATTGAAATGTCATCTGCAAATAAAACTGTTTTATAAATACATGCTCTCGGAAGATCATTTATATATATAATAAATAGCAAAGGGCCTAATACACTGCCCTGAGGTACTCCAGAATTATTAATTTTATGTGATGATCTATATTTTTGTACTTCATTCTGTCTATTTATTTTATTTATTTCTACACACTGGTTTCGTCCAGAAAGGTAGCTTTTTAGCTAATTTAACGCAGTTTTAGTTCATATTTAGCTATTAACGTATTATGATTCGAATTCGAATTCTTGTCATGTCTTGCTCATGTCATGTCATGTCAAAAAATACTCCAGTTAAATACTTATTTTTATCAATTTGTTCCATTAAAGATTCTATTAATGCATAGCAGGCTAACGTAGTCGATTTTCCTTTTTGGAAACCGTTTTGTTCTTCAGTTATAATTTTATTTTTATTACAAAAACTTGTGACTCTTTGATGCATGGCTTTTTCGTATATTTTAGAAAAAATTGAAATGAGCGTTATTGGGCGGTAATTATTCATATCTTGCCGATCTTCTTTTTCGTATAAGGGTTTAACTATAGATTGTTTTAACCGAGAGGGAAATTTGCCTGGACTGAAAGACTCATTCAACAAATGTGCTAGTATAGGAGCTATAAGATTGGCACTCGCTTTTATAATTCGTGTTGCTATACCGTCGAAACCTACAGCTTTGGTATTATTCAGCGATTTTATATGTTTCATCACTTCGTCTGGTGTGCAAGGAGTAATGAAAATGCTCGAACTTATAGGTATAATGTTTCCAATATTCGCTTGCCTATTAGTTGTATACTGTGCAATATTTAAAAAATGGTCGTTAAATACATTTGCTATCTCTTTCGGATCGTGAATTATTTGGCTTCGTATTTTTTACTGACTCAATACCTTCAAACACTCCTATATCATTTCCTGAATCTTTTATAATATCCCAAGTAGCTTTACTCTTATTTTTTGAGTTCAGTACAGTTTTGTAATTTACATTTTGTTGTGATTGTGAAATACATGTTTTGAGTAATCTACTGTATCTCTTATAAGCTATTCTGTATTCAATTGTTTTATGTTTGTAGAATAAGAACCTGAGCTTCCTCTTTCTAATGCATGATGTTTTTATCCCTTTTGTGATCCAAGGCCGTGTTTTAGTATTTGAATTTAGCTTTAGCCTTCGTTCGGGAAAACAAAGGTCATAAAAAAGACAAAACATATCGTGAAAACTGTTAAAGGCTAGATCACTATCAGATTCATTTATTGCTTCAGACCATGTTAAAGCAGCAATAGATTTGAGAAATGCATTAATATTTTCATCGCTGTATACACTGTTTTTAATGTAACAAAATTGATTGTGCTGTGTTAGTGGCTCGGTTGTTTCAAATTCAAGCACTTGGCATGTTTCATGATCAGATAGGTACAATTTGTAAACATATCCTAAAACATCCTTTATATTACTTGCTATGTGGTCGATACATGCTTTTCCCCGTGTGGGGACATTAATTTGTAAATTGATGTGATAGTTTAGAAACAGATGTTTCAGGCGTTGTGTTACAAATCCTGACACCAAAGTATTAATGTTCAAGTCGCCTGTAATAACAATTTTCATTTTATTACTTATTGTTGCAGTAGTGCATCAAGTTTATCAAAAAACACGTTGAGATTTTTCTTATCTGGAACTCCATATATGCAGAATACAATAAGTTTATGGTCTGGTATTTCAATTCCACAACATTCAAACACTTTCTCAAAAGATAACTTGTTACACCATAGTAAAGGTTTATATTTAATGTTCTTTCTAAGCAAGATGCAAGAGCCACCACGTTTTTTATTTACCCTTGAATATTGAGCTGCTAAATTAAAACCTTGAAGACGTATATTACTTTCACTGCCCCGTTTAATAAATGTTTCGGTGAAACATAAAATATCTATTACTTTTCCTAATTTACTTTTTTCCTTAATGCATATTTCTATTTCTTCTAACTTGCATAACAAACCTTGTATATTTTGATGTATGATTATTACATTATTTCTTTGTTTTCTATTTAGTTTAGGCTCGAAAAAAATATTTCCCGTCCTTAATTGGTGTTGAGTTTTAAGGTTTTACTTCAATATGTTTCGAGATAGTGGGAAAGTAATATGGTATAGTTCCTTTTTTCTTGTTTAATAAAGAATTTGATACATCTGTAACTTTATGTTATCTTTATAGTGTAGCTCTTTAACTGAAGAGATATCAAGAAAAGAGCAGTGAGGAATATTTCTACATAGCAACTTTAGCATTGTATTTAATTTTTTCTCATTTAAGGATATATTACGATTCACACTTAAGACTATAACATTCGTTTTATGTAACAGTTTTAACGCTGCGCACAATTCATATGATATTACATTAGGATTCTCATAATTTTCACCTACAGAAATGATTACAAAATCTGAAGAATTTACATTTAGATTAGCACATGATTTTAATACTTCTGCCGTTTTAGCATACGGTTTTGCCACGGATAATACGCTATAATCCTTATATTTCACTGAGTCTTGCCTTACTTGCCTGGATGAAGAAAGTCTTGAGGCTAAGCCGACACATTGTTGTCCTCCTAAGATATATATTCCGTTCTGGCGATCTTTTGTTGATTGTTCCTGATTTTTAGTATTTACGCTGGTGCTTATTGGTTCATGATTAGTTTCATATTTCTCACTAGGTGGGGTCGCAAGTACTGTACTGGAAGTGGGTAGTGTATTTGTGATTGTTGAGACATCCAGTTTTATATATTTTTTGTAGTTATTGTGCATTTTTACTCCTCCAGGGTCCGTGTAGTTTAGTTCAATTTTATTTAGTTTGTTATGTTTTTTTTCCCGGAGTATTTTTTTTTTGTACTTGTTGATCTACATATGGACAAAAGTTGGTTGACTTTCCTTTCATATTCCTCAATTTGATTTTTTAACGAGTAATTTTCAGATGATATGCGATCTAATTCAATTTCTGCTGATTCTAATTTTAGTTCTACTGCCAACAGTTTTTGTTTAAGTTCTTCAAGCTCATAAATATCCATGTGAGAGTTGAATTGGGGACAGCTTCTATTTAGTTGACTGGTGGTGGTTCCAGATGGGCTTTCGTCATCTGAGTCGGATTCGTGATCGTGGTCATCTGATAAAGATTCAAGAGAATTCTGTGTGGGAACTTGAATAACACATTTTTTTCGATGAGTTATATTTTTCTCTTCAGAATGTGAAGACCCACTTCGTTCAGCTGATATATCGATTTTGGAATTGGTGATGGCAAAGGTGAGTTTATTCCTTGAATTGCATTTTTAGATAAACAGATTTTGAATTTCCAATCTTCTGTATTTTTTATTGTCATCAAATCGAATGTTTTTGTCGACATTAATGTACATTTGACATGATAATGGTTATGACAAAGTCTACAGGTCAATATGTACTTATTTAGGAAGATTTTTCCACATTTAGTACACTTATTGGACATTTTTAGTCGTAATTACACTATTCGATTTTGATACCCGAGTCGATCTTTGTTTCTGAACGCAACTTTATTACACTGGTCACACTGGTTTTGTCCGTACTGTTGGTATAAGCCCTCATATGTCATCCAACATCTGCCAGTCAGTGTGTAGTGCGATTAGGGCCTGCAATTCGAATATTCGAATAGTACGAATATTCGACTCGTTTTGATATTCGAATACTACTGAGTGCTGTATTCGAATATTCGAATACTTTTTTTATTAATGAAATATGTAAGAAATTCAATGTAATCCTTTCACTTCGGCAAAATAGGGAATGTATAAAATTATAGACTAACGTAAATAATCAATATATCCATAAAAATAACTTTAGAACTAATATGTAGGTATGTATATGAATATGAATGATAAGTCTACTTCTCCTGGGCCGCAGAAATTGATAGGGATTGAGAAAGTTATTTCAGGGCTCTGTGGTTCTGCCTGGCGCTGAGCCTACTCTTCTGAAGGTTTCAGGATTGAAATGCCGGTTTCGAAGAGGGGGCGAGGTCATTGCTCTTTTTTTGTACATTGACAACCCTAAACTAATTTCCCCAGAAGGCTTAAACGTGGTGGAGCTACCGAAAGTCACAGAAAGAATTAGTGGCGATAGCACCTTAGATATTTTTCCGAAATTAAATCTAACTACTAGTATTGGGTATTGCGAGGACATGAAGCAGGCTTCAAAAGAGCGCTTCTTTTGTCGTTTGACTTAATTCTTGTCGGGTGGCTACAAGGTGTGTTTGGGAGATGCCTCTGTTCACTTACTCCTTCGGCGTACTGAGGTGGACTCAGACTAAGCTGGGCGCTTTGGACAGGAAGGTGCTACTCACTACATATGGGTTAAAGCCATCATTTATGAGACTGTTCATTCTGAGTAAAAGTCGAGGCCGTGACTTTAAACGCCAAGAATCTCCACAACCGCGATATGTACAGTCTCAGCACAGTAGTCTCAGGGAGTATTTCCTAAACAACAAGTATGGATAACAGCGCAGTGTAGTAGTAGAAAATATGTGGCAGTGGACAAAGCCTTTACCTTTTTTCTACCAGGGCTACGTAGCAACGATGAATGCAATTGGACGATTTAATTCCTACATCCCCGTTTCAACATCGGACAACCAGGCGAGGGGCGCGATTTTGCCCTTATGTTGTCAGTTTACCACTCCTTCGCACGAAGCGATTTGCATCATCATTTCTAATGCGAACCGCTAAGGAATGGAACTCGCTCCCATCGTATGTACATATTTCCAAAAAAATATAATTTAGGTATCTTCAAGGTAAGAGTAAATAGGCTATTCTATTACTGAACCGGCGAGCTACATCCTCGACCCCGTAGTCACTTTCCATCAGGTGATACGGAGGTCAAAGGCCGGTCAGTCTGTGAAAAAAAAAAGGACGTATAGAAGAGCAAAAAGCAGTACGGGTTGTTCTACAGGGCCCTTACAGGGTTTCGCTTAAACACCTTAAGAGGATCTCGTTCTCGAGCCATCTGGATGGGTCAAGGGACAGATACAGAAGGTTTCACTTTTGGACCCAGGACACATCGTCGATTTCGCTTTGCATTGTCGTCGTCACCGTATGTTTAGGTATTCACGAAATGCTGTTCATTTAATTTTACCACTGAATTAAAAAAAAAGCGACTTTTAATACTTTTTAAAAATAATTTCAACTAATATTCGAATACTATTCGAATAATTCGAATAACTGCGAAAAAAAAACGAATAATTCGAATACTTAAAATGTTCGAATATTTGCAGGCCCTAAGTGCGATTTACCGTTGTTTTCTCAGCTGATAACGAGAAACAAATATGATTTTAAATTTTAAACGGCTATAGTATGTGTCTTACCGGTGTCCAGATCTTCAAATTATTTAGTCTTCGGCGTATAATAATGTATATCCAGATCTACTTTCCTCCATAGAATTGGTAACGTACAGAAAATAGATATTTCTTCATTTTCACTATTTATATTTCAATTAAAATACGAAGAGTTCTCTTGTTATGTGTTTACTCGGCTAGGGTTGCCAGTGTCCTTTTCCACTTTGGAAGCGTCTGTCACGCAAACTATTCGGTTTAGAAAAAAAATATTTTAGAAACCTCGATATCATTTTTGAAGACCTATCCATAAATACCCCACACGTATGAGTTTGATGAAAAAAATAATTTGGAGTTTCAGTTCTAAGTATGGGGAGCCCCCAATATTTATTATTATTATTTTATTTTTGCATCAAAATCTTAATGCGGTTCACAGAATACATCTACCTACCAAGTTTCAACAGTATAGCTCTTATAGTTTCGGAAAAAAATAGCTGTGACAGACGGACAGACGGACAGGCGGACAGACGGACAGACGGACAGACAGACATGACGAATCTATAAGGGTTCCGTTTTTTGCCATTTGGCTACGGAACCCTAAAAAAGGTGGTCATAAAAGGAATACCCCATCCAAAAGGTCCGCCTGCGGCATGGTCCCCAGTATTTGTATCAATAAATAATACAAAATATTATCCATGGTCCATGTATCTCTCTTCTTATTGATTTTCTTTGTTTCGGTATTGTGACGTTCCAATGTAATGGGATTTTTTTGTTTTTTCTTTTTTTTGCAACGGAACCCTGAATCAAGCTCCCATTAAAATAATTTACTTGCATGCTGATCTCGTCGTGATACTCGTGATTGAGTTGTATTACAGATCTTCATTTTAAGCACGTTAATTGTACATTCACGAGCTTGATTTGTGAAAAAAAAAGCACTGCGCATACGTTTTATGCGATCCACTGCAAGTCATGTGGGATTCGAATTCGACCCCTGTTTCAACGCCAACCAAGCTATTGGGTCGCTTGAATTTGGCCAAGACAATATGATGTGGTTAAGATCAGTAGCGACAAGTATACCTACCATATCGAAATATCGAAAAGTAAGTAAAAATATGAATCAGAATCGATTCAAGACTACGGTAAAGCAAACCTTGAAGAAGAAAGCTTATTATAAAGTAGACGATTATTTTTCAGACGAACACATATGGTTGGAGAATTAGTGTTAATAATAATTGTGTTAGTGTTCATTATTTAAGCTAGTTTATTTAAACAATTGTTGACTGTAAATCTCATAAATTAATATGACTTAGTATTTTAGGGTATTTATGACTTAGTTGTAAAATGATTTGAATTTTATATGTACAGCAATGACCTTCAAAAAGCATTCTACATGAATCTATTTTGAATAAAATGATTTTTGATTTGATTTTGATTTTGATTTGATACAGATGTCATTGTCATACTGCTAACGCTATCTGGCGAATAAGAAATAATAGGTGCACTTGACGTCTCGTCTGACCTTATAAGATTCCAACAAACGACAATTCATAATAATAAAAACGGTTTAAACTCACGTAAAAATTGTCAGGAACGGATCGACATGTTTCGAACTTATATTGCGAACTCGAGTTGAATGGACCGCGAGTCGCGTAACAGTATGGATAGCTGTCCCTGATGAGGAGCTCTACATGAGTTCGAAACATGTCGGGCCGTTCTTACAATTTTTAGGTGAATTCAAACCTTTTTTTTTATTATATATCAAAGATGTCAAACGACAATTCGGCAAGATTTCCATTCAGTGGAAATAAATTATGTGAAACCTGTCAAATATATTCGAACATTAAACGCTATGCGAAATATATGGCACTGTACAACAATACGTTTATAACAAAACTAATGTTAAGCTGATTGCTGATCGCATTATCCGTGAAAACTTGAGAGAGAGGTGGGGTTGTTATTTATAATAGTTTGAAAAACTTCCAGTGAATAAATTTACATATAATTACTATTAAGAAGTTACGTACTACCGACTAACACCAGATATATCGTAAGTTAATACAATACAAAATGCTTAATTTCACACCAAAAAAAGTTCCCAAATTAAACACAGATAAAATAATTTTAATAAAGGGGGACCATAAAAAATGGTCTTATCGCTAAAGAGCGATCTCATCCAGACAACCTTTGAGTAGTGGAGTTCAGTGTGTCTAAAGTAGGTAATGTTTTTATGCCACTTTAGTAAAGTTGCCAAAGCGTCAGGAAGGTTCAAATAATGAAAATACGCGATAGAATCCGCTTACATTGTTTTATTTCAATGGTGTTCTTGTTATTAAAATCGCGATGAATTCTCAGTTAAAAGTGGATGAAGTTGCTGGTAAATAATAGTAATCTTAAAAGCAAAGCGCATTTCACTTTGTTTTGTAAGCTAATTTGGGTAATATCCAACCCTAATTAAAATCCGTCCGCTCCCATTTTAATCTGACCCTTAAAGGGATGTAATTAGGTTCACTTTGAGAAGGGTCAGCATAATCAACCCTTACCCGATGGTGTCATGATGGATTGAACCGTTTTATTTAAATAAACGGCAACCTTGCCGCTGAAATGCTATCGTAATGCCTTGATCACACGTACCGAGCAAACGGGCGAGACAGTGCTCTCGGCCGAGTACTCGGTTCGTATAAACATAGCGCCGAGTGCTCGGCCGAGCGCTCGGCCGAATGAAGCGGCGAGACAGTAGCTCGGCTCCCGTTCTATCTACTAGGCCGAGTGTCCACCCTCCCGCTACCCCGCACTGTCTCGCTCGCTCACTCGGCCGGTCTGAACGTGCTCTGTCTCGCCACTCGGCGACTTTTTTACGATCCATCGTGTCCGAAAGTCTCAATGGAACTGAACTGACTGTGCTAATTTCAAAACATGTGTAAACAGCTACTCACTTATATCACTGTCTCGGCCGGGAAACATTTTACTGTCTCGCCCATTTGCTCGGTACGTGTGATCAAGGCATAAGTATATTAAGAAGGTTTCTAGTTCCCACGTGTTTAAATAAAAAATAAAAAAACGGTCAAGTGCGAGTCGGACTCGCGCACCGAGGGTTTCCGTACAAACACCTTCCATCCTTAAGTGGTTAAGTTAAGTTTGCACCTGATATGTATAGCGCTTCATACAAAAGAGGTGCAAAGCTAACGCAACCAATCCCGTTTGTTGTATGGGTGCCCCCCTTAAATATTTATTTTCACCTCACTCGCTCGGAAAACCTCCGTTTATAGGGCGAAATCTGCGTGCAAAAGTCTATTTTATCCGCTAGCGTGCAAAAGTCATTTGAATTTCGAACACGACGATTTTGATTCTCTGTGGTGCATGTAACTTTTTTATATTTAAGACTCCTTCAACGCGTGACTGATTTCATCAGTCGATAAATCTTCGAATAACCAATCAACGCACGCTAATAAAGGGCGATCTGGTCTGGCCGGCTAAAATCATATGTACGTTTGAATACTTCTTTAAAAAAAAATACACCTACAATATCACGTCCAGAAACCTGGTTTGTGGTTACAGATTTTTAAGTTTTTATTTTTTATACACTTTATTTTATGTTGAATATGTTTATATATATTAAGAGTAAGTATTTCAGTTTCATTTACATATTTTGACTAGTAAATATATTAAATACATCACAAATTTTAATATTTATTTGTTATAAAAGTTGGAACATAAGAGTGTAATTTCTGAACGCACCCGAGAAAAAAAAAAATAATTAAAAAGTTGGAAGTTTTCACAAAACTTTACGTAAACAACGTAAATTTGTTCTGTGGAGAATACATACTGTTGTCTTACTTTATAGAAATCTCGAAAACAAGAAAGTTAAGCCCAATTTGGAGTATTTATTCAATGCTAAAAGCCTGCATTAAAACGAAAAAGGATTTGTTATAAATATTTGGAGACGATAAGTAATTTACTGAAACTATTGACGTTTTTAAAGAAGATAAAGCCGAAATAATCTTGTGCGGATCCCATCGTCAAATAACTTCCAAAGCAAGTGTTATGGAAAATACTTCCGAGTGGCCAACTAATTCTTCCCAGAATGCCATTCTCTCACATTCACAACGAATGTGTCAAGTAGTTTCAAATACAAATATAATATAACAGTGCTTAAGAAAAACTCAACGATAAAATATACACGACGATAATACAAATTACGGCCATATTTTGAATATGTGTGCTTCTCTCGTATTTATTTGGTTTGGATTTGAGTGTGTTAATGTTTTAAATTTGATGTGTTAAATAGAAGGCAAAATTAAATATGATTATTTTTATGTTTTAATTGTTTTTCTTGAACTTCCATTTTCCTCGCTGAAGTGAGGTGAAAAGTTGTGTGTTCCGCATGGCTGCAAAATTATTTAGCTTCTCGTGTCTTGAAAGCTTCGCTACGCTCAGGAATCTATCTTTGAACCATTCGCTACGCTCATGGTTCAATCTTAGATTCCTTCGCTCGCTCAGCTTTCAATTTCAACACTCGCACCAAATAACAACTTTGCAGCCTTGCATAACAAATAACTATTTATTTTATTTTTAGTATTTGTTGTTATAGCGGCAATAGAAATACATCATCTGTGAAAATTTCAACTGTTTAGCTATCACCGTTCTTGAGATACAGCCTGGTGACAGACGGACGGACGGACGGACAGCGAAGTCTCAGTAATAGGGTCCCGTTTTTACCCTTTGGGTACGGAACCCTAAAAAAATAGTTTTTTTAATAGAACCTGGTATCCTATCGCAACCACTCGCAACTCTGAAACAATTGTTCCCCGTCAGTAACGTTTCGCCAGATCATTATATAATTAAAACTTATTGAACCGGATCTATCGCGATATTTTGATTTACCTTCATTGCCTGACGTTTCAACACGGTTTCACGTGCCGTGGTCTCAGACGTACGTCTGTTGAAACGTCGCAATAGACCCGGTTCAATAAGTTTTAATTATATGTTCAAACCGCGAGAGTATTATAAAGTGTTATAGATCTTTATTTGGCCGAAAGTATTTTTTTCCTGAAGCCCGTAATATTTTCAGGAAAAAATAAACATCGTTTTAAAGAACCCCTTAGGTTAAGTATGGTTTGTTTTATAATTATTCTGAAAAAATTAACGGTTACGGAAAACTGAAAATTTGGCGAAAAATTATAGATGGGAAACAAAAATTTGTGTTCAGATAGGTTACTATAGAATCTTATTATCGATTCTGTTTGAATATCGAAATACATTTTTTTTTTCTAAATATTGACACAAGGTAAATTGCAGATAACAATTAAATCAGTTTGACTTATTTGTGTTTATATATTCCTTACAAAGGCAAATAACAAACGAACCTCTGGATAATAAAATAAAAATCCTTCGTAAAAAATTTATACATTATTTTATTTTAATAAACCATGAACTAGTAATTCAATAAGACTGCCATATAATACAAGATCTCATTCGACATACCTGGTATGCAATATAATACGATAATGCTTTATTTTTATTGCACACCATAGAAAAATATAAAATACAATTAAAATAACGGTATACAACATAATTTATAAATATATACGACAGTTTCTTGCTTGTTTGGAGCTTGCATAGAACTGGCGCTATAAAAAATAAATAGTTATCAGACAACCTCACACAAATCGATCTAGTCCCAAATTAAGCTCAAGAAGGCTTGTGTTATGGGTACTAGACGACGATTTACATACTTATATAGATAAATATATACTTAAATACATAGAAAAACCATGACCCAAGCACAAATATTCGAGTTCATCACACAAATATTTGCCATGGCCAGGATTCGAACCCGGGACCGCCGGCTCAGTAGGCAAGTGCTTATAAACTGAGCCAAACCGCGTCGTCACAATAGTTCGCTATAATTAAAAGAAGAAGAAGCCAAGCTTGTGGCATGACTGGTCCAAGACCAGTGCTTTAACATTAGCCCTACAAAAAAAAAGTCATGTATGTAGTAGCTGTTTAATACAAATAAACTACGAAAGAATGGGTGCCTCATTACTATGTAAATATGAAACCGCAAGGCAAAACTAGTAAATACTGCAGATATTTTGTTACTACATAGTATAAAACAAAGTAGCTTACTAGTGTCTGTCTGTCGTCCCTATGTATACTTAAATATTTAAAACTACGTTACGGATTTTGATGCGGTTTTTTTTAGTAGATAGAGTGATTTAAGAGGAAGGTTAGAATGTATTATTAGCATTGCACCCGTGCAAAGCCGGGGTGGGTCGCTAGTTTATAAAATAGTTTTTTTATCGACCTCCGGTAATTCAAACGCAACCGCCTCTTTTCAAAGCGCATCATTGTTGTACAAAATCACATACTTGTCACGTACGTGCGTCAATGGTCCGCCGCTCGGTAGCCGAAGGGTTAATCTCCCATCGATCTCGATCGATCATCTCGAGATATCTCGAGAATCTCGAGCATCAATACATTGATCGGCACTATCAAAGACGCCGATGGTTCGCGTAAAAAGTTTTGTAAGGTTCGCCGAAAGAGTTAGCAATTTGGAGAATGTTTCGTGGTATTGACAAAAAAATTAAGTTTATATATATCTTTGTAATCGATTGTTTACTCAAAACACCGGGTAAAAAATGCAGAGGTCAGTGGCAGAATCTAAAGATCAGTTATCTTATTAAAACTTTCGTCAGCCATATTTGATTTAGCGGTTTACATTCACGTGAAATTATGAGGAACGGCCTGACATGTTTGGAACTCGTATGAAGCTCTTCATATGAAACGCTCTATACAAGTCCGAAAGATTTCGGGCCGTTCCTGATAATTTCACATGAGTGTAAACCGCTTAATACCTACAATAAAGAATCTAAAGACTTTTTGACAGGATTCTGTGCCTCAGTCAGTTCAAAACGTGTGTTCAAAACGTTTTTGTCATTACCCCATTACTACTTAATTTCAAAAGACATTTACCTACTGGACCAAGGTTTCTCCACAAGAATTTTCAAATCACCATGATAGTCGTGGTTGTTTTCTGTTTGATAGAAAAACACGCTTATAACACGAGTGCTCCCAGTTCCCAGACATCCAGATATTATTTGAAATAAAATACGACCACGAAAATTCTTAAATAAAATAAAAAAATGCAATAAACTCTCATATTAACCTTCTATTCATAGCAGTATATAAATATTGACATACGCTTTTATAACCTTCGTACCGCCATTTTATTAATTCCAACAAAACTCCAAAAACTAATAACGTAACATCAAAGGACTTTCGCTATCAAAAAAAATAACAGGTAAAAAAAACTGCAAGCAAACGACAAAATAAACGACGCCAGAGTGTCTGCCCGTCTGTCCATTCATTCGGTGGCCATTCATTTTCTACGTTCATTCATTCGTTCATTGTCTGGGAGTTCTCAAAATCGGCTTAGTTTTTGTGCGTTGCGGTGGACCGGGGTAATTTATGACACCTTTAGATGGGCGCAGGTAGTTTGCTACACATTCGCGAGCCCACTTGATTCATGTGATGCTTGGCGGCCTTCCTTGAATTACTGCTAGTGCCTTTTCTGTAATATGTTTCCCGCGGTATCGTTCGCATGGCCAACATATTTTTTATGGTAGGTAAGCGAGCACGCTGGTCACCACGGGACGCTAATTCGACGGAATTTCGCAACATATTGGCGTCATTACAGCATTAATTTACCTACCGCGAACGCTCCGCATGTGGAATGAGCTCTCTGTACACGTTGTTTTAAAAGCTCAACCAAATACCGGGCACAACACCTCGGGTCTCCGAAGTCACTCCCAGAAGTCGTCGGCAACATCAAGGGACTGCTAGGCTTTCTGGTAGAGTTGGGTTGGCAAGAGTAGTGCCAGCAGCCCTTCACGATAAATAGGCGCATTTTAAGATGTCGAGTTGCCGATAACTAGCCCGCGATAACCTATGAGCTCCCTGTCGAGGTTTTCCCCGGGGGCTCCAGTATGGGGTTCTTCAAGAGGGGCGTAAATAGGTTCTTAAAGGATTGGCAACGCGCGTGTGATACTCCTGGCTTCGCAAGCATCCATAAGCGGCGGTAACTGCTTAACGTCAGGCGGGCCGCATGCTTGTTTGTCGCCGTTGTAGTATAAGAAAAAAATGAATAGGAAATACAGGGCAGTAAAATTTCAGTACATTTTGAAGATCATATATTATGCGTACTCTAATTTTGCCAGTGGTGTTAAAAACATGATGATGATGATGATGATGATGATCATGATGATGATGTGATCTGGAAGGATCTAGAGGTATCCGTCGTCGGAAACACCCTGATAAGACCGAATAAACTTACGTTTATCTACGTGCGTGAGCGCGTGTTTGCTAATCATAGCAAACCCAAATTCGGTTTTGAATGTAGCACAATTATAATAAGGTAAAATATTACGTATTACATAGTACATTTGTTCTAAGAATTTTATATGAGATCATACCAGTACTAAACTTTTACGATAACCTTCCACGAGCATCGTATTACATTGCATTTTTCTAATGATAACTTGCCCCAATGGAACAACCTCGAGCGCAAAATTCTCATTCGTCACACGAAGCAAAAACTCGCGATTTTTTACAAGAAAAACCCCGAATCTAATATTAAAACCGCTCGCGTTTCGTGACAAACTGGGACAATAAAATCTACGTTGCACAAAAACAGAGCTCAGAAAGCAACAGCGACAATTTAACATTAGTGGGGAATAAAATTAAATTTTAAAAATAGACGCAATCATTTTAACAAATAAGAGTGCAAAGGAGAAAGTAATTGGAATGCTTTGGAAATGTTCGTTGAAGTTTTTATGGGATCATTGGGCTTGGGAAATAAGACTGGACAAAAGGAGTGACCGCACCCATGCTCAAAATACGGTAAATGTGGACGTGTCGTATGCGTCACGTTTTTAACGCGCACTACTCACACCGATCATATGCAACAATGGCTCGTGCGAACAAGACATAAGCAAACGTATCCAGCCGGTCCAACATCTGCCTCCGTAGAATTTTTGAATCGGTCATATAGCCAGGAAGAAGAATGACAACCTGAAAAAGCTATTAGTAACAAGAAAGATTCAAGGAAGACGACGAAGAACAAGGAGTCCCATGCGCTGGACCGATCAAATTCGAGACACAACGATCACCAAGTTTCCCGGCGCCATGCGGTCTGCATTAGATCAAAATAAGTTCAGAGCGATCGTTCGAAGGTCAGGAGGTCACGTTCAGCAATGAGGAATACGACACAAGAAGAAGACTCACACCGAAGCTTGACGTTGCTTATACGCTGTTATGCCTCGTTGGAATCGCGTTTTCTTTATTGACTGCTTTAACGCGCTGGTGTAGGTATTTTAACTTCGGTGTGGACTGTATGCTTAAAAAATATTCCTTCGACATCTCACCACACGTCACTGCATAAACGCACCGTCAACGTATTTTCAGCGGCGGTGTGATCGCCCTTTTAGACTGGTCTGTGATTACCAACTATTTTTATTGGATTGCGAAAGGAAAGAAAGAAAGAAGCGATAGCAAGATAGCACTTTCTATTTTATTTACAAGCAACCCATCTGGAAGCGAGGTCTTAATTCTTAACTCATTCACTGCCAAGGGGCGTGATCTAGGAAAAATCTTGTATGACGGTGAACATATATGCGTCGCTGGCAGTGAATGCAGTAACCAAAGAATATGTTATAGTCTATGGTCTACTTATTACCTATAGTCAAAGTTCAGGTCCGATGTCCGATTGACGGATTCTAGTGGTACTAACAAGGTACTAATTTATTTAACTGGCAAGTTGTAATTGTTGTCGAAGTCATCAAATGCCACTGATGCGAACAAAAAGACAACATGGCTAAATATTTCACGAATTTAAAATTGAATTTGCGTCATAAAGCTAAAACTAGTCCAAGAGCTGAAAGAAGAATTAGGTTTACGTACCTAATTCTTCTCCAAAAAACAATGTTTTGAAATAGGTAAAATTTTAATTTTGCCATAGGCATAATAGCTGTTGGTAGCGCCATTATCCCAGGGTTTAACCGCAACTTGTTGGCCTAATTTCCCTGAACTATAAGTCAAGCTTGACAGTCCTGTCACGCGCAACAGCGCCTGTCACGGCACGGCTGTACCAATCTGAGTTTTGCATAATTACTAGGAATCTACATTTGAATGTTTGCGTCGGCAGGTGGCGCCTCCATCCATACTAATTTCAGCGGTGTCACAATTGAAGGAGTAGGGGACATAGACACAGTGCGTCTGAATACTTATGATGGTTATGTTCATTAAACGATAAACCATCTGTAACCTTATATAAGCTGGGAAACGGGAGACATCCGAATTTAATCAGGATTGTGGATGGTCAGTGCCCCGCAACTGAAGTTTTGGTTACTACATAGATTTTCGCCTCCGCTGGTGACGTCCGCATCTAGCAACCGCGCGGAGAGAGCGTTAGCGCGTAGTTTTCGATTGGCATTTTATCTAAAATAAATAGAATACAGCTAAAATAACTCCAGAAGGCTGTGCCCCCGCGGCGTGGTCACCAAAATGCTGCCAGCATATCCTTGCTGAATCGTTGAGCGACGAAGCTGCCAGCTCTTCGGTTAAATTGACGTTTATCTATATGCGAGTGTACCTAAGCGTTATTTTTGGAAGAAAATTTAAGTCGAATTTAGCCTTCATTTACTTGAGGAGTCCCCGAATATAAAAACAGTTATTATCTTCAGAAATATACTAATAAATTAATACATATATCTATATTAAAGCATGTAATGTCAGGCTTATGATGATCACATTTATAACGCCAAAGCATCCGCCATACTCTTTCTCCACTAAGCAGAAAATGGTAGTTAGTTTATAATTTTTTTATATATCGCACTATGAACGCCACCATAAAGCCCACTGTTCCACTATATTTTTTACGTTCCAGTAATTCATCAGATCAGTATTCAAAGCGAGCTGGCAGATTACTTACCTCAGTCTTTTGGCTTTCTCGAGGCATTTTTAATTGTTTTAATCAAGCAAAATACTCCAACTCTTGCTCTCTAATGGATCTGAGAAAAGCCTAAGTTAAATTAGATTACAATGTATATTAAACAAACAATGTAGCTAATTAGCCATTTTAATGACATGCCATTAGTCCTTCAAGTAAAAATAAAATTATATTGGAAAATTGCAGAAGCTTCGTCCATGAAAGCTCTTTTTAACCCCTAACGAAAAAGAGGGGTGTTATAAGTTTAACACGAGTATCTGTGTAGTGTGCCTGTTTGTGGTATTGTAACTCACAAAAGGATGGACCGATTTGAGTGCGATTTTTTCTAATCGAAAGACTTGTCCGTCGAGATGGTTCTTAGCTATGTTTGGTGAAAATATGCCCAAGATATTCAGCTTTAATGGGAACAAATGACAAGATTTCAGCCAATATTGGAGCTAAGAAATCCTATATCACTCATTGAATGAGGGTATCGTGTTGACCAGCAACTTGTGTCGGGGGTGATTTAAATTTTCAATTTGGATTATATTATTGTATAATCGGGTAATGATTATTAAAGATAGAAAAAACAATACATCCATGGTTACAGAATTCTTTTACCCATGCATATCAAACTACCTAGTCTTATTTTTCCACTGTTCACAATCATAACAACATAAAAATACAAAAATATGCTAAATACGCATTAATGTTTTCTATTAAATTTTTGCAAATGGCACCCAACCACACCTATTTGAATGTAAATTCAACTATGTAACTGCTATTTCTGTTTGTCACTAATTAAAATAATGACGTCGGCGTATCAAATGGTCTCTTGTCACCATTCAGAGAGACTTAATGCATTCGGCATCGAATAAAGAAAACAAATTAAATGTTTAATTCAAAAACACCAACTGGCCAAATTTGTCGCGGTGTGTCAATAGCTTTATGAAAATACAACGACATTTACTGTCCCAAAAAATGGTGTTCGCCTCTATGTTCTTAAAAATTAGCGTGATGTTGCATTGGGGGATTCTTTTAGTAACGGTATTGTCGTTTTTAATGTATATTTTTAAGGGTAGATTGCGTCACGAATCAAAATGCTCATATGTAAAATTATTAAGCAAATGTAGACTCTAAATCGAGTGAATAAAATGATATCTTCCTTGAATGTAATGCTGCATAAGGGTGCGTTAATTGTATTGAAATACGTCACAAGTCCCAACGAGATTGTCTACAGATTTTGAGTATCAGTAATAGATGTTTAAGGTTGATAATTGTTCGATAATTCAAAAAGTACACTCACAGAATTGAAATCATAGAAACGTATGCGGAATACTTAACGCGTAATGAAAATGCTTTGTAGAAGTACTAAGGGTACATGAATACAAATAATTAATTGTTATTGTGGTAAGTACGCTTTCATTGTGTTTTTTTGAGAGGGCTTGTTCTCGATATTGTGACCATAATCGGGTTAAAGTGACATTTTTAAATGACAGTTTTTACATTGTTAATTAAATCATTTGTGTAAACACGGGTTTTGCAATGAAGTCATTGTTTTCATTGTACTTGCTTTATTTCCGAAGCGACAGTGAATAAGTGCATGTAATGTTGATTTGTAACCTGGGAATAATTTGATGAAGCATGGCTTTTAGCAATTGTTGCATTGTTTTCATTGTACTTGTCTTCGTCGTAACAGAGAAGCAGTGGGTATAGTTGATCTGTAAGCTGAAAATGATTACTTTAAGCACAGGACTTAGAAATAATATCGTCATTGTTTTCATCATGCTCTATTTAGATTTCAGTACCCAAAGGGTATAAACTAAAGATGTCACGAATATTCGGCAACTATTCGGTATTCGGCCTGTTCGGCCACTTTTTTGCTATTCGGTATTCGGCCGAATAGTGCGTACTATTCGGCCGAATACCGAATAGCAAATCATGTAAAAAAAGACACGTTATTTTACTCAAAATTATGTATTATTTCCAAATTACAACATTTTAGTACTTAAAATTAATCAGTGGTAAGTTGTGATGGATAAAAAGTTAAAAACGCAAACGCTTGCGCTTTTCATCGTAAACGTTACCAGCCTCAGAAAATAACCTCTCACTATAAACGCTACTTCCGGGCGAAGAAAGATAAACTTTTGCAAATGTTGAAAGGTTCGGGTATTGTTTTTCGTTTGCTGACCACCACTTGTAAGGATCGGCCTTCCGATCTAGGCGAACTGTTTTCAAATAAAAATCCAAATCGTTTGCCACAGCATTCTTCTCCACGTCCAGCCGAATATTCGGCGCTTCGGCCGACAGCGTTGCCGAATATTCGGTATTCGGTATTCGGCCAATTCACTATTCGTGGCATCTCTAGTATAAACGGGACCCTATAGACTCTGCTGTCTGTTCATCCGTCTGTCTGTCTGTCTGTCACCAGTTGAAATTTTCATCCTCGGTGCTGGAGTTTGACTCACATTTGGCCGGTTTTTTTATTCAACTTTACAGTGAATATTATTTTTATTTGTAGTATAACAGGTAAATTAAATATTACTAATAAAATAATATTGTGTGAATGGCCTTTGGAACAGTTAAGCTATAGTAAGCCAGTCATTGTTTAATTCTTAATTATAATTACATACTTGCCAGTTCTATAAAAACATACATAAATATACAATAGTTTACATTATGTAATCACGTGCACATTGGTCGCCAAATATACCTAAGCACCAATAAAAATACTCTTTTAATTTGTAAATGTTTGTTTATGTCGTTTAATTTTTAATCAACGATTTCCTGTCAAGTTCCAAGACAGATTTCTAATAATAGGTATTAGTTCCATTCACTCTAATTACTTTCGGCATGTATTTAACGCGGCGACAAATTAATCTGATTTAGGGATTTATAAAAAATTAAAGGGGGTAGCAAAAATAATAAGTTGGCGACTAATTGCGGAAACTAGTATAAAGTAAAAAGTAGCAGCTAAGTAATCAATTTTCGGCTTTGTTTCAATATAAACTAGCATCGAGTTTTGGCGACTGAATTAACTAATTAAGCGGAAACATGACAGCGGATAAAAAGTTGAAAATGGCCTACTCTAATTGTTCAATGGAGATTGCATATAAAATAAATCAAGGTCATAAAAAAAATAAAAGGAGCGCTTTTTAGGGATATAAAAAAAACAACCTAACCTAACCCGGCCGAGTCGGATCTTCTGCTGATATTAGTCGCCAAGTCATTATTTATAGTACCTCGCCTATGATTTCAGTAATCTTGTTTATTATTTCTGCTACCTTAAAGTAGCTGCCATTATTTGAATTTTAAAATATCCTTAGTTTAAAGCTCATTTAATATAAATGATTGCCAAAATATTTAATCGCTGACAAGTTATTATTTTAGTTGCAAATAGTTTGCTGCTCTTAAATTTTTCTGTCGCCGCGAAAATAATAAGCCATTACTTTCCATTCATTCACTAACTGGCTTCATCTGTCAAAACAATCTTTCCTAATCCCGTTACGAAATAACTTTCCAATTTGTACTTTATTCTGTTTTATCCCACCAGTTATTATAAAATAAATGTGTGCTTTCAAATTATAGCACGAAGTTTGAGTTTGTATTGCGTTTAATTGAAACATTCATTGCACTCACGTGGGTGGCCCTCGACAAGGTGGACGGATGATCTTGTGAGGGTGGCGGAGAGCGGAGGGGTGCGGTCTACACGGCAGTGTCTGATAGATAGACAAAAAAGTATATCACGTTTTTAGGGTTCCGTAGTCAACTAGGAACCCTTATAGTTTCGCCATGTCCGTCTGTCCGTCTGTCCGTCTGTCCGTCCGCGGCTTAGCTCCGTGATCATTAGTACTAGAAAGCTGAAATTTAGTATAAGTATGTGTATGTATAACGCCGACAGAACGGTAAACTAAAAATTCAAAAATTTTATGTTTTTCGGGTGCCTCTCCAACTCCTAAAGTGGGGGTGATTTTTTTTTTTCATTTCAACACAAGTGTGTTGGGTATCGTTGAATAGGTCTTGTAAAAATAATGGGGGTCTTCTAACATTATTTTTTGATAAAGTCAAAAAAAATAGTGTCCCTCCCCTCTAACTTTTCAACCACGGGTCAAAAAAAATCGGAAAAATTCATGGTAATGAAGCCTTATAAGTACTTTTAATGAAAACTATATTGAACAAAATCGGTCGAGCCGTTTTTGAGTTATCGCCAGATTTCATATTTTTTCTTTAAAAGGACGTAAGTTGACTTCCAGAAGGTAATAAGTGATTACAGTTTCTAGGGCGTTTACGACCTTTTTATAGAGCTTATAATCTTTCTTAACTTAAACCTCGGGCTTAAAACAGCAGTTTATTGTTAAGGATGAGCAACTACGGAACCCTACACTGAGCGTGGCCCGACATGCTCTTGGCCGGTTTTTTAATGCTTATTGTCACGCGTTATATTCAGTTGGTAAACTAACCCTGACCTATATCGATGTATGGGGATAAACATTTTCCAACGGCAAAGTTAAGTTACATTTTATTTTTTTCGTTATAGCTATATGTAGTGCATAGTTTGTACGGAACCTTCGATACATGAGTCCAACTCGCACCAGACTGTGTTGTTATCAAGAGGCGTCATAACGTATTATGCAACGTCGTAGTGCGACTTGCCACTGCATTGACGGCCTTTCAGCGTATTTTGAGCAGCGGTGTGGCCGCTCCTTAAGGGCGGTGTGCACTGGGCTATATTGTTTACGTTTATGTTTATAATTGATTAAGCTAAGGATGTATAATCAGTGTACGAAGGTCACGTGCGTCGCACGCGGCGGCGCGGGCGGCGCCTGAGGCGTCCGTGGTTCGTTGCTTGCGCGAAATATCAAGTAATTATGGGGAAATGTAAATAAATACAGGGTAATAATCTAATTTCGTGTGTTTAGGGGGTTATGAAGAATTTGATGAGCTCGGAATACAATAAAGGCACTGCCTAACGGAAATAATAACGAATTAAAGGTATTGGCAGTATTAAATGGCAGTTTTGGCTAATTGGCTTACTTAAATATATTCTAAATGAATTATCTGATACCAATGCATAAATAATTTTATGCTTTTGATAATCTACATAATATGAACATACCGAGCAAATGCAATTCCCTGAAACGAAATGCAGATTTAGAGATATATTCGTCGACGAATACTCTGTATTACTTGCAGAAACATTTATCCGTATTTCAGTCTTATTATTAAACACAGTATTCTAGCAAAACTGCGCTAAACGGCTCCCAGCTCTATTTATTTCAAGCACCGGAATTACGACAAATGCACCATCGCACTTAATGTCGCACTTAAGCACTCAAAAACCCTCAAGCCACAAATCCAAATAAAAACCGACATTAAACGCAATTTCAACGCAAAACTAGCTTCCCTGTAACAAAAGACTGACAATTTCACGCAAAGGGGGTCCTTACAAAAAGCGGTTTTTGTCCAAAAATTTGTCTTTTTCCAGTTATTTATTGGGGGGAGGGGCAAGGAATTTTATTTGGCATAAAATTTATTGTAGAAATGATATAAAAATGGATAATAAGTGGAAAGCGTGACGCCGAGACGCTAAATGACGCGTCAAATGATGTCTCGCGCAAAAACGGGCAGATGGTTGGCGCGCGCAGCCGCCATTTTGGATTTGCCGCTACCAGCCCGCATGAGCATCTAATCCTGTTTAAAATAAAAATGTCGTAACACACACTCCCAGCCTACATTATCATTACCTTTATCTTCCAAACTGCTGAAGCTTTTAGTAGAATAATACAATAAACAAACTTAGTTCAACAGTGTGCTGGCTGCACTGATAAGTTGGTGTTAATGCTCGGTCCATACAAAACATTATTGATAAGCCGTAAATTATTGTAATATGACGTTTATTGATTTTGACTACAGATTTGCCGTTTATTTGGCATTTTATTGCCATTGTAGGATGATAGTCGGATAAATGATTTTCATATACTGAATTTATAATTATATTCGTACATACATAGGTAATAGGTAAATAAATGTATTGAAAAATAATGTTATCTGAAATATGCCATCTTATAGTATATAGTTTAGTTAAAAATAATTATAATTACAATAGAGAAGTAGAAGAAGGACAATAAACCAGGATTGTTTATACAAAAAATGCAAATGTTTCGTAACACTACCAAATCAAAGTTGAAATTTGGTAAGTTACTTGCTAGTGATTACACTAAATAGCGAGTAATTAGTAATTATAATAATGACTTCTTTGTTGCCTCCTTACAGAATAACGTTAATTATTACATTATTATTATTATTTACTTAATGAATAACAAAGAATAATATGAATAAATAAATAAATTAAAATAATAATAATTTCTTGTAATATTACTGCATTTCTATGTATATGCTGATATAGTGACTTTGATTGTATAGGTAACATTTAAAGAAATCGAAATACTTCTCAGGCCTCATTGACCAAACGTTATAAAATTCCAAATTCAAAGGAAAAAACAGTCCCAAATCGCTAAATAGCCAAAATAAGTTCACTCATACAAGACCATTCACCATAGCAAATGTTATCCATTCATTCACACAATGACACAAGTAGCACTAGACGATATAAAGGCGACAATAAGTCTGACTCGAAAACTTGAAAAAAAGAGGCATGCATGAAATTCTTTTCTATAATACATTATAAGATAACTGAGAATCAATTGATAAGTCCAACGAAATCTAAACCCGAATATGTGTCGAATAAAGTGTAATATATGACATGGAAGTTGAAAGCGATTCGTATGACAATGGAACGTTTGGAGCCGATTTGTCGCCGCGTGTCAAATGATCCCCGATTGAATGAATGAATGTGTGAATGAAAGCCGGCAGTTATGCAATCAATTAGAGGGGGCGGGGCTGCCGCGAAGATGCTTTGTTGGGTTACGAAGACTTGCATGGCGAGGCCACGAAATGTGCGTCTAGTCCAAGTGTCGTATTTTGGGACTACTAGATTATGGCCCTTTATTTTTATTTCCTGTAAAATACCAGTGGTCATACCTACGCCTATTTTTATTTCGCTCACTCCCTCGCACTTTTTTATATTTTCTATACGTTCCTCATTTTCCCCATTAACATGACCGAGACTGACCGACACGTAAAAAATGACAATTATAATTGCAAAAATTAAAGAAAGAAAGAAAGAAATACATTTATTCGTGACTTGCAACAAAACATAATTACATAAAAGGTGTGACAGAAATAAGAAAATAAAATAAAACAATAAGTAACTATATTTTTATGGCTGTGCCACGAAAAGGTCCCACCTCAGCAAGATGCTAGCTCGAGAGCCAGCGCTGATCTTCCGGTGGGACCATATTATGGGAATTAAGTTATCCTACCTTTTTGGCTTTTTTCAATCCATACTAATATTATAAATGCGAAAGTGTGTCTGTCTGTCTGTCTGTCTGTCTGTCTGTTACCTCTTCACGCTTAAACCGCTGAACCGACTTAGATGAAATTTGGTATGGAGATAGTTGGTGACCCGGGAAAGGACATAGGATACTTTTCATCCCGAATAAATTTAGTGTTCCCGTGGGATGAGCGGGTAACACCGCGGGGCACAGCTAGTACATTATAATTGCAAAAATTAAGTTACTCTACCTTTTTGGCTGTTTTCAATACATTTCTTCATGAATGAAATGTATTGTACAGTACTTTTATCTCACGAGCGCGGGTGAGCCATGTTTGTGTGAGTAGATGTACATGCACATTGGCTCTGTGTGGGTGAGCTCGGGAGCGAACAGTGCCGGCTCACCCACACAGAGCCAATGTGCATGTACATTACTCACACAAACATGGCTCACCCGCGCTCGTGAGATAAAAGTACTGTACACTGTTTTTTTTTCAAAGATATGGGAATATCTGAAATCAGACAAAAGTTGTAATTACTTTAATTTACAATTTGATTATGTGTTACATATTTACATATGTACATATACCTAACATTATCTACCTAAAGGTTGTCTGGAAAAGATCGCTATTTAGCGATAAGACCGCCTGTTGGCTACCTCTGCCTGTTATTTGAATGTATCTCATGTTGTGTTGTATATTCCTTGATGTTGGAGGTGTGCAATAAAGAGTATTTTGTATTATCGCTTCTCGCCATATTCGTGACTCCACACGCATATTTACAAGCACCCAACTCACGAGTCAAAGAAGCCGCTACCTAAATACGGTGATATTTTACACACCACTGCCTTTGTCCCATTCATTTATTCATGTTCATTCATTCCCTAACTCCAGAATAACTGACTATCGTTCGATTTTCAAATTATGAATGAACATTCTAGAGAGGCCGTGACGAAAGAAAGTGTATGAAAAGTGTTCAATGAAATGGTAGAGTAATTTTTAGTACGAGTATGTCAGTCTTTGTGTCATTGTCAGAGTTAAAGTTTATGGTGTTTGGGTGTACCTGTTGTCAGGAGCATAAAATCGTGTTCAGATATTTTTGTTCTCGTAAGTGAGTAAGTAGATGTAAATGAACTCGACTGTAGAGATATTGTAAATAACGATCTGCAATCGAAAAAAAAACTCAGATATATGCTAATTAAGTGATCGTTATCAACGTGCTGAATTGGTGGCAAAGTATGGTTGACAAAAAAACTAATACTCAAGTATTTTAAATATTATTATATTTCACAAATCATAACATTTACTTATATACATATTTACTATCACTTCTGCAATTATGCTGAATAAACTACTAAAATTTGTTCAACAGATTTTGCCGTCAGTCGTTCACGACGATTGTAAAATTCCATTTTAAATACCTAAATGATTCACGTGAATCTAAAGCATTGATCACAGCCTTGATTTCATTAAAATAAACACTTTGCGTAATGTTATCGAATGTTCAGCTGCAGTTATATGTTGTTTATATATGACAAATTAATGTCATTTGACGTATATTGTTTTAAAAAATATTCAGGGCGGAAAAAATTTAAACAGTGTAGATTTATCTAGAGATGTAATCATATGTAGGCAAGTATTTGTTTTATAGTGATTGTGTAAAACTAGAAAATAAATAAGTGAATATTCGCTTTTTCTGTCAACCATACGCTTTGCCACGAAAATTGCACGTTCATAACGATCACTGCTAATTACTGACTAAGAGAAAATAAATCAAATTAATTACTCGATAGAATTTTAATCGCTGGATATTAATCTACGATTAATTTGATATACATTAAATTAATCGAAACTCGTACGCTTAAGATTAATTAATCGACATTTTTAATCGCTTATCGTGATTAAATAGGTTGATTTTAATCATTAATCGGTTACATTTTGTCCCTATCTGTATTTCACCACATTGTAATTCCAGTGCAGTATGCTCTTTAGCGCTTCAGGAAAATTACAAACAAGGAAACCGCAATTCAGGCTTACAATGGCTATGTGTGCTCTGTACTTAGATGTGGAATTTTAATTTGGGGTAATTCGGTACACATCAATAGAGTTTTTATTGCACAGAAGCAATGCATTCATGGAATCTGCGATGTAACAAAATTTACGTCATGTAAACTTTTATTTAAAAATCTAAAATTATTGACGGTACCATCGCTGTACATTTACGAAATATGTATTTTTGTTGTTTAATACACGATATCCCAATAATTTATATATGCCCAAGGAATAACAAAATTGTTTAGTAATAAAATAACTGTTATCCGATGGCCATCAGAATTTTTAATGCACTTCCAAATTAATTTAAAAATCTGTCCATTGTAGAACTTAAGTGCAAACTCTCACAGAAGCTACAAAATGAATGCTTCTACTCGGTGTCTGAATTTCTGAAAAGAAACGAAATTGGCTGAAGCTATTGACATATAATATGTATTTAAATAAAACTATTACACATAATATAGCAAAACTGTCAAAAATATAATGATGATAAGTAATTAAAATTGTATGTACATTATATTTTGCATGTCACCCTGTGACAAAGCATGTGATACTGATATTATTTAACCGAAAACCTATGTAATTACCATGTTTTATGCAAATAAATTATTTATGAGTGAAAATTAAAACTGCGACATACGTTATATGCGTTTTCATATCATGAAATAATAAAATAAAAAGCAAGTAGCTTATTTGATGTTAACTTTACTGATTTTAATATTTAAATAAGTATCATTAGTGGTTCTGTGAGCTGCAGACCTCGCGAGTTGGTTTCATATTGGGGCTTGTGCACAAATCACGCGAGGTTCGATAGGGGGGAGGGTGGTCACGAAAAAATCACGATAGATCACGAAGGGGGGGGAGGGGTATAAGGATACCTCACGTGTATTTTTCTACAGCGAACGAACTAAGAAAAAATGTACCACAATGAGCAGATATATTTTTTCGGTTTCGTTACTTTCATAAATAATGACACAAAGGTAAATTAAGAAAGAAAAATTGAATGCGATCTACTACAATCCAAGCGGGGTTTGAAGCCGCGACCTCTGCGTTTCCGGCGCATTGCTCTCCCAACTGAGTTATTCGACCGCTACGTCAGTCACACCAAATCTTTCATCCCTTAATCCTTTACGCTACTGGAGCGCCCTCTGCGTCATATATGTTTTTTTAAAAATGTGGTATTACCACATAAAAAATATGAATCGATAAAAAGATTCTATACAAATATTCGTTACTTTCGTTAAAAATAAATCTTCACTTGGTAAATACTTCAAAATAGCGAGTCTATTTTACGAAATTCTGGTGGATAAAAATACACGTGAAGTTGTGAGGGGGAGGGGGGGGTTAGCAGAGAACCTCACCATATATCACCAGGGCGGAGGGGGGTCAAAAAGTAGCCGAAAAAACCTCGCGTGATTTGTGCACAAGCCCTTGGGTGAAATTTGTAATTTTTCACGTTGTCAACCCTATTAACACCCGCCCCGCCATTAAGAAAAAAAAATTGAGTCAGCAACAAAATCTACAAAAACCTAAATCCAACCCACTCAAAAAAATTCACGGGAATCGGTTGAAAAATGCGACCTGTTGGCGAGAACAGCTGGGAAACTTGACGAAACAATTTTTGGCCAATCTGAAACGGAAGCGCTTCACTCGCTCGGTCAAAAACACCACACTTAGAAAGAAAGTGTTTCAGTAAATACTTATAGTAAGTAGGTATGGTAAGAACGCTCAATCAAGTACGAGTAATATTGAGTAGTTACTAAGTAAGTAAGTAAACACTTTATTGTACACAAAAACAGTTAAAAATACATCTATTACAAATAACATATAGGTACAAAGGCGAACTTATCCCTATACCCTTAAGATCCCTATCTATCCCTATCGATGTGACGATTACTGATCCGATTCGTATAGCCAACGCTTTCAATAATTTCTTTATTGATCAAATTGTAACCAAAGGCACAGATTTAAATTGTAATTTAAAAACCAACTGTAGTCAATCTATGTATATGGCACCTACTGTTCCACATGACATAATTATTATAATTAAATCGCTCAAAAATACGAATAGTGTAGGATATGACAACATAAATAATAAAGCTGTAAAGCAGGTATCGCATGTCATTGCCAATCCTTTAAGTCACATTGTTAACCTCAGCATCTCAACAGGAGAATATCCGGACAAGCTAAAGCCTGTAGTTGTAAAACCCTTACATAAAAAAGGGGATAAAACAAATGTATCAAATTATAGACCCATCGCTCTAGCAACGATATTTGCTAAAGTAGTGGAAAAAGTTATATATGAGGCACTGTACAATTATTTAGAAAAATATAGTTTGTTAGCGGCAGAACAAAAAGGATTTCGTAGAAAAAAATCCATAAATATGGCAATATATGATTATATCCAGCCAGACATAGAAAATATAGATAAGCGAAATCACGTTTGTGGCATATTTATGGATATGACTAAAGCATTCGATTATGTAAACCATTCTATTCTTTTAAGGAAGTTGAATGCACATGGTATTCGTGGCAATGTTTTGGAGTTGTTGAAATCCTACCTGAGTAATAGACATCGATACACTGAACTCTCTCAAATCTGTATGCGCACTAAATATATAAAATCTTACCGATCTCAAAAGAGGCAAATAATGTATGGCGTGCCGCAGGGAAGTGTTCTCGGACCTTTATTATTTTTACTCTATATCAATGACCTACCTCGGCACGTCAAACATCCTATGGTGTTATTTGCTGACGACAGCACTGTTATTATTAAATGTGATGACGTTGATAGTTATGAAATGGAAATTAATAATACTGTTAAGGACATAATTGAATGGCTGAATATGAATAATTTATTAATTAATCTCGATAAAACTAAAATAATGCACTTTTACCAACGTAAATTACCTGTTAAAATTTTTTGTAATTACGAAGGGACGTTAATTGAGTCAGTTTCTGTTAGGAGTACACGTAGATAACCATCTGTCATGGAACTCACATACTGAAGAAGTGTGCCAAAAACTGAATCAGTATGCCTATGCCCTTTACAAACTTGCAAAGCAAGCGAGTCCTGATGCTGTATTAACTGCATACCATGGATTTGTAGCGTCGACTTTACGATACGGAATCATTTTTTGGGGCAATTCTTCAAATAGGGAAGCGGTGTTTAAGGCTCAAAAAAGGTGCATCAGAGCAATGCGTGGCCTTCAGCAAACCGACAGTTGTGTAACCCATTTTATTGATTCGAACATTTTAGCAATGCCTTCTCTTTACATTTTAGAGGTGATCATATTTGTTAAAAATAATCCAGCACTATTTAAAAGAAGTAGTTTCACCAGCAAACGTTTGGAGCAAAGATGTAAAGAGGATTTATGTACAGCTGCTACAAAAACAGCTTTAATGCGCAAAAGCGTATATTCTCAAGCTATAAGAATATATAATAAATTACCATTAGAATTGAAATTATTACCAGTCCCACTTCTGAGACGTAAATTATTAATTATACTCACGAAGAAATGTTATTATTCTATTTTAGATTATTTAAATGATGTTGACATTGTATCTGACTAATCTTGATTTTATTTTTATTCCTATTGTTGCCTTCATTATTATTATTATTATATTGTTAATTTAATTATCATACATCATCTTGACATTGAGTACTTATATGAGAATTTAGTTTGTATTTGTAATGCTATGTAACAGCGTAATAGGCATAATAGGAATAAGTTTTGTGCATGTGCATTGTTTTTGTACGCCAATAGGCAAAACATAGTGATACATTATGATATTTAATTACACCACTGTGTTTATGCACCCTTTACCTATGTTTCACAAATAAAAACACTTTGACTTTGACTTTGGCTTACTTTATGTAATATCAATGACTGTTCCGTACACCCTTGAACCACTTTATGTTTATAAATAAACTTGTAATCGATTCGTTCCACAGTCCAAGCATAACAGAAACAATAGGCTGGGTACAATTTTTGGGTGACCGTGATTTTTATTTCGATAGTCCTTGATGTAAGGATCTACAAGCTGCAGGTCATTAATTTTTCTTTACCATAGTTTTTCCGAAATGTTTTTTTTTATTGAAAATTTGACAGTTCTCAGTAATTGCCTTCGAAAATGAATTAAACAAAAATTGTTGATGGTTGGCACTTGTCAATGTCAAACCGTTGAATTTTGACACACGTCAGTGTCAAACCATTCAAATTTTGTCAATTTTGACCTTGACAAGTATTAACCATCGATTAGTTTTGGCAAAGGCAAAGATCCCTTCAGCCACTAATATTGAAAACTGTCACATTTTTAATTTAAAAAAAGTGTTCGGAAAAACCATGGTAAAGAAATATGAAAGACGTAAAAAAAAATTCGTGGTCATCCAAAAATTGTACCAAACCTATTCGAAAGTGCCCACAAAATTGCTTACAAATTTAACTTCATAAGCCATCCCAATGTCCCCTCATTTAGAAAGAGTTCCATTATACCGGCTAATAATCCCGGTCACTTCCGGTTCCGTAATGTCACGGGAAGTGCAGCCATTTTGGAATAATGTGAAATTCATTCGCTTAATCCAGTTTTGTTGAGGGCGTAATGGTTACTTAATGGTTACTGTGTATTCTGATATAATTTTGGAGAGATAATTTTATTACAGTTATTTACCCAGGGCTTCGCTTGCGTTACCGGGAATTCATGTAGGCAATTATTTTTTAATTAATAAATATGGCCAAGAGAAAGTTTGAAAGTTGATGAAAGTTCGTCTTTACAAGCTTTTATTTAACTTGCATTGTACGTTTAATGTATGTTTGTTCGGGTGAAATCTTGCAACTCAATTTTGAAGCAGATATCGTCAACCGATTGAGCTGCAATTTTGCATGCATTTTGCATGCTTACTTAACTTTGATGACAATACAATAATATGGTACCATGGGGCTGATCTGATGATGGAGCCGGAAGATGGCCATAGGAACTCTATAATAGAAAAAGCAATCCTACCGAGCTTGGGCTCTTTAGAATCGTCTCAGTGAGCATTTGATGGATATCCAAAGAAAAGTACAGTCGGCTATAAAAGCTTGCCACTAAAATGTCATTTTTGACAGAAACTTACTAGGGTTCTGGTCTGTTTCAAGGTTTATCATCATTTGCTAAACAACTTTTTACAAATAATCACTTAACAAACAACGATTTACAAACTATTCATTTCACAAACCTATCATTCCTTAAAATGCTCATTTTACAAATAATTACTCGACAAATATACATTTAATAACTAAGACGCTTTATAAAATATATATTAAAAATAACTCTCTATGTAACGAAACGCAGGACGGTATGAAGTTTAATACTCGAAACACTTGGACCAAATATTAAACTGGCAAATACTTATTTCGGTCAGATTGTACCAAAGAGGGGCCGTTTCTGGGACTTAAAAAATGTTTACACTTTTTTTTTTGCTGTTTTTGGACTTAAATTAGATTGAATCTTGTAGATTACACATAAGCATGCTTTGTTTTTTTTTAAATTTTCTCTCAGAGCGATATTTACCGAAATATTGGGGTTCAAAAAAATATTTTTTTCAATATTTGCCATTTTTAGGCTAAATTAGATTGAAAGATGTTCCATTTTTTAAGGAAGGATTTTGACGCTCCGCTCGCTCCGCTATACATGGTCATAAAACAAACCTAACCTAACCTACAGTTTTCGGTTTTCGAGCCATGTTACCTAAAAAACCTCAATAACCTGAACACTAAGACGTCTGTATGCTCATCAGATCAATTATACTTTGTTAAAAATTAAGTATGTTAATATTTGTACTCGTAGAAAACTACACATATGAATGGCGTTCAAACCATGATGATTTATTTATTAAACGAAATGTTTACCAAACAATGCATTTTATTAACGTTGTTTTATCATTCGTTATTTTGTTATTTGACTACAATAATAAATGAATAATTTGCGAAATAATGTTTTGTGATATGATGTTTTGTCCAATAAATAATTTTTATTATGATCTATTTGTAAAACTATATTTTATGCAACGTCTAATTTGTGAATCGTTCATTTGTCTAACGTTGTTTGTAAAATGTATATTTATGAAACGTTGTTTAGCAAGTGATTAGCTACCCTGTTTCAAGACCCTTTATCAGGGTAGTTAGGGTCTGTTTCAAGACCCTTTATCTCGGAAACGCGTGGAGATATCGAGTTGAAGTTAAAACCATAAGTATCTCAAGTCTACAGTCCCTTGAAGCTGTAAAAAAATAAAACGTCTTATTTAACGTAAGAAAAAGATACAGCTTTATGCCGCAAAGAACGTCTCTCGAGGGAATCAAAATTTACAAGGTATTTGCCGTTGACCTAGAACTATGAATTTTGGTACTAGTATAGGGAAAAATCTAAAAATTATCCATTTGTAAATAATCATAAAAAAATATGGTCTTTATTTAGAGTACGTAAAACAGTTTTGTACAACGGTACCTAAAGGTAAGTTTGTCGCTCAGTTCAGTTAATCTTTTCTTTAGAGCAAATATTATGCAGTTCTTTTATAGGTCGTACGAGACCCTCGGTCTGACTTGGCATTTGGCTGACTTTTTTCATAACATTTTCATAAGCAACGCTATCTCTGATATTCAAGGAAGAAGGGGAACGTTCTCCGAGTGAGAACTATTCACAGATAAAAAATTACAAAAGAGTTAAAATAGAGTAGGGATGGTTATGATTATAAGATGTCAGAAAACGGAACCCCAATAATATCAAAACAAAACTAAAAAGAATCTATGAATACCTTTTCTTTGAACTTCGCGATACTTAACACTTCTTTTTAACTCGGCTTCTAGTTTCCATGGCAAAGGGAAAGAAAAAATAAATTCCTCGCCTAAGTCGTACTTTGAAGGATTCATGGACGAAATATGAATAATTTATTACATGTAGGATTTTTATACGGATCGGTTACGTATATTACTTTGGCGATTTGCGAGATTAGCATAATTGGGTCAAGATATGGTTTGCTGCGCGATCGGTAAGCACACTGAATAGATTGGATTACCTATAATACCTAAACACACCTAACCAAACCAAATCAAACTCCATGAAAGTCGACCATTATGGTTTGGGCATGTCAAGAGAGGAACATCAAGTTAATTATGTGGTAGCAGAACACCTTGATCTAACATTGTCCAGGTAGTAGGCGAAGTAGAAGCCCACGTAACACACATTCTGTATAAGCTTATAGGTACCTACAACCTTTTTTCAGCCTATTACAGCTATGAAAGGTGTATAAGGGCCTATATAGCATGTGGTGCTACTTTGGAGGACTAGGCTTCGACGACTCTATATTACTAAGAACTTGAACGTTACGGGTTAGAAGAAAACCAAGATAGAACGAAGTGGAAGTAAAAGTGCAGGAAAGCAAACGCGGATGATGATAACCTAGAATACTGATTAATTTTGTTTATGTGACAGGCCTCCATTGCTGACTGCATTTTTTTTTCAACTATCAACTACTCACGAGATGCTTTTAAAGAGCCCCAACTCGGTAGGTTTTCACAATTTTATTACAGATATCCTACTACCACCTTCCGGCTCCATACTAGTTCCATTATGCCATTGTCATCGAAGTTACGTAGTACTGTGGCATCTTTAGAACCCGACCCCCCCCCCCCCCGTTTTCCTATTTAAGAAAAGCTTACCTATTGTTTTTGGACAAACATGTTTGCCCAGAAATAATGTTTCATGCCACTGGTATGTACTAAATTTTAGCTTAAGAAGTGGTTCAAATCTTCAAAATTTGACCCGAACATAGTTAAGAAAAGGTTGTTAAGAGGCCTTATTCCTTTTAAAATTTATTTTTTTCATATTATGACAAATATATTGATAATTTCAACCAACTTTTTGAAGTGAATAATTCTTTTCCCCGAGTTCTAGGTAGTAACATAGTTATTTCACGCTTTCATTGCGTACAGTCGAAAATAAGTTAAAAAAACTAATTTTCCGCGTGAATTTTGTCAACTTCGAGTAGTTTTTGAAACAAAAATTATCAATGAAAAATGCAAACTGTAGGTTTCAAATAAATACCAATAAATCCCAATAGCCCTGTTCTAGAAAGTAACATCAATAGTATGTTAAGAAACATGTTTGATCATAAAGAAAAATGTCTAAACAATCAGCATTTTAAAAGGAATAAGGCCTCTCAAAGGACGGAAAACATATTACGAAGCAAACACGCACAGAAATGAACTCTACTCCTCGTCTGCGTTGAAATAGTGGCAAATACTATCGCAGCAGAGAATGCCATATTCCTGCCATTCACTACATGGATATTGAAGCAAAACGCACTGGGCTATAAAAAGGTATGCGGGTCATAACCAATACAGCAGTGCGTCTAGAATTTCGTAATATATGAAGTAAGTGTTTCTCTTCTGTCCGAGTCTGTGCGGAAAGAGAAGAGTCGTAGGATTTGAGGGCGTCCCAGTGCTATTTTTTGGATACTGACAACACTGTTTACAATTTAATACCACCATCCCCGTAACAAGTTTGGACTTCTACTCATACTCCTTTTGTTATTTTTCCTTGTGACTTGATTTAGGGAGTTCTTTAAATAATCTGCTAAGCTATAAGGACATTAAACGTTTTCAGTAGGTTTTTCAGTGGTTTTATCGATTATTGAGAGGAATCTGGGTAGTGTTGCGAAACGTAGTTGTAATGTTTTGATAGGATCAAACAAATGCTTATATAAAACTAAATAAATCCTCACCGTATCGAACTAGCCAGGGTTGCTGGCGAGGGTTGTCACAAATGAAATAGCTGATGTTACACGCCAAAATAAAATTCGTCGCGCGCACTCGTTGCGCAGTGTCACGCTGCTCGTTAGGGGTGCTGACAAATTATAGCGTTTGGAAATTGATTAAATTTGAATTTAGCGCGTCATGTAACATAAGTTAACAGCACCACTAAAGAATAAACATGAATATCGTTTTCATTAGAAGAAAAAAATATATTTCTTAGAACATAAAAAAATATTTACAATGAAGCGAAAAGTTAAAAGTTTTACGGTTCAGGCGGGGTTCGAACCCGCGTATCCAACGGCTTTCTGGACCAACACGGGCGTCCTACGTATTGGATCATTGAACCTGACGCAAGAGCCATTAAATTTACATTTGGTTGACGCTAGCAGACGTTAACTGTTATAATAAAAATGTATTAGAAAAAAATATATTTTCTTTTCTCCTTATTGAATATTAAAATAGACTACAGATGGAGTTTTCCTAGCTATCTGTCTTCTTCTTGACCAGATCCATCTGCAGAATATGAAGAGCCATCCTACGTCACGTGTTTCGGTCGACAATCAAAAACTTTCTGTCCCAACCGCCGTGTTTTCCAGCGGATCAATTTTTGTTATTTCATAGAAGCTTAAATTTATAGTATATATACAAGAAAAAATAAGGATAGTAAGTACCGCAACCTGTAGCTACAGTACTCTACTCATGATTGGATCCTTTAGCAGTAATCATCATCACCAACAGTCAAAATACTTTCACCCTAACCACTCAATTGCTTTTAGTAACTACGGCTACCTGTCATCGTTCTTATTTTATTATATAAATAGAGTCCAACCAAGTCCAACTCAAAATTCGAAGCAATTGAGTGGCTATAGGAGCTTACAACTACGCCGCCGCCCGCGTTTGATACCTAAGTGAGTGAAGTGAACGTCATGCACTGGGTGAAGATTATTGCTCACATACAATAATACATTGTAATACTCGCAAGTATTGTTGTCAGTGACACGTATGTGTAGAGCAAATGGCTTGCGCAATCACATTGGATAACCAAATTTAAACAACCGACAAACATTTCCTAACAAGTTTATCTCATAGCCAATTTTTTTCAAAACCCCGCAGGCTATTTGCACCGGATGCCGAAAGGGTTGGGATCGACGTTATCCCTTCCGGTTCATTTAAAGGCCCCATTCACGGCGTAACGAGATTTGGACAAAAAATATTAAGATATTCGCGAATCTGTGGAGAAGGGGATAAATTGACAGCTTGTAAGATAGATAAAATACACTATAGCACAGTATTCCAAAGACCCTTCGGACCGGACATTTTTAACTGACCCCGCAGATTGACGTAGTTAGTTATACTGAGCAATTGTCTAGAAGTAACCCCTATTCAAATATGGATAGTTTTCGAGAAAAAAAAACTTAAAGTTCGCTGTTCCGGATGGACCAAAAAATTAAAAATATTTTATATTTACTTTGTTATTGTTTTTGTACAACTATTTATTTCTATTATGAATGTGTCATTCAATTGCGAGCTCTTAAGGCTTTTTAGAAAATAAAAATCGCGAACAGTTTAGAAGATATTCAAAGAAATTAGATTTTCGGTTTTGATTTTTTTTTTCGAAAAGTATGCAGTTTGCGCACGAACTATTTTATGCTGATAATACTTCAGCTTTATAACTACCTAATAAAAAAAAAGCAGCTCAGGATCTTGCGGATAATTTGAGATATTCGCAATTTTAATTTTGTGTAAAAGTGCCTGCAATATTCGTCATAGCAAAGTTGCATTGAAAATTTTGCTTTACAGTTTCTGAATACTACCTGTCAAAATATTGCCTTAAAAATATATCTTATGATTATAGTTAATTTTCTTCCTCTTCTAAAATATCAACCTCTTGTCAAAGTTATTGTATCCCGCATATTAGTGTTCTCTTCATTTTTCAATGCAACTTTGCTATGACCAATATTGCAGGCACTTTTACACAAAATTAAAATCGCGAATATCTCAAATTATCCGCAAGATCCTGAGCTACTTTTTTTTCTTAGGTAGTTATAAAGCTGAAGTATTATCAGCATAAAATAGTTCGTGCGCTAACTGCATACTTTTCGAAAAAAAAAATCAAAACCGAAAATCTAATTTCTTTGAATATCTTCTAAACTGTTACCGATTTTTATTTTCTAAAAAGCCTTAAGAGCTCGCAATTGAATGACACATTCATAATAGAAATAAATAGTTGTAAAAAAACAATAACAAAGTAAATATAAAATATTTTTCATTTTTTGGTCCCTCCGGAACAGCGAACTTTAAGTATTTTTTTCTCGAAAACTATCCATATTTGAATAGGGGTTACTTCTAGACAATTGCTTAGTATAACTAACTACGTCAATCTGCGGGGTCAGTTAAAAATGTCCGGTCCGAAGGGTCTTTGGAATACTGTGTATAGTGTTGACAAATTCTACTTACTATACTTCATCGAGGTCCAAATACGATGTGCCTAAAGGCTGATTTAGAATAAGACTATATTGAGACGCCTAAATTACGGCACCTAAAAAGGCACCGTATAAACACTTTCCGCGCCATTTTTTCGAGCATTCCAGCGCTGGCACGGAATAGAACACGCGCCTATTTTTTGGCGCCAGGACTTCCGCCCGCGTCTCTCGCTGCCACTAATGACTGGTACTGAAAAAAAGCACTTTGTAAATGGCTTGCTGGTCACTGGCGGCGAGATGTAGGCGGCTGAAAATGGTAGTTGTCTAAACGGTCAGAGGTGTGCTGTACGGTAGTCACTGGCGCCGTAATTTAGGCGTCTCAAAATAGTCTTCGTCTAAATCAGCCTTAATAATAATTCTGAATATCACCTTTAATTGACTTATGGCCATATATACTGCGCAAGCTATCGCTCAAATCAATCTAATTAATATGTCCCAAAACCCAGAGCTGACATTTGACATTACTTTGTGACAAAATCGCCGTGATATTAAATGTTATCATTCCAATTTATTATAGAAGAAAGTGATTTATGATCATAAATCGCGAAATACAGCGTGAGAAAACTCTCTTTTGTCCTTTAAAATACTACGTTCAGCTCTCGAGTGATTTCGAGCGTTAATCTTATATGACTTAAAGATTTTGGTCTCGAAACAGCTCAATCAACTAATAACTAAACCACTTGATACACAAAACAACACCAAATCAGAATTGAGAACCCATTAAAGGTAGAACATAAATAAAATACTCAATCAAATAAGAAAAGTAAACACGAAGGGGACTCGTTCAAAGAAGGTAAAAGAACGAATGCGCCGCAAAGAGGCGGCAAAGGAAAGGAGGTTATTGATGAAACACAATAGAAATAATAGTTCTGAACGCAATTGTGAAAGGAATGATACGCTCTAAAGCGTTCAAGTTGAAACCGCTTTGAGATCTTAGAATGGTTTTGTTTTCAAAGTGTTATTAACCGAGTTCGCCACAAACGAACAAATCATTAATTACTGATGATGCACCAATCATGCGACTTGCAGTGGCTAATATTAATGATAAAAGTGCACATTAATGCTCTCCCGAAGAACATGACTGTGTTCCAAATTAGTTGTCTCCGGGTCTGGGTGCAAACCACACGGCAAAATGTCTTGGCTTCGCTCTACCCTGAAAATAGTGGTGCCAGCTCAACAGGCTCAGAACTGGGAGTGGAAGATCCCGAGGCTTCCTCTACAGATGTGGCTGGAGAGATTCATCAGCGTGCGAATGTGGTGCCGCAGCGGAACACCCAAAAATTCCCAAGTTACATTTATCCGAATCCATCATAATTCCTAATTTTCATAATTCCGAAAGCGCTATCATGTCAATCAATGATATTTGCTGAGGATGTTATGTAACACAATTTAATTAGGTTAGGTTATGGTTATACCTTATCCCAAAAGAAGTCAAAATATTACACCAGAACATGGTTTTCAGAATTATGAAATGAAAATTCAGACAAATAAAATGACGAAGTTTTGTAGCATACCCGTTTCTGCTATTTCATTTTAACGGAGGTGTTTTAACATATCCCTGTGAAATTGAAGTATTTCAAGGGCCACTTGGTCAACTTTGTACACCAATATTAATAAAGCCATGGGAACTTAGGGTACGATTCTAATAATAGTCCTCTTCAAGATACTGGATTACCTACCTCTAGAATAATGAACATGACAATATAACAATAAGAATTTATTGGCCGACTAGGCGCTTAAAAGTAATATTATTACAATTTGGCATTAAGCCAAATTGTAATAATATTACTTTTAAGCGCTGTAAGTCTGCCATTTCTACTGACTAGTTTTGTGCCATAAGATTTAAATAAATAAAATTAAATAAATTATTAAATACTACGAGTGTGAGAATGCCCTATTTGTAATCCTATGCAACATTGTCAAGTTGACCAATTTTATTCTTATTTAAAATTACTAGCACTAAACAAGTCAGTAGATAGTACAGTATTTATGTACACTTAAATATTGACTTACTTTAGCAATATTAATCAAAAGTCTATTTCAGCAAACTGCCAATACCGTTATATCAACTCCGTATAATTGGCGCCGGAATTTCCCCGTACACCAATCATTTTATTTTAGTTAAAACTTTTTTAGCAAAAAATTGCACAGTTGCCGAACGAATATTGCAGCGAGTTGAATAAGCCAACAAATCGGAACGAAGTGCATAAGTCAACTTTGCAAAAAATCAAACATAATAAACATTATAGAATATAGATAGTCGTTGTCATTAACAGGCGTATAATTTCTTTTGACGTTGACGACTGACGTATGTCAATCAAGTTAGGCGCCTGTTAATGACTATACCGGGTGTTGCCTGTAACAGGAGCAAAAAATAAAAAACATAGATTCTACTCTTCAAACTGAACAACTAAAAAAAACAGCATTTGTTTAGCAACTAAAAAAAACAGTTTTCAGAATTGCATTATTTCAAACAGATTAAATAGTATTCTCAACATTTACCTCAAAGTTGTCCAACATTGACATTCCCTGAGCATTGACATAGCTGTCACTCTACTAATAACGCACATTTCGCAATACATTGCTTCTTTGTCTAAACATTATTCTATAAATTATCATATACCTATACACAATATTTTCAGAAGTTCCTGAACAAATGCTTTCAGTTTGACGGGTAGAATCTATGTTTTAATTTATTGCTCGTATTAGATGCAACACCCTGTATAGATATTCGAACATGTGTTGATTATTATAATAATGCACACATAAAACGGGTTTACACACGTCTCATGTCGAATAAGTTGAATATCGCTTGGTGTAATTTAGAATCGGTTCGCGATCCTCAAGATCGCCGATCAGTCTCAGCGGTGGCCAATC
Source organism: Apotomis turbidana (assembly GCA_905147355.2). NCBI lineage: Eukaryota > Metazoa > Arthropoda > Insecta > Lepidoptera > Tortricidae > Apotomis > Apotomis turbidana. The sequence goes on along the minus strand of LR990292.1, from coordinate 20,728,456 downwards.
GAACACCCCCGCGGACGCTTTTCTTGGTCGAAAATAAATTATTTTCTTATAATCCGTGTTTATGGTAATAGAAACGCTCGCCATCGCTACGATTCCAATCACCAATACCTATCGCCGCAAAAACAATCAAGGGTTAATTCGACCAATTTTAGAGAGATGATGGAGATCTTGACAAGTGGCGATATCCCTAGAACATCGCAACTTCGTCAATCCGGTCGCTCTTAATTCGCGTTTCCTTTGTATGTGACGGCATAAATAACAAGCGCATACTTTAACTTGACCGAGTAGTGCGTGAAATTAGTCAGTTACCTTTCGTTCAAAACAGAAATTCATATCGCCTTCGTATTTCCAAAATTGAGATGAGGAATGCCACTTGAAGCTCATCGCTTTTTAATGACAGTTCAAAGGCGATATATCTCTGTTATCTAATAGAGTTTTGATGTTTTGCGATCTCTCAAACGGCATTCTCGAATTAGGTCCCAGAGCTCATTTTTCATGTTCACCGTGAAAATTCCAAATCAACAACTAGGAAGAGTTAAATTAAAATGTTCGCATCATTTAGCAGGCTCAAATTTGATTATATGAGCCCGACTGCAAGCTGTCCTCAAATTGGATATCCCAATGACAAAAGGTATTAAGGGCTTATGGTTCGTATACGTAATCATTCCTTTCGTTTCTAAGGATGCATTTAGCACGTGCAAGTGCAAGGGTGACTGGGAGGCTCGTAATGCAGTATATTAACATGTAGCTAGGAGGATTATTAGTTTAGATTAGGAGAGCTAGTAGCGTGAGTCCTTTGCGTGTGAGACCGAATTTACTTTTGCTGTGTTTATACTAAAGTATCTTTATTTCTTATAATTTGTTTGTGATCTATGTCACTGAATTTTTGCCTGTACCCTAAGGTCTTCCAGACATCGTTTTTGAGGGTTCCGTCCCCAAATGACTAAAAAAACGGGGCCTTATTACTAAGACTCCGCTGTCAGTCCGTCTGTCACCAAGCTGTACCTCATGAACCGTGGTAGTTGAAATTTTCAGAGGTGACGTATTTCTTGGAAACTTAGGGAACGTTAACTTTGGGAACAGAATAAGATAAATAATTAAAGGAGCTCCCATGCAACAAACGTGATCGGTTGCGTTAACTTTGCACAGTTTGCACCTCATTTGTATCCGGCGCCATACATACCATACAAACTTAACCCGGCCAGTTAAGATGGGAAGTGTTTGTACGGAACCCTCGGTGCGCGAGTCCGACTCGCACTTGGCCGTTTTTTTTACCGATAAGACCCACAATTGCCTACCATTGTAAAATTAAGATTTCAATTGTGATATTTTTCTTGTTGGGGTGTATTTATAATGAGTGATTCAAGTAAGCAATTTTCCTTGACTATGATTAGATTTGGTACATGCGCGTGATTATTTGAGCGTTTTTACCGTCTCATTTATATGTCCACAATATTGGCCAATACGCAGTGTTGTTTCTTGCCTATTTTCTTTGAATTAGTAAATGAGGAATTCTCGTATTTCTAGTAAAATAAGCACTAACCACACAATATGAGTGATTATTTGAGCGTTTTAACCATTAGATATCTGCAATATCGATGACATCCGTATGCACTGTTATGTTTCAAAAATTAATAAAATTGGCTTGTGCTCTTTAACCCCGCGCCGTCGGCACAGTGCCCTGCTCTCAATTTATTCGGCTTTGATGTGCGCCGTAGTGAACCTTACTCCATTAGCGAGTAGTAAAAGGGTTAAAAAGCTATTGAAATGTTTTTTTTTTGTGTACATTAGGTACCAAGTTTATTTTAGCGAAAATTGTAGAATTTTGAGATACTTTAGAAACATTTTAAATTGGTTATTTATTTTTTATTTATAGCTGTTGCTCCCGTTAAAAAATATACAATATCCTATAAAAACTGAGAACCACCTTTTCAGGAAAAAATACCTCTATGTTAGGTTAGGGTATAAATTATATTTGTTCCAAATTTCATGCAAATCTGTTAGTAAATAAATAAGTGGGACTTACATTCTTACTAAATTAGAATCGGAAGCCGAATTTGATCGACATGAATATATAGTCATTTAAGCGATGTATTGTCCATATTACCTTTATAATATTATACTAGTTGCGCTGCACGGGGTAACCCGCTCATCCCTCAGAAACGCAATATTATTTCGGGATAAAAAGTAGCCTATGTGATAATCCAGGGTGTCAGCTACCTTCATACCAAAATTTATCAAAAAATTTACAGCCGTTTGGGCGTGAAGAAGTAACGAACATAAAAACACTCATAAACACACTCACATTATTCACATTTACAATATTAGTATGATTTTAGTGTGATAATAGATTTTTGGGTTTCGAACTGAATTAATACATTTACCAGCAATTCATGATCATCAAAAAATGTTTCCCAAAAAAACCTGTCAAATTAACTAAACTGAATTATCTAACTGATATAATCTGAAGACAATGGTTTTATTATAAAGGTTGTAAACCCCTGTACTTAGTGAATCGTCCCTTATAATACCTACCCGGTTGTGAAATACAAAACACATGTGGGTAACTTCAAAGCTTTAAGTATTTACGTTTTCTTGAAGGTTGAATAAGGAGCTCAAATCTCTTAAAATAGGCGCTCCGTGAGCTCGAGAGGACAGGGTTCTTTACGCCTCTGCATTGACTCCCACCTTACCTTTACCATGAGTGAACGTGACCTTACTCGCTAGCGACAGCGTAAACAATTTGTTTGGAGAATAGTACAACGCCCCTGGCGGTTACTTTGTAGAACTACAATTCTCCATACAAATCGTTTACGCTGTCGCTAGCGAATACAGTCACGTTAATTCATTACAACAGTCTCGCGCTTTTTATTTGGTACTTTTTGCTTACTACTTGGTACTTTACTATTTTGCAATGAATGTGTTTCAAGATTTTATTTTACCAATTTATCGGCATTATTAAAATATTTCCCGCTGCTGAGTTAACCCGCTAATGATCAGACAGACAAAGACTACTTAGAAATGAATTGGTTTTCCTACTTTTAATTGACGTAGTTCTACAACATGTTCTCAATAATTGTGTTGTATATTATGTGCAATTCAGAATTTGATAGACAGACTAGTAAAGTTATTATTTAATTTCGAGTTATGAAACAACTGCTTTTGAATTAAAATATTTGTCTGGAAACAAATTCCCTGCATTATTTAATTAGGTTTGCCCACAATAAAAGTTGTGGCGGAGGTACGATAAAAATGTCCTCCCCTCGCCAATTCAGTACTCAAAATTCTTTGTCCTCTAATGAAATCAGACGACATCCGACCCCAAACAATTTTCGACATTCCAAAAATGCCTGTCACTCGTGGAGAAATCAAACAAATCATATATTTCAATATAAAATTTATTACACCTAATAAAATTTCCTTCGGTAAGAAAATATATTTCCAGACATCCTGTCCCATAAATAATAATTTACAATTCTTAAAAATAAGCAAACAAATATCTACAATTTTCCTTATATCTTAATTCACTGAATTCTCTTCCTTGTTTAGCAACCTAATTAGTAAATTATACAGTAAAATTTCCGTTTCGTTCCGTATTTTCTTACAAATTTCTCGGTTTCTTGGCTCTCGAATTTGATCAGTAATTATATTAATTAGGGTTGTTCATCAAGTAACACTGAACACGGCATTTTGCCGAATTGTCATAATTAAACTAAAATGGTATTTAAAGTCTCAGAAACGGTATTTTTTATCACTGAACTGTCTTAATATGTATAAATTAGTACTGCGCTAAATTTTGAACTTCATAACTGTCATTATCACTGACTACATCGATTTGTTCCTGGTCGTTGTCACAAGCCGCCTCCGGTTGGGTTTTGGAACTGCACGAGGCCTTCGAACAACAACATTTCTTCACCCTTCCATCGTTGGAGGTCGCTGGGGTCTCTTCCTTCTTCAGCTTGACGCGGCGGTTCTGGAACCAGATCTTGACTTGTTTCTCAGACAACTTCAGTCTCGAAGCTATCTCGATTCTTCTCAGCCGAGATAGGTACATGTTCATCGAAAATTCACGTTCAAGCTCCAATAGTTGCGTTCCGGTAAAAGCGGTTCTGATGCGCTTGCTTGAATCTTCCTTCAACGGTACTCGTTTAAGGTCTTTAGAGTAACCGGGAAGTAGTTCTTCGGGGTGCGCCAGGGGTGGGCTAGGCGTGCCATTTCTGCTGTCACTTGACAGTGAAGGCGACCGTTGACCTTGGCTTTTCGAGGGTGACGTGGCAGTTGATTTGTACGGATGGTGTAAATACGGCGACACTGACTTCTTTCTTCTGCTGACGTAGTTGATAGGTTCTTGCTCTTCGGTCTTCAGGTAAAACTGGTTTGGTTCACTGCGGGCTTGCTCGTAGAACTCTGGCTGTGGTAGCTGTTGCATTAGAGGGTACCGAAAATTAAGGTGTTCCAGAAAAGGCCTGAACAACTCCGGTGTTCTTGGCGGCAGGCCTAATCCCAGCAGGTTATTTAAATTGCCCTGGTATGGGTAAGGAAGGAACTTCGGTCGAGCATCCATGTGCTGACTCAACAGATGCGTATAAGGATGTTCACTTGTCATATTGGTTTTCTTGCAGTCTTTAGTGTCACTGATTAACGTATCAACTAGGAAAGATCGGGACATTTTTGCTGTAGTGCTCCGCTCGGTGGTGAAGCTACGACTGGTATCGAAGGGCGATCGCTCTGCAAGTTACAATTACAAAAACTACCCCCACTTAGTGCACCCTATTGTAAATAAACACAATAGGACTCTCGAAGCGTTTTGGCAATTATGTGGCCCGTCCCACCCTTTTGTCGGTGAGCCGTCATCCCCAGTGTTAGTGAAAAAAAAAACGCATTGTAATGCGAGTATTTTAGTAGCTATGAATAATTTTGTATGGGACGGTAACATCCCTAATGTCTATCTCATTAAATCCAATTTGGTTTCTGTTTTAGTTGCGTAACCGGTTTTTGAACGTTTATTAAAATATACGTTGAATTTTTAATAGGCATAAAATAAGGAATCGTAAGTCGTAGGTTGATTAATAAAATAATTTAAAATCACGTATTTAACATTAGAAAATTAAGTACTGCTGTGGTATAAGATCGGTTTTCTTGTTGGTGTAGATGTAATTTTCTTATAATATATTTCAATTCAAAGATCTGAGTATCTACTTGACAGAAAATATTTCCTCTTTTAAAAAAATTAACAAGTGGCGAGTTTACTTGTCTTCCTTCTTGAAAATATCCTTGATAATACAATAATGATCTAGGTGTTATATTTTTTTACTCTTAACCACCAAGTATCACGAAGTTTTCCAGCTACCATCAAGACTTATTTAACCCTCTGCGTTGCACTGCATCAATTAAGTATGAATACCCTGTAATGTGCACCGTATGCCGCTCGCGTGACTTTGATATCAGCCCCACAGAAGGGTAAAGGGAGGGCTAGTGCTTGCCCCGCCCTTAAATCTCGACCCTCGAGAAAACTAGTTTATGAAATATTAAAAGGGAATAACATCGTTAATTGTGGATCTATCAGTGTTATTATCATGTCAGTTTCAATTTGCGAGCACGGTGATGCCTAAGTGGTAAGCTGATGGGAATTTGTTTTGATGTTGAAGACTTTTTTATTAGCCTACTGGCTAGGCACTGTAGTTTTTATTAGAGAGTCGTAAAATGAATCATTCAACAACATAACTATCAGCCACAGGTCTATAACTCGCCAGAACGTGTGATCCTGTGCAGATAATTAAGGGAGTTAATTAAGTGAGGATGCGTCCATTGAATCTCCATTACCTTCATGAGGTCGTCCGTTTAACTAGTCGGGGGCCGTCCCACGCGGTGCTTGTGCGTCGTGGTCACCGCTCCAGGGGTTTGCTGCCCCAACGACGGCCGTCCGTTCTTCGGGCCACCCATTGCCACTTTAACCTACTTATTATAATTTTTAGTTGAAAGGAAAGCTTAGCTATCTACGGATAGCTAAGGGTACTTTTTATCCAGTTACGGCAAAAAAAAAGACCATGAATTTCCCTCTTTTGCGTTTTCTTCTAGTGGTTTAATCATGAAAGTCATGAAACAAGTTTACTGGATCAAGAACTTATTTAGATTTGGTTAAAACAAATGAAGGCATATTTTAGACAGGAAATCAATAATTCACTTTCAAAATTTGTGTACATTATTTTTTCTTCCTCGCGTTAAAAAGCATCCATCACTTAATGAAGAAACAAGACTCAAGGGAGCTGCTCGAATGGGAGATACTTAACTCTTAAATATTTAAAGCTTTTACTGAATACACTTCGATATTTAATAATATATTCTGTTATTCCATAGAAATAACAAAGCGTAACTTATGCATACTTCAAGCCTGTTTTTAAAACAATACTATATAATTATGCAAAATAAGGCAATAACACAAGTACCTAGTAATAATACTGTACACATGCTGGAATAAAAAAAATATGATTTAGTTCAAATTCGAACTGATGCCATTGTCAGATGAGTGAGTTATTTTTGCGTTCCTTTTATTATGGATCACAAAATGTCTCATCAAACCGCAAAAAACAAATATATTTCATTGTTGCATTTGTTTGAGCTTCGTTGACACCGGGTGCACTCCTTATAACTTTTGTATACCAAAACAAAGTACATATCATTTTAAATATAATTTCGTATTTAACAAACAAGAGCGAGGCCACAAGTTTTCTCAAGTCTTTAATCCTAAACCTTGACTAAAGCGGGATCCGTCAGGCGAAATATAGGACACGTCCTACATTCCGCAAATTGGATTACTCTGTTCTGCTCCGCCATTTTTGTAAGATTAGAAGACAACCTCATTTATTTATGATTCGTGCTCGTTCAAGTCTGGTAAGGATTATGGAGGTAAAGTTTTTGAGACCTAACTAAAATCTCTTATTACTATCGGCTCGTTAAGAAATATTCGTAATATAACGCTAAAAATATGCCCAAACACCCATTCATTGCCTTTTCAACCTGGTTGAGAAACTTATATAAGTTTCTCAAATTACATCATCATCATTCTTTTGCCCTTATCCCATTTATTTGGAGTCGGCGCAGCATGTTTTCTTCCTCCATTCTTCCCTATTTCTCGTCATCTCGTGGTTTAGTTCCTTCTTATTTCTTCTTCTTGATTCTCTACTTACATAAAATACTTATTTGAAAAATGATAACAATCTTCTCGATTACCGACATCTGAATGCATCCGCCGTTATAAGCAACCAGCTCATCTGTGAAACAACTTATTTATAAGACTTCGCATTTGAACACAAACAGGCTTTATAATTCGCGATTCACATAACACGATCCTCAATTATAAACATGGAACACCGGCATGTTTGTCTACTCGCAAAAACACAATCGAAAAGGTTTCCAATTGTTAAAAAATCTGACAAACCCCGGAATGATCACGAAATCAACGAACAATGTAGACAGTGCAAACAATGATATACAGTAGCGACACACATCGGGTTTGTTAGCTTTTATTTCAAAAGGTAAAGAGATGGTTTTAGAGCGTTGCCACCCTCGCGAAAGATAAAGGGTTATTATTTGGTGCTCGTCAGGGGAAATCGTAATTTGGCTGTCGCCAGGTGAGATCCGACGATAATTCGTTTATTTTGCAATAAGACTCATACGGCTGGAAATACACCGCTGATATATATTCAAGTTAACGGCAAATGTTTATCAAGATTTACTTACCTTACGAGACTTCTGCTTTATTCGGCGAAGAGAAGATTCCATTTCGAATAACCAAAGATATCAAGCGAGAGGAGTGTTCGTGTTACAACGGCTTTGCTTTGGATTGATGAGAACTGAATGAGTCGTTGGAAAATTGTTACGTAAATACTTACAGACTTATACCGCTACATATTTTTTGGCCACGTATGCCGCGGGGGGAAATGGCTCATCGTCACTATATGAATGTACGAGGAAGGCGGCTATCAGGGAATAATGGCGGCGTGGCCACCAACATCTGAAATGAACACGATCACTCTGCCTAGAGTGAAACCGACGAAAAAGATGAGACTTACACAGCTCTTGTAGCTATTAGACTATAATAGAGCTCGTGGCATTTTTAGAAGCTCTTTTGATATATATAGCTTCTTGTATGATTGACTGTCATCAAAGGTAGTACACGTGACATGACAGTCAATCATAATTAGAGATGTTCCGTTTTCGAAAATTTCCCGAATTTTTTCTCATTTTGTATGGGAAAAGAGGAAAGTTTCCGGAGATTTTCAGAAACGGCATGTCACTAATCATAATGACTGTTAACATGCATAAAATAGCATACAGGTCCGCATACAGAGCCTTGAGGGACTCCGCAACTAACCTGAGTCTCTTCACTTAGGCTGTCACTAATCTTGACACGATAGGAACGTGATGTGAGATAGTCGCGGAACCAACAGTTCAGCGGCTGCCCCACACCATTGTATCACATCTTTGTATCACATCTTTTTAAAATGTATGGAGCTGGGCTAGCACATAACTGCTGCGCATCGCTTGCTGCGCGATACACGAGTATTATCACTCGTTGATTAGCTCTGATTACTCCGTATTTATACGAATATTATGAACTATGAGCTGCAGAATTGCATGGCGTGTTTATGACTGAATTAATTAATAGGTCATGCAATTGTGCAGGCCTATGGGCTATTTATGAATGAACTACACATTAATACGTTTAGTTTTAATCTTACTAAAACTGTTAACCTATTTCAGTTCAGTACCTACAGTTAACAGTTTGAAGTTTAGGAGTATAATATGTGAGACGACGAAATAAATTTTATTTATGCTTTCCTTAGCACAACCATAATTTAAGAATCTTATTTAATAGTTTATGCACTGGTCACTCAACTAAACTAAAATTAAATTTCTTAACAATACAATTCCACTTCCACCAAAAAGCAACGGAAATGAGCCAAACCTCCAAAGCCCACCTGCCGAAGTTAAAAGTCAAGTGGACAATAGTTTCATACAAAAATATGACTTTTAAATAACACCTACATTTTGTTCAATGGCGTCGCCTATGCGTCTGAGCACTACGGGATCCACTTGTCTCCCATTCATAAAATTCTACGTTCGTTCATTCATACTTTATCTACGGTAAGGTAAGGCATGAATGAAGTATCGATCCATTCAACGAGCATTGTAAATTGTTAGTTGTAATGGTATAAGTTACTTGTTAAGTAAGTTGAAGATGGAAATTGCTTTTTATTCCTAGCTGTTAAGAATCAATTTTGGTTTGCAGCAGAATTTCAAAGGTTTAGGCAATATTGTGTTTGAATGAAATATGCGAGTTATGTTGGCCGTTTGGTCAACAAAATTTTAGAATACAAGCTTGAAATAATTGTGTTAAATTGAAAATGATATCGCAAGTATAATACAAAAGGTATTTTGGGATTTGGAGCAGTTTCACGCCGGGCTTTTCCTTAGTTACTTGCTATTCTTAATTTTTTATGCGGCTTGAAGTTCAAAGTTAAATGTTTCCAGTTTTTTATAGTCTTTGTCTATCCATTAATTATGAGTGTCATTAAATATGATATTTTTATGTAGACCGAGAATAAAATGTTGCTAAGAGTCATTTCTTGTCTTACTTTATGTCTGTATGAGCTTCGATATTTTAGGTACACCTTCACTTTTATTTTAATAAGATTAACAAACATGACATCCAAATAGTAACTTAAACACATGACATTGTATGTTTTTTTTTACTAAAACGGTTTATGTTTTGATCTTCTTCGGTTGAACTTATTATTTCTTTTCGAAATGTGCTGTTTTAAAATATGCAGTCTTCAAAGCATTATAAATCAAATGACGATACACTACTGTCTTCTTTTCATTTTCGACTCAAATATGTCCCTTCATGCAGGTCAAACAACAAAAACCGATATATTTATTACGGAAATGTGTATCTCAATAAGATATCCATTACATTTCCGTAATAAATTAGATACATTGCTACATTGGTGATATCGCAACGCTACATTGAGTTAGGGTCCTGTCGTTTCAAATGGAATAATTATAATCAAGGGTGACTTGATACCAACATGGATCATCATGGATGTAATTAAACTATTTACTTAAGCTCACCCGCTGTCGGCTTCCCACGCAACGGCTCCCAATCCAAAATCCGCATGTTTGCCTTACAACCATCATCCATCTAAAATCAAATAACGTAATTATTTGCTAAAAGCATTTATTATCTATGGAGGGACGCGCTGCCGCGTGGCGGCCATATTATCAAACTTAACTTCTTGCGGCTGCGAAACTCAGCTCACAATCCTAACCACTACTAAATAAAGAGTAAATTTTAGTGTTTTCGTTTTATGCAACGGAAAGGTTAAGTCTGTTTATGTTCAGATCGCCACGCGTTCTTTTCATTGGTATCTATTTGAATTTGGAATCCATTTGAATGCTGAATTTGTTTTTCATCAGCCAGTTCTTCTTTACGTCTGAACTGTCATTAAGTGTGTTTTGTATTGTCACGTCGATATTTGCTAGAGAGATTTTTCGGTTTCAGTTCAAGTGGGGTGGGAATATGTTTTTGTATCACTAACGAGCAATAATATTACGATATCACTGCTGACGAGCCAATTAAATATAACTGAGTATAAATAAAGATCTTATTTTACATCAAAGGGATTTCTTTTTGTATCAAGTCCTTTCTAAAAGCTACGTACTTTGAAGAATATGTAGGTAAGGCTGATTGATTTATTTCTTAGTATACATACTAAAGTAATATTAAAAATTAGAGAGATCGCTCTTTAGCGATAAGACCGCCTATTGTTTACTATTATTTAATTTAAGATTTCTCATGTAATATTTTTCTTGTTGGTATGCAATAAAGTATTGTTGTATTGTATTTTATTGTAAAAAATAAATTTAAATTTAACAAATCAGTTTGTTTAATAAGCTGACATAAGATTGGTAGAATTTTAATTTGTTGTGGGGTATAAAGTTTATTTTAAAATAAACACATACAATATAATATTTACAATACTAAAAACTACAGATAAACATAAAATAAAGGATAATTATTATGTACAATTTGTTAAAACTAATTAGAAAATATATATATACATTTTCTATAAAAAGAATACCCCATCCAGAAGGTCTGAGCTGACTAGATTATAAATGTTAATATTGAATACCTAATTATCTACATAACTACATAAAGATTTCACACAATATTTTGTTTATACAAAAAAGCTCCATACAGTGATGGTTAAACGTCTTCATGGATAGCATTTCAATGATCTCCTTTTCATTGAAGTGAATATTTACTGCTTCATTACCATCGCTTGACGAGTTCTTAAACCTGAACACTAAAATCATCCCTATACATACTTTATACAAAATGCTATGTCAGTAGCACAACTACCATCAAGTGCCTTGTTACGGTTCTCCTAATTATTTAATTCAAGTACATCACAACCTTCATCATTCAGTTCCAAAAGCAAATTTACACGAAGTCCAACTCAATTCACACGTAATAACGCATTGTCATCCAATTGTAGTGGAACATTATTGCGTGTGTCCAATAAATTCAGCATCATGCTGACAACCGTGTGTTTTGTCACTGTTAATAGGTTACAGCTTTCAAAACTTATGTCACCCATCAAGATTAACATCATCATTTCAATTTTGTCCTAACGCTTCTAACCTTTGAGTTAAATTCCCTTTGACATTACATTCTACCCTTCCAACCTTTTCTTCATCAACAGCTTCTGGATGCTCAAAACCGTTGGTTTTATTTTTGACTTTACCAGTACACTGTAGGGTTGCTTTTTCGTTAGATTTTGTTTAGTCTCTTACGTCGTTTGTTGTTGTTGCTGTTGTATACAGATGGGAATCGGACTACAATGCAATATCATTTGGCGGCGGAACGAATGGAACGGGTTTGATGCTTGATAAATGGGGATTTGAGTTTGTTTCGTGATGTTTGCGAAAGTTTTGATCAGATTCGATACGGCGTTGGTGATTTTATTTTGATAGTGTTATGCATTAGCACAGTGTATATGTTCCATGAGAGATTAAAAAAAAGGTATTTTATAAAGGCATTTTTAAATGAAGAATAAGTAATACTGTCTTGTTCATATTAACCCTAATTTCTGTTGTTTTTGCGAAGACTTTGTAATTTTAATGCTTTGTAGGCTACAGACTTCATTTTCTTACCAGACTGTTCCACGTAATATTTCTTAAAAAAAATGGTTTTAATTTGTACATAGTCATACCAGGAACCCGTAATTTGGCAGTGTATACCAGGAGGAACACATTCTTAGACCATCTTTTTCCGAATCAGATTTTTTTGCTATATTCTACCTTAACGAGGCTTGAACTAGCGACCTCCGTAATGTTTTGTCAATCAAGGATTAACTGAAATCAATGCTGTGTATATGAGTCTGCAGGAAACACAGTCTGTGACACAGTCTCGAAACTTCAAAAATATATGGCATCATTCCTTTTTTTAAAAAGCACCCCGAACATCCTGCGGGCCTATGAAGGTTGCTTTTATCACGCGATAAATAAGTGACAAAGCAACCGTCACGTTTTGACAATATGCCAGTGTGAGTGACAAATGCTTTGTCACTGCTTTATCACGTGATAAACGCAACCATCATAGGCCCCCGTGTCATGTAAAGTCAGAGACATTTGCGGTGAACCACTTACAGAAAACTGACATCTCAATCGTTATTTCACATAGGAAATGTTCGATTGGCCGCCGCCGCGACTGCTCGACTCTCCTGATCATGAATCGCGAACCGATTCGAAACATGTCGAGCTATATTCGAATTCTACGACGTGAGTAGACGTTTCGTATTTTCATACATCTCAGTCCTTACATCAATTGCGTAAACGATAGTAATCTTTAAGGGTACAATTCCGGGAATGTTCCGGACTGTACCTATTACGCAATCTCTTTTTCCATTTCGCTGTAAATATCTTTCGCTGTATATAAGAAAATCCAGCGTCATTTATCCTCATGTAAATGAACAATTAAGACAATTGACGGCGAAAATTACAATTCGTGAGTAAATAGCATTCTGCGAAAGCCAATTTTCTAAACTTTACAGAAAAGCCATATAATCGAAATTGATGCTAATTAGATTGTTCTGACGAGACAATGGCCCCAAGTTCAATTATGTACGCAGATTGCCCCACGTGTTGTGAATATCTCTTATTAATTTATCCAAACCGAGTAAGACAAAATAATACGAGTATTTATTGCTCATGCCTTTGCATATTAGGATGTCTTCGAATGATATTTATAAATCGCAATTAGGAATTTATAAAAAAAAAGGTATATCTGTTTAACCGAAGTCACGAACGAAGCAACTTCTCAGTTAGTCAGGATAGGTTTTTAATCTATGTTCCCCGATTATTCGTCAAAAGGGTCAACCGATTTGTTTCTTTTTAGGGTTCCGTATCCAAAGGGTATAAAACGGAACTCTATGACTAAGACTCCGCTGTTCCTCCTCTGTCACCAGGCAGTATCTCCTAAACCATGATAGTTGAATGTTCACGGATGGTGTAGTTCTATTGCCGCTATAACAACGAATACTAAGAACAGAATATAATTAACATTTAAGGCGGCTTCCATACAACAAACGTAATCGGTTGTGTTAACTTTGTACCTCATTTGTATCCGGTGCCATGCATATCAGGTGCAAACTTAACTGAACCCGGCCAGTTAAGATGGGATAAATGTTTGTATGTTGCGAGTCCGACTCACACTTGGCCGATCTGTTTTGTTTGAATGAGTATAATTTCTAATTGGTGCCATTGTCGTATAACAAAACTTCGTTTCGTTGAGGTCGGTTTATTTTCAAAAGCTATATTATAAACTCAACGATCCACTTTTATCAACGATCCATTTTGTAAAAAAAACCTTATAATTCTTTGACGGAAGAACCTTGCTTATCAGATTCAAATAAGCGTAAAAGTATAATATTAGTCCGTTTCACCGTTAATTGGCTCTGCAGATTTTATGTATTTATTTAATTTAAGCCTTCTTGAGCTTAATTTAGGACTAGATCGATTTGTGTGAGGTTGTCTGATATTTATTATTTATTACAAATTAGCCCAGTTAAACCTTACGTGCTAATTGTACATTTAATTACACTATTTATGTCAACATGGTATAAAACGAATGATTAATACAATACTAAGTATGTTGTAATGTAATCTTTAATCAGTTTTTTAGATAAGTAAAAAAAAATCTCTATACAGTCATTATGTACAAAATACAAAATATTGAAAGTAGTAAATTGATTCTGTATACCTACATTTTTGGTACTTGCTAAATACTATAATAATATGGTTAATATGTGTTTATAATCTTGTCGGAGAATTTTACAGTATTCGGCAAATATGATGCAATCCTAGAATTTTTTAAGTCTCAAGAACTATCCAAAAATCTATTTTTAGGGTTCCGTTGTAAACAAAGATCCTTTATAGCTTCACCATGTTTCGTAATAATCTGTCTAGCCAATTGTAGGTCATCAGCTGATTCTCGATATCTATTCTAGGGGTGTAGCTGTTTTTTTTTTGTCTCAGCGAATACGTCTGGTTTACTCCATTAAGCACCTAACTTTTATTCCAAGAACACCGTTTCCTCCGTATAGTGTCAAAATCCTACAAGAATTTGACATTCCTCATTCTAAAGTGAGCGTTATTTTTGTAATAAAAGTTTACGTATTAGTAAACATGAGCGCAAATTAATCTCTGGGCCATCAGGGTATTCCATCCTCGATTTTCCATTTAGTGCTCATCCTGTATAACATGAAATCATCAACTGCGATAGTCGTATTTCCAGTTATGGGCTATTCAGCGTCTATAGGCTTGGACACAGGTGGTGTCGCATAAAAAGCAGATTTGTCTCGTGTAAAGCGCGCAGATAAAATAACCGTTAAATGTTTTTTATGGCTTTCAATCAGAATTTTCGGCAATTTTAATCTTTTTTCATGAAGCTAGGCTAAGTAATGGGTTAACGTAATTCAAATAACAGTCGTGAATATTCTACGGAAACGGAGAACGAATAATCCTTGGGTATGTCTTATAAATATGTTCTATTTTCAATTGACAAAATTTCAAATATTCAAATAGTGTTAACTTTAAACTAATTTTATTAATTTAGTATCACAGAACCCAAAAAAAAATATTTTTATTTGGTTACTTGGACAAGTTTTGACAATATTAAATAAAATTGGGCGACTGCGAGTCCGACTCGCGCATGAAGGGTTCCGTACCATAATCTATAACAAGTTTGTTGTATGGGAGCCCCCCTTAAATATTTATTTTACTTAATTTTCAGTATTTGTTGTTATAGCGGCAATAGAAATACATCATCTGTGAAAATTTCAACTGTCTACCTATCACCGTTCTTGAGATACAGCCTGGTGACAGACGGACGGACGGACGGACAGCGAAGTCTCAGTAATAGGGTCCCGTTTTTACCCTTTGGGTACGGAACCCTAAAAAAGGTAAAAGCAGCGTCGTTTAAGAATCAGCACTCGAGTGACGTTACTTTATGGAAAAATGAAAATTGCAAACTACAAAAAGAATAGTGGTACAATTTTCAGTAGTAGTCCGACTGTAAGATTTTCTGCGCTGAGTCGAATTACTTGTAGCCTACGCCCTTTTAGAACGAGGAAGTTTTTAAATGGATTTTTAAGTCATAAATTGGGATATTTTCGAAAATGTTAAAAACTGGCAATATAACACTTTATACTCTCGTGGTTTGGACACATAATTGAAACTTATTGCAATGAAGGTAAATCAAAATATCGCGATAGACCCGGTTCAATAAGTTTTAATATCGGCAATATTTTATGTTTTATCCTTTATTTGATTATATCGGAAAAAAGCCCTGGTTAAAGGAATGAAATGTTGTAAATTCAGTTCAATTTATAAGAAAATAGGCTTGGTAGGAAGTTACGGCAGTGGTTGCATAAGTAACATTTTTTTCTCAAACATCCAAGGAAATGTCGTTCTTATGATCGTGGTAATAGAACGCGAAATACGTCTTTGTATAGCGATTGTTGAAGATTCGTTCTAATTTCAAATTAGAGGTCAATAAAAGAATTTCATACAACATTATTGGCCGTGGCCAACAAAGAGATTGTCTTTTGTTTCAGTGGGGTTTATTTCTTTTATTGATAATCTATGGCATACTGCCAATAAAAAAAAAACGTTGTTTGTGCATGTATATTTAAGTTTTATTTAATATATTTAACTAGATTATTAAATTAGATTAAAAGAGATATTCAATAAAATAAACAAGGAATCACGTTTACTTTAAAAAAATATGACAATATCTAATTAATAAGGTCTTGTCATTTTTTAATCTTAACATTTGGTGGCAAAAACATTATAACCCGAACAACTTAAAAAAATAAATTTTGAAAAAAGTAAAAAGTTGGCGGGAATAGTAAAAATATATGAATATATAAGTTGAACATTTGTATTATTTCCTTGGATTTATTTGAGAAAAGCACTATACAAGCCTCGGCGCGAACAGGGATTGTCGGCCTCGTATCTCTAGATGGCCTCGTTATAAAATAAAAAAAGCGGCCTCTGCAGTAATGTACTATTTTTTATAAACATGTAGCACACACGATAGTAATTTTTAAAAATAACGTCATACAAAGTGAGTTATTAGAAAGGGCTTATGCTTTTATTTAACAGTTTCTAAATAATCAGTCAGTCGGTTTTTTTTTCTATCTACATATTCGTTCTTACTTGTCTAATTTGATAAACAATATTTATGCCTTTTTGTTAGAAACTGCCTCTTAAATGAAGAAACCCGACTCATTATTTTGGACATCGCGCTGATAATCTTTTAAATGGAATTCATTATCTAGCCAGAAAACAGTTATTTAAGTCTCCAAATGTCAATTTTAAGGTTAAAATCTAGTTAACTACTTTACAAGTAAGAACGAAAAGACGTATTCAAACGTTTAACTTTAAAAACAAATTTAAGATACAAGAAAAACCGTAATTTCCTTCCAATCCATTTCACAATAAACGCACAATACAATCACATGAATATAAGTAGGTACTACTCTGCCATACTATGTTAAAAGAACGTATCTTACTATGACATCCTTAAAAAGATAACGACCTTTTACTGTAACACGGCAGTACATAACACTTACAGCCATTATCAAAATTATTGATCGCGAAACGATGACATCCCATCAACGAATAACAACCCGCAAACACAATGGATCAATTCGTCATGCGCAGACACAGCCCACCGTTCACACTATAGATCCTCGATCCAAATGGCGGGGATCAAGGATACAAACTCAATGGGCAATTCGTCTTGGTACTTGTACTTTTGTATTTATTGTGTACTGTTTTTTTAAGAATGGGAAGTGAATAAATACCTAAGTGTAAGAATCGGAACACTTAACCGAGTTCAGAAATTGTGAGTGTACCTACTCAACCGTACAATTTGACAATGATGTGAAATAGAAGGTGCAAACTACTTTAATATAGATAAGATATCAATTTGAATTAAGAATAAAAATCTCAAACTTATTGCAAACTTACGCAGGGAAGTCATAACTGTAATAAAACGATGTGTACTTGGTGAGAATATTCTCAAAAACTCACATACAAAATGGACAACGTTTCCGAAGATTATCAGGTACAGAAGAACTTTAGTCCTACCAATAGGAACGTTTTTTTTTATATTTGTGATACTTCGGCTTGTGTTATGGAAACTAATAGACGACAATACAATACTTATAAAGATTAATACATATTTAAATACAAATAACATCCATGACCCAACACAAATATTCGAGTTCATCGTAAAAATATTTGCCCTTGTCGGGATTCGAACCCAGGACCGCTGGCTCAGTAGTTCTTTGCCACTGCGCCAACCGCGTTGTCACGGTATTAGACTAATACTTAGTGAAAACAAATTGCATCTGTGTTTTGACTACTGATTTTTACGACGTCACAAGCCAGTATCTTCATTCTTCATTATAAACTTCATATTGACTTGTTTTTGACATTTCATCAAGAGTAGCTGATTTGACCTAACCTCAAATACTGTATATTAATATGTAATGTTTTTGTTTACAATGAAACGAAAAATTTAAACGGTTTTCAACGGCTTTCCGGTTGAACACGGTCGTCCTACCTATATAGGACCACTGAACCTGATGCTAAAGCCATTGAATTTTTCAACCAGTTGCTTCCTGCATACCTTAGGGTGGCATCGTAGCGCCATCTACCGTTAAGATGCAGACTTCATTATCGACACCATTGTCTCAAATTATATTGAGAATCGATAGTAACGATGACGATATACCCAAATTAATTATTTTTATTACAGCAGAAACGTCTGCTACACGAAAAGTTTACAATGAATGATTGTATCCAAGTAAAACACTCATTCATACGGTTAACTTAAAGTTCCGTTAAACAGCTATTTTCCCAATATACAATCGATCAGCCATAATTAACCAACAACAAAATCGTTCACCGTATAATTTATAATGTATTTGATAACCCTTCCGCCATAACCATACTAAAATTATTATAATGCTACTCAAACTACAATGAGAATAAGTGCCAGAAAGTACCATCAACGTTGAATTTTATTCACGTTGTGTTAAGACTGAAATTAGATTGAATTATGTTTGGGTGTTTAAGTCGTTTGGTTAAGCTGATGTTTGTTGTTACAATTATAAGTATGGCTAACTGATTGAAGGGTGTAGAATGGATTTTGACGTAGCCCGGGAGAAAGGGCATCTGTCCTGTTGAATTAACTCCATGAGGGCTAATACTTACCTCTAAACATTAGCATAGGTTATGTATGAAAACACACGATTTTCAAACAATACAACGGCACTTAATCGCGTTCACTCAGGTCCCCTTGAGATCATGGACTTAAATCACGTCCGGAATATCGAAGTTATTAGGTAAATAAAGACCTTTTAAACGCGACTTTATCTCGTTTTATTATACAAATTTGCAAATGTAGATTCCAATCTCTATACGATTATAATTCTAAAATTGTAATGATTAATGAAAATATTTTTTTAGGGGTCATTATTTTATGAAAAATCTTAACAGTTCGATGCAGGATTCTTATGGGGGCGTGGTGCCAGCCACACAACGCCATCAGTTGATGTGCATAATGATACCTAAAAAATAGTTAAAAGCTCGGTTTCGGTTTATAAGTACGGTGAAGGAACGACAATTATACAATACAAATGGTAAGGTATATATTATTTTATATAAGAAAGATATAAGAACGTTATGACTGTTTTAAAATTTTGGATGTATAGATTTTAATAATTTCAGCCCTTAGAATAAATACGCTTCGAAACCTCGTCAGCGCTTAAAAGTGAAGCCAGTTTTGGTAAAACACGGGCTAAGTTTTGTACGTGTGCGCATCTGTCCACGTCAAGCTCACGAGCGCGTATCTATGATTGGTTCGTAGACACGCACACATAACACCAAAACGACTTCATCTTTCTCAAATCTACGCCTACGCGTATGATGGTTGCTTCTATCACTCGATAAATAAGTGACAATACATCACGCTTAACAAGATGCGAGTGTGAGTGACACATGCTTTGTCACTTATTTATCACGTGATAAATAAGTTTCAATCCATCACGTTTGACAAGATGCGAGTGTGAGTGACACATGCTTTGTCACTTATTTATCACGTGATAAATAAGTTTCAATCCATCACGTTTGACAAGATGCGAGTGTGAGTGACACAGTATGCTTTGTCACTTATTTATCACTCGATAAATAAGTGACAATCCATCACGTTTGACAAGATGCGAGTGTGAGTGACACAGTATGCTTTGTCACGTATAAACGCAACCATCATAGGCTCCCTTGTATGAAAACTCTAGGCGTATTTATTCTAAGGCATCGCCTTACTGATCCATTCTCACCCTGTATAAATAAATAAAATAAATAAATATCAGACAACCTCACACAAATCAACCTACTGCCAAATTAAGCTCAAGAAAGCTTGTGTTATGGGTACTAGACGACGATATACATACTTACTCGTATATAGATAAATAAACACTTAAATACACAGAACATCCAGGACCCAGGCTCAAATATTCGTGTTCATCACACAAATATTTGCCCTTGCCGGGATTCGAACCCAGGACCGCCGGCTGCGTAGGCAGCTGCGTTGTCGTCGTGTATAAACATCTTTGTTTTAATTTAACATTGTTTTAATAAAAAAAAAACCGTATCAAACAAAATAACATATTAAGCATAGCAGCTATTGATGTCATTACTTGAAATTGCAACAACGTCTTTCGACACTGTTTACATGAATAACGAAATGAGGTTCACTCCGGGGACGAACCTCAAATGGCATGATTTAAGCAGCTTTATATTACGTATTTTTCGTGGTCTTTTTCCTGGTGAGAAATTCATTCTGATCAACTGTGGGGAAATTTTATTATTTTTTATATATAGGTATACGAAACTGGGCGGGGTATTCGACTAATTTTAGAGATATAATGGAGATCTCTCCTTTTCATCGCCATCCGTCACTTTTGACGTGTGCCTACTTGACAAGTGGCGATATCCCTAGAACATCGCAACTTCGTCAATTTGGACGCGCAAAATTTTCGCTTTCTTTGTATGTGACGGCATAAATAACAGGCGCATACTTTAAATTGACCGCGTAGTACGTGAAATTAGTCCGTTACGTTTCGTTCAAAACAGAAATTTATATACATGAATAACATTTTTGACAATCATTATCGCCTTCGTATTTCCAAAATTGAGATGAGATATGTCACTTTTAAGCTCATCGCATTTAAATGACAGTTCAATGGCGATATAACTGTTATCTAATGGAGATTTGACGTTTGGCGATATCCCAAACGGCATTCTCGAATTGGGCCTCTGGTTTACTCACACCGTAGAAGTCTCGACATGTTTCGAGTCGGTACGCGATTCATCATCAGTACGTTTAGCATAGCTTTGACACGCGACTCTTTTTCGCGCGAGAAATACTATCTGTTACTTTCTTTTTAATACCGTGCGAGCAAGACAGGGGACGCCGACTCACGCGACAAGCGAAGTCGCGGCAACATATCTGAGATCACCGGAGTTTTCTATATACACATGAAGAGTTAATTGTTTCATGTAACAGATTACATAAAAGACCCTGCACCATACAAATGTTTCTGTTTAGTCCTATGGTTGACTGGTAGAGAATGCCTTATGGCATTAAGTCCGCCATTTGTACTTTTACCTGTGTATTGTGTGCAATAAAGTTTAAATAAATAAATAAATAAGAGTGTTATTTCTAATTCGAATTCAAAGCTCTCAACTTATTTTAGTTTTTTCTATACTCATACTCATACTCATTTATTGATAAAATATGTCAACATTTTACAAGTCAATACTTTATAAAAACATCATTTCTATTACTATTAAATTTAAAATACAAATTATTATAAAAATATTAATTATTAAATACAAATTGGAAGAGGTAGAGGTACATTATTGGTATTAATATTATTATATTATTTAATTATTAAATTGGTAAAATTCGTCCATGTTGTAAAAAGCATTTTGTTAGCCATTTCTTTAAAACATTGAGGAAAGTTACATCATTTTCAATATCTTTGATATTGACGGGTACTTTATTGTAGATTTTTGGCCCCACTGATGGACATTGTTTTCATGTACTAAAGTATGAATTTCATTTTAGGTATTTTTGCTTTACTATTAATTCAGATCAGCAGATTCAGAGGCTTAATAAAAACAAAATTACGATCGCTTCTTCCGTGTGACGAAAATTACTCATACAAAATATATGGGTAACTATCGTAACACAATAGAATCAATTAAGTTTTGTTTTAATTAAAGCCCTTAACTACGTACATGTATTTTGAAAATGACTCGTGTATCAAATAGTTTTCGGTATTGAACACTTTCACATTTGTTACAAAGCCAAAGCAGAACGAAAGGTGTATCGACGATGGCATATAAGGAACAATATCTTATATAGAAGAATAGGTATTTGAAAAAGCCTCCAGTGGCAAGGAGTAAATAATCGTTCCAATAGCACTAGAGTTTAGCAAAATAGTATGAAAAAATCCAAGATTTAGACGGAATGAACTGTGTTGAGTTGCAATATAGTATTTTTGGTGACCAGGGTAAAATATTCCTACTTAGTTCCTTTAAGTTTATACAGGAAAAACGCATAAACGATGACTTGAACCATTTATAAACAAACCGTTGCTAAGTAATGTAACTCTCCCATAATAGCGCCACCAATTTCACACCTTTCAGCGGACACTTTTGAACATAATAAAGATATTACTCCTTATAAATTATACCCTCCATAAAATGGTGCGCCTTACAGGTTTGTAAACATGGCCATCATCACGTGTTACAGTGATAGATCGTTTGCTATAAACCCGCCATTTTCGAGACAACGCCACTATGTCTGTATCTCCCCTCAACGCTCTTTATCCGTCCAAATATTCTGATTATTTAAAACCTACAGTTCGAATTTTTTATTCATCATTTTTGTTTCAAAAACAACTCGAATTTTACAAAATTCACGCAAATAACTGTTTTTTTCTTTTCAACTTGTTTTCGACAGCATGCAATAAAATAGTATGTTACTTTCTAGAACCTAGGCAAAATGATTATTCAGTTTAATTAAAAAATTCGTTGAAATCATCAATGTATTTATCATAATATATAAAAAAGAATACGAGTAAGGCCTCTTAAAGTAAAGATCGCCAGCCTTGATCGGAATAACCTTAGCTCGACGTTTGCCACTTCTGAAACAATTTCATCCCGCTGTTCCGTTTCTTATTGCATTTCCTCTCTTTCCAATTACATTCAATCTCGTTTGCGTACGAATTTCATATTAGACGCCCTTTGACAAGTTTCAACCCAAGCGTGGAAACATAAGGTTTACTTTAACATGTTCAAATGGAAAACTAGGTTATGATTTTTATAAACTTGATAGATTTTTTTCATGGATTCAATAATAGCGGACACAGTAGGAAATTGGATTCGATGAAGAAATTAATTTCATCGTAAATGTTATTCAAAGTTTTTCTAGATTTTAGTAAAATGAAAACGTAGTTTCCAGTACCCTTACCAGGAGTTAACGTGACCGTACTCGCTAGCGACTGCGTAAACGATTTGTATTGAGAATAGTAGAGTGCCCCTAGGTGACTTTGTAGAACTAGAACTGTCCATTCAAATCGTAGTAATCCTAGCGAGTACGCTCTAAACTCACTGTAAGGATGGAGGAAAGTACCTTAGAGTAAAATTTAAAACTAGACTGAAATATACATACATACATAGACTGCTAAACTCAAAACCCTTTCTTTTGGCTTTGCCGTAGTCGAGTAATCTATACTATTATAAAATTATAGATTTATTGAAAATCAATTTTCTATGGAGTGTTGTCATGATTGCAGGAAAAATCTTAATAGCGTGATGCAGGATCGTCTTTTGTTTCAGATAGGCATGCAGCGCCATGCCTGTCTGGCTTCATCTGTTTGGCATAATTTCCTTTGTCCTCGCATCACGCCGAAACGGCTGGACGAATTTTAACCAATTTCGGTACAAGCATAGCTGGGCATCCAAAGATGGTTATAGGATACTTTTTACCCGACTGATACCTTCTGTAAACTAATAAACACTTAGAAAATTTGGTCCAAATTGCCGTCTATTGACTGACTTAAGGTGGACAGATGACCTTATAAAGGTCGCCGGAAGGCGCTGGATGCAGGTCGCTTCCAACCGGTATATATGGAAGTCCAAAGGGGAGGCCTATGTTCAGCAGTGGACGTCCTATGGCTGAGATGATGACTGACTTTGCACTGACTGTTAACTTTAAATTTAAATAAACCTAGTTAAGGAAACAAAACACCGCGTCTTTATTGCGAACCATGATCCCGTAATGGCGAGTCAGTAATCCTTTCGCAGCGGATTATAATGCTTACTCGGAATAATGAAGCAGATTTCAAATTAGGCCAGATTTAGGTAATTGACTTTGTTTGGAAGTTAATGAAAACATTGCGAATTTCTGCGTAGTGAATCGGAGAGGTGGGAGTCGGAGTTCTGATTATCTTATTAGAATTCTGTACGCAAAGGGTTAAAACGGGACCCTATTGGCTATTACTAAGCCCCCGCTGTCTGTCTGTCTCATGAACCGTGATAGCTAGACAGTTTTCACAGATGATGTATTTCTATTGCCGCTATAATAACAAATATTAAAAACAGAATAAAATAAATATTTAAGTGGGGCTCCCGTACATGCGGTGCAATACATACCAGGTGCAAACTTAACCCTGCCAGTTAAGCGGATAATGTTTGTACGGAACCCTCGGTGCGAGAGTACAACTTGCACTTGGCCGTTTTTTTTTTAATCCATTTTAAACTTGATCGTCAGAAGCTTAAACAACATATATTTCTGAAGTCACAATGTCACCAATAGTTGTTGTTTAGGCTTATTTCTATATCTTACATCGTTATATACACACGAGTTTAGTAATGCAGTCGATTGCGCGTTCACTCGCCCCGGGGAGCGATAGTGTGGATGGGATTGCTGCCTCTAAATGTTTCATGCGCGCCTGGTACCTAAGGCACAATTTGTTAGTTTCGGTCCAAATTATAATAATGAATTATAATTAAATAATAAAATTTATTATCACCCAACAGAGGTAAAGAGTAGAGAGTAGGATATAATTATTGTTTATTGCGCGTTCATTCATAGCCCGGAGAGCAATATTACAGCGCGAATGGGTTGCTGCCACTACATGTATCATGCGCGCCTAGTACCTAAGGTCCTATTTTTTTCAAGTCTGAGAACTATTTTTTATTGGTTAATTGTGCAAAATGCGACGCAATGGATCCTGACGCGTGGCGACTCGGTTGACTGATGTGTGTGTGCCTCTACAAATTACTTGGAACGCGCGTCAAACAAAAACGGAAGGCGATGCTAGTGCGCACCAGTGTCTAGGCTATTACTGTGGCTCACAGCGCAATAGTGGTCCTGGTGCTAAGGTATAGCCGTAATTCTAGCTTTAGGTTTATTTCTGTGTAGTTACGTCGTTATCCACACACGTGTTTAGTAATGCAGGCGATTGCGCGTTCACTCGCCCCGGGGAGCGATAGCGTGGATGGGATTGCCGCCTCTACATGTTTCATGCGCGCCTGGTACTTAAGGCTCAAGTTATTACGCAATTTTTCGACTTTCTTTCCAAAAATAAGCCTGTTTTACCTTATTATTAAGTATGAAAAAGCGACTAAATATCTAGCATATATATCTGGTACATGTTTTTAACCTCGTCAAGTTCATGTCGTGAACACTATAAATCAGCTTCTTTTGATGCTGACTTTATATATATATATATATATTTTACTTCTCAGTATATAACCATTAACCATCATAATGATTATAAAATTTATGTTTGTTCATTGAAAGAAGTCTATTTGAATCGGAAATACAAGTAGCGAAGTTCAACGTTTCTTGACATGATCGAAAAATCTCATTTAATTTTATGTCAATGTCAGTTAAAGCAGAGTATTAGCGAAACCGAAATGTATTATACATAATTCTTTATTTATTTATTAGGTTACACAGCATTACAGTCTTTAAACGAATTAACTGTGAAACTAAATAATAACAAAAAAATTAACTACATTACAATTTATACAATATTAACTACGTAACATCATAAGGTGACAATAAAACATCATATTCAAATACTGGATTGTCTTTTATCCATCATCTCAGAAAACAAGTATTCCTAACACACATTCGCCCATTTTGCAGCAGTGCTTTCATCAAAATTACGCATTATTTAATTTACGTGGTAAGATTTTTTTTTAACCGCAATTTTAATTCGAAATTGATTTGATTGGTCTTTTCCCAGGTTGGCAGCTTCTTCCATAGTGTTTGGTAAGATGGTGCCGAGTGTCTCGGGAGCTGGCAGCACCAGCAACCCTGCGAGGAACGCCATGCTACCAAACAAGACGAATGGTAAGTGTTTCCATATTAACGAACCCTGAAAACAAAATTATTTTTGGTATTAATAATCCATAAAAACAATCAATGCGGAAAAATATCAAAATCAATAGATGACATAATAATTAAAAGTTTTAAAAATATTAATATCGACCTACTAGTAAATAAATTTGCCCTTGATTTTAAAGATAACGTAAATTCCCTACGTGCCTCCTGTGATGAGTTAATCTTATCACAAGATTCGTACGTACGGAACCCTACAGTATCATTATATATTAATAAAGCAACGGAAGACAAAGTGTTCTCAATAATCAAGCACTTAAACATAAAGAAAAGTCCCGGCATTGATGGAATCCGTGTCGCCGATATCCAATCCGTAAACAAAGAAATAACTCCCGTGATGACGCATTTAATAAATTCATGTATCAAAACCTCATTATTCCCCGATAAATTAAAAGTTGGCACCATCAGACCCATATATAAAAAAGGTAAACACTCCGATACAAATAACTACCGGCCCATCACGATATTGTCGTGCATAGATAAAATAATAGAAAAATTTTTTGGACATCATATACATAATTTTCTGGCTAAAAATAACATAATTAATGACAAACAGTATGGTTTCCAGAGGGGTAAAAATACTTCTCAATTACTTTGTAAGTTCACAAATGAAGTTAATGCATACCTAAATGACAAAAAACATGTACTTGTTATATTTATTGACTTCAGTAAGGCATTCGACACCCTCCAATATAATGTGCTGTATTCTAAGCTTCTGCGAGGTGGTATACAGGGTCCACTGTTAGAATTCATAAAAAACTATCACACGAACCGATCCACAACGGTAAAAATCAATAATACATATAGCGACATGATACCTACTGACCGAGGAACGGCACAGGGGTCAATCTTCGGACCGACTGAATATCTTTTATACGTAAATGACATGTGCAATATATTCTCCAGTGGTTCCGTATACCAGTTCGCAGACGATACCTGTCTTTTGGCTGCCGATGCTGACATTACTGTTGCCGAAAAAATAATACAAACTAACTTCAACTTGCTGTGTGCGTGGGCCCACGATGTGGGCTTGGTAATTAATTACGATAAAACGAAATGTATGCACATTCACTCATCTCATAAAAAGTGTAATACTAAACCCAACATTGAGGCTCACAGCCACCAGTGCCTACACCACAACACACGAAGTATGTGTGAGTGTGGGCATCTGCAACAGGTAGACAATCACACGTACCTCGGCCTAATCATAGACAATAAATTTAACTGGGCACCCCATATAAACTACGTATGCAATAAACTACGATCTGTGTTGTCTAAATTATCCATACTAAAACATAAATTACCTTTCAGTACTCGTAGAATGATATACATGTCATTAGCCGAATCAATTATATCCTATAGCCTAAGCAGCTACGGCCGTACTTATAAAACATACTTAGATAACATATATAAGCTACAACTGTCTATTATAAAAACAATTGTACCTAACTCCATAAGACGTAAACATAAATATGACGAAAACGAGTTATTTAAATACTGTCAAATTATTAATGTTTACGATAAATTTAAAATGATGCTACTTTGTGACGAAATCTTAAATTTACCTAATCTAAAAAACAGATGTACTTCATTAAGACTAAGGAGTGAACTGCGCTCAACGAAATATGTACTACCACCGTATAACAATTCTTATGGTAAACGAAAGTGGGAATATCTTTTGCCTTATATACTAAATGATTGGCCAAAAGAAGTGTGTCAAGATTTATTTAACAATATGGATGAATGTAAAGAAACATTAAAACATATGCTCATGCCATCTTGTAAGGAGCGCCCGGGTTGCTTGTCACCAGGACGTCGTGGGGCGGGGGAGGGGGCGGTAACATGACGTCTCCGGCCCCACCACCGCCTTGCCGCGCCGTTGCTGGTGGCGGCCAGCCCGGACGTACTCCATTGAATATTCCGTTTCTCCTCCTCATTTTTAAATAAGTATAATCAAACCTAGGCTTGACTTGACCAAAATGGAACAAGACCTTAATACCAGATATAAAATTTTACATTAATCCTAAGAGTATATCTTGGTCCATTTTGTTCAAATCAACCTTATTTGTAAGGCGATAAAGTCGGGTGTACGGTTTGCATGATAATGATAAATAGTTTAAGTATAAAATATTGAGATAGGCTGTAAGCGAGAGATAACGCGGTGGCAGATAAACCGTGCGCGGTTTTCGCCCACCGTATATTATGTAATAGATATTAAGTTCCTTGTTTTAAATAAATAAATAAAAAAAAAAAAAAAAAAAAAAATCACATT
Source organism: Apotomis turbidana (assembly GCA_905147355.2). Classification (NCBI taxonomy): domain Eukaryota; kingdom Metazoa; phylum Arthropoda; class Insecta; order Lepidoptera; family Tortricidae; genus Apotomis; species Apotomis turbidana. The sequence continues at coordinate 20,700,062 of LR990292.1, read as the reverse complement.
AATCACTATTGTTCAAACTAATAAAGAGCTTAATGGTTGACTAGTAGAAAATAACTGGAGTGATTCAGTGCTATCTGTTCATTTTAATATTATGCAAATGAAGCACTAAAATTATGCAAATGAAGTACGTAACTAACTGAGGTTAAGAATAATGGAGCAAGGTAACTCGACTGTTTCCATGTCTAAATTCGAACGGGACTGTGAAAATTATACAGTGTCGTCATTTGAAAATATGAATTCCAAGCAAAAAAAGAATGGGTTGAAGGAATTTACTATCTAAACAAAAATACTCATAAGGATCTTCCTCCAAAAATCAGAGGACACAAGCAATAAATAATTGATTTTGGAAATTGTAAGTGATAATTGTGAAATTTATACTAGCTGCCTGATATGAACCGATGACATACAAAAATAAGGAATAAAAATAAAGTAACTTACCAAAGCAGGCGTTAATGGAGCCACCAGAGCACCAAGCCGGCCAATCATAGACGAATAACACAATAAGCTGGTACGGTGTCTTGTAGGGTACAGCTCAGAAGTGTATATATAAAGGGCTGATATTACGGCAGATATGCAGAACTTGCCGATTAAGTACACGGTTAAAGATACTGGATAATACCCTGTAAATAACAATATCATTATCGCTCATCAATGTCCTCGAAGAACATTTATGTAAGTGTGTATCTCCATTACGACATCATGGTACTCGGCGTGGAAATGTATTCCACCGAAACTTTTTGCCAGTTTTGGTTTTAGTTAAGTAAGTATTTTTTCCCAAGTCACCAATAAACTTATGCGTTTGGCAAAGATTGACAAAACAGTAGACGAAAAAAATAACAGTCAAAGAGATAATCGCAAAATATTAGGTACATATAGTTTATTTACCGTCGGGAATAAAAACAAAGGCAATCTGACAGAAACTGCAAATCCAAAAACCACCAATAAGAAGAGATTTTCTCCCAAACCTATTCATTAGCCAATAACCAGCCCAATATCCAGGAATTTCTACTGCGTTCACAGTTACGTAGTTTAAGTACTTATTGCCAATAATATCGACTGAGGTTATCGTCAGACCAAAGTAGACAAGTAACGTAGAAATCCACCAAAACGGGGTCACTAGGCATCGCAGTATCATGGCATTGTGTTGAAACACAAGTGATATTAGCCAAGATTCACTATTTGTGACGTCAGATTCAGATTTTATCTTTTCTTCTTCTTCAAAGCTAGCATAAGTCTTTTCAGACAGTTCTCTTCCATTGGTTTCAGCTGCTTGCTTTAAGATAGTTTTAGCTTCATCAAGACGTCCTTTGCTTATTAACCAGCGTACTGATTCTGGTGATACCCAGAAGTAAAAAATAGCCAAAAGTTGAGGTATATTGACTATAAGGATAAAGTCTCTCCAGTAAGGCTGTGTCCATGCCAAAAGCCCCTGCAAGGTAGTCTCTACACCGAGGCAAGTACTCATAAGACATCCCATTGCCACTCGGTGTTTAGGGCCAACTAGTTCTAATGCTGTAAAAAAATACATGCAATTTATAATAAAAAAAAAACTGGAAACATTAAAATACATTTCAAACGGATTCACTCACGTAGGTCAAATAGAGCAGCTGGGCTGACAAGCGATAAGTTCATATCTTGCAAATATCGCGACGCAACGCAGCTCATGATGAGAATCGCGAATCAATTCAAAACATGTCGAGCGGTATTCGATTTTAACGACGTGAGTAAATCCGCTTCCATTCCTTTTCCGCCCATAAGTAACATAGTCTGTCTGAGACTGACTTGACTTGAGCTTTCTGTGTAAAATGTGGAAACAAATACAAAAGATGTCAAGGAAAATAGATCTCAACGAAGGGACTTTAATCCAGTGAAAAAAGGGGTTTGACCTTACAAACGGTCCGGTAGTTTTGAATTTTTGATATGTTGTCTAGGATGGTTAGTGAGTGTTGAAAATGCAAAATGCACAATTCCCCCTCCTCCGCGCCCGCCGCCATATTGAAAAAATCGGCAATTTCTGCAGGTTTTTGCTTATACCTTCGTTTAGGAGCATTTTAGCTAGAAAAGAGCTTAGACAATGTTGTAGACAATTAAATTTACTATAATTTACATTTTAAATTTTGTTTCTAGGATAGATATTTACGGAGATATGTAAAAACTAAAGTCACATTTTCCGGAATTGTATGTAAAAAATGTACCTAAGTACATGCGTTTTATAAGGAATTAAATTTCCTATAAGTTTTACTTGTTTTCCTAGTCTATAACAGAATTACAGCGTTTTAAAGCCAGAACTTTGTTTTTTTTTTCGGAAAATGCGACTCTTACAGTTTTTAACATGTGCATATTTCCGTAACTAACCGTCTTTGAAACAAAATTTTAAACGTAAACATTGCCCAAGCTTTTTTCTAGCTAAAATGCTCCTAAACGAAGATATAATCCAGAAGTTTGTTTTTGAGTTTGAAATTGCGACCTTTATAATTTTTTTTAAATGTACATAATATCTCCGTAACTATCTTTCCTAGAAACAAAATTTAAAACGTAAAATATAGTAAATTTAACTATCTACAACATGGTTTAAGCTTTTTCTAGCTAAAATGCTCTTAAAGGAAGATATAAGCAAATTCTGAAGAAAGTGCCGGTTTTTTCAAAATGGCGGCGGGCGCCAAAGGGGGGGGGGGGGGGTGGTGCATTTGGCTTTTTAAACACTCACTAACCATCTTAGACAACATATCAAACATTCAAAACTACCGGACCGTTTGTAAGGTCACCCACAGTACTTTAGTCTCTATTCACTGAACTACTTTCTAGATCGAATGTAACTTGGGATGTATTTACTTATTGATGTTTGACGACGGTTGGCGCAGTTTGTAAGCACCTGCCTACTGAGCCGGCAGTCCCGGGTTCGAATCCCGGCCAGGGCAAATATTTGTGTGATGTACTCGAATATTTATGCTTGGGTAATGGTTGTTCTATGTATTTAAGTATATATTTATCTATATAAGTATGTCTATCGTCGTCTAGTACCCATAACACAAGCCTTCTTGGGCTTAATTTGGGACTAGATCGATTTGTGTGAGGTTGTCTGATGAAAAATGAAAAATGAAAAAATATTTATTTCACTAAGTAATTAGAGATAGGTACAAATAAATGGTATAAGGACGAGACTTCCTAGTAAGTAAGTAAAGCCCCGCTCTTCCACAGTTCTTTAGACACCGTAATAGTAAGCAGTTTTACAATATGGTATTACGTTATGAAAAAACAAGAGAGAGAGAGAATATAAATTGAAATATAAAAATAGTTAACTTTTTTTTTACATTACTGGAGCTTATCTGTGCTATGCTACGCTATTTATGATACACAATTACTGATATTTATTTATTTATTGATGTTCCGCTTACCTAAAATGAAGGCGCATGTAAAACTGCACGCTCCCAAAAGATTTTCAACAAACACTCCAACGATAAATGTCTCATAATTATAAGCCCAATACTTAACAACACCTATCCAGGCATAGTTAAACGAGGATATGGACATGGTGATCCGTCGACCATACCGGTCTGAGAAGAACCCAGTGATTGGCAGGCCTATCATCATGCCTAGTACCGAAACAAATCCTATCAGAGCCCGTCGCCATTCGTCACATGCCAGGTTGAACTGAAAAAATAAATACATTTATTTGATACGAAACTTTTTGCGAATGGCAGTTGTTAATGGTGCAGATGCAGATACTCAGTGATACGTCTTAGTGTGCTCGGCAAATATGTCCTAATATTACCAGTAGAGTGGCTCGTGAGTTTTTTTCGAAATTACTGAAGTTTGATATTTGCTTTCGCCATTTTAAAAATAGATTCGACTTAAAAATCTAGGTAGTTATCGAAACTAAACATCATGAGAATAGGTTGAGAAATGCGACCAGTAGGTGAGTCAAGGAATAGGGCAGGTTAAAACGTTTAAATTAAAACTTTATGTTCAAAGACTTTGCTTAGTGAAAATAGGCAATCAAGATTCGCACCTGCGTATTCGACTATTTTTTCTGGCTTAATATATGCCGCAGTCAAGGTCAAGGCCGCAAAATTTCATATTAAAATCATTTCATAATAATTCTAGGAACTATGCATTTTACATTATGACTCACGACAATTTCGTTGAATACAGTTTTATTTTTAAACATCTACTCGTACATACTACATAGTAACAAACGTACCTCGTAAACGGCTGAGTTTTGATTTTCGTAAATATACTCCTCACACTCGACAATACTGCCTCGATCGAACATGTGTTGGGGACAAGTGAAGTCCATGGTAACATTGCGAGAGACGGTAGAGTTGGCATATCTCCTACAACTGTCGATTGTGTCCCCCGAAGCCGGGATAGTGTTGAGGATCCAGGATGGTAAAAACGTTTCCTCATTCTCACATTCCGGGATCATACATCTAAAATTAACCAATGAATGTTACAATGTGGGTTAAAATCAAAGTTTTAATGGGGAGTTTCACACTGAACTTTCAAGTAAATCGCCCTAATTCTCTAATAGAGTGATCCGGTATAGTTTATCGGAATTTCTAAGAGCAAATTATGTCTAGCTTGTAATGTTATGCTAAAAAAATTGGGCAAGTGCGAGCCCGACTCGCGCATGAAGGCAATAATCTACAACAAGTTTGTTGTATGGGAGCCCCCCTTAAATATTAATTTTATTCTGTTTTTACCCTTTGGGTACGGAACCCTAAAAAGTGAGGTCATCTGTCGCTCGTGTCAGTGTGACAGAATTTGTTCTTAATTTTCGGACGTTTTTCGTGACCTAGAAAAATACGAGACGGTGTCCGGAAAACGAAACAAAAATCGCCCAATAAGGACCTTAATTATTATATAACTAACCGGAGACTCAAGCGTGTTTAGCTATGAGAAGTATTCGGTTCGAAACGGAGTTCCAGTTTTGCGTTAGTCAAAAGTGTTAAGGGTATCACGTAGATATCACAGACATCACAGTACCACGGCCACTAGCTTCAAGCCAACATCTCTACCAATACAATGTCTCTACATACATTATAATAACAAACCACGAGTTCGTGATTAAATATTTCAGCGTTTTACTCTGTCCTCAATATTGCCCAATGAATAATATTAAACAACATCATTTTGATAATAATTGTAAAAAACTGCGACTTCTACGAGACAATCGAAAATGGCGCCACAAATCATACGAAGTTCGTCAATATTGGGGAGAAAGCAAAAAGACAATGAAAACACTCAAATAATCACCCATATATATAGAACTTACAACGCACTTACCTATACTTAAGTTTTGCAGCGGTGTAAAGATACTCGCATTCAGAAAAACCTGTGAATAAATTAACTACTGCACACAACACTATCACTTTTAACTGATATTTTCCAAATTGACCTATCTCTTCAACTAGAATCCTATCTAGATTGACTCCTTTAGTCTCTTCATTGTCGACTGCGGCACTGCTATCACTTTTAATAACCATCTTGAATATTTAGTTATGAAATATTCATTACAATTTAATTGGTGTTATTGAAAGGGTTGCCATATTATTAAAATAGTGTCTGATACGTGTAGTCAACTCGAGAGTTAGTCACAAGCAACTATAAAATGTGAGAATGTTGAGAATGTTAGGATTTTATACGGGTATTCTGTTTCTGTGCAATACTACTGTGCCCGTTGCTAAACATGTCAGATATGCGAGCTGAATTTAAATGGATCTAGATTAAACTCAATGCTGTTGAAATAGATACACTATAATAAGATAAAATTTAACGTCAGAAAAACACTTTTTACTACCAAAAGTACATGATCGCCAAAATTAGTAAATGTAAAATAATTACTTAAAATAGTAATATTAGTAATAATTAATACATTTTCATGTGAAATTTATAACCAACATTTTTACATCCTGCTATCCCATTAATGCAATTTATGGCAATCATAGTGGTTCATCTAGGTAGAAATAGTGCATTAATTTGCTCGCCACGATTAAGTAATTATTTACTACACAGAAAATACAATTTGAAACGCAGTCGCGACTAAAACAGCTAAGTAATTTAATTTGAGACTTAATTTTGTTGGTGTTTATTAGTATATTTTTTGGTGTTCAATATATTTTTTGGTAAAAAATGCTGGTTTGTTTGATTTAATTTGCACTGTTGTATATAACCTACTTCAACTGAATAAATAAATGAAAAATAAAATCGTAATAATTACCACTTACACATATAACCATATAACCCATATAACCTACACATTACCTACACATTACCTGTATAAAATATACCGAAAATATTTATCTATGTATCAATAATAACTATTAAATTATTATTTTGTGTAACATTATAACTACGAATATATGTCACCGTAACATTGTGAAATCAGGCAGTTAATTATTTATCTATTGACCTAACCTATCCGTCAATTTACAATATCACTAGTTACTTAACTACTAACTGTAGTCACACACAATTTTATACAAATGTTCTAACTGATTGTAATTTTTATTCGAATAATAAATATACCTTTTCTATAATCAATATTTAAATAATATTTTTCCATACAATATTTTTAGACACTCATTTTTTGGGATTTGACTAGTCTGCGTGACGAATGTGACGTTTTTCGTCCATCCCCATTGTCGGAGTTAGTTTGACAAATCGAGATTAGGACGGATTCCTCTACTTATTATGAAATTAAAAACCGTACTGAATCAAGCGAGGCGTGACGATAACAGGTTTCAAGGCACTACATTATTCCAAACATTGTAGAACAAATGGTATTTAAACAACTGGTTGTCTTTTATGCCTGTATAAAGGCAATTCGTTGTAAGATATATATATTCATACGAAGGTATATTAAAATAACGTGTCACAAATGACACAGTGGTGTAGTAAATAGGGATATTAATAAAATAATGTTACGGCGAGTAATTATTACGTTTTCGAATGAAGAATTAAGGGAGTGTAATAATGGATATAATTACGTTTCATAATAATATAATTTCACTAGATGTAACAATTTTCATATAATGTTTCGTTTCATATAACAACAGTAAGCATTATTTCATTGAATATAATTTCAATAAGTATAAAAAACATTTGATAATTATAAGGTTCGCAAGATGACCTCTCGCTTCGCTCGTTGTCGTACCTAACCATGACTGTATTACATTTTTAGTTTGAGCAGTTTAAGTGTGAATAAGCCTTTACACGAATTATATCAAAGATCATTATACTATGATATTATGCCATATAAAATTATACCAAATGTTATTATATCATTCGTCTATTATATCCCTGGATCGTTATATTGAGCACTATTATATCATAAGTTGTTATAGCGGCCGCTACGCACCCCATTCACGAATGCACCGACCTATGTATGTAATGTATGTATGTATGTATGTAAACGCTTTATTGTACACAACAACTGGTTATAAATACATTGATAACAAATGAAATATGTACAAATGCGAACTTATCCCTATTAGGGAACTCTTCCAGTTAAGTTAAGTTCCAGTAATGTACCTACTATTACGTATGGATGTTGTAACAAATTCAATTATAATAATAATAATAAAATCTTTATTTCGGATATGTTACATCCATAAAAAAAAAAAAAAAAAAATATTGTCTTACTGTAATATATTGCAAATGTGACTTAGCCAGTTCTTCCCCTTAGCCTTAGAAATGGTTATGTTATTATTACCCGACTGCGGCAGAAACCAAAAGGAAGAATTTGCATAAGAAAACATGATATAGTAGAAATACTATATAACCTACAGTATCACCTACTATGTAGTTTCTTTTCAGAATCATTTTTTATTGAGTCCCCTTTTTTTGCAAGCCCATCATTATACATTTATGAACCAGGTAATGTCTCATTTTTTTATGTGGGTATGGGTACACACCAAGTTTTGTATCAATGGTTTAATATAAGCCCATCATTGTTTTCTCAAACAAAACTCATCACGAGTTCGGAAGTCAGCACTTAGCACAAAGAATTGTCTTATTATATTTATGGTCAACGACTTCATTTCCGAAAGATAAATATTAGACTTCCATTTACAAAGAACTGAAAAGTACAAAACAAGATTAACGTTCTGTTTACTTAATAAATAGTTAATCTTTTTAATTCTCTTAATTATGTAGATATAAGTGATATTTTAATGGGCATGCCTATTAAAAGAGCAGACAAAAAAGAAGTGTAAACTAAAACTAATGGTCGTGTACAGACAACGTCAAAAGTAGCTGATAATTTTGGTATGCAATTTTACATAGGTCAGTAGTAAAGTTATCTGCTAGGTATTTTTCATACTGACCGTACCCCCCGGCACACAGCTTCACCAAGTTGTTTTTGTTTTAGTCATAATGATAACTATCCTCTACATAGGTATAATGAAACCACATTGTGACAAGGCAAAAATTCATACAAATAATCAACTACATTTACAAACACACACGATAAAAAAACTGTTTTGTGTTTAAATAAATACGCTATAAACGATGATAAATATTTGTATAATGTGCAGCAAAAAGATACTTTAAGCGTCATATTCATTAGCAGTGAGAAATTAGACAAAGACACGTCGTTTAGCAGTCATTTATTATTGTGACCCGTGCCGAACCACTGTGCATAGAGAATCATTAAATTTAGTCGTAAACGATAGCGCGAAACACGTGCGACAGTCGTCTTCCGCACTTCAAACACGTTAACTGCTCATTGCTGAGAACATTTAGCAAAACACAATGTGCCATAGAATATTAGTGTGACCTATCGTGCGTAAAGATACGGGGGACAGACATAAAATGTCCGAGAATGAGAAAGATGTGGTGAACCTCGATAGGATTCTGGTAGAGGAGGTGGGACAATGGGGGAAGTACCAACTTAGAGCTGTATCACTATGTGCCCTGGTGGCTGTGCTAGCGGGGCTTGGCGCATACTCATATTTATTTACAGTTGATAAGAGCAGGACACGGTAAGCTAATATTACTTTCTAATCTATCTATAGAACTAAGGATCTGTAGTCGACTGTATTTAATTATCGTAATCTCGTAATTTATTTAAGTACCAATCATGGCGATTTTGTTGTTTAATTGAAAGTTTAAACCAGGTGGTCAATGGTCATGTTGTCGAAATTGAGATGATTATGGAAACGGGACGGAACTTCTATTTTTTTGCTTATTATTGCATTTAGAGGAATAGCATGTAGCTTCATGCATTTTGAGGTTGTTGAGAACTAATTCTCATGCAAAATAATTATCAGTTTCACCAGATATATGAGGCCTGTGAGGAATCGACAAAACTCCAAAACTCTTTTGTCGGTACCTATTTAGCAATTTGGTAATTTTCTATATTGTTTCATACATTCGTTTCTAAAATGTCTAAAACTACACAAGACTAGTATTTGATTTTCATTGACGACAGCTGTTTATCAAATAATAATTAGAGAAATTACATAACTTGATTTAAAATATTTGAGTATCCGGCGGTGTTTTGTTTTTATTATGACTAGAGGATGTAAAGTGAGGAGGAATTTCAATTTCAGAAGATTATTAGAGCTATACTATACTCTAAACTCAACCCAGAAAATTTGAAATTTTATTAATGCTTGTCCTCAAACATGTCATGTAATAAATCATTAAATCTTTCAGATGTATGATCTCGGAATGCGAAAACAGCTCATCTCCTCTCGTGTTCGCTCCACCCTGGACCTTAGATGCTCTGCCAGCTTCAGGAAACTCTTTTGACCAATGCCATCGTTTTCCAAGCACAAGCACAATATCACAAAATACTTCTGAGTTATGTCCAGCAAATTTATTTGATAGAAACTCATCGGTACAATGTCAGGAGTATGTTTACGAACACAACCACTCTGCATATTTTGAGGTTATCTCGGTTTTTTTTATTGCACCGCATATCTAAATCCAGAATCCGAACCAGCCTTTTATGGTCATTTTTAAATTTTCATATTGGAAACATTGACAAATAGAAATGTACCATTGCAATCTTTAAAGAACACGACTATTAACATTTCTTTTAGTGTCCTGGATGATGAAGAACTAAAAATGCATTTAAACCCATAAATTCGCCTACAATGAATTTTATTTTCCCAGCCTAGCCTTGTCAAAGATCGTGTCCAAAAATCACGTTGCCTTTTTAAATGTGGTGGTTGATCCCTTATTCAATGTAACTGCAAGTTGTCTGGACTTTAAATGAACCCTAGCATAACTTTTAAACAAAACATTCAATTTCAGTTCAATCTGGCCTGCGACAGTTGGCGTCCAACTCTGATTGGATCTGTCAACACTCTGGGCTACCTGTTATGTCTACCGATAACAGGTTTTGTGTCTGATCACTGGGGCCGACGCATCACACTTGCGCTAACAGCTTTCAACACAGCTTGGATCAGCTGCATGTTGTACTTTGCTAATTCCTATATCAGTTACATCGTCATGTCGTTTGTAAGCACACTTTTCGGAGCGACTAATTTCGCCTCGGCCTATATTTTGGGTATGCTCAACTACAAATATATAATGATTTTGTGGATTAGTCATATTATCTTATATATGTGCTTTTATTGCAGCTGTGGAGTATGTGGGACCCAAACACAGAGTAGCGACTGGTGTTGCTATGAGCACTTTTCTATGCATAGGAGAGACGCTCTTGGGTCTGATAGCCTGGTATGGCCATTACTGGAGAAATCTGGTCCTTATATTGTATATTCCTCAACTCATTTGTGTGCTTTACTTTTGGATCGCACCAGAATCCGTTCGATGGTTGATGAGCAAAGGCCGCTACGAAGAGTCTTTGGTAATATTGAAAAGCGCTGCTGAAGTTAATGGAAACGCTTTATCGGAAAAGACTTTGAAAGGGTTCTCGGAGATCAAACATGATAAGGCAAAAGAAAACAACAATGAATCTGATACTTGGTTGGTATGTCTCGTCTTTAAACATAAGCCCATTTTGGTGCGCTGTGTGGTGACGCCAATATGGTGGCTTACTTCCATTATGTTGTATTACGGACTGACGATATCCTCCGTAGGAATATCCGGCAACAAGTATCTAAATTATTCAGCAACAACTGCGATTCAAATGCCAGGGTACTGGATTGCCTTGTTCTTGTTAAATAAGATCGGAAGAAAACCCCTGTTAATAACAGGATTTTGGTTATGTGCAGTCTGTCAATTTGCATACATATTTATATCAAAAGGTAAGTGCTGCCTTTATAAAATATCTTTTTATATATTATCTCTCTATTTTCTTAATAGTTATCTGCATCATTATTAATGTTATACAAATCTTGCCAGACCAGACGTAACGTATCCCTCTCACTAATTGTTTGGCGATACTACACTAAGACATGGAGCGCACCTACCATAAAATAACGAAAAGATTTTATCTAATTTAAAGATTTTAACTATGTTGAGTGGTTTTAAATTGGCGTTAGTAGTATAACATTTCCTTTTCGATAGTTTTATAGTTGGTGCACTTTGACCTAGAAATTCCTTGCTTGATCGCTGTCAATGAACGTTATTTATATATTTCAGGACATTATTGGCTGGCCGTATCAATATACCTGTTTGGGAAGATGTGTATCTCAGGCGTCGTGACGTCCATTTACGTCTACACCGCTGAGTTATATCCGACTCGGCACCGAACTACTCTATTCGCCTTCTCCTCCATGATAGGCAGGATTGGAGGCATCTTAGCTCCGCTCATGCCTGGTTTGGTAAGTATCTGAAGCGCCGGTAACATCCTCATCTTCTTTCTTCTTGATCGCTATCTTCACTTCTGAAAGTCGTGTCCCTGAAATTTGCGAGGCATGGCGAGCCTTCATGCATCAGTATCTTTCATCAGTGTCGGTTCTCAGTCGTCCTTAGTGCGATCGTTTGCATTAAACGACCTAAATTTAGGGGGAAAGTGCTATGAAAGGGACAGGTTATGAATGGGATAAATTCAATTTACCGTGGCAGAAACCAAGTAGTAGATTTTTGTTTTCTGCATTTTGGCAACACTGACCCATAGACAATATCAATGTCAATATTGTTTATGTGTCAGTGTTGCCAATCTTTCAAAGCACTTTCCCCCTATCAATAAAAAACTGGTAAGTATAGGAGTTGAAGAGCAGATCTGTTAAATAACTCGTGACAGCTTTCTTGTTGTGTTTTTTACGCTATATTTTTTGCTGCGGCTTCTGTAATAAAGCATACCACCTCCATTATAGCTCTCGGTATCTTAAAACTATACTGGCATCATCACTCATTCTTGTTACAAACTAAGTTGTGGAATGAGCTGGGACCGAAGGTTGTTGGTACATGACCAATTTGTCCATATTTGACGAGTCTGAGAGCAAGGAAAAGTAGAATTCAAATGTTTTTTGGTACTTGATGTTATTATAATTTACTAAATAGTTTATCACTAGCTGTTGCCCGCGACTTCGTCCGCGTGGAACCTTATCTTGAAAATTTTACATCTTTATTATTTTCAGATCTAAGTAATGTTGAAATTGCTTAACGTGCTTTTTTGCAGTTGTTTACGAAATACATAGTAACGAACCCTTCGTACGCGAGTCCGGCTCACTCTTGGCCTATTTTTACTTTTTTTTCATAAGTCATAAGTATATATTCATTTAACAATAAACATTGCGTCTGGAATCACACTTTCGGCTAATTAGCTCTAATTACGCGGTATCATTATAAAATCAGGTACATCTACGAACGAATAGCTTTACTATAAATTCGATGAGTTTAAGAACGACGTTTATAAATTCTTTGATTCGAATAGTAATGCCTTTACACAAAGTTTCAAGAACCGCACTCATAAAATTTTAGATTTACATACAAATTTTCAACCCCCTTTTTACCACCTTCAGGGCTGAATTTTCAAAAACGCTGAAATGAGTTTTCTTATCTTTTACTAAAATACCTTTTTACAAAGTTTCTAATTCCTAACTTAAAATACAACTTATACCCGATACAACCTTTCATCCTCTTTTTAACCCCCTTAGGGGTAGAATTTTCAAAAACGCTGAAATTACTTTTCTTGTTTTCTAATTGACAACATTTCATATTTATAACAGATAGAAATTAATATAGAGATCGACAGGGCTTTATGTCGTGTACCTTAAAAAAAAATCTTTGAATTTATTATTCTGTATTTAAAGAAATATAAGAAAATACATCAAATAACTGCAATCTAAGACAATACGGTCTGAATAGGGTTGTTGTCTAAACCAAAGAGCGAAAAAAAGATATATTTTTTATTTGACGTTGACAGATGACAGATGCATACCGAGTTTTATTAAGTTTTTTTTAATAAGAAAACCGGCTAAAGTAACCGTTCCATAAAGTTCTGGTTTTGGTGTTGCCACATTTTAAAATGAGTATGTTTTTATAAATTAATAATAAAATAAATAATCATCTCAGAAAATAAATAAAAACAGAGATTACTTCATCTTTGTAAGCAGAATTCAGAAAAGTAATAAAATGATAGTCTTAAAAATATGAAATGTTGTCAATTATATGCCTTTATACAAAGTTTAAAATCCCGCAATCAAAAAAATGTTTGATCTTCATACATACTTTCAACTCCTTTTTAACCCTTTTAGGGGATACATTTTCAAAATTGCTGAAATCTGTTTTCTTTTATTTTAAATTAATACCTTTTTACGAAGTTTCAAGTTCCTAGCTTAAAATTAAATTTGAACGCCAAGATAAACGTTCATCCCCTTTTTAACCCCCTTAGGGGTTGAAATTTTTAATAACTATCAATTGATGTTTTTTTATTCTTATATATGTCTTTATAAGAAGTTTCAAAGAATTTTTAGATTTTTGATGATGATAAAGATATTAAAATAGGTAGGTAAGGAATTTTATTCTTAGTTAATTCACCCCCTTAGGGGCAGAATTTTTCAAAACGCTGAAATCACTTTTTTGTATTTGATTAAGTAAGCGTTCTACAAAGTTTCAACTCTCTAGTTCAATAAATAAAGTTTTTCCCATATAAACATTGCACCCCTATTTAACCCCTTAAGGGGTGGAATTTTCTAAATCGCTGAAAGTACTTTTTGTGTTTTTTAATAAGTAATCTTTCTACAAAGTTTCAAGTCTTTAGCTGAAAAAAAAAGTTCCCCCCATACAAACTTTTAACCCCTTTTAACCCTTTTTAGAGGACGAATTTTTGAAAACGCTGAAATTACTTTTCTTGTATTCTAATAGTGTACCTTTAAACAAAAATTCAAGTCCCGCGCTCAACAAAATACTTAATCTCCATACAAACTTTTAACCCATTTTTTACCACCTTAGGGGGTGAATTTTCAAAAACCCTGAAATTAGTTTTCTTCCATTTTATTTTAATACCTTTTTGCAAAGTTTCAAGTCTCTAGCTCAAAAAAAAAGTTTCCCCCATACAAACTTTGCACCCCTTTTTAACACCCTTAGGGATTGAATTTTTCAAAATCGCTTCTTATCTCTAGCTCACGTTATAAAAGTAACCTACTGTGCAAAAATCAACTCTCTTACATTAGTAGTTTTGTCTGTGCGTTGATGAGTCATTAAGGGCTTCTTCTTTTATATATATAGATTAACCCCTTAAGGGGTGGAATTTTCTAAAACGCTGAAAGTACTTTTTGTGTTTTTTAATAAGTAATCTTTCTACAAAGTTTCAAGTCTTTAGCTGAAAAAAAAAGTTCCCCCATGCAAACTTTTAACCCCTTTTAACCCTTTTTAGAGGACGAATTTTTGAAAACGCTGAAATTACTTTTCTTGTATTCTAATAGTGTACCTTTAAACAAAAATTCAAGTCCCGCGCTCAACAAAATACTTAATCTCCATACAAACTTTTAACCCATTTTTACCACCTTAGGGGGTGAATTTTCAAAAACGCTGAAATTAATTTTCTTCCATTTTATTTTAATACCTTTTTACAAAGTTTCAAGTCTCTAGCTCAAAAAAAAAAGTTTCCCCCATACAAACTTTGCACCCCTTTTTAACACCCTTAGGGATTGAATTTTTCAAAATTGCTTCTTATCTCTAGCCCACGTTATAAAAGTAACCTACTGTGCAAAAATCAACTCTCTTACATTAGTAGTTTTGGCTGTGCGTTGATGAGTCATTAAGGACTTCTTCTTTTATATATATAGATAGATTAAGTATAATAATTCATTGAATTTTTCCAGGCTGCTGAAGTATGGGTGAACTTACCATTTGCTCTATTTGGTTGCATGGCGTTACTCTCTGGAATCCTGGTGCTGTCGGCTCCAGAGACCCTGGGAACTACCCTTCCAGATACCATGGAAGAGGCCGCACGTTTAGGCAAAGACTCGCCTTCGATGCTGCAGTGGCTCAGAACGCTGGTTTTTAAAAGCAAAAGTTACAATATTAAATGATTTTACACTGAAGAAAGAAGAAAGTGGTCTAATATTAAAAGCTTAATATTTGGGAAACCTGAAATTTTGATCATCATACCTAAATATGACCAAGTGCCATTAAGACCTGCGTACTTTGAGTTACAGCCCATCACAAAATTATTGAGGAAAACATGTGTAATAAAATAATAATAAAAATCGGCCAAATGTGAGTCAGACTCGCACGCAAAGGTACCATCAGTAAAAACAACACACATTTAGACTTTTTTTTATTACAGTTCTAGTCAACAGGAAATCAGTATAGTTTCGCGATATCATCCTCAGAGACTGTTACTGCTAGAAAGCTGCAAATTTACCTGTGTTATCATTTAAAATCCGTTTATTGTTTTTTATTCATTTATTATCGTCTCACTCAAACGCATCTAAATCGCAAAAACCGTAGAAAAAATTAAAAACACAAATTCTCGCACCTTCGTAAAACGTGACCGTTATTGCCACTAATATCAGTCAATAAAGCATGAACACAAATTGATCGACGTTTGATGGATACTCTTCACGCCATCATAACACAAGGGGTCACCGCTGACCGCAGGTGCCTCTAGTCAAGCAGAAAATAAACTTTTAACTTTTTGTACCGTTTTTTGATGGGTTTTTTAATACACCAATGGTTGCGAAGTGGGTTTTAAGGTTCGTTTAATTAGTTATGAGTGAGCGTTTTTTCCCACGAGTTTGGCTGCGTTGCGGAGTATTAAGTCACAGAAACTTTGTTGGAAAACGAAGATTTTTTAAATGGAAGTTGATTATGTTTACCTGATCAAGGATAGTGGCTCCAATTTATTAAATTGTGACATGTCCCTGTAGTTTCGCAGATTTTAGGTACGCGGATGGGTCATGTGTCAAAATGTGCGTCTACCGGAGGGCTTCAAATTGCAATTTAAATTCCCAAAATCGGTCACTTACTTTTTGGGATATTCTAAAATTGCTCAAAATTTCAAAATTTTTCGCTGACTTGGATCGAGAACTTCCCTATAACTTTTCTTGAGCTCCCTATTCTAGAAACGGAAAAAATGGTCTCGGTATTGAAATAAGCTACAGTTTTAGGCATCTTAGGAGGCGGGCGGACAAAAAATGAAGGCGATAGCGGTAACGGATCCCTGTAATAAAACAAATTTGACAATCTTGTCACGTGTTTTGTTTCTAAATTACATTTATAATGCCTTTGATAGTTGCGCGTAGTGGGAGATCTGTAGATTTTTTTCAGCGGAGCCATTGCTCCTATACAAATGTTAAAGCCCCGTCGCCGTTGTCTGGGGTACATCCAGATTGTTCTTCAACATTTATTTATTTATGTTCCGTTTGAAGAGTAGAATCTAAATTTGAATTTATTGCTCTTATTTCAAGCCACACCCGGTATAGCTCTCTTCTGATGTAATGAAGGATTTGTTGTCATAATGTAAACGTTAAACATTTATAGACTTGAAGATGATAAAAGCGATAGTCATTCCTTCGCGCTTTCCTCGCGATTATGTCTCGGAATGGGATCGTAATTTGTTTTAGGGTTCCTACTCAGGATTTTACAACATTGTCAGTACATTGAATTAAGTAATAAAATTAAAACGTTTTTAGGTGCTCATAATTTCTAGCTAGGTTGGACGACTTTACCATTACTTTATTTAACAATTTACAAGAAAACTCCCGTGAATCTCAGAGAAGATAATTCTTATAGCCAGTGAGTTCTCAGATTGCGATTCTTGTTTGGAAGAAAACTGAAACTGCAACTGTACATAATTAGGTCTTAAAACATTAAACCACACTCGTATTTTAAGACCTCTCATTATGTAACTGTTGCATAAAATACTATTGCTCGGATTTTACGAAACCGGTAATCTTATGTGACGTTCTCAAGCAAGACAAAGGGCCCACTTTATCGGTTACAATAAGAGCGGAATTTGTTTGCATCTTTATACTAGTAACACGGCAACGCGTCCTTATGATAAGCGCCTAAGCGGTACCTTTTGCTTGAAAACGTCACTTAATATCGAGCGTTACGGACGCATTCCATCAGCTCATGTTAGACATAAACATACCTTCCTAAGTTTGACGCGACGCTACTGCTATCATCTAAGTACCTATAAATTAACATGGAACTCCACCTGAATCAATTTATTCACAAACGGTTTGATAGTTACATTATAATGTTTCACGCTGCCCTGCAATGGCGAGACATCTGCTGTGACGTAGTTGTTTTTTGGGTAACGTCGCATTTCACGGACCATTGGACTAATGCCTATTTGACCGAAGCAGACGTAGCGCTTGTGGCGTTAAATCCTGGTGATAAAAAAGAAACTTTAAGTGACTGCAAAACTCAAATAAACACGATATAGCATCCATATTTGCGTCGCACAGTCTGATACAAATAAACCATAAACTCTGTGGTCTTAAAAGCAAATACCGCTCCTGATTTCTCCATACTGCGCTCTTTACGTTAAATTTGCACCTAGTAACGTACGTTAACTAATTGAACTGTTCCAAAATTTGACCTTTTGGAAACTGAAAAAGTAAGAAATGTTTTGTGTGAGACTGTTTCGATTTGTGCGCTTATTATTATAGATTGTATGTACAATGTGCTGCAGAATTGTATGGCACATTCATGAATGAATTCATACATAAATGAGTCATGCATTTGTGCAGCCCATAGTACTGGGCCTCAATTCGCAGCGAAATTTTGCCCAAAACCAGACCTTCAAGACTACTGCAGAGAGACAGATAAATAACTGAATCTTCAATTTCCACTTTTTTGGAGACCTTACTATAATAACATATTTTACATCAATAAAGTACTCGTAAGTGTGGTTTTCTGCCCGGTACGCGGTGAGAAAATCTCACTTCCTGGTCAAGACAAGGCGTAAAACTTTAGACAACCCACGGGCGGTAATTCCTAAAGCCCCAGATCGCATATTATATCACTTCACCTTTGGTTCGGGCCACAAATACCTGCGGTCTGGGACATTCACGAATTCACCGTCCTAGGTATGTAATTTACTATTATGGCATATTATCACCATTCAAGAACCTTACTACTTTAGCAACTGGAGGAGAAAGAGAGGAAGACCAAGGAGAGCTTACATGGACCAAATAAAGAAGAGGGTGAACATCGTGTCGTACCAGGCTGTCGAGGAGAAGGCTCAAGAACGAGATGCATTGAAATTGCTCGACCGACAAGAGCGTAGCTCTCAAATTTATGATGATGATGATCTTCTTTAGCAACCATGAGTTTTATGAGTTCCCTGCCTGCTCTCACATAAGCCTAAGAGGTATACAATCAACAGCTCTGTACCTAATCATGATTCTGAAACTTTGTTTACCTGTCAACTCGTATTGGTGACGGATTTCACGTCCACGTTGATGGGTCGTCCATCATCCGGATTTTTAGAGCGTGATAGCTTTGGCCGGAAATCTCCACTTTTTTTATTTTCATAGCTTTTTCGATATCACAATCACATATAATCTTTGTTTAACAAAAAACTGAGTTTACCGATAATAGTTAAATCCTATTCTATGTATTTAAGTAGCCATTTTCCTATATAAGTGTGTATATGGCAATAAGGGTGATCCGCAGTTGTATGGAGAAAAAAAAGGCCGCTCAATCTTAGCTCCACATGGCTAATTTTGTTTTGTTATCAAGTAGTAATCATTGTACCAAATGTGATTTACTGGTCGCTCTAATGTAAGGCAAAATTCTGATGTTCATGTGATTGCATTTTGCAAAACAAAACCGAAAGATGATAACAAAGAAGGTTTCACTTAATCGATTGCGATTGTTGACAATAATGACAATTTTATAACTTTTAATGTCCTTTGCCTACATATAAAACTTGTGGAAAGGAAAGTTGTTCCATAATATACGAAACATATTCATTTTAATATACATTTTGAGCAACCTCTAAATGTCATCGGATTGATTTGAAAAATGGTGAGTATCATTTTAGTGAGTTTTGGACAAAAAAGAACCTCGTGGAGAAATAATATTCAAATTTTAGTTTTTTTTTCATCATCATCATCATCAGCCTATTCTTGTCCACTGCTGGACCTCTCCAACTGCACGCCATTGTAAGCGATCCTCGGCTACTCCCATCCAGCTTTTGCCAGCCACCCTGCACAGTTTTTTTGGACCTCCGTAATGGCAATATAGTGACGGTCTAGTGCCTATAACACAGGCCTACAACAGCTTACAGTGGGACTAAATCGATTTATGTAATGTTGTTTGATATCTACTATTATAAAATTCTCGATTTGTATAGAAAATATGTTTCCTATGGAGGGGTCATTTTTGGATGTCCAGCTACAACCAAAATAACATTTGTCCAGTCGTTTCGGCGTGATGAGGTGACAAAGAAAAATTTGCCAACAGGATGGCACTGTGCGCTGTTAAGATTGTTACTGTAAATTACCCGTCTCCATAGACTAAACTGATTTTCAATGCAATTTTATAATTGTATAGACTACATACAGTTATATTATAATAATACTTATATTATATTATTATATAATATCCTGATTTTTATAACCGTCGGAAAGATTTACCTACTACCCATACTTTACGGTACAGAAACAAACTAATGTTGCCGTCATCAAAATTAAAAATGCACTCCGAAAGCGCATTTGTTATGTCAATAAAGATTTACAATAAATTACAGGACAATTTAAAAAATGAACAGAATGACAAAATATTTTTCAGTAACCTTAAAAACTTCCTTATACATAAATGCTACTATAATTTAGATGAATATTTCAAAGACAATTGAATGTAAATAACTTTGTAAGTAAACTTTTATAAGTATCTTCTACAATCTGTTTATAAATGTTAGAATTGTATTGCATTTAATTAAGCATGATTTTATTGTTACATTCATAGAGTTTCTGTTAGTATGTAAGTTAGATATTTAAGGCTAACATTGCTGTGCCCTTACGGGGTGCATACTGTTACTTGTAAATCTTGTAATATTATGTTTTTGCAATAAATGAAAATGAAATGAAATGAAATATGATTTCATATTGACTATCAAAAAACTGCGTCAAATTTTCAAAATGAAATAGAACTTTATTTCGGCACAGAATGACAAGCCACGTCAATTGTGACGTCACATGCCAACATGGCGGTGAGGCTGATTGACGCTCGCCGCTCGCAGCGTCAGAGACAGGCTGTTGCCTAAATCGATTTGTTAGGCGGTCTCATAGCTTAAAGCTTTTCAAATAAACAATGCAAAGATCGACACACATAACATAAGGAAAAATTCGATAGGTCCCAAGCAACCTATCGAAGTTTTCCTTATGCTTTGTGTGTCGATCTTGTTAGGGTGACGTGGTGGTTAACGCGCTGGACCGGCAATCCAGAGGTACCGGGTTCGATTCCCGGTCTCTTCCACTAGGAAACTCATTTCAATTTTACTTCAAGCTTTGATCTTCGTATCACGGTCTCATGGTATTAGAAAACAAGATAATGATACTCCGGCTAGCGAGACGGATTTTTACCAATTTTAGTACAGGGATAACTGAACATTTAAAGGTGATAATAGGATACTTTTTATACGACTACGGTAAAGAAAAAGTTTTAAACGGACACCTTCCATTACATACATATAATTACATCAAACTAAGGTAAGCGTGCTGGTGTTCGACACTGAAACTTTAATTCATACCTATCACCTAGGGCGTTTACCACATATCTGGAGTTGCAAGCACCTAAAGGCTACGGTAACTGCTTACCATCAGGGAGGCCGTATGATTGTTTGCCACCTCTGTAGTATAAAAAAAATGGTCATGGTCATATCATCTTGTCCTATAAAAATAAAAATAAACCCGCACACACGCCAAGAAGTCAACGAATATTTCATAATATTCACATATGAGAAATACGGTATGAGAAGTCCCACATTTAACACATAAGCAACAACAAAAAGTTTCATAGTTGTGCTATAGGTGCAGTTTCTGTTTTATTATTATTATTATTTTTGCTTGGGCCTTTTGTGTGCCGCATCGACCAAAATTGATCTATTGTGGCAGCCCTGTCTTAAAGCTCACTGCTGAGGCCCGTTGAGTCCAGGAATTCCCAGATTCTTTGGGCCGTGAGTTGTTGTATCTCCTCTGGGGGCACAAAGTGTTGCCCTAAGTGGATACTTCTTTTGTGCATAAGTGGTCCACAGGAGCAGAGGATATGCATAGCTGTCTCCTCTGACTCTTGGCAGAACCTGCACGTTGCGTCCTGTTCCATACCCATTAGGGACAGGTGTTTTTTCAGCTTGCAGTGACCGGTCAGAGTTCTAGTCACCGCACAGACTTTTGACCTTTTGAGCTGTAGTAACTCTTTAGATAACCTCTGAACAAAGCCTTTTATAAGGGTTTTCGAGTGATTTTGTCCTTTCACAGCCACCCACATCTCGATCGCCTTAGATTTGTGTAAATCGTTGAGCAGAGAATAAGCCTGGCGTTTTGTGATTCCACAGAACGGTTCTGGGCCGACAAGGGGCTTGTCCGCGCCATCTCTTGCGAGTTTATCTGCTCTTTCATTTCCGTCAATATCGGAGTGACCTGGTACCCATCTAAGAGTGACTTTGTTGGTTTCGCCTAGGGCATTTAAATTGTTTTTGCATAGTTGGACTAGTTTAGATTTAACCTCTAGTGATTCCAGTGCCAACAGGGCAGCTTGGCTGTCCGAGTTGATGTATATGTGGCAGTGTCTTATGTTCTTGTCAAGGTTTATCTCTGCACATTTGTTTATGGCAAAGATCTCCGCTTGGAAGATTGAGGCCTCTGTGCCCATGCTGACGCTTGCATTGAGCTTTGGTCTCTGTCCATAGACCCCACATCCTACATCTTTTCCTTTTTTGGAACCATCCGTATACCAGATGTGGCAGCCCTCTTTGAGAGACATTTGGTCGTTTAGCCATTCGTCTCTTGAGGGTAGTTCCACTGAGTAGTATTGCGTAAAGATACATTCAGTGAGCAT
Source organism: Apotomis turbidana (assembly GCA_905147355.2). Taxonomy (NCBI): domain Eukaryota; kingdom Metazoa; phylum Arthropoda; class Insecta; order Lepidoptera; family Tortricidae; genus Apotomis; species Apotomis turbidana. The sequence goes on along the minus strand of LR990292.1, from coordinate 20,677,682 downwards.
GTCGTCCGAGGGCATGCACAGTAGTTTGTTTTCGAACACTGAAGCCTTTAGTTTGTTCAGTGCTTGTGAGCGCCATTTCGTCTTGGACAGTGTGCAGAGCCTGTAGATGCACTGCTCGGCCTCTTTCTGCACCTGTAGGTGCAGAGGTGTTAGGTCGAGCAGTGCGTCCAGGGCCGCACCCGGCGTCGAAGACAGGGCTCCTGTTGCAACAATGCAGGCAGTGCGTTGTAGGCTGCTTAGTTTTAGGATCGCTGTCTTTTGGTTGGCCTTATTGCACCAGACAGCGGAGGCATAGGTTATTATAGGCCTCACGACTGCTGTGTATAGCCACATAGCAATGTTGGGTCTTACGCCCCATCTTGCTCCTGCCATTCGACAGCATGTCCACAGTGCCATTTTCGCTTTTTGGATTATATTGTTCAAATGCGTGTTCCAAGTTAGCCTTTGGTCAAAGGTGACCCCTAGATACTTGGCTTCATTTGTAAATGGTATAGTTTGTCCGTTAAGCTTTAAAGTGTTGAGCTTGTCGAGTTTCCTTTTATTTGTGAAGGGCACTATAATGGTTTTGTTTGCATTGATAGACAATTCGTTTTCTCTGCACCATGTACAGATAGTGTTGAGAGCTCCTTGCATGATGTTCGAGATTGTGTTAAGGCAGGGTCCTTTGATTATGACTACGATATCGTCGGCATATCCTTGTACGTCATAATCCCTGGCCGCCATTCGAACAAGGAGTTGGTCCACCGCTAGAGTCCACAGAAGTGGTGATAAGACCCCTCCCTGTGGACATCCTCTTTTGGTGTGAAATTCATGCGTGGTGGCATTTAGGGTTAGTATTACTGTTCTGTTCGAGAACATACTCCGAACCCATCTTTTTGTGGTGCCGTCCACACCTTTTGATTCCATACCTTTAATGATGGTATCTGTAGGTGTGTTGTCGAAGGCCCCTTCTACATCTAAGAACGCGCATAGAGCTGTTTGCTTATCCTCTAGGGTTTTCTGCACCTTGTCGACCAGATCTAGCAGGGCAGTTTCTGTGGATTTCCCCTTTTGGTAGGCATGCTGGCAGGGACTGAGTGGCCTTGTTACCAGATGTTTAGCTCGTACGTGTTGGTCAATTACCCTTTCCATAGTCTTTAGTAGGAAGGAGGTTAGACTGATGGGTCTGAAGGATTTAGGTTGTGAATAGTCCTTTTTCCCTGCTTTTGGTATGAAGCGTACCTTGACCTTAGTCCATTGCTCTGGTATCACGCTCAGGGCGAAGCTCGCCCTAAATTTTTTTACCAGAAGCGGGAGGAGTATATCGCTGCTCGTCACATGCAGTTTCTGTTTACTTTAAATCACAAACACGAGCTGTGTGCGAGCGGCAGCAATGGAAAATCAATTAAAGCTGCGCCTGCCGCGCCGAATAGAAATGAGGCATCCAGTCCAATTTGTCTTGTTTCTGCTTGTTATTCGAAAAAAGTTAAAATAGGAATAGGATTCACTAGCTTGGCATGCACTTAAGACGGAATAAAAAAGCAATATAATTTTCCAGATTCTGGGTCAAGATTCTATTTCAAAATTAGAGTAGTTATTAATCGGGATGGAATCAAAAACTGCACCCATATAGCAAGATTGATCTTATTATGATTGATCTCTATCTTAAATTAAACTTTAAATACCACAGGAGACCAAAGCCGGTTCTGTTATCTAAGCCACAATCAATTAAAGCAGCGACTGCCGCACCGAATAGTAATGAGGCATCGCGTTCAATTTGTCTTGTTTCTGCTTGTTATTCAAAATGTGCAGATGCAAGGCAAGCTGGCGCTTCATTTCATTGCATTTGTGTATTTTCAAATAGGTTAAAATAGGACTTACTAGCGTGTCATGTCTCCTTGGACGAAAGATCAAACATTCTTACCTTGTTGTCGTTTTACTAGCTTTTTTTAATTACACTTCTAAACCCACTGGCATCTCAATCATCATGTTCTTTTAATCACGATTCGTATGCGACAGCAATGGAAACATAATTAAAGCAGTGCCTGCCGCACCGAATAACAATGAAGCATCGACTACGATTTATCTTTTTTTTTTGCGACAGGCACTTGCATTGCAATTGAGGATTTCTGATTTTTGAATAGGATAAATTTAGATTTACCAGCGTATTTCAGTTACTGTAACACAATATTATCACTTTAGTACACCGCTATTTCTTTTTCAATAAACATATCTTAAATTACCTACAAAAAACTTACCGTATTCGAATCAATCCATACTTTTAGGAGCTACAATGCCTCAGTCTCACAGATATACACGTGTTAAACGTGCAACACCCCTTTTTTGGATATTGTTTTTACCATTCAACTGTAAGATCAAAATAGCCAGAAATTTTTTTTGTAATTTATTTTCAGTATTTGTTGTTAAAGCGGTCATAGTAATAAGCATTGTGTAGAAATTTTAAAGTATCTATCACAGTTGACCGGAAATCCGGGGTCAATTACCGGTCTCTTCCACCAGGTTATGCATTTTCATTTTTTTCTTGAGCTTTGATCTTTGTATCAATGGTTTAATAGCTAACAGTATTATTTAATAGTATTTTATGCAACCGTTGTATAAGAGGGGGCAAAAAACGCGAGTGGCATGGGTTACGATGTGAGCGCAGCGAACATCGTAAGAAAGATGCCACGAGCGTTTTTTGACCTACTTATACAACGTTGCATACAATACTTTTTCTACGACTCGACATTTCATAAATAAAATGCAAATAAACAACAAAGAAAATAATTACAATTTCCCGCTCGGAATCAAAAAAATTAAAATAATATAGTCTCTGATAAACTTTTTTCTTATTGACGTCCATCTGTCAAAAAATATGAACTTATACATAAAGGTATACGTTCACTATACTAAACATCCATACACTGAAGATAAAACTTTTTTTTTAAGTTGGCAGCAATGCCTTAGTAGGTACAATAAGTTTTTTTTTTAATTGCAAATTGTGTGAATGCAGCTGTTTATCTTGTAATCTGTGGTACTAAGTGATGCTTTTTTGGCGACATTATAACATCGTTTAGCAGTGTTTTTTTCGGCAGTAGAGTATAGACTTTTACAGACTTTCATAATTTATGTCTTTATATTAGAGTTAGTAACTATATAAATGACAGAAAAAAGTACTGGAGTAGAAAAAATATTTATCGTATGTGGCATAAAGTTGTCACTAATGAGCAGGACCCGACTTAGGGCCAGGGCCCCTAGGCACTTGGCATTTTGGGGCCCCTTCCTCTAAGAGAACATAAGTATGGTGCAAGTCCTGCTTCTAGGACTGGGGCCCCTAGGCTGAGCCGAGCCTTGTGGGCCTAGGGGTAAATACGGCACTGCCAAGGAGTCCAGAATTGTGTGCGTTAAAGGCTCTAACAGCATGGTGTTGCAATTCGCAAGCAAAGCAAACTGCAACGCTGTTGTTCTGGCAAAGCCAGGTCAAAGCCCAAAGGGAGCCCGATTTAAACAAGGCAAGGGCTGTTCTTCCGGGTTTCCCCGGATTTGCCCTACTTTGGATCATAAAGTGTCCGGACACATTTTATGTGAATGAAAAATAAGGCGCTTGTTTTTTTAATTATATTATATTCGGACTTCGATTTGCGATTTACGCCAAACGTCCGGGTTTTCTATGGAGAGGGGTCATTAATTATGTACGGGCGGTGTCTTTTTTGTACGGGTCTGGCGATATCTGTTGGTCATACATAATTTCCTTGTCCTCACATCACGCCGAAACGACTGGATGAATTTTTCCCAATTTTGGTATAGGGATAGCTGAACATCCAAAGATGGTTACTTATATGTAGTTATAGGATACTTTTTACCCAACTACCGTAAAATAAAGAATACGCGGATGAAGTTGCACACTAGTGATAGCCTAACCTAAAAAAAAACTGATAAGGTAAACTAGTAAGTAGTAACATACGTGTTGTGAGCACTTAGTTTAGAGGACGTTCAATGTTAATAACGACCAACATAGCAATTTTGGCATACATTTAATATTTGCACGTATTTCGTTTACATATTCTCAGTAAGTACATAAGAAGTTTAAAATAAATATAAAGCAAAAGTGTACGACTTCGGTGAGTAAATAAAGTGGTTGACTGGTAGGGAAGAATTTCTTGAGGCATGAAATTCCATATGGTACTATATTGTACATATGTATATTGTAAGTTTAAATAAATAAATAAACATAATCAAGATCCCGTACCGTATAAGGCCCGCCCGTACAGGGGCGGAAGATAATATTTTTACCTTTTTTATTTTTTTACTTAAAGAAAACTATTTTTTTTTACTGGGAATGAATGGGTATGAATGGGTGGGTTGGATTAAAAAACGAGTTTTTGAAAATTGTATCTATTCTCCATTCCCACAAAAAACATTCACATTCTTACTTAGACAAATGTGTATAATTTTTAACAATAATAACTGCTTAGTTAAATAAGATCATTAGGCTAAATCTGAAAATTAGAAATTTATGAATCATAGTCAAAATAATGGTTTACAGCGCCATCTGTGATACTTTGGATAAACCTTTTTCTACTATCTGCATGTCGAGGAAGCTGTACACCGCGCTCTACGCGTTACCACTAATGCAAGATAGATGGCACTACAGTCGTCTGTAAGGTAAATGTAAATTAATTTTGTTAAATATTAATTCATTATAATTCAAATTTGACATATACAGTATAGAAAATCAAACAAAGTGCATATATTCATAACATCAAATAGTTGCATATATGTATAGTTAATAAAATTAATATGATTTGAGAAAAAACCTGCATCGCGCAATCGAAGTTTTGACATTTTGTAAGTATAATATATACCATTCATATGTTACTAACACTCTTACTTGCTTCGGCAATACTTAAACTAAACAAAATTGGAACGATACAGAGAAGATTAGTAGCATGGCCTGGGGGGGTATTCGACCAATTTTAGAGATATAATGGAGATCTCTCCTTTTCATCGCCATCTGTCACTTTTGACGTGTGCCTACTTGACAAGTGGCGATATCCCTAGAACATCGCAACTTCGTCAATTCGGACGCGCAAATTTTCGTTTCCTTTGTATATGACGGCATAAATAACAGGTGCATACTTTAAATTGACCGCGTAGTACGTGAAATTAGTCCGTTACGTTTCGTTCAAAACAGAAATTTATATATATGAATAACATTTTTGACAATCATTATCGCCTTCGTATTTCCAAAATTGAGATGAGATATGTCACTTTTAAGCTCATCGCGTTTTAATGACAGTTCAAAGGCGAGATCACGGAGAGATGACTGTTATCTAACGGTGATCTGACGTTTGGCGATCGACACTCGAATTAGGCCCCTGGGGCCTAATTCGAGAATGCCGTTTGAGATATCGCCAAACGTCAAATGTCCATTAGATAATAGTTATATCGCCATTGAACTGTCATTTAAATGCGATGAGCTTAAAAGTGACATATCTCATCTCAATTTTGGAAATACGAAGGCGATAATGATTGTCAAAAATGTTATTATTCATGTATATAATTTTTTTGTTTTGAACGAATCGTAATGGACTAATTTCACGTACTACGCGGTCAATTTAAAGTATGCGCCTGTTATTTATGCCGTCACATACAAAGGAAGCGAAAATTTCGCGCGTCCGAATTGACGAAGTTGCGATGTTCTAGAGATATCGCCACTTGTCAAGTAGGCACACGTCAAAAGTGACGGATGGCGATGAAAAGGAGAGATCTCCATTATATCTCTAAAATTGGTCGAATACCCCCCCTGGCCCCTGCGCAAGGATGACACGCAAAATCGTGAAGCGTTCCACATTTTTTAGAAAAAATTATGCTGACACTACAGTCCTCGATCAATCAAACCAACCATGAGATTCGGGTCTTAAAAATAAACTTTGTCAGTTATTATGACAACGGGACAGAGCTGCACCTTTAGTGCAACTGTGATGTGACACGCGACTCTTTCGCGGTACTATATCACCTATTACCAGCCCGTCTAGCACAACTATATGCTTCGCGACTCGTGCGACATAGCGGTACCCGTCACTCTCTCACATTACTGCACAGAAAGAGATGGGTAATTTATCTCGCGCGGTGAGGTAGTGCTGGCCCTACCTTCACAGTACAGTAGTGTGAGAGAGTGACGGGCGATGCTATGTCGCGCGACAAGTGTCAAGAAGCCAAGTTCTGCATGGATGGATGGGCTGTGAGCGGTATAACATTATAACATTCGCGTGACACGAAACTCTTTTTAAAACCCAAATCACGAGTTTACATTGACTGTACTCGCTAGCCACTACTAATAATGTTTAGACTTAATACGCATGGCGGATTTTTCAAGGGAAGCCTATCCAAGACCAGCTTGAAGACCCTTACTATGAATTTACAGTGACCATACTCGCTAGCGACTGCGTAAACGTTTTGTATGGAGAATACCACAGCGCCCCTAGCGGTTACTTTGTACAACTACAATTCTCCATACAAATCGTTTACGCAGTCGCTAGCCAGTACGGTCATGTTAACTCTGTGGTAAGAGTACAGTTGTGTTGCGAGACTCGGCAGATGATAATGATTTCGTACTCAATTGATGCGTCGATTTTCGTTTCGTACTCGATTTGTCCCTGGAAATAGTCTTAAGAGTTTTACCGATTGTGATCTTATCTTCTGATGTGCACAAGTCTGATGTTGTTATCTCAAGTATTTGTTCTTAACACGGTCGATGCGATATAAGGTTCCACCCACTCCGTGCGGAGGTGAGAAACGGGGAATTTCCTGAGGTGCGGCGGCTGTACCTACTATTAGTATTTCTGCATGTAGAAAAGAGACAAGTATAGATTTGAGTTTAGGACCTTAAGGACAATTTAAGAAAGCATTTAGATTTTGCCAAGGTTTTGCGGCCCAATAACGCACTGGCTGATATATTTTTTGATTCCTTGCGGGTACCGGGTCGAAAGGCCCAGCATGGAATACAAGGTCTTTCCGCCGCCTTCTGTAGGTGATTGCATTGTTTACTTCCGATTAGTGTTGTGATTGTGACGTAATTATCGGGTATGGACGTATAGGTAGGAACCCGGGGCCATATGGGCCCCTTAAGGATATGTCGTGATAAAATGGGAATGGAGTAAAATACATAATTCCTTAAGTAGTAATTTATTACACTAACTAACAGTCGTTAATTATAACACAAAATAATTAGCTCAGTCTACCATTTCTGTAGTCCATTAACATTAAACCAAAAAATGCAAATTGCTCATATTGCCCCGTGCTCGGGACAATATGGTCATACCTGGGGCATTATAAGTCGGTGCACTATGGGCAAGAAACAAAAAGTATATAAGCTAAAATATAGCACAAAAGGAACAGATTATAAGGATTCATCATCGTTGTCTTTGTCTGCACATGAACAATGAGCCTACCCTCACGTGTCACGCTTTTACACGCGCGACAAGATACCCAATCCTCTTTGGATTGAGAGCACCAATCTCCACAATTTAGGCACTCTACATCTTCATCATTTTTCTTTGGGGCTTTGATTTTTCCAGTTCCATTTTATAGGGTTAACTTATAACTCCAGTAACTCCATGTTTTGACTGTCCCAACCACCGCGATTAGCATTTCTTTTATAATCTAACCATGTTTGCTGCTGCAAGAAAAATATCATCAGATTATTATAATTATCTTAAAACTTATCCCAAATCAGAGGCTCCATCACTGCCCATATTGCACTTATTAATTTTAGCGGGGCAGCACGGGCCCTGCCCATATTACCCCGCCCATAATGCCCCAACATCATAATTTTAACTAACCCTGAAATCTATAAACCTTTATTTAAATTAAAATTACTTTGAGTCATATACAAACTAAAGATATTTATGTATTAAAACATTATTGTTGATTAAAGAATAACACAAATATCTATCAGATTCAGATAACACAAAATATAGAAAAATTAGATCCAAATCCGTACTTACGTAAATTTGTCGCGCGCTTCGGGAGACGCGCACGAATGTCAACATCACCAGTAGGGATTGCAATCCGGATTATTCGAAGTTCGAAAATCCGGATTTTATAGCCGTTCATGATCCGTTTTTAAATTCGGATTTTCGAAGTCAGAAATCCGAATTTTCGAATTTTATAAATATCACTCAACCACCGTATAATATCCAATATTTTCTTAGTGTGGTAAAACGCCTGACGTGTCGTGGCCGTCAATATCTCCGAAGTCCCGCAAGCTTTAATTTTTAACCCCCGACGAAAAAGAGGGGCGTTATAAGTTTAACATGTGTATCTGTGTGTCTGTCTGTGGCATCGTAGCTCCCAAACGGATGGACCAATTTGAGTGCGGTTTCGGGATCTCAGCCAATATTGAAGCCAAGAATTCAAATTTTTGGTTAAATGTTAAGTTTTATTAGCATTTTCCATATCACTCACTAACTGAGGGTCTCATGATAACCAGCTACTATAATTTGCTATCTTAGATCTGAAGATGACCGTTGGAACTCCTAATCACCACATGATAAACCCATGGTGTTTGAGCTCGTCTGATTGGTCTTGATGATTAATAACGTTTGTGTAAGAAAGTACAGTCAGTAAAAAACTGAGTACCAGAAAAACTTCTTTGAGAAAAAAAAACTCATATCATGATTTCTGTCACAGTACTGACCAACTGCAGTTTCTAAGTCTTTGCCATTCTGCTATTGAACAGTTTCCTTTGATTGAGGTCACAAATAGCAACACGTAGCAAGGTTTTAACGCGATTTAAGGCCACGTAAGCTTTAGCAAAAGTATTCTTGCCTAAGTGAATTACAGTTTTTAGGACTTTTTTCTTTTGATGTTAGTTTTTAGGATAGTTTGTCACGTCGGGGGTTTTTTAAATTTTTAATTGTTGTTATTATGCAGCAAATTGTACAGTCAGTTAGTCAATATTAGACTGCCAAAAATTGACCCAGAAGCTGGCGCTGGCGGCACTTCTGAGTTATTGACGTCCACGACACGTCAGGCGTTTCAAACGCTTTGAGAAGTGCCCTTAAAGTGATATTAATACGATGTACTTCTTACCCCCGCTTGATTCACACTCTTATATATGCATGCTCTTAGGTCGTTACTCGTCTTTCTATTCGTTTTCGTTAAGCCATTCGCCGATTGCTGACGTAATTAATAAAAACGAGTGCTTTACCTATTTTGCACTCATTTTTGAAATTTGAACGCACCTTCTACTTGCGGCGAGCCAAGCTGCAGCGCGGCTTTTCAAGAAGCTGTTTTATTCATTTTATAGCATGAGAACTTTTTATTCATTCAAATAAAGTATATTTTTTTAGCGAATAAGAAAAAGTGGCAAAATTCGAATTTTATTCGAAGTTCGGATTTCTGTGGGCGAAAAATTCGAAAATTCGGATTGGGTAAAATGCATTCGAATTTGCAATCCCTAATCACCAGTCACCGCGCGGTCGCGGGGCCATCTGACGCCCGTCTAAGCTCTAACCTTCGGCGTTCGCGGGTTGGTAGGGAGAGGAGATAGAGTGTTCATATTGCCCCGGGTGCCTGTAATGCCCCGGTTTCCCCTATTACGATAGTTCATAATTCAAGATTTTTGAATGTCTGTGGATGTTTTGATGTGGTTTAAAACCGTTAATAATGTTTCTACCAAATAAATGATTTGAGCGATGTTAAAGCTGCGTGGTGCACTCACCACCCGAGAAGTAAAAAAATAAAAAATAAATAAAAAATAAACTGCTTGGAATGTAAGAAAGAAGTACTGCTTTTTATGTTTGTATAAAGCCCGTATCTATTTTTTAATAAACGATATTATAAACAATATGTCGGTAACTTGTTCCCCATCACTAATAACTCTCCAACTGATCCTGTTAATCAGTGCGGTTTCGGGCTGTAAGACCTTACACTTTTACTTATTTATACCTCTTAAGTACATAGCAGGAACCCGGGCGAGGCAAACATTAAGATAACCAACTTGTCTACTAATGATAATGATAGGTAGGTGTCGAAAATTGTAAGTTTTGGCCTATGCCAAAACTTACAATTTTCGACACCTAACTGTAACTATTTACAGTCTTTAAAAAAACGACAGTTTTGGTACTGCAGCGAACGTGTTAAACCTACAGGTGCACGCGTCTTTTTATTAGTGCAATCTTAGTTCTCGTAGTGTCTACACAAATAACATTGTTGCATATACTTTTACGTAAATAAAAAGTTAATGAGTTATTTGGATTTATCTGCAATGTTTTCTGGTATCTTGTGATAAGTGGACAAACTTACAGAAGACACCGTGTTCAAAGCTAATAATGTGTCTCATTATTACATTTATTACACTAAAATAGTCTTCTATATTTTCCACAATGATTGCGTTGAATGCAGCAAAGTAAATGTATTCGTTGCTCACATTGGCATAAATATGGATAAGAAAGATCGATCTGATGATGTCATGGTGGAACAGGAGGACGCCAAGGCTGGCATAGATCTGGACAGGATTCTGGTGGATGAGATTGGACAATTTGGTTGGTTCCAGTTCAAAACTGTGGCTCTAGCTGCAATTGTTGTAATTTTTGCTGGCATGGCGAATAGCGAATATGTGTTCACAGCTGCTAGGATCAACACAAGGTTAGTAACACTGTACACAACATGGGTACTGACTGAGAAATGAAACCTAGAATTTTATGATATGTATCATAAAATTCTAGGTTTCATTTCTCAGTCAAGTTCAATTGAAAACATTTCATATTTTCAAGATTACAATTTTGTTACTTTTTCGTATTCCGCTTAGAAAGATGATGTAATAACTGTTATTACATTTTTGCTGAGATTACTAATTATTTTATTATTAATTTATTAAAATGCACTCATTCTAGAATGTAGTAACTCCAAAACTTTGACATAATGGAAGACTACTTTAGTCTGGTGCCATCTAAAAAAAAACAAATGACGAGATTTTGGTTGAGGTCCTTCACAGTTTATTTTTTCAGCCAGTTACCCACCGAATTCTTCCCTTTCTAAATCTTGAATCCAATTTCAGCTTCCGACAAATTAAATAACTAGGTCGATGCAGAGTCAGCCACCGGCTAAGCATGCACCATAAATTGGAGCGGAGTTTTTTTTTTTTTTCGAAATTTATATTGCATTTAAAAACAAAAAATTCTAAAATCGGTTGTGAACTCGCTGAGATCTGCGCATTGTTACAAAGTCCATTCGAGTCGATCTATGGGAGCTTCGCTCCAATAATTTAAAAAATAACAATGGTAAATTTATGAAACATGTAATGTCTCATTTTTTATAATGTACATACACCACATATACACCACAATTGGTATCAATGCTTAGTAACAATGGTGATAATGATAAGGCTGATAAGATAGCGAATATAATGACATAATTTTATTCCTTCTATTCAGATGCCTCATCCCCGAATGCGAGTCTGCGGAGCAGCCTGCAGAGTTCTCCCCCTCCTGGATCTTGAATGCGGTCCCTCCGTCTGGCTCCTCCTTTGATAGCTGCCAGCGCTTTGCCAATGAGTCCTCTGCATTGTTTCTTGAATCATGCCCTGCTAGTCTCTTCAACAACAGCAATCTCGTTAACTGTGAGAACTACGTATATGAAACAAGGGACTCTGTTGTTTATGATGTAAGTATCGGAGAATTTACTTAACTGAAAATCATTACCCATGCTTTTTTAGGGTTCCGTAGCCAAATGGCAAAAAACGGAACCCTTATAGATTCGTCATGTCTGTCTGTTCGTCTGTCTGTCCGTCTGTCCGTCCGTATGTCACAGCCATTTTTTTCCGAAACTATAAGAGCTATACTGTTGAAACTTGGTAGGTAGATGTATTCTGTGAACCGTATTAAGATTTTTATGCAAAAAATAATAATAATATTGGGGGCTCCCATACTTAGAACTGAAACTCAAAATTTTTTTTTTCATCACACACATACGTGTGGGATAGGTCTTCAAAAATGATATCGAGGTTTCTAAAATATTTTTTTTCTAAACCGAATAGTTTGCGTGACAGACGCTTCCAAAGTGGAAAAAAGTTGGCCCCCCCCCCCCCCCCCCCCTCTAACTTCTAAAATAAGAAAATGAAAAATCTAAAAAAAACATATGATGTACATTACTTTAAAAACTACCAACGAAAATTGTTTTGAACAAGATCTAGTAAGTAGTTTTTTTTTTATTCCTAACTTTGCACCTAATTTATATGGGGCGCTGTACATACCAGGTGCAAACTTAACTTAACCACTTAGGGATGGAAAGTGTTTGTACGGAACCCTCGGTGCGCGAGTCCAACTCGCACTTGGCCGGTTTTTTTCTCTAATCAATCCTATAATCTTCCCTTCTGTGAAACAAAGTATTTTTATTTTGTTAAAAATCGAAGTTAAGTATAGTTTTGCTATTTCAGTTTGATCTAGCGTGCCAGGAGTGGCGAAGATCGTTCATTGGTACTGCCTTCTCGTTGGGAACGCTTTTATCACACGGCATTACAGGTAAAAACCTTTTTCTTCACGTAGGTATACCTATTTAAACACTCGTATAAAAAGTTCAGACGTTTAGTTTCACGAACTATACAAAAACAAAATGTTTTGCTCATTTTACAACTTTTAAACCTCTTGGTTTAAGGTTTGGTCTCAGACCGATGGGGACGTCGTACGGCACTAGTCATCAACGGGTTCTTTCGCGCCCTATTTGGGTTGACCCGCTCCTGGATAAACTCTTACGTGGGCTTCACTATCCTGGAGTTCCTTGAAGCTTTCTTCGGCTCTGGCATTTTCCATTGTGCTTACATATTAGGTGAGTGCATTCAGAGGTACCTAAGTAATAGTATTAATATAATAATAAACTAACTTCTTGGTCATGTCCCTATTGACGATCGCAGTTCGTACTTAGATAAGAACACATTGCCGATATAAGTGAAAAGATGCTCGTTTCTCAAAATCCTGCTATGTACAAGTAAAATTAAATGAAATGCAGGCACTTCTTCTTCTTCTACTGCCATACCCTAACGACTGGCACTCGACTGTGTTAAATTAATCCTTGCCAATATTAAAAAAGAAAAACAAAGGTAGGACAATCCAGACTCGGTCCATATATCTACAGCCGACAAGGACTCAGTTAATTTCACAAAGATTAAGTTTAATGCCATTTGCTTAAATGTCAAATCGTTAAAAGTGACAATTATTCATCTGAAATTCTGAATCCTGTATTAATTTTGGCAGTGCTAGAGTTGATGGGACCGCGACTACGCGTGGCAGGCGGTGCGTTGATGCAAATATTTTTCTCGGTGGGTAATATCAACGCTGGGCTTTTTGCCTGGATCGCCAAAGACTGGCGCCAACTCACTCAGATCATATACGGTCCAATGTTCATCCTATCGTTCTATTACTGGATCATGCCAGAATCAGTCCGGTGGTACATTAGCAAAGGACGCTACACAGAGTCTGAAGATATTCTCAAAGCGGCCGCCAGACTGAATAGAACAGCCATCTCCAATAATTCACTCGAAGCCTTAAAACAATTAGCGGAAGATAGGGGAAAGAAAGCTGTTAAAGAAATGAAAAAGGTGAAAGAACCCTGGCTGATAGTGCAGGTGTTCAGACACAAGCAAATGTTGATTCGCTGCATCGTGGCACCCATGTGGTGGGTGACGGTTACCTTCGTGTACTACGGCCTATCGATTAACTCAGTCAATATGTCCGGGAACCAATATCTAAACTACATGCTTGTAGCCGCCGTGGAGATCCCTGGGTATTTGACGGCGATGATTCTGATGGACGTCCTTGGAAGAAAGCCTGTGCTTATTTGTGCCTTTTGGTTGTGTGCTGCTAGTCAAGCAGCGTACATCTTCATGCCAGGTGGTACGTTTACTATTGTCATTCCGTTACTAAATTTAACACTTTTCCAGACTAGATTCATGTACATCTTTGCCCATTTCAGATCATTACGGACTGTCCCTGACGATGTACCTGATTGGTAAATCAGCTATTTCAATGTCGATGGCAACGGTGTACTCATACACATCTGAGCTGTACCCCACCAGATACCGCCACAGTCTGCTTGCATTTTGTTCTGTTGTCGGAAGGATCGGCAGCATTCTGGCTCCACTTACTCCAGCTCTGGTAAATATATTGGCATCCGGATATTTTACAACCTGAAATCGAATGGCAGGTATCCATTCAATATTTATTATTATAATTAATTAAAATCAACTGGTAATAACACCTTCCAAAATGAACCACCACAATCCCCTAACATATTCAATTCTAGAAAACCGGAGCAAAAGTGGACGTTTCGATTGTTTCTTATGTCTTTACCACATCTATAACTACTGCAACATTACGGTGTACATTTAAGTACGTAAATCACAATCTATATACCGATCTCGAATCCTCATCAGCTACAGTTCATTTCATATACTGAGGCCCGGTTTCACTTGAGAACCACTGGCTCAGCGACCCATAATGAGTCTTGGCTTCCGACCCAAGAGCTCGCCACTTTACCCGATCCTGTGCAATCTCTCGCCAGTTTGTGGCTCCGAGCTCACGCAGATCCTTATCTACTAGATCTATCCAGCGGTACTTTGGCCGACCGACCGGACTCTCTTCACCTACCGATCCTCTCCCATTCGCTCAAGGTGGCCGAGCCAGTGAAGACGATGGGCCTTGGTCTCACCAATGATATTCGGTTCAGCCACCAGTTCCTGTATTTCGGCATTTTTGAGGATCCTCCAATTACCATGGTCCGTTTTGACCGGTCCCAGAATTTTTCTGAACACCTTGCGCTGCGCTACTAAAATACTATCCTCCTTCTTAAGCTTTAGCGTCCAAGCTTCGCACCCATACATTAGAATGGGACGGATAATGGTCTTCTTATCTTTAGTTTTTAGGGTTCCGTAGCCAAATGGCAAAAAACGGAACCCTTATAGATTCGTCATGTCTGTCTGTCCGTCTGTCCGTCCGTATGTCACAGCTATTTTATTCGAAACTATAAGAGCTATACTTGGGGGCTCCCCATACTTAGAACTGAAACTCAATTTTTTTTTTTCATCAAACACATACGTGTGTGGTATTTATGGATAGGTCTTTAAAAAATATATCGAGGTTTCTAAAATATTTTTTTTCTAAACCGAATAGTTTGCGTGACAGACGCTTCCAAAGTGGAAAAAAGTTGGTCCCCCCCTCTAACTTCTAAAATAAGAAAATGAAAAATCAAAAAAAAACATATGATGTACATTACTATAAAAACTACCAACGAAAATTGTTTTGAACGAGATCTAGTAAGTAGTTTTTTTAATACCTAACTTTGCACCTAATTTATATGGGACGCTATACATACCAGGTGCAAACTTAACTTAACCACTTAGGGATGGAAAGTGTTTGTACGGAACCCTCGGTGCGCGAGTCCAACTCGCACTTGGCTGGGTTTTTTTTTAGGTAATATTAAATCCCTATTTTTACAGGGTGCCTCAACATTCGAGGCGCTGCCATTTCTGCTGTTCGGAGGTTTCGCGCTGCTGTCGGGCGGCCTGGTGTTCGTGACGCCGGAGACGCTGGGCGCCAAGTTTCCTGACACCATGCAGGAAGCTTCTGACTTGGGAAGAAGAAAGTAGTTTTTAAATATATAGATAGAACTCGAAAGGAAATACCACTGCAATTATTTATTTGATAAGTCGAGGTTTCGTTCCTCCTCTTAAACGTAACCAATCTTTACGAAATTTTAAAATGTTCTGTGTCGGATGATATTTGTGTACTAGGCGTCTATTTTTGGCCAAAGTTCCGCCGCAAACGAACCACAAATTTCACAATACTTTGCGCAAAACTCAAAATGACCCGACACAGAACATTTTCCTTTCTATTAGAACATTAAATATACTAAAATTTTGTAGATTGTTTAATTTTTGGAAGAGAAAACAGACGAGAAAGAAAACTTGATTTGTATAATCCGGTCACGTTAAGTTTGGACCTCGTTTGTATCCGACGCCATAGTCATATTTTCCCATATCCCAAAAAATAATTATGTTTGTTTTAAATTCACTTTCGGAAACTTACTTAGGTAATTATGTTTAATTTTTAACTATAACAAGTGCCTAGTTAAATTAAATCAATAGGATAAAACTGAAAATTACGAATTTATTGAATGAATCATGTAATTTATAGTTATCTCGTAACTAGTAAAACCGGCCAAGAGCATCTCGGGCCACGCTCAGTGTAGGGTTCCGTAGTTGCCCATCCTTCACAATAGACGAAAATTATGAGACAGATTTAAATTGCGAGAAAGATCTATAAAAAGGTCGTAAACGCCAAAGTATCAGTAATTATTTATTACCTTCTGGAGGTTACCGATTATATACACCAGATTAAGGGAAATGTTTTAATACAGTATGGCACTTAACTATTTGTAACGTTCGAAGTATAAGGACACCGCGCGGCACTTACGTAATTTTAAAGAAAATTATGAATTTTGCGATAACTCAAAAACGGCTCGACCGACTTTATTCAATATAGTTTTCAGTTAAAGTACTTATAAGGCCTCATTTTCATGAATTTTTCCATCATTTTTTGACCTGTGGTTGAAAAGTTAGCGGGGGGGGGGGGTAGGTACACAATTTTTATTTTATTTTCGGAGCGAATATTTACAAAACTGCTGACTTTATTAACCTAAATTTACCAAATTTCAGCTTTCTAGTACTAATGATCACGGAGCTAAGCCGCGGACGGACAGACAGACAGATAGACAGACAGACAGACAGACAGACAGACAGACAGACAGACAGACAGACAGACAGACAGACAGACGGACAGACGGACATGGCGAAACTATAAGGGTTCCTAGTTGACTTCGGAACCCTAAAAATAATGGTGTGAAGCGCCATCTATGAAACTTTGCATCAACCTTTATCTACTATCTGCATGCTGAGGAAGCTGTACAAACAGCGCCCTACGCGTTACCACTTATGCAAGATAGATGGCACTACTGTCGCCTGTAAGGTAAAATAAAAGTAATCGTGACAACCATGGATTTAAACGCACTTTTTCACGGTGAAAATGGCTAATTACTTATTTTCTCCATACAAATACTGGTACCGGGTGCGCGACGTTTTATATAATGTCATTTAATTTATTTTGGTTTGATATACCATTGCTTTGTATAATGTTACGGATGGTATAATAATATTTTAGATAATTTTCAAATGATCTAATGTAAAGCCTGACCAGAAATATATGAGGATTGTCAAGAGGGCGCTATTTATAAGATTTATATGGCAACAATTGTGCAACCAATCGCAACCGCACTATAATGACATTAGTTTAAATGCCTGTCAGTTCCACTATGTTAACCTCGTAATATCATTTTCTCAAACATGCAATGAAATATCGTCATAACGTGCGTTAAAACAGGCTTCGAAGTGTCAAGTTTCGGGCGGAACAATTCGAGAGAACTGTAAAGGAATTTCATACAAAATTGAAGGCCTAGGCCGGGAAGTAATTTGTTTTTAATTTTAATGTAAACATGGCGTCTGTGTTTATGAACAGCTGATATTTTTTTTTTCTAGCGGCTACCCATTCAGCCATCGGACCAACAATATCCGCGTTAATGCCTAGTACACACGAACTGATATTAAGAATACAAATCTGTATGATTCAATGTGTTGATGAATGAATTTAAAATACTCTCTGTACGTAAGTCACCAGAGACCATAGACAATATTTAAAATCGTCTGCCTTTATTTTATTTATTATAGAAATTAAGATTCTTAGTATCAGGTTGTGTATAATGGCCCTAATATTCGAACACTACACACGTGGACGACTTATTAAAGAAAGAAAAATAGAGGGAGAATTAAAAATACTTTTTTTTAAACATGGCTTCTGTGTTCATGAACTGGCTGAACAGCTGAATTATGTTTTTTTGAGTGGTGCATTTTTTATTTCATTGCATATGTTTGAGAAAAGCACTATACATGCCTTAGCCGTGAAAAGGGCCTGCCGGCTTCGTGTCACTAGACGGCCTCCCTTACGGTCGGCCGTCTATATCTACTCAGCCGGCAAGCCCTTATTTCCCGGCGTCTGCAGTAATGTACTATTAATGGAATGCACTATTTTCCTGGCTATTGTTCGTGTAGTAAACATGTGTACTTTATTTATAATATTACGTTCACGACTGTGAATGTTTTCGGCATTTTCTTTGGATATTTTTTAATATTTGGCTTTTAAAGAAAACACCACGGATGACATTGACATTGCTGACCAACCATCATAAAATCATTGCCACTGTAAGAAATTAGTTTTAGTGAAATTCCGCAATATGGCGCATCCTCATATATTTCTGGTCAGGCTTTAACAAGTGATATAATGATTTAAGGCTATAATTATATTTAGAATAATATACATTTACTATATTTATTACTTGCTATAAATCGTGTTTATCATAATGACTTACTTGACATCATTCGTCAATGCTATAAACTTCAGAAGATATAAGTTGATTTTAAAACAACCAAAAAAGGTGGGTTAAAAGATATATTAGGCTGACACCCTTGGCGCTCCGACTTGGCTTAGGTTAGGTACGACGACGAGCGAAGCGACGAGGAGAGTTAGGTTGAACTGTGACCCTAACGAGCGAGCGAAGCGAGCGAGCAATGCCATAGATACATAATTGTGTATGCCAATTTTCACCTTAAGGCAGGTCCGACTTGGCGTAGGTTAGGTACGATGACGAGCGAAGCGAGGTTGGTTGGACTGCGACCCTAACGAACGAGCGAAGCGGATCAAAACACTTTTTAAGGAACCTCCTTACTTAGGTAGATTTTTTGTCATATGAAAACGCTATTATTCTAAATAATTTATGTATGTTCAACATATTTATGTTATAAATGCGTTATACGAAAATATAATTATGCATATTGTAAAATATGTCATTTTGCCCATTATATCAATCGATAATTAGAGTAAAGCAAAATATAGCAAAAAACCGTTATATGAAACGTTACATTATATAAAATATCTTAATATTAATTGATTGTATATCAAGTGTATGTTAGTTTTTCTGACATAATATGAAACATTACTGACCCATTCTGTATGTATACTTAGAGCGTTTTTAGTGCCCTGTAGGAATGTTGAACTTTGACTTCAATTTCTGACTTTTAGAGCAGTCTAAGTGTAGGTAGTACGTTTCATTTCGCAAAAGTTTCATTTCGCCAAAAGCATTTTTCACTGAAACTGTAAACTATTTCAGATTGGTGTAAATATCATCCTTTAGTAGGTTAGGTTAGGTTTGTTTTATAACAATTCGAAATAGTTTACAGTTTCAGTGAAAAATGCTTTTGGCGAAATGAAACTTTTGCGAAATGAAACGTTTGACGAAACGTAATTCGGCGAAAAGGCAGAGAACCGGCATAAAGGTGTAGTTGGCATTACTTACTCGCATACGACACATTTTGCAGCACATTGTTTTGTAGAATATCTCTTTGGCCGACTTTTGTTTAGCATAATTTTATGTACCATAATAATCCTATAGCATATACGATTACAATGCCATAATTTATTTTCTATTAGCAGAAAAGTGGGTGCAAATTTGCTTTGGCATAATTTGATTCGCTATCAAAAAGGAAATATAGTCCCAGAGTCACCGTTACGTACGACGACGAACGAATCGAGGAGCAGTGTTAGGTATCTTGCTGCCGCGGGGCAACTGCCACTAATTTTTTTATAACAACAATTGTAATGCATAAATTAGGTCCTGATTCCACCTTAGGGCAGGTCCGACTTGGATTAGGTTAGGTACGACGACGAGCAAAGCAAGGAGGAATGTTAGGTTGAACTGAGACCCTAACGAGCGAGCGAAGCTAGCGAGCCGCGCGGCAACGGCCGGCTACCATACCACTCCTTGCACAAAATGTGTTGTCACAACAATTTATGCTGTCTAAATATTATGCAAAAAAAATCTACGAAAGTATATAGTATAGTGAAGTATATTAGGATAGTGAACCAGTGGTTCACTATTATTGTTTGCCACTATTATTGTCTTGCAGAAACTTTTTGGACATATATTTGTTTTGCATAATGATACTTGGCAGAAGTAACATTTGGCAGAAACATCTTACGCAGAGTATGCTTTGGCATAAATCATTTCGCAGATTTTTATAATACCGAATCTTATATTGGCATAATGTTGATGAGCATAACAGTCTTCTAAACGAATAGTACTTTCGCAGATAATTTTTTTGCATAATATGTAGGCGGCATAAAGTTATCAAGCCTAATTTATGCATTACAAATTGTTGTGACTACACAATTTGTACACTGCAATTTGTTGTGTGCTCGTCGTCGTACCTAACCTAATCCAAGTCGGACCTGCCCTAAGGTGAAATCACTATTATGCCCTAGCAAATTTGGTGGGACTTACATTCTACTACGTAAAATTTACCTAACCCACTTTTCTGCTAGTAGAAAATAAGTATGCTATTGTAGTCGTATGCTACAGGATTATTATGGTACATAAAATTATGCTAAACCAAAGTCGGCCAAAGAGATAATCTACAAAACAATGTGCTGCAAAATGTGTCGTATGCGAGGTAGTAGTAATGCCAACTATACCTTTATGCCATCTTACCATTCGACCGAAAGTGTTTCTGCGAAACGTGTTATGCGAAGTGCATTTCTGACCACTATAATTCTGCCAGATGAAGGTAACCCGTAGAACTGCAATTCGACGTACAAATCATTTACGCAGTCGCTAGCAAGTACGGTCATGTTAACTCTGTGGTAAAAGTACAGTTGTGTTGCGAATCTCGGCAAATGATGGTGATTTCGTACTCAATTGTCCCTGGGAACAGTCGTTTAAAATACTGATTGTTTTAGACATTTTTTTCTGTGATCGAACATGTTTCTTAACATAATATATATTATTATCAATGTTACCACAGAACAAAACAGGGCCAATGCGATTTATTGATAGGTATATTTGGAAATTAACAGTTTGAATTTTTCATTGATAATTTTTGTTTCAAAAACTGCTCGAAATTGAAAATAATCACGCAGAAAACTGTGAACTATCAATTTATTTTCAACTGCACGTACCTAATGAAAGCATGGAATAGCTATATCGCCCCCTGCCTGCTATACGGCCACATCTCAAAAAAAAAATTTTTTCGGATTATTGCAGATTCGTAGTCAGAATAGTTTAATTTACGACCGTATTTCGAGAGCCATAAGAAAAAGTGTCCTTAAAAGCCTATTTTCCACAAGTGGCCTCATGGATCTGACCAAAAATTGTCAGTTGACTCCCTGCAAGACAGCCACTTGCCAGTTGTGGCTGTATAGCATAAATTTATAATATTTTTTTTGAGTTGCGTCCTATAGGAATAATCTATATTCTAGTGTTATTACGATGAATCCCTTTAAATATAATCGAAGTAAACATCATTTGATTTTGTCACAACAGTAAGTTAATTTCAAGGTTATTTTATTTTATATTGTACGGTGGTAGGTTGGTGAACTCTGCGTGGATGGGAAAATCGGAACGATTCACGAATTTTTGTGTTTCGTGGACTTTGGGAGCTGTATGACTCAACACAGGCAGCCAAACCAGAGGAGTACATTTGATGGTTCCCGATATGCATCGCATGGTTTGGTTTAGCACGTCTATCCGATGCAAACTGGCGCGCAGTATTCTGCCGTGGGAGTAAACTAGGCTAAGATCGGTAGCACATCAGCTGTTGCTGCCCAAGTATTGTTCCCCTTAGTCTGTGGAGTATGTTATTCCGCGTCTGTAGGTTCTTCCCTAACTTACTAATGTGTGGCGCATATAGGTAAAACAGCGGTCTAGAGTGACATCCAAGTACTTCGGTATAGGATTTAATTTAAGCACCGTCTCTCTGAAGCAGATATTTGGCTCATAATAGTTTATTTGTTGCAGAGATAGAATGTCGCAACTTCTGCTTTACTAGCATGGGGCTGCAGTAGTAATTTTTTTAAGTATTTCTCAAGACATTCCATCGCGAGTAAGGGCTTCCTTTGAGGGTTTAAATTTGCCATGCTGGTGAGTGATGGCGATGTCATCAGCATACATTAATTTCCGACTCTCTGTTTTCGGAATCGGTCCTGACCCCACTCCTGTTCAACCTATACACACACGATATAATTCGACCGATCCCTGCGGTAGTCCATTGTTCAGCTTTCTGACTTTGCTTGGAGTGCTACCGAGGTGGACGATAAATTCTCTATTGCTGAGCATATAGAGTTGATTAGATACAGCTTATAGCTGAGAGGTCGATAAAGACTGCCACGGTTTTGTCTTTCCTTTGAAACCCAGCCTCTGCGTGTGTTGTGAGTGACATTACCCGATCCACGCAGTTCAGACCACTACGGAATCCAGCCTGCTTCACAGGAATTATTTTGTCAACAATAAATAGGTTCGATTTGATTTTAGATTAGCCTCTCCAAAAGTTTGTAGACGGAACTAAGTAGAGCAATGGGTCGGTAACTCTTTGGGTCGTCGCCTGGCTTACCCGGATTCAGTTTGGCTATTATTTTTTAAAAGTTGGACTTAGGTGGAATTGTATTATTCGAGACTGTCTAATTAAAACTGTGAAAGCCACGTCGTACACCTTGGTTCAAGGTGTTCAAAAAATTCATTGTAAATACCGACTCACTAAAATTGGGACTTTGATTCGAACCAGTCTTCATCCAGTATTGCTAAACCTAAAAGTAGAAAACGAAAAGCTTATCCTGCACTATGAAAAGGTAATGCACTACGAAAATGTAAAGAAGTTGAAGTATTCTGGGAAACA
Source organism: Apotomis turbidana (assembly GCA_905147355.2). Classification (NCBI taxonomy): domain Eukaryota; kingdom Metazoa; phylum Arthropoda; class Insecta; order Lepidoptera; family Tortricidae; genus Apotomis; species Apotomis turbidana. The sequence goes on along the minus strand of LR990292.1, from coordinate 20,654,872 downwards.
GTACACTAATATAAACGGGAACCTAGTTCAAGGAAAACCTATAGTACTCTTACATTGCACATGTCCATATAATATGGTATTATACCATATAATATGGTACATGTTAACACGATAATTTAATTAAGCATACAAGTGCATTAAAGAGACGATAAAGGTACCAGATAATCATTTTCTATATGCAAGGTTATCTGCATCTAGAAAGTTGGTATTAAAGCTGCATGCACTTACACTTATCGCTTACAGTGATGTTGTTACTGTAACAAAAGTTGATTAGTAAAGGTATTTTAATTATTTTAGTGTGTGTACATATATTTATATATATATTATTACTATATTTTCATACATTTTCATGTTACCATTTTGCAATAATTCTTGTTCGGTTTTAGGCGCATCTCAAAATTTCAACAAAATGTTTCTGCAATACGGCCACAACTCTAAGTACCTGTCTTAAAGGCCTCGTATCTTAAAAAATATATAAGTTTTATAAAAAGGAACGTATTCATGAGAAGCATTATATCATGTCGAGTAAAAAGAGCAAAATTTCAAATGAATTGACCCAAAACTCAAGGAGTTATCCCCGTTTTACTACCACGCACTACGCTGCCAAAACTTTAACAAGCGATTTCTCGAAAAAAATGTTTTTTGAGATGTGGCCATATAGCAGGCAGGGGGCGATATTACTTTCTAGAACTTCGGGATAAGTATATTTTTTGATTGAATTTATCAATATATTTGTCATAATATAAAAATAATTTTAAAAGGAATAAGTCATCTTAAGAGTTTTACCGATATTGTGATCTTATCTTATATGATGTGCATGTAGTTATCTCAAGTACTTGTTCTTAAACCTACCGCGTTATTCGTACAACCTCAGTTCTTGTAGTGTCTACACAAATTACTTTGTTGCAGATCCTTTTGCGTAAATGCAAAGGACACCTCATCAGGATAACTCATTAGAGTTATTTGGATTTAACTGCAATGTTTTCTGGTATATTGTGAAGTGGTCAAACTTACAGAAGACACCGTGTTCAAAGCTAATAATGTGTGTTACTAGTCCACTAAAATAGTCTTCTAAATTTCCCACAATGATTGCGTTGAATGCAGCAGAGTAAAATATATTCGTTGCTATCATTGGTTTATACCAATGATAGCAACGAATATATTTTACTCATCAGATCGATCTTTCTTATTCATGGTTATCCATGAATAAGAAAGATCGATCTGATGATGTCAATCTGGAAGAGGACGATGCTAACGCTGGCATAGATCTGGACAGGATTCTGGTGGATGAGATTGGACTATTTGGTTGGTTCCAGTTCAAAACTGTGGCTCTAGCGGCAATTGTTGTCATCTTTGATGGCATGGCGACTAGCGAGTATGTGTTCACAGCTGCTAGGATTAACACAAGGTTAGTACTAACACTATAGATACACTGGGGACTGACTAATAAATGAAACCTAGAATTTTATTATTATTTATTAAACATTTTTAAGAGGCCTCATTCCTTTTAAAAAATATTTTATATTATGATAAATATATTGATAATTTCAACCAACTTTGAAGTGAATAATACTTTTCCCCGAGTTCTATTCTAGGTAGTAGTAACATAGCTATTTCATGCCTCCATTGTGTGCAATCGAAAATAAGTTTGAAAAAACTAATTTTCCGCGTGAATATTGTCAATTTCCAGTAGTTTTTGAATCATTTTTTTGTCAGAACCTAACCTAATCCAACAGTTCCGTTCAGTTGTGGTCGCAGTTCTAACCTAACCTAACCTAACCCAGCCAGGTCGGTTTTGGCTCTTTGCCGGCCGCTGCTGCGCGCGGCACGTTAGCTTCGCTCGCTCGACTCGCGCGCTGTTGTGGTCGCAGTTCTTATGCAATGCCAAAAATATCATTGGGTACCTAAATGAAAACTGAGGTATTAGGTACCTATTAACAAAATACGTAACAATTTATAGGGCAAGTGGATGAGACGGGAAAAGTTAAAAGGAAAACTGAAAGTTTCTAAAAATTTATGTAGTGCTAAAGGTATCATCGGGTAGATTAAACATAACAAAATTTTTAACAAAAAAAAGAACCGACTTCAGTAAAACTAAAAAGCCGAAAATAACCCGTTCAAGTACAGATTACATTTGACTCACCCTTTGAAATCGATCCCAAACCACTCAGTTATTATATTTATATATTAAAGTTTACGTGAGGTTTGGCACCGACTTCAAAGGGTGAGTCAAATGTAATCTGTACTTGAACGGGTTATTTTCGGCTTTTTAGTTTTACTGAAGTCGGTTCTTTTTTTTGTTAAAAATTTTTTTTTCGCTTTTTAGTGATTCATATAAAATACTTATGGCGGGGTGATCAGGGAGGTCTTGAAGGCATGCATCTCGTTTGAAATATCTCCTAACTCCTAACTGTTAAGGAGTTGTACCTTCCATCATCAGTTCAGCATGAGAAGATGATGACTGCCATATGCAAATACTTAAATAGTTTTAGAAAATACATGAAAAATATTATGAGTGCCTATAAAATTTCAGGAATTCCTTCGATTCCTCATGGATCTCGTCATCCGATCTTCACCAAAATTTTATGGGACCAACCTTGAGATGTCTATTCATGAACCTAAAAAGAATTTTCCAAATCGACTCATAAATGACGGAGTTATGAGGTAACAAACATTAAAAAAAAAAAAAAAAAAAAAAAAAAAAACATACAACCGAACTGAGAACCCCCTCCTTTTTTTGAAGTCGGTTAAAAATACGTAACAACTCATAGGGCAAGTGAATGTGACAGGGAAAGTTTTATGGACAAACGATACTTTTACTGACTGTGAAACGGTAAAAAGAAAAATGTACGAAACTTGTCATCGGACAAACGAAAATAATTCGAATAGTTTTCGGACAAATGGATTTCGGTCAATGATTTTTAGTCATTAGATAGGTTATACCAGGATTCAAATATCTTCTATATATATAAACGGAAAATTCCTGAGTGACTGACGGACTGACTCATCAACGCAGAGCCGAAACTACTGAACCTAGGATAGGAACTTCAAATTTATAGAATAGATCAAGGAAAAATAATAATGGAGGCAAGAAATAAGAAGGGATATTTAAAAATTCATCCCCTAAGGGAGTCCGATTGGGGTTGAAAGTTTGCATGAAAATCATGTCGTCGACCGTAGGTTCAACTGGGGTAAGGGACAAAATACGATTTTTCACGAGAGGATGACAGTTTTTTTTTTTAAACTAAATCGTTCATAACTTTTTCTGTAGTGAACTTTTTTGTGCCTGATTTCATACATAATCTTGTATTTTAGTGTTCTGTCTATCTATGTAGTGCTATGCGTTTTAATAAGTTAGATATTATAGAAAATTACATGTCCCTTACACCAACTTATTTCGCTGCTGATATCCCTTACAGACAGAGTATTCTGTAGTCTCGTCCCTTACCTTAAATTAACCTATTCATTGTATCCACTATATTGATGAAGAAATGGCGTAAGGGACTAGTTGAGATTATGTGTTAAAGAAAAAATAGCGTAAAGGGTTCGTTGTAAAAATAAATAAGTACATACCTTTGACGTAAGGCGTATCTTAACACCGGAAACCTTTAAAACATTCATGTAAGAGGTATATAAATGTATTGAAACCGTGTGAGCATTTTTTGTGTGTCCGCTACATGCAATATTTTGTATCGTTACACGTAACGTTTCTATCGAGTGGAATAACCCACATTTTAATTTACGTGTTTTTTCTCAGCCTCTATGATCGAATACTGAAATAAACAACCAATGTAATTTATACAGCAAAATTATTAAAAGTTTATTAGGGCTTGTGTTGAACGATAAAAGTTACGATAAAAGTTACAGAATACAAATATTCTGCCCCGGCCGGGATTCGAACCCGGGACCAATATAGTGTTAGGCTTTCATTTTATAAAACTAATGCGTTGACCCTATAAATTTGTTTTTTTGTAGTTATAGCTTTTGTTCGCGAGTATTTAAAGACATAAGTCAATTTATTTGCACCAATTTTATCCTTATGAACGACGTGCATAAACGAAAGAATACGACTTGTACCTGTGTGAACGCTGAACGACATGCATAAACGGAACGAAACGACTTATTCTATTATTTATTATGGTATTTTATAAATTATACTACTTGTCAAACTTAAAACTTGTTACCTAAGGAGTCAAATGAGGCTGTATAATAAAATGACCATAAGAGTAATGTACTTGAAAAACATCAATGAAATGAAAAGTTCTTGTTTATAGCTATGAAATATAATCAATATCAACATCAATGTTAGTCAATGAATAGCAAGAGCTCTAGTTAGATCCTTTGATTTTCAACACTTATCGGTAGCGGAATTTCAGATAATGAGTATTAAATTGTGTCATACTTAGAAATGCCTGTTAATTGACAGTGAAAATTTTCCTTTGCAATTCATCAAGTACCGAGACGATTTTAAGAAGCCCAAACTCGGTAGGATTATGTCCTCGTTATCTATAAAGTTTTACCCATGTCGACTATCTGGCCTCATATACCTAATTTCGACTCAGCTAGTCCCCGGAAAGTCAATCTAATCTTCCTTGAGATATTTTTAAACACACAATGTGTAAAGTTAATTAAAAACTTTTAATATCTTTATTACGAGTTATATATACGTGTTAATACCTCCTCCAGTATTCCATTGGTTATTGTTTTTATCGACAATCTTAGCCCACTTTTTTAAACTATCCGCTTAACAAAACACTTCAGGGGTAGAATAACAATCACGAGCTGTCGACAAAGAGTTCAGTACTTACTGTCATTCAGAGACGCCAAACTGCGAAATTATACATAATAACATAATTAATAGACAGTACTGTAAACGACTACGGGGGTGCAGTCAGATGTAGCTATTAAAAGAGCAGAGGTACTTCGTATAAGTTTATTGCCCGGAGGCCAAAGATAGACTAACTAAACATTTTATTTCATTGACGGATGTCACACGTCTTATTCTAAATATAAAAATGACTTTATTTTTATGTCGGTGGCCATTTAGCACCGATAGTGAAGTACCACCTTCACATTTCCCGCCGTCTCGGGTTAGACGAGGGACACTCGTCTTACTATAGAAACACTAGACAAAACTACTCCTGCCTAACACATAAGAGGTCCCTACCTATGCAGTGATACCCATACATTCATACCCAGATGGTCTCTTGCTAAGAGATAACCAGGGTCAGGACATGTGCGGACACTAGCCTATGGCATATTACATAATCCGACATGTTGTCTGACATTGGCTTCGCCTTGACAAAAACCCCGCTAAAAAGGCAAGGCACCAACTTGACTATCCCAAATGTCATTCGACTTAATAGATTAAAGCATAGACCATACGATACATCAAGCTTCAACAATTTAATCGCCTAGTGTAAAAGCGGCTTAAATAAGTTACCCGATTAAATCGTCTCGAATGTTCCCACCTTAACTGCCTGGAGTATGACACATGACACACGTCGCATGCCCCAAACAATTATACTACGATGCGTCACTGCCCTTATATTAGATGCTTGAAAACATTGTCTATGACACTCGCTTCAAACATCCATACAGGACTATCAAATAGTGACGCCCATCTACCATTACCTTTATATTAGAATCCTGAAGCATATGAACTATGCTTCAGAATTCTGTACCTTTTATCCTAAATAAATACCTGGACTAAATTATTATTTTTAGTCCAGCTATTTGTACCTAATTAAAAAGTCAACCTCATAATTAATCTTACGACCATAGACCATAGCAGTACACGTCATATTGACATGTCAAATGCTATGTCATTGTCAATTCGTAAAATTAATAAAACACGAAACAAAAGTTAATTTTATTAAAATCCTACCTAACTCCTAGTTAAAATTAATAAAATTATTTATTTATTACAGCAATAAAATAAAATCTTCAGTCTGCATCGGCCTGATGCAGGGTGCCGTGTGATCCTTGGCTCGTCATGCCAAGATCCCACGCTCCTGCCACCGCCTGGATGTAGAATGCGTGCTGCATTCAGACATCACAGTAGCTGAAATCCCAGGGAGCTGGGACAGCCCTGGCTGGCCTCCACATTGTAATACATGAAAAGAAAGGACTATTAACACAAGTGTAACCATCAAAATGCTGGAAGCAAAGTGTTATAATTAATTATTGGAACTCTGTGAAAGTAATAAGTTAAAATTATTTCAAGTAAAGGTATTGAAAGTGCAATAAATTCAAAGTGCAATAAATTTATAGTGCAAGTAATCAAAAACTGAGCTACATTTCTAAGATAGGAAACCCAGTTTTTAATAAGGAATAAAGAAATTAAATTATAGTTACATAGATGATATTTATAAATGCAACAAACACAATTGCATCTAAGTACAGTCAGCCTGAATTAAAAATTTCTGAAAAATAATAGTTTTATTATTTACACCCTAGCAATATAGAACTGTTTATATAAATTAGAATTAACGATTAGAGAATTTCTTTAGTCTAATTACATGAATTATCATTTTCTTGGCACAACCATTAGGTGGGTTTTTGTACCACATAATTCAATGAAGATAACCGATGGATTATCTTATCAGGTAATACATGTCAGACCAGAAAGATTTTGTTTATAGGACCTTATAAACATCTAGAAATACCATATAAACAGCACTATTATTATGAGACAAATATTTACATCCTAATATACACATATTCTACAAATAATGGTTCATTATTGCCTGATATAAGCGTAGCGATTCGAACGGCGTCCACATTATCCAGCGGCGCCTGGGCGATCCTCTTCATTCCAGCATGCTGTTCCTGATGTTGCTCCTTTTCGACGAGCACTCGGTCCGGCACAGCACATAATAAGCAAATAAACTTTAACGAGCAACATATTGTGGAACTAATGACATTAGCTGAAATCGATGGCTTCCACTCTTTAAGAACATTTGTTACATCACTTAATTACACAGAAACTAAATGTTTTTCACTGGAAAAACTCCATACTTTCACTGACAATTGCTTGTCTGATGTCAACAACGTGTACTTCAAGCGTATAGGAATAAATTATTAGGGATCCTTGCGATAATGAGGTAACGATAAAATCCTTGTACATGATTTTGGCTCGACGGGAATTCGTTGTTTAACTCTGATAGAACATCCTCAAGCGATGTCTGAAACTGATCTGTAATGCGGGTCCCGATAATTATACCGCAATCGCCATTTGTGATTATTTTAATTCGTATTTTTCACTTGGGCAAATATTTAATAATCTTCAACGTCGAAAAAGCCATTAAAAGTGTTTGTTTCCATTTTCGTATGAAATTCAAACAAATTAAACGCACAAATAGTTTAAAATCGCACGAAATGGAAAATGGGTGATTAATAATTTCAATGATTAATAGACTGATTATCGCTCAATATCACCCGATCCTTTGCCACCTTCGCTCCTGTACGGCTCCTATACAAACCGTAAGCGTTCAGCACGTAATTGTAATATATACGCAATAATCCGTTTGTCGACCTGCTCCACAGTCCTGCTTTTCGGCAGTGCCGTAATTCGATATCTTCTTCTTGTGTGCTTATTGAATCTGTAAAATAAGTATTAGTTGGGAGCGGGGAAACTCAAAACTTCGCGCGACTCTAAATATAGGTTTTAGCACTCTCCACCATGTAAACGACTACGGGGGTGCAGTCAGATGTAGCTATTAAAAGAGCAGAGGTACTTCGTATAAGTTTATTGCCCGGAGGCCAAAGATAGACTAACTAAACATTTTATTTCATTGACGGATGTCACACGTCTTATTCTAAATATAAAAATGACTTTATTTTTATGTCGGTGGCCATTTAGCACCGATAGTGAAGTACCAACTTCACAGTACCATTTCTCGGTGGATTAATTACTAAATTTGAAATTTTCTTACCAAATTTATATGAATACCTTCATTTATCGAGAAAGTTTGCATGTAAATAATTCAAACTACCCTAGTAGTTTCAATGATTTAGTAAAGCCAAAAATTTACATCCAGTTTACACAGATACCCGTATAAACAAAGGTTATAAAACTGATGAAGGTGTTTTTATTGCAATTTTCTTTATTGTCAATAGATTAAAATAATAATATGAAGTTAGATGTGTTTGTAACTAAAGGTAACAGGGATAAATATTCATTGATTCTCACGAGAAAATTAGCGTAACGGACACGGAATCTAAATATAAATCGGATCAAACCTAAATATCGTCTTAACCAAATTGGCGTAAGGTTCACACTCTTAAAAATATAAGATGGCAAATTGGGGTAAGGAGCATTTTTTTTAAAGTCAAATTCAAATTCAAATTTCTTTGTTGTACACGACTATCATATTAATGTTATACAAAGAACTAATTTCCACATAACAACTAAATGACAATAACATGCACCTAAAACTTAACAATTTGATGTTACACTGGCCCCTACACTAGGCGCAGCCTTACTCGTAGGAAGCCAATTCAGACATGAGTTTACATAAGTGATGCGAAAAGCTAATAAGATGCCACCATTAGGGAAATGAAATAAATACATAGTAACACGAATTGTATATATAAGACATTCTAGCTAATTACTATATCGGTGCGTGTAGAGGTGTGTAGTGTATGCAAATGTGTATATCTGTGTGTGTTTGTGTGTGTGTGTGTGTGTCAGTGTTCTGTTATCACTTAGCTACTCTAAATAGATCCTCTATCTCCTCATACGTAAGGGAGCTGAGCCATATTGATGTTTTTACCTGAGCTTCCTTAACCGATAATTATTTAATCGAGATTTTGGAGTTAACCTTATTGTAAACAAATGGCTGAAAGAAATTGGGGAAGCGTTGAGCGAATACTGAGTTAGTTGGCGGAACGGGGACTTTGAAGGTGCGCTTCTGTAGCATGGAGTAGTAATTAGAAGAACCTAAGACCGTTTTATGCACATTAGTCACTGCACGTAGAACGAGCAATCCACGAACAGTGAGAACGTCGATATCGCTGTAGACAAGCTTGGTTGGGAATCTAATCGGCTTTCGAAGGATAACCTTAAGGACAGCGCGTTGCGCCTTTTCCAACAACAACATATAGGTCTTACATGCCCCGCCCCATGCAGTTATACAATATGATAGTAGACTGTTCTAAGCAGTGTCTTGCTAGCAGAGTTACGCAGATTTTTAAAAACATAAATAAGTTTGCGGATGCGACTTGCTGTTGTTGTTAAGTGCTCCTTGAAATCCAGCTTTTCGTCGATTACCACACCAAGATATTTAATAGAACGAGCCCTATCAATTGACTGACAAGGGCAGGAAGTATTTGTCAATTCGTTTCGGTTGCAAGTGTGAACTTTGATGTTGGGTATAGTAGTTGGAGCTAAGACACTTGTTTTATGAAAACAGAGAAATTTTGTTTTCAAAATATTTAGAGTGAGCAGGTTACATTTCAACCAGTCCACAACAGCACCCATACCACGCTCTCCAGACCTAGCAACTTTGGTCCAGTTTTCATCATGAAAGAGAATCGCTGTATCGTCAGCATAACATATGACATCGGCATTGGGTACTTTGTCAGAAGCAATGTCATTGATGTATACATTAAATAATATTGGACCCAGGACACTTCCCTGTGGGACTCCAAAAGCGACATTCATAGGGTTACTTACGTCCTGGCCAATCTTCACCCGTTGGGTTCGTCCGAGCAGGTAGCTTTTAAACCAGTCCAAAGCAACTCCTCTCACACCCACAAGCTCCAGTTTTTTAAGTAGAATCGGAATGGAGACGGTATCGAAAGCCTTGGATAGATCTAGGAAAATGCCAAGACAGGCCTCATTGTTATCCAGGTATCCTGAGATTAGTTTTGTCAAGAGCACGACAGCATCTTCAGTTGATCTCTTTGCACGAAAACCAAACTGGCGATCTGAAATTGTGGAATTACTTTCTAGGAAGCTGACTAAGCGCCTAGAAACCAATCTTTCCAGGGTTTTTTAAAATATCCCAAGCAAGGAAATCGGTCTGTAGTTCGTAGGATTCCGTTTATCACCGGCCTTGTGTATTGGGATAACTCGTGCAAACATTTTAAGGTATGGGTGTTATTTATTCATGAGCCAAAAAAGGCATAATTATATAAAACTCATAAGATTATCTTCAAAAATAAGTAATGTAAAGGTAATTCCTTAATTGGAAAAACCTTTACCTTATTCAAAGTGGATTGGTAGCAGTAGTTACCCTATTTGCTGTTGCTTTATTAAAATAAAAAACAGATACATGGTTTTTGTGGGTCAGATTTGATTTTGAACCCATAAAAATCAGTAGTGTAAGGAACACTTTTTCAAGCTAGATTTTTTTTATATAGGTATACACCATTCGATAGAGCGGAAAATTCTGAACAAAACTGTATATATTCAACTCATTTTGCGTATTTTGTCCCTTACCCCAATTGAACCTACGGCCGACGATGTAATTTATGAGCAAGAGATGTAAACGTTCATGTACAGATTTTTCACCTTAAAACGAGAAAACTTATTTCAGGATTTTGAAAAAGTCATCCTTAGGAGTAATAGTAGTAATATTTTGTGTATAGGTTTATCATTGCAAAGTAAGAAAATTAAAAAAACCCCTAAACAGGTAAAAACTAAGGCGATATCTTTTAAGAAACAATAAAACGGTAGAAATTTACACAGACACGTTTCCAGACCTGTGCGAGCGAAGCCGCGGGCAAAAGCTAGTATACCATTAAGTCCCAATAGCCCTGTTCTAGGTAGTAATATCAATAATATGTTAAGAAACATGTTTGATCATAGAGAAAAATGTCTAAAGCAATCAGCATTTTAATTTCATTTATTACTTTTCGTATTCCGCTTAGAATGAGGATGTAACTGTTTTTATATTTTTGCCGAGATTACTAATTATTTTATTATTAATTTATCAAAATGCACTCATTCTAAAATGTAGTAACTCCAAAACTTGGAATCACAATGGAATACTTTAGTCTGGTTGTTGTCAATTACACATACAAGTTGTGTACGCTCATCTTCCTCTATCAATACTGACATAAGGATAGCTTGCGATCCAAAAAAGGATATCCGGCACATCGTCATTATGAGGCCATACCAACTATCTTGAACCAGGGCATCCCTCACCCAAATTCTTCAACCAAACTTCACAACGTCCATCTAGATAGACGAACGTTGTTAACCCTGCTAGATAGCAGGTTGGAAACCTACTAACAGCGTGTTGTGTATCACATTTGCAGACAAAGACCAGTGGTGTTCTTAAAATGCTTAATTCTCGAGTATTAAGCATTCGCGCTTTGGGCGCGAGTCTACCAAGCAGCCCACCGAGCCCCTTTTCTAAATCTTGAATGCGATTCCAGCTTCCGACAAATTAAATAATAATTTAAAAAGTAACAATGGTGATAAGATAGCGAACATTATGGCCATTTTATTCCTTCTATTCAGATGCCTCATCCCCGAATGCGAGTCTGTGGAGCAGCCTGCAGAGTTCTCCCCCTCCTGGATCTTGACTGCGGTCCCTCCGTCTGGCTCCTCCTTTGATAGCTGCCAGCGCTTTGCCAATGAGTCCTCTGCATTGTTCCTTGGTTCATGCCCTGCTAGTCTCTTCGACAAAAGCAATGTCGTTAACTGTGAGAACTACGTCTATGAAACGAGGGACTCTGTTGTTTATGATGTAAGTATCGGAAGATTTATTTATATTATAATAACTGCAAATCATTATACATGTTTTTTTTCTCTAATCAATCCTATTCTCTTCCCTTTAGCCTTCTATTAAACAAAGCATTTTTATTTCAATAAAAATTGAGGTTAAGTTTGGTCTTGCTATTTCAGTTTGATCTAGCGTGCCAGGAGTGGCGAAGATCGTTCATTGGTACTGCCTTCACAGTGGGTACGCTTTTCTCACACGGTATTACAGGTAAAAACCTTTCTCTTGATCTACGAGGGGCGTCTGAAAATTTCTAAGTCTAAGATAGAAAAAATAATTTACAAAAATGCACTTATGTTTATTTCTCAATATAATCTCCTAAATCAATGCAGTAAACAAAAATTTATACAGTGATTTTAGGACATCAAAAAAATATTCCTTATTTGCTCCTGTACGAAGAGTTCGTCACTTCGAAACCGCTTTTTCTTCAACTATTTCTTCAAATTATTGATTAGAAAATAATCGCTTGGGGCTAGATCTGAGCAGTAAGGTGGGTAGTTAAATTCGTCAAAACCAACTTCCTTCAGAGCACGCCTCGCAACTTAGTGGTTTGAAGTGAACGGTTGCGTTGTCTTGCAAAAACAAAATACCTTTCGTTAGTTTACCCCGCCTTTTCTCAACTATGGCTTATTAGTACACCCAACGAAAAAAAACCAGGGGAAAAAACTCGTGTATAAGCGAATTTTGGCCTAGATGTAGGGAAAGGTGTTTTAAACGACATACTAAAAGTACTGGTGGGTGGGGGTTAAGCTAAAAGGGGGAGGGGGGTGTGAAGGTCCCTTTTTTTAGTTTTTCGTAAATAGCTCGTAAACTGTGACATATAGCAAAAATGTTGTGATACATAACATAAGTAATCTACATAAAATTCTCTACAAAAAAATCTAAACATTTTTCCTCTGGGATAAATATTCCATGAGATATGGAGAATAGACGATGGACAATAAAGAAATAAACACATTTATTTAAGCATGGCATGTATATTCCTAAATATAAAATTACTAATTATCTTCTAAATCTAAAATATTAGCATAATCATCGTCGTCGACGGTAACTTCGATAGGAGCTGCGTTAGTGCATGAGCCGGAGCATACACCGCAGACACTGGAGCAGGTAATTCCTGGTTTTCGGCAGCCGCATCGCACCCCACACCCAGTCTTGCACCGGCAAAATATGGTTTTAAGAATCGAGTCAGGTGCCACTGGGACATTGTTTGTCACTGGCTTTAGGGTGCCATCGTCTGCTCTGGCCCATCCCCATTGGGTTGGTGGTAAAGGGTTGCCGAGCCATTGTTGTATCTCTAAATAAATAAGATTTGTATTTTAGAAACAAAACAGTATTCGATAACATGTGTGATTAAAGATACCTGTAGGTATACTCTGAACGAGTGCTGCTTCAATACTCCTCGAGTAGAAGGAACAGTGGCCAGATCTGATTTCGGTTTCACTGATGCTCTTAAAAAAGCTGAGTAACGGTATTTGTTGAGGTTTTGTTCCTGAGTAGGTGCCTTGTAAATCAACAAAAACAGCTTCTCGCCGGCCTGTTCAATACTCTCTGGTGATGAGGGCTTTCTGAAAATGTCTGATATCTATTGGATCAGGTCTGACTTAGCAGTGAGCAGGGGTCCAAGTTTAAATAAGCGACTCCACTTTTTGACCGTGGCATAAGAAGGCACAGAAGCACCGTAAATAATAGCCATTTCCTCAAAAATATACTGCGGTAATTTGTCACTTTTTGTAAGGAACTTAATTACAGCACGGTGCTCAATTTTCGTAATACTCGTTGGTAATTCGCACATGATGTGATGTTATTTTCCGTTGAATATCTCGAAGAAGAATAATTAAAATGTGACATGTTTTTTTAATAATGCTCTTTCTAGTGGCCAGTAAACGCATATTATATTACCTCGAAATACCTTAGGCTTAGAACTTTTCAGACGCCCCTCGTAGGTATACCTATTTATATACTCGTATAAAAGTATAAAAAGTTCAGACGTTTGGTTTCGTAGTACTTACAAAATAAAATGTGTTGCTCATTTTATAACTTTCAAACACTTGACCTCTTGGTTTACTATAGGGTTGGTCTCAGACCGATGGGGACGTCGTAAGGCACTAGTCATCAACGGGTTCTTTCGCGCCTTATTTGGGTTGACCCGATCCTGGATAAATTCTTACGTGGGCTTCACTATCCTGGAGTTCCTTGAAGCCTTCTTCGGCTCTGGCATGTTTCATTGTGCTTACATATTAGGTAAGTGCATTCAGAGTACCTAATAGTAAACATACTTCTTGGTCATGGTCACTATTTACGACCGAAGTTCGAACTTACTTGCTGATATAAACTAACAAGATGCTCGTTTCTCAAGATGCTGTCACGTACAATTAGAATTGAATGAAATGCAGGCACCCAACTGTGTCAAATTAATCTTTGCTTATATTGAGAAAGAAATATGAAGGTAGGGCGATCCAGACTCGGACCATATATCCGCAGCAGACAAGTTAAAATCAGATAAACTAAGTTTAATGGCATTTGTTTAATTCAATTATTCACTTGAATCCTGTATTAATTTTGGCAGTGCTAGAGCTGATGGGACCACGACTACGCGTGACAGGCGGTGCGTTGATGCAAATATTTTTCTCGGTGGGTAATATCAACACTGGGCTATTTGCCTGGATCGCCAACAACTGGCGCCAACTCACTCACATCATATACGGTCCAATGTTCATCCTATCGTTCTATTACTGGATCATGCCAGAATCATTCCGGTGGTACATTAGCAAGGGACGCTACAAAGAGTCTGAAGATATTCTTAAAGCGGCTGCCAGACTGAATAAAACAACCATCTCCAATAATTCACTCAAAGCCTTAAAACAACTAGCGGAAGATAGGGGAAAGAAACCTGTTAAAGAAATGAAAAAGGTGAAAGATCCCTGGCTGATCGTGCAGGTGTTCAGGAACAAGCAAATGTTGATTCGCTGCATCGTGGCACCGGTGTGGTGGGTGACGGTAACCTTCGTGTACTACGGCCTATCGATTAACTCAGTCAATATGTCCGGGAACCAATATCTAAACTACATGCTTGTAGCCGCCGTGGAGATCCCTGGGTATTTGACGGCGATGATTTTGATGGACGTCCTTGGAAGAAAGCCTATGCTTATTAGTGCTTTTTGGTTGTGTGCTGCTAGTCAAGCAGCGTACATCGTTATGCCAGGCGGTACGTTTACTATTGTCATTCATTTGTAATGTAATATACTTAAATTAATAACACTTTTTCAGACAAGATTCATGTGCATTTTTGCCCATTTCAGATCATTACGGACTATCCCTGACGGTGTACCTGATTGGTAAATCAGCTATTTCAATGTCGATGGCAACGGTATACTCATACACATCTGAGCTGTACCCCACCAGATACCGCCACAGTCTGCTTGCCTTTTGTTCTGTTGTCGGAAGGATCGGCAGCATTCTGGCTCCACTTACTCCAGCTCTTGTAAATATACTGGCATCCGGATATTTTGCATCCTGAAATCGAATGGAAGGTATCCATTCAATATTTATTATTATAATTAATAAAAATCAACAATCCCATGACAGTGTCAATGACAGAGAAGAACTGGAGGAAATTTTTATTACTTACTTAATTTCTTTACCACATCTATAACTACTGCAACATTACGGTGTAAATTTAAGTACGTAAATCACAATCTACTTATATAGCGATCTCGAATCCTCATTAGCTACAGTTCATTTCATATACCAAGGCCCGATTCCACTTGAGAACGCCATTAGGCAGTAACAAAAGATAAAGATAAGGATAAGAAATTTACTGTTAGGTTATACGAATAACGACACATACTCGGGAGTCGGGAGTAAAGAGAGAGTCTCAAGGTGAACAGGGCCTTTGTATAACTTAGTCACTTGCTGATGAAGGGTTTCTCCGAGGATATTTACAGCAACCGATTACATGGTGTCCTCGGCCAACGAATGGCTACTTAACACCAAGGACATACGCAACACTACTAAACAGCACGCAGTCAAAAAAGTGACCTAGTTGTTTAGTTACCTTTTTATTTTCAATGGACAATGTAGCCGGAATCAAAAATTTAGATTTTAATATTATAAATCCCTATTTTTACAGGGTGCCTCAACATTCGAGGCGCTGCCATTTCTGCTGTTCGGAGTTTTCGCGCTGCTGTCGGGCGGCCTGGTGTTCGTGACGCCGGAGACGCTTGGTGCCAAGTTTCCTGACACCATGCAGGAAGCTTTTGACTTGGGAAGAAGAAAGTAGTTTTTAAATATAGATAGAACTCGAGAGGATATGTCACTGCATTTTTTATATTCAAATCGAGGTTTTATTCCTCCTCTAAAACGTAATCATTCTTTACGATTTTTTAGGAACTGAATGAGAAAAAAACTTTCTGTGTCGGATGATATTTGTGTACCTAGTACCTACTAGGTATCTGTTTTTGGGCAAAGTTCCGCCGCAAACGAAAGCTTAGTACACAAATTTTATAATACTTACATTTCCTTTCCATTAGTACATTTACTAAAATCTTGTAGATTGTTAAATTTCTGGAGGAGACAACAGACGAAAACGAATCGTTGATTTGTATAACCTCATTGTATCCGACGTCATAGTTACCAGGTGCAAACTTAACGTAAAGTGATAGTATGGGAAAAGGAGCCGTGATAAGTTCTTTAAATGATAGTCACCGATAAATTGTCTCTAGTAACCAAAAGCCTATTTGAAATTATTTATTTATTTATTTATTTATTTAAACTTTATTGCACAGAACAAAAGTCAATACAAATGGCGGACTTAATGCCAAATGGCATTCTCTACCAGTCAACCATAGGGCCAAACAGAGATACTAGAAGTGGGTGCAAATCAGAAATCTGATGGTACAGAGACGATCTAGAGTACAAGTAAATACAAAATATTATATTACTGTTTATACAAAAATACATATACCTACATTTACACACTATAATATAATTAATTAATTAAATTATTCCTACTGAGACTCAGACATGATTATTATGATTCAATTGAACGGTCTTATAGCCAAGGGATACGCTTGATGGCTGGATCAAGAGTCATATCTAGAAGTTGATACTCCTGGACATAGCGTACATCGTCAGCAGGTTCCTCTTTCTGCAGCCTGACATGGTTATGGTTACAGTATGGATTTCTTAAAAAAAAAGTGTGCAGAGTTTTTAAAGAGCCTCTATAGGCTACGGTGACCGCTTAGCATCAGGCCGACCGTACGCTTGTTTGCCACCTATGTAAAATAAAAAAAAACGGTATAAGAACATTATGGAAGAGGTTTCTGACATGGGGAAAAAGAAGTCCTGTTTATCATCATCAACTGAAAGACGTCTAACTGCTGAATATAAAGCTTTGTCGATTCAAATCACATATTTATGTTATTTATTACCATTTATCAATTAAAATATCATTAATTATATAAAATGCTTTCTTAATTATTAGGTCACTTCATTGAACTTAAACTGCTAACACGACCACTTTAGCCTGGCTTCGCGGAGCTAGATTGACGTACTTTTGGACCAGAAGTGCGCATATTGTATTGTATTGTATTGTCTCTTTATTGCAATTAATTGGTTTCACCATGCAACAATTTCGTATAGTGTAAGTACTCGTAAGTGCACAAGCGATTTTTTTTTTCCAAATAGGTAGTTATTTAACTTAATGTAGGTAATCATCATTGGCTGCCTTTTTTTTAAATACGCAGTTTTTATAGTTTAACATTCAGTACTACTTGGAAGAACTAAAATATATAATAATAATTGTTAGTATAAATAAAGTACATCTATATATTACAACTTTCATTTGGTTCTTATCCTTGGGTATCTTCGAATTATCAGATATCGGAGAATTAGCATTATCAAGCAGATAAAAGCTAGTTAAATGAAGGAGAAAGTAATGATCTGGTCTATTAAATAATATATAATATTCACGGTACACAACAAATCGACAAAGAGCATGTTGGATCATGCATGGCCCATAGGCTGCAGAACCCTATGGAGAACGTCCACGAACTATAGGGGACAGCAATAGAAATGTAAATTTCAAGTATCGATGAGGTGAAAGATTCTGATAGAACAGACTTTTCTACAGGCTTTAGGGTACAATATATATATGATCAGACTTTTGTATCATGAAAATGAAGTATTCATGCTCATAGCATCTGGAAACGGCGGGCTGCTGGGGTGTTGATGCGAAGCAATTTGTGCGTGACATAGGCCGTCGACTAAGACAAAAGGGAGAGGACCCCCGCTCCGAATCGTTTCTGGTGCAGAGGCTGTCCATAGCCATCCAGCGGGGTAATGCCGTGAGCATTATGGGCACTTTCGCACCGGAAACGATAACGAGCGGGTTTGACTTTCGTAATTAGGTTAGGTATTATGTTGACGGTAATAATTTGTAATATAATAAAAAAATGATATTTATTTAATAATTACATACAAATTAACAGTACACATGACCAAAACATCTGGAAATAGTTACGTATTATTTAAATTATGTATTGGCAGCAAAAATAATAAAACAGCTTCGCAGAGTCTCCCAAAGAGGTTCAAATTTATCTGCAAACTGAAACAGTGGCAATAAATGAGTTTTTAAAAAGTTTTGCAGTTTTGACTTAAAGTTGAACGGGAATGAGTTGATGGGGGCACTATTTTTATAATACTTACATACTCAAGACCCCAGCATACTGTTGATTGTTGTTAGTCCCCCCCCCCCCCGCACTAGGCAGCCAGTCGACATAGGACGTTGGGCAGGGTGGGTCACTTTTGTATGGGATAAATAAATATTAAGGGACAATCATACACAAATCGACCTAGTCCCAAACTAAGCAAAGCTTGTACTATGGGTACTAGACGACGATATACATAATATATTAATACATATATAGATAACATCCATGACCCAAGAACAAATATTTTGCACAAATATTTGCCCCGGCCGGGATTCGAACCCGGGACCGCCGACTCAGTAGGCAGGTGTCTACCAACCGAGCCACACGCGTCGTCAATATAAAATTATATATTTTTTTTTCTACTAGGCATAGCAATAAAATTATTGCTCATACCAAAACTGCATTGTAAATGAAGTATATCTTTTGCGTCCGGATTAATTTTTATGTTAGTACTAGCTTTTGCCCGCGACTACGTACGCGTGGAATTTGATAAAAGGGATTATTAAAAGCGCCTAAGCAAATGTAAGAGCAATTGTGATTTTCATCTAATAATTACATTTCCCACAGGATCACCGCACCGCAACAGAAATGTTCACTCACTTTTCAATCTTTTTAATTTCCAGGATGAAAACTACTTATCCTATGTCTTTCCTCGGATCTTAAACTATCTCTATGCCAAATTTCATCAAAATCGGTTTAAGCGTGAAGAGATAACAGACAGACAGACACACTTTCGCATTTATAATATTAGTATGGATAGAAATGCCCATATTAAATTAGCTTTATGAAGTCTGGCTTTATTATTTCAATGGCCCAATATTTTAATGTATTTTATTCTGAGTATAATCAGTAGGGCATCACAAAACGAAATATACCAAAAAAGTTGATATAAAAAGCCACCTTTTTAGTGCTCCATGCATTAATAACTATTTTCTGGGTTAATTCGGAGGCAATAAAACTGAAATAAATAAATAAATAAAACTATGAATCTGTTAATTGCACCAAATGGCACCTTTTTTCAACTATAGAAGATAGAAATGAAAAAAAAAATTATTCACCCTATTAGGCAGTCATGAACTCCCATTAATTGAGTGGCTGCCGCGCGGGGCCCTTATCAGGCATTGGTTTTCGGAATTTAATTATAATGTATTCCCTTATTATGTCATTTCAAATTATGTTACCTTTATCACGAAATAGGAAAGCATTTATCATCTAGTAATTTAATATTAAAATATCACAAATATATGACGTTAGTTGGATTAGTTACGATATATTCAAATCAGTAAATTGGAGCTATATCTGTAGGCGACAAGTCTCGGTTATGCTTGAGGGACTTTTAAACCGATTAGCTTATGTTTATCAGCTATCAACTTGTATTTATTGTTATATATACTTTTGAATTCCTGTCTTTGTTTGTCGAGCTTAGAGGCCGGTGGGGTTTCACCGTTTCACACACGCAAGGTTGAGGCGAAGAAATCCCAAAATATATGTAGAGACGAGAATAAGACCAAGTGATTAATCAATAAAACAAAAGAGAGCGCAGAGGACTGCAATGGACAAAGAAGCACATAAAGATGAAGAAAGCGCGCCCAAGAGGAGCATTGATGCTATATTGTTTGGAGAGTTGGGACAATTTGGGAGGTACCAACTACGGGTGTTAGCATTAGCAGCTTTCATAGTCATATGGGCCGGAATCGCCGCCAGTGACTTTGTCTTTACCACAGCCAGGATCAATACAAGGTGCGTGAAGCATTTAACTCATTTATAAGTATACCATTTGACTTGTTTGTCTGATAATCCCAAGTGTCTGTCAATATTAAGTAGATACTGTCTACACTCCACAGTGAATTCCTCCCTATCAGTAATGCCGATAAGGCTTCATGCCAAAAAGGCATTATTAAGTATGATACAATTCATTTTTCACCTCACTAGCTCGGAAAGCCCAGTTTGTTTGTTTGATATCTATTGAGAAAATCGCTTTTTATCCACATGTGGAGAAAGAGTTTTGACGTTTCAACGCAGCTAAAGTAAAAATTTGACATGAGCTTATTTTCTGAAAAATCCCGTTTAAAATACCTACATGAAAGTTTATTAGACCTTAGTTTTAATAAATGTCAAATTGATTGATTATTGCAGATATTTTTAAAGATATAGTACAAACCCTTATTCTTTTTTCCTCGCTGTAGTGAGGTGAAAAGTTTTGTGTTATACACGGGCGAAAAGTTATTTTACGTCTCGTGTATTGAACCACTCGCTAAGCTCAGGATTCTATTTTGAACCACTCGCTTCGCTCGTGGTCAATCATAGGATCCTTTCGCTAGCTCGTGTTTCAAATAAACACTCGCGGGTAAAATACAACTTTCCCCCCTTGTATAACAAATAACTATTATTAGATCCGTGTGATGCATTTAATTAATTAGTTTTTTAATAAAAATCGTTTGAAATGTCTTATTAATCATAGCTTGGACAGGTTTTTTTTTGTGAATGTCAACCCAGGCTTTCTATTTACTTACTAGATTTAGTATAAATTTATATTCATCTCTTTGAATTTGAATAGATGGGTAGAGGTCGTTTCTAATTACTATAAATATTCAATTGGATATGGCTTTAAACCCATAAAAATCACTTATAAAAAGCCCATCAGTTTTTCTTTTACACAATTTAAATATTCAAATGGCGTGCTTAAGATTAATGTTATCTATTCACCTGTTATATTATCTAACTCCGATTCCGATTACTAATCTTTATCCTCCAACAAAATCGTGATGTTATTTGATCAGTGCACGTGTTTTACTAATAAACATACATTTATTAAGAGTAGCTCAAAGCTATATTGAGAGCTACCTATGTCATAAATACTGAGGAGTTTCAAAGTATTATCTTGCTTCTTCCAGATGCCTGATCCCAGAATGTGAGTCACCCGACCAGCCAGCCCCGTATACACCGGAGTGGATCCTGGACGCGGTACCACCAGTTGGAGACGGCTTCGACCAATGTAGCCGATTTGCCAACACCAACTACTCAGTAGCCCCCGGGATCTGTCCCGCTAGCCTCTTCGACAGAGACAACATTGTCGAGTGTGAGGACTATGTCTATGAGAATACCAACACTATCGTCTATGATGTGAGTAATGAACTAATGAGTTTAAATCTAGTAAGGTTAGGTTAGAATAGGCTAGTAGACCCAGTTTTGAAATATATTTGAAATAGTTTCTACTGATCTTACTAGCTCTGAAAAAAAGTCTTGTATTTTTGTGAAAGCTAGAAACCTAAATTTTATCAATTGAAAATTATAAATTTCATGAACAGTCAAAAACGTCGTCCGCCATTTTTGCCTTTTGCTAATCTGTGGCGTGACGTAGAATTACCTGTAAATATTTAAAATTCGACCGTCGTATAGTGCCATTCCGCTCACTCCAATATACTTTGACAGGAGATCAAGAGGGACGGCACTATTCGAAGTCGTCAAAGTAGACTTTCAGTTATCTTTACAGGACCGATGACATCACTATCATAAGCGAAAATGGCGGACAGCATTTAAGCATTTCAAAATACAGATTAAAAACCATATTTTCAAATTAATATTTTTCACTTTTATGAATTAAAAATATATATCGTCGGCCTAAATCGCATACCTCGTAACTCCATTTTTTTTGAAAATCATGTTTTGACACTTTTAGATAGTACTATTCTGAACGCATGTAACGGCAAAACTCTTAAATACCAAAAATAAACCGTTTACGTTTAAAAAGCAAAATAGAAAACCTCGCAACTCCCGACCGCCATTTTGTAAAAGAAATACCTCGTATCTCCCCCCTCCGCCACTCCCTTCAGTACAGTTTGCGATGGCGTTGTGACTGCACGTCAGTTTTGCGTAAATATTTAGGAAGAAAACGGGTGCTGAATAACAGGTACCTATGTGTAATAAGGTTCTACGATTTTACTGATTGTGTATTCTTGATAGATATTTATCATATTTAAACACATTAGACTATTGAAAATGTCGTTTGGTTTATTTTCATAACTAGACAAAAACGCACCGGATATAGGACGTTAATACGCATTATCCAATAAATTCAAAGTAATAAATATAATAATTAAGAAAAACATCAAAAACCTTTGGACTTAGACCACGCCGGATAAACAACACAAAAATCAGATTGACTATGTACTGAGCAACTGCTCACAGCTCTTCACAAACATAGAAATTTTGAATAACAGAATATTCCACAGCGACCATACGTTAGTGAGAGGTACCGTTCAACTACAAAAAAACTAGAAGAAGTCGAGCGACATTCAGCGAACATAGAGTCGATCTATCGTGCGACAAAAATCAACAAGAATACCTCAGGACATTAAAGGAAAAAATAGAAAACATGCAGTGGGAAAATAGCGACGACATAGAGACCTTCTATTTTAAGTTAGAGACAGCCGTGAAACAAAGTCTTAAGGCTGCCACCTCGAAAAAAAGTAATAAAGAAATACTAACTGACGAAACTAAACAACAACTTAAAAGGCGGACTCTACTACAGTCGAAACCATCAAAAACTAAAGAAGAGAAAAAAGAACTAGCGAATCCCTATAAAACTACTAACAAATGTTAAAAAGGGACTATAGAAACTACAGAATGGAAGTGATCGAAAAAAACCTTGTCAGCACCGAAAGCCAAAAGGAAGCGTATAAATAACTAAATACAGAGAAAACATGGATACCCCCATTGAAAGCGCAAAAAGAAACAGGCAAAATACAAACACGAAAAGAGCTAATAAGCATTGCAACAGACTTCTACCGGGATCTTTACCACGAAGAACACAACGAAGAAAATGTAATACAAAACCACGAAACACAGCTTAATACACCTATTATACATTTTGACTACAGAGAAATTATAGAAAAAATTAAAAAATTTAAGAAGGATAAAAGCCCGGGCCATGACAATTTTCCAAACGAAGCTCTAAAAATTGGGCAGAAAATACTAATAGGTTCAATAATAACTTTTGGGCAGACAACTCCAAGGAGCTGGGGAGTCTCAAATAATTTTATTGTACAAAAAGGGAGATACTTCCGATATAAACAACTATCGACCTATCAGTCTGCTGCCAACCTCATACAAACTGTTCTCTATGCGAGTAAAGTGATATCAAAAGTAAAATACATTACAGAAATTAAAAAGTATATAAACTCTTTATAAATAACCTAGGGTGCCGCCGGCGGTGCCCAGGCTGCCGGTGATTAGGGCTGCAGAGAGAGGAACCTTCTGACGATGCGTGCGGTGTCCAGGAGTACCACCTTTTGTATCTGGCCCTTGATCAAGCCATCTACCGAGAGTCTCTTAAGATGTTTGTCGAGACTCATCGCTACAAGGCCGTTCGCCGAAACGACTATTGGGACAATGATCGTCGAGTCAACATCCCACATGGCGGTCACCTCGTGAGCATGATTATTATAGAAGCGTTGTTTTGTTGTTTGAGAAAAGTTGTAGTTTATAACATTTTTAGCCCTATTTAGAGTTGAAAAAAAAAATGTATAATTATAATTTAGCTACCCACATTTTTGAAGCCAGAAGAGGCTTTTCTGTATAAAGTTTGATAAAAAAAAAATTGCAAGTTTTTTATTTTTTCTATCCACAATATACCTTGTTCAGATCAAAAGCCTATCCTCTATTTATACAGATTTTTATAGCAAAGCTCTTAACTCAACTTAATTAGCTTTCTAAAATTTTCAAGAAAAACTCGTAACTCCAAATTTTCCAGGTTCAGGTGATTACAAAAAAATAGGTTTTAGCAATCTGACGGCGAAATTTAACTTAACATTATGTAAAAAAAAGAACTAAGCAAGTCTTCATGCAAAATTTTTGGTAATCAAGTTTTTTGTGCCTCCTGTAAAATTTATTTGGTCAGATTGAGTTACGAGGTTTGCGATTTAGGCCGACGATATATATTTAGGTTTTCTTTGCTAAATACTTATTATACGGAATAAACATTAGTAGGTATATTACAATTTGACATGAGTCAACTAGCCTATTAGTAGAATCATCATTCGCTTGCCCTTATCCCATTAATTTAGGAAGTGGATTATACTTTTCCCCGATTTCTAGGTAGTAACATTCCTATTTCATGCTTTTATTGCGCGCAGTCGAAAATAAGTAGCAAAAACTAATTTTCCGCATGAATTTTGTCAATTTCGAGTAATTTTTGAAACAAAAATTATCAATGAAAAATTCAAACTGTCGGTTTCAAGTATATACCAATAAATCCCGAAAGCCCTGTTCTAGGTAGTAACATTAATAATATGTTAAGAAAGATGTTTGATCATAGAGAAAAATGTCTAAAACAATCAGCATTTTAAAAGGAATAAGGCCTCTTAACTTACAGATCTTATATTTATTTTATTAATAATAATGTCGGTTATTTTAAGGGCTACTAATAATCAGAATCTTGCTATTAATAATTCTGGCTACTAATAATCAGAATCTTGTAGAAATATCGTTATTTGCAGCAACGTTACCACAATCATCAGAACTCAACTGTCACTAGAATTTTTATCCTTTGCAGTTCGGATTGGCGTGTCAAGAATGGCTGCGATCTCTCGTCGGTTCCGTGCATATCTTTGGCACTCTGACCGCTATGCCAATCACAGGTTAGCTTTTTCCCTACACACCGATTTTGTAGTCATTTAACTGTACAATATTATAATCTCTTTTTATAGCGCATAACATTTTTTGTTTATCCCGGAATGCTGAATCCTGAATCTATGCATCTGGGGGCACGGTAGTGCCCCCGCCAAGACGAACAAAAAAGAGGCGTGGCACTACCTACCTTTTCTCGAACCGTTTCGTCTCATTTTCAAACCCTCATAGTTTCGTCCCAGTTAACACCAGAGCGCCCAAATTCACGGGTGCGTAACGATGGCTATAACAACTTTTGATATAATTTCAGTCGGTATAACGCGCATTTGATATAATTATTGAATGATATAACAACACTTAATATATCAACATTTGATATAATTATTGTTTCATATACTGATCATTTTATCGAATAACATTTAATATAACATTCTTTAAGTATAATGCATATTTCGTCTAATGAATTTATGGTATAACGTTTATTTTATCTAACGTTCAAATGGCATAACGTATAGGGTATAGAGAAATAGGGGGGCGGGGGCGGAAGCCAAACCAAAAGTTCACTTAGAAACGTAGGTTAGGTTAGGTTAGGATAGAAACAAAAAAAAAAAGGAAAAAAAGAGGAAAAAAAAAAGTGAACTGCATCCCCCAGAAAAAAATTACTGCAACCAGAAAAATAGGTTAGGTACGAGCACTACACAAATGTTGTTATACCAAATAAACATTATACCATATGAAATTATACCAAATGAACATTATACCATATGATGGTTATAGGAAATAAGTGTTATACCAAATGATAAGTATACGAAAATAGATATTTTGAAATTATACCAAACGTTTATTATATCTAATGAGTCATTATACCATATGAAATTATATCAAATATTGTTATATCAAACATACTTATAACTAACTAACTATTTTGGCTCAGTGACCCAAAGAGGATCTTGGCCTCCAAAACGAGAGTACGCCACTTGTCCCGATCCTGCGCAGTTTCTTGCCAGTTTTCGGCTTGAAGCTTACGCAGATCCACCTCCACCACGTCTCCCCAGCGGTACCTGGGACGACCAACCGGTCGTCGACCGGTTGGTTGCCCCAAGTATGCTCTTTTTGCCGCACGATCCTCTTCCATTCTTTGTAGGTGACCGAGCCAACGAAGTCTATGGGACTTTGTCTCTCCGATAATATTCGGCTCGGCCACCAGCTCCTCAATCTCGACGTTAGTTCGGATGCGCCACGTACCATCATTCCTTTTAGTAGGCCCCAGGATCTTCCGAAGTACTTTGCGTTCTGCTACCAGGAGCTGACTTTCCTCTTTAAGGGTCAGTGTCCAAGCTTCACAGCCATACATGAGGATAAGTGCAACGGACCGTCTGGCCCATTACGGTTTATATTTACGGTAACCTATGAAACAGCCAAGCCATACTTTTGAAACCAAGGTGTAGGGTTAGTAAAGTCAGGGATTAGGGGCTTGGCTTTTCCTGGGATCTGATAACTTTTTACAGCGAAAGCGTTATGAGCATGTAAGTCTTGGCCGCCAATTTTACATGAAATGTTTGGTGGGATCATAAATTACCAGATCTGTGCTACTGTTTTCGCTGAGTAGAGACAAATGTCGTGAATAATAGTTTTACATCGTATTTTGTCGGAAAAGTTCGTTTTAGCATGTTTTCTCTATCAACTTCAGAAAAAAGTTGAGATGGAAATATTAAAATGAGCTTACCCGACAAAATACGATGGAAAACTACTATTCACTACATCTGTTTTTTTTTCTTTTGATGGTTTATAAGCACCATGTCCATTCCAACAGATTGATGAAGTTGTGTGGTAACAGCAGTCCTATTATTTAGTGACGTCAAACTGCTTCCTTTACATTACGTAATATTATACCAATATGTTTTCCCTCTACTTGCAGGATTTGTCTCCGACCGCTGGGGACGGAGCGCTGCTCTAGCCATCGCAGCCTTCGTTCGTGGCTGCATCGGCTTGGTTCGTTCCTGGACCAATACTTACATCAGCTTCACCGTCTTGCACTTTCTCCAGGCTACCTTTGGTTTTGGAGCATTTTCTTGTGCTTATATATTAGGTGAGAAGGTAGTGGTAGAATACAAATAAAAAATAGTAGATTGTTAACCAAGGGTAGAAAGTTACCCATTGCACCCGAGATATTTCTGGCGCTCGAACGAAGTGAGAGCGCCAATAGTTCGAGGGTGAAATGGGTAATTTCACCCGAGTTAAACACTCTACTTTTCATTTCGACTGCGAGGAAAATAAAATACTACACTCACATATCATGAGTGAGTTAAATTAATGTCCATGTTCTTTTTAACCAATAATCAATAAAATACATGATATTTATATTTAATCTCGTGTTCCCGCTTTTTCTATTGCAAACTTTCATTATAATTATTTTTGATAGAAAAAAAAGTTAAAATATACGTACCGCCAATATAAAAAAAAAAAAACAAATCCAATGGTTTCAATTTTGTTTTCTATATAAATGTATGATTCTATCAATAAAATGAGGGACAGAATTATATGTATGTATAATAAATATAAAAATACATATTTATATTTTATAATAATTGGATATAAATAAATATAATTATCTAACCTTTGGAGATTTTTTTTAATGGCCACTTACCACGGCCGACTAGATTGTACCTAATTGAGTTGGTCACGACGTGCATCTAGATGGCAATTGTCTTTGACTCCGTGGCAATTAAAAAAAAATACTTTCCACCCTAGGGATGGAAAAGCTATTTTCCACCCGGCTATCTCCTCATGAAAATGACACTTTCCGAACAGGAGAGATGAAAAGTAATTAACAATGTCATTCTTCATGTTTTCAAACTAGCTATCCGTAAAAATCTAATTCAAAATAGTTTAAGTACATAACAACACGGTAAATAAAGGCACAATATTAAAAAACTGAATTATTTGCAGTAATGGAGTTAGTGGGTCCAAAGTACCGCGTGGCATCTGGGGCAGTCATCAATACATCCTTCGCTGTGGGCAAGATTATCGCCGGGTTCTTGGCATGGGGTGTACCGCAGTGGCGTTGGTTTCACCGCGTCATCTACGGGCCAATGCTACTCACTATCGTCTATTTCTGGATAATGCCAGAGTCCATCCGCTGGTTCATGAGTAAAGGACGCTACGAAGAATCCGAAGCCGTCTTGGAGAAAGCCGTGAAAGCTAATGGAAAGACGCTCACAGACGAAACGAGGACAGAATTGAGGAAATCCGCAGAAGAAGAGAAGAAAAATAAAATCTTACTAGCGGAGCAAAGGTTGAATGAGCCATGGTTGATAGTCCAAGTGTTCAGAAATAAACCAATCTTGCTTCGCTGTCTGGTGTCACCGGTGTGGTGGGTGACGTACACCTTTGTGTATTACGGTTTGGCAGTTAACGCGATCATAATGTCGGGGAATCGGTACCTGAACTATGTGACTGTTGCAGCAATGGAGATTCCAGGCTATTGGACTGCGGTGCTGCTAGTACCCAGGGTTGGGAGAAAGCCTGTGCTCATTGGAGGATTTTGGTTGTGCGCTGCGTGCCAAATTACGTATATATTCATGCCTGATGGTAATTTGCACTTTATTTCTACTGTGTAATATCTGTTGCTTGCATCACATCAATAGATATAAATTAAACACCAACATATTTTCATCATGATATTCGTAAGTTAGGTTTTGTAACTTTCGCGTATCACAGTTGTTTTCCTGTATCTTAATAAATTACGAATATTTTACGTGATTTAACAATGGCAATATGTTTCTTACGGTGGTGGTCTCTGAGGCCTACTTACAGTACTTGCAGAATATTTTTTTTTAATTTGTTACTGCTGTCGGACATTGGAAGATTGGAACATACGACTATTGTTTTTTTTTTTCAGGGTACGACGGACTGTCACTGGCAGTATACTTGATCGGAAACTACTGCATCGCTGGAGTGGTGACCGCGGTATACGTGTATACCTCGGAGCTGTACCCTACCAAGCACCGCCACAGCCTCTTTGCTTTCTCATCTATGATTGGTCGGCTGGGCTCCGTTGTGTCTCCTCTTACTCCTGCTATGGTAAGGAATCTTATGGGCTGGTCAAACTCTTAAATCAGTGTATAGAATATATCGGCTTGAACCCTTAAACAGCTAGAAATACTAATCCGTACTCAGGAGATCACACGTTTTCCTTATCTGTGAAATTCCGATATCCTTCATTGTCTTGAGACAAGACGATAGCTAATCTTGTAGCGGCCTTTACGTTTTATCGGTCATCGATTCTTTGATAAACGTAAATCGTTCTTCTTTAGACTGCTTCCATATAGACCTTATGTTAAGAACCTCAGTTTCTTGATTCACTGCTGTATTTTTTTTTACAGTGATGATGACACATCTCTTGTATCCTTTGTGACTGAATTCTATAACAAAATTGCACTAGGACGTGTCTATAACCCTTCGAGATTGGTATATATTGAAATGAAGGCGTCTTAGAGCAATTTTGGATTAAGATTAAGCTAATATATATATATTTTTTTACGTATAGTCGGGATATATGTGCGCCAGCGGGACAAGCTTACCATACCGAAATATCGAAATGTACAAATGTTATACTACCAACGCCATATTCCTTTTGCCAACTTGCATTTGCGTGGTTGTAAGATGAGTTAGTATCTACATATTAAAATACATACTTAACGGGCTTACTCACATATATTTCTCTTGTTCCGACTGACCGTAATGACATCAAATAAGTTTTAATCCCTGTTTTAATTCTGTTATAGGGTGCCTCGAGTGGCTGGGACGATTTACCCTTCGCACTATTTGCTGGCTTCGCCCTGCTCTCTGGAGCTCTGGCATTCTTGACACCAGAGACGTTGGGATCCAAACTTCCCGACACTATGGAGGAAGCGGCAGAAATCGGCAGAAAGGAGACTAAGTGATCTTGATGGTGTAACGATCTGTTCTAGAGAAATTGTGATTAGATATAAATATTAATTTAGGGGAAGGACTTTGTACATTATTTATTAACAATTATCAATAGAGATCTCCGCATTGTCTACTATCTCTGAATAAGAAGCTACGACGACGTGGCTGGTGCAGTTTGTAGTGCACCTACCTATTGAGCCGCCGGTCCTAGGTTCGAATCCTGGCCAGGGCAAATATTTGTGTGATGTTGTTCCTGGGTCATGGATGTTATCTATATATGTGTATTTATATATTAATGGACATCGTCATCTAGTACCCATAGTACATACTACATAGCTTTGCTTAGACTGGAACTGGTTCGATTTGTGTAAGATTGTCCCTAATTTTTTTTTTTAATAGCTTAATTTATGACCGATGATGTGTGCCAACTTCAAAAAACGGACGAGGTTCTCTGTTCATCGTGATGGTCTTGTAACGAAGGAATAAGGCCTTTTCAACCGACTTCAGAAAAGGAGGTATGGTGTGTATGTGTTATTGTATGTATGTTACGCGATTATTTCTCCAATAGCGGACCGCTTCTGAAAATTATTTTTTAGTTGAAAGAGTATATTCATGAGGTGGTCCCATTGTCATCATGTCGGGATCTGATGATGGGATCTCAAGAAAATCGAGTTAACCCTCAAATATTACAAGGACTTACAATGTGTTTCATGTATTTCATAATGTTATTCAGGTATTTGCGACTGCTAGTCATCCATCACCTCATTACGCGGAGGTAATGATGGAAGGTAAAACTCGTTAATGGTTAGGTGTTCGGAGTAAGGGGACAATTTTTGGAAAATAAAATTTCTCCTTGTTGAAGTCGGTTTTTTTTTGTAAAAATGTGATTAAGTATTAAATTTATTCCTTCATGCAACTGATGATAAATCCCCTAGGAATTAAAATTATAACTGTTACGTGTATCTGTATTTATGTAATCTGTATGATGGATGCCAAGGCGAGATATCTGTATGGGGTGGTATCTGTGGACACTTGAATAAAAGATGGCGATTCGTAAGGTTCGTGTTTCATTTATAATAATATATACTATATAAATAAACATGGTGTCAGAAGTGCGTGTGAAATAGAATAACCCAATAAGTGAAAATAATACTATTTACAAGAGAAAATGTCTCTAAATCAAAATAAAGCGGCGCCGCCGCCGCCGCCGCTCCCCCTGCCCACGTCGCAACCCCAGCCTCGTGGTCAGCAGCAACATCATTACCATAATATACAACAATTAGCCTTCGTGGGCTGCATGGAAAACAATTGGAAGATGTGGCTTCAAAAATTCGAAATTTTCTTACTTGCGGAGGATCTCGAAGATGCACCGGATCGGAGAAAAATTGCGCTACTGCTGCACAATATGGGTGAAAAGGGTGTGGAAATATACAATTCATTTACAAGTGGGGAAAAAGATGAAAAATACAAGGACGTCATCAAGAAATTCAACAACCATTTCATCCCTAAAGTAAACATAACAATGGAGAGGCATAAATTCTTCACGCGGGTTCAGGGACCCTCTGAAGCTTTCGATAGCTTTTTAACTGACCTACAAAATAAAAGTATGACATGCGAATTTAAAGACATGTGGGAGCAACTAATCCGTGATTTCCTTGTCATTGGGCTCAACAATATAAACATGAAGGAAAGACTGTTGAGAACAGAAGACCTCACATTGGAAAAAACTATTAATATGTGCAAGGCTGCTGAGCTGTCTCTAAGGCAGGTGACGGAGCTAACTACTGGTGACACACCTTCGTCAGTGCTCAATGTTAACAAAATAAATAATACGAAGGCGAAAAATTGTTATCGATGCGGGTTCAAGTGGGATCCCACACACAGATGTCCAGCAATAGGTGCTAAATGTCAAAAATGTGGAATCCGAAACCATTATGCTAAAGTATGCAGAAATAAGCAACTAGTGGCTACCTTAAAAGAAGACACAGTAGAACAAGACACTGAGGAGAGCTTCTTCATTGGTGCTGTCAACAAGTTGGAATGTGAGTGGGTTGAAAAAGTAGTTATCAATAATACAACTGTAGAAGTTAAATTAGACACTGGTGCTCAGGTGAACTGTATGTCCTATACAACTTACAAAATGCTTAACCTTAGTGAAAAGTATATTGTTAGAAAGCCTATCAAATTAGTGACACTCAATGATAAAAACATACCAGTGAGGGGTGTTTGTAATATAAAAACTTACCTGAATAATGGAAAATATGACAATGTTGAATTTGTTATTGTCAATTCTGATTGTATGACTATTCTTGGTCTTCCATCATGTATAAAACTCAAATTGGTCGCAAGGAATACAATTCATACTATAAAAAATTTTAATATTACAGAAACTCATACGATTATAGACACATATAAGGATCTGTTTGATGGTATTGGATGTTTTAAGAAACCTTTTAAAATTATTTTGCAGGAAACCGCAGTTCCCAGAGCCGATCCACCTCGCCGGGTCCCAATAGCACTTAAAGAAAGCCTTAAAAAGGAATTGGACAATATGGTGAAGCAGAATATTATTACAAAAAATGAGGATCCCGTCGAGTGGGTTAACTCTGTGGTCATAACTAAAAAAAAGAACAATAAGATCCGTGTATGTATTGATCCTCGTTATTTAAACAAATTTATTATACGTACACATAAACAATTACCAACAGTTGATGACAAATTAGATAAATTAGCAGGCTCTAAATATTTTACTAAGTTTGATTGTAATAGTGGGTTTTGGACAGTCCCTCTTGATCCTGAAAGTTCAAAACTGTGCACATTTTCCACACCATTTGGAAATTATTCATATAAAAGATTGCCGTTTGGTCTTTCTGTATCAACAGAGGCATTTCAGGAACGCATGGAAGAAACATTTAAAGATATTGACAATGTAGAATTTTACTGTGACGATTTAATCATATATGCTAACACTATAGAACAACACAATGATATATTATTAAAGGTCCTTAAAAGAGCACAAGAACATAATGTAAAATTTAATAAGGAAAAGTCGCAAGTGTTAAAGAAGGAAATCTCTTTTCTAGGCATGATTGTGAATGACCAAGGAATAAGACCAGACCCTCTTAAGATAATTGCGATTTCAGAAATAAAACACATTCATGATAGAAAGGAGTTGGAACGTTTTTTAGGAATGACCAATTATTTGTCTAAGTTCATTTGTAATTACTCGACTATTACAAGTCCTCTGCGGGAGCTTCTTAAAAAAGATATACTCTTTGAATGGCTTCCTGCTCATGAAATTGCCTTTACTAAACTAAAAGAAGCCTTAACAAATGCACCTACATTAAAATTGTTTGACAGTAATAAAAATATTGTTGTATCCGTAGACTGTAGCTCTGAAGGTGTCGGTGCTTGTCTTTTGCAAGATCGACAACCAATTGCATATGCATCTAAAGCGCTTACTGAATGTCAAAAAGGCTATGCTCAGGTAGAACGAGAAATGTTTGCAATAGTTTTTGGTTGTATTAAGTTCCATAAGTACATTTTAGGAAAACAAGTTTTAGTTGAGACAGATCATTCAGCATTGGAAATTTTATTCAAAAAACCACTAAGTTTAGTTCCCGTTAGGCTTCAAAGAATGATGCTTAAAGTACAAGGATATGACATTGTCGTTAAGTATGTACCTGGAAAAGAGATGTACATATCTGATTTTCTGAGCCGCTCGTATTTACCTAATAAAAATGATGAAACCAACCAGTTTGACCATGAATTTAACAAAGAAATTGTTTGTCATGTTGAGGTTGCTCTAGATTCATTGCCCATTTCCAGTAGTAAAAGACAACTAATTGGTATGAAAACTAACGAAGATGCTATTCTATCAGTTGTAAAAAAATACATCCATAATGGCTGGCCTAGTTCTAAGGACAATATTGATGACCTAGTAAAAAGTTTTTGGAGTTTTCGCAACGAGTTGACTATTATAGACCATATAATTTTAAGAAATAATTTAATTGTTATTCCAAATTCATTACAAAAAATGATGTTGGAAATAATTCATGAAGGGCGCCTAGGATTAAATAGGAGAGCAAAAAATATAATGTTTTGGCCTGGAATGTCATCTCAAATAAAAGAACTCTGTAATAATTGTCAAATATGTGCAATGTTTAGCAAAAATAACACAAAAGAACCAATCCAATTTCATGATGTACCTAAGTTACCATGGTTAAAATTAGGCACTGATCTTTTTGAATTTAATAAGCAGTATTATTTAGTTGTTGTAGATTACTATAGTAAATTTTTTGAAGTAGTACAACTAAATGACTTATCTTCAAAATCAGTGATAAATCACATTAAGTCTATGATAGCCAGACATGGATATCCCTTAGAAATCGTTAGTGACAATGGTCCACAGTACTGTAGTAAAGAATTTAAGGAATTTGCTAATACATTTGGCTTTAAGCACACAACCTCATCACCTGATTATCCAAAATCAAATGGCCTTGCCGAATCTGCAGTTAAAGTTATTAAATCACTATTCAGGAAATGCAAACAGGATAATACTGACCCATACATTGCCTTGTTAAATTTTAGAAGTAGCCCGAAAGAAAATAGCCCATCACCTGCTAATCTCCTGTTTAATCGTAACTTGAACAATCGATGTCCTGTGTCTGCCAACTATCTTAAACCACAAATTTATTCCCGAGATCCTATTATAGATAAGAAACAACAAGGTAGAATAGAACACAATTATAATAAAGATGCTAAAGTACTGAAAGAACTTAATACAGGCCAAGACATAATTTTCAAAAAAAAATTTACTGATCAAAACTGGCAGAGAGGAAAAATTGTAAGTAAAGCCAGTTTACCCCGTTCATATATTGTTGAAGATAATTATGGTAACAAATATAGAAGGAATAGGCAGCATTTGCGTATAAATAATGGTGCTCAAGTAGTACAGCATAATGTTGATCCAAATGTTATTAATTATGATGATGATGTATCATTTGATGGCACAGTGGAAAATGACTATAATCAAAATCTTGGTGATAAAAATATTGTATGTCACGGTAGCAGTAAAGTCATTAATAATAATGATAATGTGCAAATACAAAATGACTTGTATGTAACAAGATCTGGTCGAACAGTGAGACCGCCAGCAAGATTTATAGAGGATTAAATATTAAACAAGAAGGGGAATGTTACGTGTATCTGTATTTATGTAATCTGTATGATGGATGCCAAGGCGAGATATCTGTATGGGGTGGTATCTGTGGACACTTGAATAAAAGATGGCGATTCGTAAGGTTCGTGTTTCATTTATAATAATATATACTATATAAATAAACAATAACTGCCATTTATTTTTAGTAGGTAGGTATTTATTACTTTCTAAACACGTTTTCCTTAATACTTACCTATAGTTAATATCTTAATTAATAATAATTATAATGATTTAATAAATAACAAAAAAATAATTAATAATTAACAATAGATAAATAATTATAAGATCAATTAAACGAACTTCTAAAACGTTTTATAGAAATGATGGTATTATTTGTAATCCATACCATGTGTGAAGGTATACTTCTGTGTTTGTAAATTACTACATATATTGGGTTATTATTATTAAATAGTACATTGTTGTAGAGGCTGTAAAGTAAGCAATAGATGAACGAGTAAATTTCGAAGGCCGACCCGCAGGGGAGGCCTTCGATAATACGAGTTCATCTATTGTACTTTCAGCCGAGACTGAACAGAGTGCTTTTCACGACTACTGCGAGGAAATACATTAAAATACGAGTATTTTATATACTACTATGTAAACTAGGCGCCTTGTTGCAGCCTCATTTTTGTAAAAATTAGGGCTATTTTATACGTAAAGCTGATTGTGCCCCCGGATTCAAACGACGCAACGACGATTTTAAACCCATTTATTAAGAAATAACAAAAATATTAAAACTTACCTCACTTTCAACAAAATTTAAACATTTAGTCTAGGTTACACTTGGTTACACTCAGCTAAACAACTCAACTATACATTCTACACTGAAAGATCATTGTAACGTTAGGCGTCAATATTAATATACGTTCCTAATATTATTTATTCCGCGAGTCAATGAGAACATTATTAAATTAAGCACATCACAAAACCAATATTTAATATTTACTAAACAATACATTTGCTTTTTTAAAATATGGCGGCTGCCTTGTAGCGCATGCGCGCATCGTAATGGAGTCATGGTTTTTAAGCCGAATTAAAAAAATATTATGAACTCAATATATAATTATATAATTTTATGTGTTTATTTGTTGAAAACTGTTAATTTGTTGAAAAATAAGTAATTGCAGAAATTAGGAAATTGTTTTACGCCCCATTACTAATTTTAAAATATAAATGTTCATGATTTTCGGGGTAAAACCTTTTTAACGAAAACGTTTTAAAAAGTAAACCTGAGGAGTATTATCTTACTTAAGAAAATAAACTCCTTTGCGGGTATTTATAAGTTTAAGAGAAAAATACACCTCATAAATGACGCATTCTCATTGGTCAATTTAATTTGACATGCAGCAGATGATTAAGCTTTGATTGGTTAAATTGTCGTTTGAGCCGGCCGAGAAAATAACTCCGAAATATTTTCTAAAAAGTCGTATCTTACTATGAAATTCATGTGTAGATACGAACTGTGACCCTAAGGTGCTACATTGTTGTCGTGTTGGGAGCTAACATAGATATACAGTTTACAAATGAACATATAAGAGCTGTTTTGTGTACTGGATTCAGGTATTCTATAACCACATTTTCGAGCAGTGTCGTGAAATTGTTGTAGAGGCTGTAAAGTAAGCAATAGATTAACGAGTAAATTTCGAAGGCCGACCCGCAGGGGAGGCCTTCGATAGTACGAGTTAATCTATTGCACTTTCAGCCGAGACTTAACATTGTGCTTTTCACGACACGAGGCGATATATTATAATACGAGTTTTTCATATTGGTCATTAAACTCGGCGCCTTGTTGCAGCCTCATTGTTGTAAAAATCAGGGCTATTATAAACATATAAAGCTGATCGTGCCCCCAGATTCAAACGACATAAAGACGATTTTCAACCCACTTATGAAGAAATAACAAAAATATTCAAACTTACCTCACTTTCAACTTAATTTAGACATTTAAATATTTAGTCTAGGTTACACTCAGGCAAACAACCCTACGATACATTATACACTGAAGAGTCATTGTAACGGTACGCAATATTAACATACGTTCCTAATATTACATAATATTTCGTGATTCAATGTGAACATTATTAAATTAATCACATTATCACATTACAAAACCAATTTTAATATTTACTAAACAACACATTTTGTTCTTTTTAAATATGGCCGGCTGCCCCGTAGCGCATGCGCGCTTCGCATCTCATCGCAACGGAGTCATAGCTTTTCAGCCGAATAAAAAAAATATGAACTCAACATTTATATAGGTAATTAAAAGTGTTTATTTGTTGAAAACTGTTTATTTGTTGAGAATTAATAATTGTAGAAATTAGGATATTGTTTTATGCCCCATAACTAATTTTAAAATATATATGTTCATGATTTTCAGAGTAAAACCTTTTTTAACAAAAACTTAATAAAAAGTAAACCAGAGGAGTATTATCTTACTTAAGAAAATAAACTCGTTTGTGGGTATTTATAAGTTTAAGAAAAAAATACACCTCATAAATGACGCATTCTCATTGGTCAATTTAATTTGACATGCAGCAGACGATTAAGCTTTGATTGGTTAAATTGTCGTTTAAGCGGTCGAGAAAATTAGTCTAAAATATTTTCTAAAAAGTCGTATCTTACTATGAAATTCAAGTGTAGATACGAACGAACTGTTACCGTAAGGTCCAACATTGTTGTCGTGTTGGGAGCTAACATAGATATACAGTTTACAAATGAACATAAATAAGCAGTTTTGTGTACTGGATTCAGGTAATCTATAACCACATTTTCGAGCAGTGTCGTGAAAAGGTCCTTACCCTAAGAATAATTAGCATTACATTACCTTTCTTATAATTACATTATGAAAACAAGGAATCCATACAAGTTCGCAATAATGAAGAAGTTGGCGTTGTGTACGATCCCATTAAAGAAAACAGTAGGTACGTTTCTCTTTTATGATGGACGATAGGTTATAGGTTATAGCGGGCTAGTTTTCCGCAACTCGACGTCTTACAATGCGCCTATTTTGCGTGAAGGGTTGCTGGCACTACTCTTGCCAACCCAACTCTACCAGAAAGCCTAGCAGTCCCTTGATGTTGCCGACGACTTCTGGGAGTGACCTCGGAGACCCGAGGTGTTGTGCCCGGTATTTGGCCACACCAGGACATTCGAGAATGACGTGGGCGGCTGTCTCTTCGGCCTCCATGCAAGCTCTGCAAAGAGGACTGTCGGTAACACCTAGAGTGAATAAGTGCTTGTTTAGTAGGGCATGTCCAGTTATCGCTCCAGTTATGAGCCGGAGCTGCGGCCTCTTCAGCTGCCTCAGCTTGCGTGACAACCCGGGGTAGATTGTCGGAAGGGCCTCTCTGCTCTGCCTGCAGGTACCTAAGTTAGACCAGTATACTTGCTGTTCTATCTTCGTGTTTTTACGCACTGTGTTGCGCAGCCAGGCGAATGGCAGAGGTATGATTGGTTCGGGTCCCTCTGCTTCCATCTCCGAACCTCCTCTCGCCAGTTCGTCAGCTGCGTCGTTCCCACGCGAGTTGCTGTGTCCTTTGATCCACTGTAGAGTTATGCTATTATTATTACATACCTCTGACAATGCTCGGTGACATTCATGTATGAGTCCTGAGGTTACTGTGTAGCTCTGCAGGGCTTGTAAAACTGATCTGCTATCGGAGAGTATGCGGATGGGGTAGTCCTTTACCTTCCTCGCGATGATTGCATGGGCTGCCATTATGATACCCATACATTCTGCCTGGAAGACTGTGTTATGGGTTCCTAGTGGTGTAGAAATGTGTATGTTTAAGTCCTCTGAGAATACCCCAGAGCCAGTGCCTGACCTTGTTTTGGACCCGTCGGTGAAGATTCTTAACTCCCTTGGGTTAAGACCTTCGCCAGGTTCCTCGTGCAGTTGTATCTTATACTTTTTGTCGAAGACGAATTGCTTGGGTATCCTGTCAGTGACCGCTTCTATCAGCGGTTCCTTACCTATTGCCTCGTAGAGGATTTCGGTGTGCGGCACCCTAGCTGATCTCCAGAGGTTCAGTTTCCTAAGACGTATCGCCGTAGCTGCCGCCTCTTGTTTGACGAAAAGATGCAGCGGCGGCAGCCCCAGTATAGCTTCCAGGGCTGCAGTGGGTGTAGTCCTCATGCATCCCGTGGCCGCCATACAAACTAACCTCTGAAGTCGTTGTAGTTTAGCTTCGACGGTGGTTAGCTTGGTTCGTGGCCACCATACTACTGCACCGTAGCTTAATATTGGTCTGATGACTGCCTGGTATAGCCATAGTGTGATCTTAGGATTAAGACCCCAAGTTCTACCTACCATTCTACGGCACTGCCAGAACGCGACTGTAGCTTTGTCAATTTTGTTGTTTAGATGGTTGCTCCAATTCAACTTGCTATCAAGTATTACCCCTAGATACTTTACCTCAGTCGACAATTGGAGCTCTGTATTGAACAGTCTGGGCAGTCGGTAGGTGCCCAGATTACGTTTGTTGGTGAACATTACCAGTTCAGTCTTTTTTGGATTGACTGACAATTCGTTGTGGTTGCACCAGCGTTCCACGATGGCCAGTGCAGAGCGGGTGACGTCACATACCGTACCTGTGTGATTGCCGCTCGTCAGTATCACTATGTCGTCAGCATATCCTACTGTGTAATAGTGATTGTCATTTAGTGTGGCGATGAGGTCGTTCACCACCATGTTCCAAAGGAGTGGTGAGAGTACGCCTCCCTGGGGGCACCCCTTTGCCACCAGTGCCTGTTGTGTCTCGCCGGTTCCGAGTCGGATGACCCTCTTGCTCAGCATGTTGTTTATCCATTGTACCATAACATCATTAACACCGTGCCTTACCAATGCTGCTGTTATGCTGGTGAAGTTGGTCTTGTCGAAGGCTCCCTCAATATCTATGAAGGTGCCTAGGCACATAGACTTGTTCATAAAAGCCTCTTCTATTTTGAAAACTACGGCATGAAGAGCTGATTCTGTAGATTTGCCCTGGCTGTAGGCATGTTGGTTAGGGTGTAGGGGTACACTAGTTAATACCTTCTCCCTCAGCTCCCTGTCACATAACCTCTCAAGTGTTTTAAGCAGAAAAGAGGTTAAGCTGATTGGTCTGAATGATTTGGGATCCGAGTAGTCACTTTTACCTGGTTTGGGTATGAAGATGACTTTGACTTCTCTCCATCGTCTCGGTACGTACCTGTGAGCCAGACAGGCGGCCAGAACGATGGTCAGTATCTGGGTGAGTTCCTCTCCTCCCCACCTCAGCAGGGCTGGGAAGACTCCATCCAACCCTGGTGATTTGTATAAGTCAAAGCTATTTATAGCCCACTGTACTTTTTGTGGGCTGATTACCTCACATGCTTGTTGCCACTCCTCCTCCGTCGCAGTAGTCTCCTCATTCGTCCAGTTCACTAGCGGCGTTATTTCGCAGCCCGGAAAATGCGTCTGTACTAAGGTACGTTCCGCCTCCTCCGGTGAGCTGGTGAGTGTGTTGTCTGGCTTACGTAGGGATCCTAAGGTTGCAGTTGCCTGGTTGGAGAGTACCTTTCTTACCCTGTTTGCCTGCGTACATGTCTCAATGCTGGTACAAAAGTTCCGCCATGAGCACGTCTTTCTGTACCGGAGCCGTTGTTTGTACCTGGACTTGGTGGTCTTGTAGTTGTCCCAGTCTTGGTCTGTACCCGTGATGGACGATAATGAGGTACAAAACCACACAACAGTACTGTTTTCTTTAATAAGATCAAATCATACAACGCCAACCAAAGGACTATACTCGATGTTTGTTTGTTTCACCAAGACGGCGGTGTCTCAGACATTTAACACCTTGGCTTTGGCTCCGTGTAGGCCTCCCAGAGTTGTACCTGCTCTTTGACCGAACGGATCGCTCTCATCTAGAACAATCGAACAAAATGTACTAGCTCGGTCTTTTAGTACTGTAGTAAGTAAATGGCCCCCGTTCGGCTCGTACGATTTGTAAGTTAGAGCAGTTCAAAATTCGACATCTCGCTTACTCCCGCGTAGTTGCTATTGGCATGTGTGTTATTTCGTTCCTTTTTACTTATGCTCTGGAGCGGGGTGTCGAAGTGTCAGTGTCACTGCTCGCTCACGCTTAAC
The DNA here is from genome assembly GCA_905147355.2 of Apotomis turbidana. NCBI lineage: Eukaryota > Metazoa > Arthropoda > Insecta > Lepidoptera > Tortricidae > Apotomis > Apotomis turbidana. The sequence goes on along the minus strand of LR990292.1, from coordinate 20,613,535 downwards.
GCTGGCTCGGCGTTCAGTATCCTCACCATGAGTAAACGTGATCGTCCTCGCTAGCGACAGCTTGAACGATTTGTATGGAGAATAGTACAACGCCCCTTACTTTGTAGAACTATAATTTTATTCTCCATACAAATTGTTTACACAGTCGCTAGAGAGAACTGTCACTGTAAACTCATAGTAAGGGTATTCACCGCTCTGCATTTACTAAACGTTCCAAAGAGAGATAACGTTACGGAATAGTTCGATGTGTAGTACAGTAACGGGAATTGCGTCCTTCTAGTTCTTAGTACACGTACTACAATTCAATTTCAACGCGTATTTCGTTGACTCGACTAAAACTTTCGATCCCCCAGGATTTTCGGGATCCTCCACTATATAATAAATCCTGGGATTAGAAGCCTTAGACTCGACTGACACTGCACAGTGCGCTGCTGAGTCCACAACTGCTAGCAGTTAGTTCTAGCACTAACACAGTTAACACTCAAAGACACTTCATTTCACTATCCACCTTGCTTTTCCACTACTCTGTTCATCTTCCGGTCTCACTTTAATACTATCCTGCCAGGAACTTGGCCTGCTCATGTACCAATAAATCGAAAGTTCTAGACCTATAGCGCCCGTCTTGAATTGTTTTTAGTAGCTTGTGCTTTAATTAAATTTGAAGTACCTATATACACATTATTACGCCAGAATCTCATAGGAGTTTTGAGTTTCAAATAGCCTACTTGTTTCTAGTGACATGTAGAGGTAAGATTTGATCGTATTACAAGACTTCCTTCTTCTTCCCAATGTCAGAAGCCTCCTCCATGGTGTCAGGGAACTTGGCGCCCAGCGTCTCCGGGGTGACGAACACCAGACAGCCTGACACTAACGCGAAGCCTCCGAACAGCACGAACGGCAGCTCTTCGAACGTTGACGCGCCCTGAAACCGCAGAATATGAGTTCTGGTTGCTAGAGAGTATCCAAATCAACCGAGGTCGGGGCAAGGATATCTGTACTTTTCGATATTTTTATGGTTCCGTACACTAAGGGTAAAAACGGGACCCTATTAGTAAGCCACCGCTGGCCGTCCGTCTGTCCGTCTGTCACCAGGCTGTATCTTATGAACCGTGATAGCTAGACAGTTAAAATTTTCACAGATAATGTATTTCTGTTGCAGCTATAACAACAAATACTGAAAAACAGAATAAAATAAATATTTAAGGGGCTCCCATACAACAGGCGAGATCGGTAGCGTTAACTTTGCCCCTAATTTGTATCCGGTGCTATACATACAGGTGCAAACTTAATTTAAACCGGCCAGTTAAGATGGGATAATTGTTTTTACGGAACCCTCGGTGCGTGAGTCTGACTCGCACTTGGCCGGTTTTTCTTTATGTCAGTACACGTTACCTTGTTGGCGCGCTTGTCTGACTGACATTACCAGTTAGAGACAAAACGTTTTAAGGGCCTCTTTGCTATGCAGATGCACAAGGCGTTCTATAGACGCGCATTAGACGAGAAACCCTCAAAAGCGAGTCGTTAAAGCGCTGTCACATTGTAAGGACACGTTATTCAGGTCGTTTGTACATTTTGTCAAAAATTGACTGTCTTTAGATTCGTGACCAAACTAAATCAATCAAGCATTTATTATTAGGTAATAAATTATTCTGGCCTGCGGTCGCCACTCAAGAATCTTTCTGCTCCAACTGCCATCGGTTCTAGTCCACTGTCACTTAACTTTGGTGACTGTCTGGGCTTTACATACAACCTTGGTTCTCTTGCGTATCTCTTCTTCTCCACGTAATTATGCTAACAAGAGATGAGAAATAAAACTTTACTACAATAAAGCGTCATGTAAGTTTTATGAAGGTTGTTAGGTACTTACCATAGCAGGCGTAAGAGGGGCCAGAATCGAGCCAATCCTGCCGACCATAGATGAAAAGGCGAACAGGCTATGACGGTATTTGGTAGGGTATAGCTCTGTCGTGTACACGTACACCGCTGTCATCACCATCGCAATGGCGAACTTGCCAATCAGGTACACCGTCAGAGACAGGCCGTAGAGATCTGAATGTATCAACAATAAGCATCAATAATCAAATTGAGTTACTGTCAGAGTAAGTAGATTAAGAAACATAATAAAACACCTAATACAACAAAGCGCCTCTTGCTCAAGGCAATATAGAAAAAAGATCGAGGGATAACGTGGTAGGCAAAAATTTTAAAGAGATTCATTCAGAATTTAATAGACTAACTAGATAGTTTAAGATCATGGCATACAAGAAATAGGAGACGTTTGAAACAAGAACTCGTTGCATTTAACTCTGATAAAAGTGTAGTTATTTATTAAATAAATAAAAACGAAGAAACAAGGAGTAGGTATAGCTTACCGTTAGGCATAAAGATATACGCTGCTTGACAGGCTGCACACAACCAGAACGCGCAAATAAGCACAGGCTTCCTCCCAAATACTCCCATTAAAAACATTGATGTCCAATAGCCGGGGATCTCTACGGCAGCCACAGCAATATAGTTCAGATAACGATTGCCAGACATGTTGACTGAATTGATCGAGAGACCGTAGTACACGAAGCTCGCAACTCCCGACCGCCATTTTGTAAAAGAAATACCTCGTATCTCCCCCCTCCGCCACTCCCTTCAGTACAGTTTGCGATGGCGTTGTGACTGCACGTCAGTTTTGCGTAAATATTTAGGAAGAAAACGGGTGCTGAATAACAGGTATGTGTAATAAGGTTCTACGATTTTACTGATTGTGTATTCTTGATAGATATTTATCATATTTAAACACATTAGACTATTGAAAATGTCGTTTGGTTTATTTTCATAACTAGACAAAAACGCACCGGATATAGGACGTTAATACGCATTATCCAATAAATTCAAAGTAATAAATATAATAATTAAGAAAAACATCAAAAACCTTTGGACTTAGACCACGCCGGATAAACAACACAAAAATCAGATTGACTATGTACTGAGCAACTGCTCACAGCTCTTCACAAACATAGAAATTTTGAATAACAGAATATTCCACAGCGACCATACGTTAGTGAGAGGTACCGTTCAACTACAAAAAAACTAGAAGAAGTCGAGCGACATTCAGCGAACATAGAGTCGATCTATCGTGCGACAAAAATCAACAAGAATACCTCAGGACATTAAAGGAAAAAATAGAAAACATGCAGTGGGAAAATAGCGACGACATAGAGACCTTCTATTTTAAGTTAGAGACAGCCGTGAAACAAAGTCTTAAGGCTGCCACCTCGAAAAAAAGTAATAAAGAAATACTAACTGACGAAACTAAACAACAACTTAAAAGGCGGACTCTACTACAGTCGAAACCATCAAAAACTAAAGAAGAGAAAAAAGAACTAGCGAATCCCTATAAAACTACTAACAAATGTTAAAAAGGGACTATAGAAACTACAGAATGGAAGTGATCGAAAAAAACCTTGTCAGCACCGAAAGCCAAAAGGAAGCGTATAAATAACTAAATACAGAGAAAACATGGATACCCCCATTGAAAGCGCAAAAAGAAACAGGCAAAATACAAACACGAAAAGAGCTAATAAGCATTGCAACAGACTTCTACCGGGATCTTTACCACGAAGAACACAACGAAGAAAATGTAATACAAAACCACGAAACACAGCTTAATACACCTATTATACATTTTGACTACAGAGAAATTATAGAAAAAATTAAAAAATTTAAGAAGGATAAAAGCCCGGGCCATGACAATTTTCCAAACGAAGCTCTAAAAATTGGGCAGAAAATACTAATAGGTTCAATAATAACTTTTGGGCAGAAAACTCCAAGGAGCTGGGGAGTCTCAAATAATTTTATTGTACAAAAAGGGAGATACTTCCGATATAAACAACTATCGACCTATCAGTCTGCTGCCAACCTCATACAAACTGTTCTCTATGCGAGTAAAGTGATATCAAAAGTAAAATACATTACAGAAATTAAAAAGTATATAAACTCTTTATAAATAACCTAGGGTGCCGCCGGCGGTGCCCAGGCTGCCGGTGATTAGGGCTGCAGAGAGAGGAACCTTCTGACGATGCGTGCGGTGTCCAGGAGTACCACCTTTTGTATCTGGCCCTTGATCAAGCCATCTACCGAGAGTCTCTTAAGATGTTTGTCGAGACTCATCGCTACAAGGCCGTTCGCCGAAACGACTATTGGGACAATGATCGTCGAGTCAACATCCCACATGGCGGTCACCTCGTGAGCATGATTATTATAGAAGCGTTGTTTTGTTGTTTGAGAAAAGTTGTAGTTTATAACATTTTTAGCCCTATTTAGAGTTGAAAAAAAAAATGTATAATTATAATTTAGCTACCCACATTTTTGAAGCCAGAAGAGGCTTTTCTGTATAAAGTTTGATAAAAAAAAAATTGCAAGTTTTTTATTTTTTCTATCCACAATATACCTTGTTCAGATCAAAAGCCTATCCTCTATTTATACAGATTTTTATAGCAAAGCTCTTAACTCAACTTAATTAGCTTTCTAAAATTTTCAAGAAAAACTCGTAACTCCAAATTTTCCAGGTTCAGGTGATTACAAAAAAATAGGTTTTAGCAATCTGACGGCGAAATTTAACTTAACATTATGTAAAAAAAAGAACTAAGCAAGTCTTCATGCAAAATTTTTGGTAATCAAGTTTTTTGTGCCTCCTGTAAAATTTATTTGGTCAGATTGAGTTACGAGGTTTGCGATTTAGGCCGACGATATATATTTAGGTTTTCTTTGCTAAATACTTATTATACGGAATAAACATTAGTAGGTATATTACAATTTGACATGAGTCAACTAGCCTATTAGTAGAATCATCATTCGCTTGCCCTTATCCCATTAATTTAGGAAGTGGATTATACTTTTCCCCGATTTCTAGGTAGTAACATTCCTATTTCATGCTTTTATTGCGCGCAGTCGAAAATAAGTAGCAAAAACTAATTTTCCGCATGAATTTTGTCAATTTCGAGTAATTTTTGAAACAAAAATTATCAATGAAAAATTCAAACTGTCGGTTTCAAGTATATACCAATAAATCCCGAAAGCCCTGTTCTAGGTAGTAACATTAATAATATGTTAAGAAAGATGTTTGATCATAGAGAAAAATGTCTAAAACAATCAGCATTTTAAAAGGAATAAGGCCTCTTAACTTACAGATCTTATATTTATTTTATTAATAATAATGTCGGTTATTTTAAGGGCTACTAATAATCAGAATCTTGCTATTAATAATTCTGGCTACTAATAATCAGAATCTTGTAGAAATATCGTTATTTGCAGCAACGTTACCACAATCATCAGAACTCAACTGTCACTAGAATTTTTATCCTTTGCAGTTCGGATTGGCGTGTCAAGAATGGCTGCGATCTCTCGTCGGTTCCGTGCATATCTTTGGCACTCTGACCGCTATGCCAATCACAGGTTAGCTTTTTCCCTACACACCGATTTTGTAGTCATTTAACTGTACAATATTATAATCTCTTTTTATAGCGCATAACATTTTTTGTTTATCCCGGAATGCTGAATCCTGAATCTATGCATCTGGGGGCACGGTAGTGCCCCCGCCAAGACGAACAAAAAAGAGGCGTGGCACTACCTACCTTTTCTCGAACCGTTTCGTCTCATTTTCAAACCCTCATAGTTTCGTCCCAGTTAACACCAGAGCGCCCAAATTCACGGGTGCGTAACGATGGCTATAACAACTTTTGATATAATTTCAGTCGGTATAACGCGCATTTGATATAATTATTGAATGATATAACAACACTTAATATATCAACATTTGATATAATTATTGTTTCATATACTGATCATTTTATCGAATAACATTTAATATAACATTCTTTAAGTATAATGCATATTTCGTCTAATGAATTTATGGTATAACGTTTATTTTATCTAACGTTCAAATGGCATAACGTATAGGGTATAGAGAAATAGGGGGGCGGGGGCGGAAGCCAAACCAAAAGTTCACTTAGAAACGTAGGTTAGGTTAGGTTAGGATAGAAACAAAAAAAAAAAGGAAAAAAAGAGGAAAAAAAAAAGTGAACTGCATCCCCCAGAAAAAAATTACTGCAACCAGAAAAATAGCTTAGGTACGAGCACTACACAAATGTTGTTATACCAAATAAACATTATACCATATGAAATTATACCAAATGAACATTATACCATATGATGGTTATAGGAAATAAGTGTTATACCAAATGATAAGTATACGAAAATAGATATTTTGAAATTATACCAAACGTTTATTATATCTAATGAGTCATTATACCATATGAAATTATATCAAATATTGTTATATCAAACATACTTATAACTAACTAACTATTTTGGCTCAGTGACCCAAAGAGGATCTTGGCCTCCAAAACGAGAGTACGCCACTTGTCCCGATCCTGCGCAGTTTCTTGCCAGTTTTCGGCTTGAAGCTTACGCAGATCCACCTCCACCACGTCTCCCCAGCGGTACCTGGGACGACCAACCGGTCGTCGACCGGTTGGTTGCCCCAAGTATGCTCTTTTTGCCGCACGATCCTCTTCCATTCTTTGTAGGTGACCGAGCCAACGAAGTCTATGGGACTTTGTCTCTCCGATAATATTCGGCTCGGCCACCAGCTCCTCAATCTCGACGTTAGTTCGGATGCGCCACGTACCATCATTCCTTTTAGTAGGCCCCAGGATCTTCCGAAGTACTTTGCGTTCTGCTACCAGGAGCTGACTTTCCTCTTTAAGGGTCAGTGTCCAAGCTTCACAGCCATACATGAGGATAAGTGCAACGGACCGTCTGGCCCATTACGGTTTATATTTACGGTAACCTATGAAACAGCCAAGCCATACTTTTGAAACCAAGGTGTAGGGTTAGTAAAGTCAGGGATTAGGGGCTTGGCTTTTCCTGGGATCTGATAACTTTTTACAGCGAAAGCGTTATGAGCATGTAAGTCTTGGCCGCCAATTTTACATGAAATGTTTGGTGGGATCATAAATTACCAGATCTGTGCTACTGTTTTCGCTGAGTAGAGACAAATGTCGTGAATAATAGTTTTACATCGTATTTTGTCGGAAAAGTTCGTTTTAGCATGTTTTCTCTATCAACTTCAGAAAAAAGTTGAGATGGAAATATTAAAATGAGCTTACCCGACAAAATACGATGGAAAACTACTATTCACTACATCTGTTTTTTTTTCTTTTGATGGTTTATAAGCACCATGTCCATTCCAACAGATTGATGAAGTTGTGTGGTAACAGCAGTCCTATTATTTAGTGACGTCAAACTGCTTCCTTTACATTACGTAATATTATACCAATATGTTTTCCCTCTACTTGCAGGATTTGTCTCCGACCGCTGGGGACGGAGCGCTGCTCTAGCCATCGCAGCCTTCGTTCGTGGCTGCATCGGCTTGGTTCGTTCCTGGACCAATACTTACATCAGCTTCACCGTCTTGCACTTTCTCCAGGCTACCTTTGGTTTTGGAGCATTTTCTTGTGCTTATATATTAGGTGAGAAGGTAGTGGTAGAATACAAATAAAAAATAGTAGATTGTTAACCAAGGGTAGAAAGTTACCCATTGCACCCGAGATATTTCTGGCGCTCGAACGAAGTGAGAGCGCCAATAGTTCGAGGGTGAAATGGGTAATTTCACCCGAGTTAAACACTCTACTTTTCATTTCGACTGCGAGGAAAATAAAATACTACACTCACATATCATGAGTGAGTTAAATTAATGTCCATGTTCTTTTTAACCAATAATCAATAAAATACATGATATTTATATTTAATCTCGTGTTCCCGCTTTTTCTATTGCAAACTTTCATTATAATTATTTTTGATAGAAAAAAAAGTTAAAATATACGTACCGCCAATATAAAAAAAAAAAACAAATCCAATGGTTTCAATTTTGTTTTCTATATAAATGTATGATTCTATCAATAAAATGAGGGACAGAATTATATGTATGTATAATAAATATAAAAATACATATTTATATTTTATAATAATTGGATATAAATAAATATAATTATCTAACCTTTGGAGATTTTTTTTAATGGCCACTTACCACGGCCGACTAGATTGTACCTAATTGAGTTGGTCACGACGTGCATCTAGATGGCAATTGTCTTTGACTCCGTGGCAATTAAAAAAAAATACTTTCCACCCTAGGGATGGAAAAGCTATTTTCCACCCGGCTATCTCCTCATGAAAATGACACTTTCCGAACAGGAGAGATGAAAAGTAATTAACAATGTCATTCTTCATGTTTTCAAACTAGCTATCCGTAAAAATCTAATTCAAAATAGTTTAAGTACATAACAACACGGTAAATAAAGGCACAATATTAAAAAACTGAATTATTTGCAGTAATGGAGTTAGTGGGTCCAAAGTACCGCGTGGCATCTGGGGCAGTCATCAATACATCCTTCGCTGTGGGCAAGATTATCGCCGGGTTCTTGGCATGGGGTGTACCGCAGTGGCGTTGGTTTCACCGCGTCATCTACGGGCCAATGCTACTCACTATCGTCTATTTCTGGATAATGCCAGAGTCCATCCGCTGGTTCATGAGTAAAGGACGCTACGAAGAATCCGAAGCCGTCTTGGAGAAAGCCGTGAAAGCTAATGGAAAGACGCTCACAGACGAAACGAGGACAGAATTGAGGAAATCCGCAGAAGAAGAGAAGAAAAATAAAATCTTACTAGCGGAGCAAAGGTTGAATGAGCCATGGTTGATAGTCCAAGTGTTCAGAAATAAACCAATCTTGCTTCGCTGTCTGGTGTCACCGGTGTGGTGGGTGACGTACACCTTTGTGTATTACGGTTTGGCAGTTAACGCGATCATAATGTCGGGGAATCGGTACCTGAACTATGTGACTGTTGCAGCAATGGAGATTCCAGGCTATTGGACTGCGGTGCTGCTAGTACCCAGGGTTGGGAGAAAGCCTGTGCTCATTGGAGGATTTTGGTTGTGCGCTGCGTGCCAAATTACGTATATATTCATGCCTGATGGTAATTTGCACTTTATTTCTACTGTGTAATATCTGTTGCTTGCATCACATCAATAGATATAAATTAAACACCAACATATTTTCATCATGATATTCGTAAGTTAGGTTTTGTAACTTTCGCGTATCACAGTTGTTTTCCTGTATCTTAATAAATTACGAATATTTTACGTGATTTAACAATGGCAATATGTTTCTTACGGTGGTGGTCTCTGAGGCCTACTTACAGTACTTGCAGAATATTTTTTTTTAATTTGTTACTGCTGTCGGACATTGGAAGATTGGAACATACGACTATTGTTTTTTTTTTCAGGGTACGACGGACTGTCACTGGCAGTATACTTGATCGGAAACTACTGCATCGCTGGAGTGGTGACCGCGGTATACGTGTATACCTCGGAGCTGTACCCTACCAAGCACCGCCACAGCCTCTTTGCTTTCTCATCTATGATTGGTCGGCTGGGCTCCGTTGTGTCTCCTCTTACTCCTGCTATGGTAAGGAATCTTATGGGCTGGTCAAACTCTTAAATCAGTGTATAGAATATATCGGCTTGAACCCTTAAACAGCTAGAAATACTAATCCGTACTCAGGAGATCACACGTTTTCCTTATCTGTGAAATTCCGATATCCTTCATTGTCTTGAGACAAGACGATAGCTAATCTTGTAGCGGCCTTTACGTTTTATCGGTCATCGATTCTTTGATAAACGTAAATCGTTCTTCTTTAGACTGCTTCCATATAGACCTTATGTTAAGAACCTCAGTTTCTTGATTCACTGCTGTATTTTTTTTTACAGTGATGATGACACATCTCTTGTATCCTTTGTGACTGAATTCTATAACAAAATTGCACTAGGACGTGTCTATAACCCTTCGAGATTGGTATATATTGAAATGAAGGCGTCTTAGAGCAATTTTGGATTAAGATTAAGCTAATATATATATATTTTTTTACGTATAGTCGGGATATATGTGCGCCAGCGGGACAAGCTTACCATACCGAAATATCGAAATGTACAAATGTTATACTACCAACGCCATATTCCTTTTGCCAACTTGCATTTGCGTGGTTGTAAGATGAGTTAGTATCTACATATTAAAATACATACTTAACGGGCTTACTCACATATATTTCTCTTGTTCCGACTGACCGTAATGACATCAAATAAGTTTTAATCCCTGTTTTAATTCTGTTATAGGGTGCCTCGAGTGGCTGGGACGATTTACCCTTCGCACTATTTGCTGGCTTCGCCCTGCTCTCTGGAGCTCTGGCATTCTTGACACCAGAGACGTTGGGATCCAAACTTCCCGACACTATGGAGGAAGCGGCAGAAATCGGCAGAAAGGAGACTAAGTGATCTTGATGGTGTAACGATCTGTTCTAGAGAAATTGTGATTAGATATAAATATTAATTTAGGGGAAGGACTTTGTACATTATTTATTAACAATTATCAATAGAGATCTCCGCATTGTCTACTATCTCTGAATAAGAAGCTACGACGACGTGGCTGGTGCAGTTTGTAGTGCACCTACCTATTGAGCCGCCGGTCCTAGGTTCGAATCCTGGCCAGGGCAAATATTTGTGTGATGTTGTTCCTGGGTCATGGATGTTATCTATATATGTGTATTTATATATTAATGGACATCGTCATCTAGTACCCATAGTACATACTACATAGCTTTGCTTAGACTGGAACTGGTTCGATTTGTGTAAGATTGTCCCTAATTTTTTTTTTTAATAGCTTAATTTATGACCGATGATGTGTGCCAACTTCAAAAAACGGACGAGGTTCTCTGTTCATCGTGATGGTCTTGTAACGAAGGAATAAGGCCTTTTCAACCGACTTCAGAAAAGGAGGTATGGTGTGTATGTGTTATTGTATGTATGTTACGCGATTATTTCTCCAATAGCGGACCGCTTCTGAAAATTATTTTTTAGTTGAAAGAGTATATTCATGAGGTGGTCCCATTGTCATCATGTCGGGATCTGATGATGGGATCTCAAGAAAATCGAGTTAACCCTCAAATATTACAAGGACTTACAATGTTTTTCATGTATTTCATAATGTTATTCAGGTATTTGCGACTGCTAGTCATCCATCACCTCATTACGCGGAGGTAATGATGGAAGGTAAAACTCGTTAATGGTTAGGTGTTCGGAGTAAGGGGACAATTTTTGGAAAATAAAATTTCTCCTTGTTGAAGTCGGTTTTTTTTTGTAAAAATGTGATTAAGTATTAAATTTATTCCTTCATGCAACTGATGATAAATCCCCTAGGAATTAAAATTATAACTGTTACGTGTATCTGTATTTATGTAATCTGTATGATGGATGCCAAGGCGAGATATCTGTATGGGGTGGTATCTGTGGACACTTGAATAAAAGATGGCGATTCGTAAGGTTCGTGTTTCATTTATAATAATATATACTATATAAATAAACATGGTGTCAGAAGTGCGTGTGAAATAGAATAACCCAATAAGTGAAAATAATACTATTTACAAGAGAAAATGTCTCTAAATCAAAATAAAGCGGCGCCGCCGCCGCCGCCGCTCCCCCTGCCCACGTCGCAACCCCAGCCTCGTGGTCAGCAGCAACATCATTACCATAATATACAACAATTAGCCTTCGTGGGCTGCATGGAAAACAATTGGAAGATGTGGCTTCAAAAATTCGAAATTTTCTTACTTGCGGAGGATCTCGAAGATGCACCGGATCGGAGAAAAATTGCGCTACTGCTGCACAATATGGGTGAAAAGGGTGTGGAAATATACAATTCATTTACAAGTGGGGAAAAAGATGAAAAATACAAGGACGTCATCAAGAAATTCAACAACCATTTCATCCCTAAAGTAAACATAACAATGGAGAGGCATAAATTCTTCACGCGGGTTCAGGGACCCTCTGAAGCTTTCGATAGCTTTTTAACTGACCTACAAAATAAAAGTATGACATGCGAATTTAAAGACATGTGGGAGCAACTAATCCGTGATTTCCTTGTCATTGGGCTCAACAATATAAACATGAAGGAAAGACTGTTGAGAACAGAAGACCTCACATTGGAAAAAACTATTAATATGTGCAAGGCTGCTGAGCTGTCTCTAAGGCAGGTGACGGAGCTAACTACTGGTGACACACCTTCGTCAGTGCTCAATGTTAACAAAATAAATAATACGAAGGCGAAAAATTGTTATCGATGCGGGTTCAAGTGGGATCCCACACACAGATGTCCAGCAATAGGTGCTAAATGTCAAAAATGTGGAATCCGAAACCATTATGCTAAAGTATGCAGAAATAAGCAACTAGTGGCTACCTTAAAAGAAGACACAGTAGAACAAGACACTGAGGAGAGCTTCTTCATTGGTGCTGTCAACAAGTTGGAATGTGAGTGGGTTGAAAAAGTAGTTATCAATAATACAACTGTAGAAGTTAAATTAGACACTGGTGCTCAGGTGAACTGTATGTCCTATACAACTTACAAAATGCTTAACCTTAGTGAAAAGTATATTGTTAGAAAGCCTATCAAATTAGTGACACTCAATGATAAAAACATACCAGTGAGGGGTGTTTGTAATATAAAAACTTACCTGAATAATGGAAAATATGACAATGTTGAATTTGTTATTGTCAATTCTGATTGTATGACTATTCTTGGTCTTCCATCATGTATAAAACTCAAATTGGTCGCAAGGAATACAATTCATACTATAAAAAATTTTAATATTACAGAAACTCATACGATTATAGACACATATAAGGATCTGTTTGATGGTATTGGATGTTTTAAGAAACCTTTTAAAATTATTTTGCAGGAAACCGCAGTTCCCAGAGCCGATCCACCTCGCCGGGTCCCAATAGCACTTAAAGAAAGCCTTAAAAAGGAATTGGACAATATGGTGAAGCAGAATATTATTACAAAAAATGAGGATCCCGTCGAGTGGGTTAACTCTGTGGTCATAACTAAAAAAAAGAACAATAAGATCCGTGTATGTATTGATCCTCGTTATTTAAACAAATTTATTATACGTACACATAAACAATTACCAACAGTTGATGACAAATTAGATAAATTAGCAGGCTCTAAATATTTTACTAAGTTTGATTGTAATAGTGGGTTTTGGACAGTCCCTCTTGATCCTGAAAGTTCAAAACTGTGCACATTTTCCACACCATTTGGAAATTATTCATATAAAAGATTGCCGTTTGGTCTTTCTGTATCAACAGAGGCATTTCAGGAACGCATGGAAGAAACATTTAAAGATATTGACAATGTAGAATTTTACTGTGACGATTTAATCATATATGCTAACACTATAGAACAACACAATGATATATTATTAAAGGTCCTTAAAAGAGCACAAGAACATAATGTAAAATTTAATAAGGAAAAGTCGCAAGTGTTAAAGAAGGAAATCTCTTTTCTAGGCATGATTGTGAATGACCAAGGAATAAGACCAGACCCTCTTAAGATAATTGCGATTTCAGAAATAAAACACATTCATGATAGAAAGGAGTTGGAACGTTTTTTAGGAATGACCAATTATTTGTCTAAGTTCATTTGTAATTACTCGACTATTACAAGTCCTCTGCGGGAGCTTCTTAAAAAAGATATACTCTTTGAATGGCTTCCTGCTCATGAAATTGCCTTTACTAAACTAAAAGAAGCCTTAACAAATGCACCTACATTAAAATTGTTTGACAGTAATAAAAATATTGTTGTATCCGTAGACTGTAGCTCTGAAGGTGTCGGTGCTTGTCTTTTGCAAGATCGACAACCAATTGCATATGCATCTAAAGCGCTTACTGAATGTCAAAAAGGCTATGCTCAGGTAGAACGAGAAATGTTTGCAATAGTTTTTGGTTGTATTAAGTTCCATAAGTACATTTTAGGAAAACAAGTTTTAGTTGAGACAGATCATTCAGCATTGGAAATTTTATTCAAAAAACCACTAAGTTTAGTTCCCGTTAGGCTTCAAAGAATGATGCTTAAAGTACAAGGATATGACATTGTCGTTAAGTATGTACCTGGAAAAGAGATGTACATATCTGATTTTCTGAGCCGCTCGTATTTACCTAATAAAAATGATGAAACCAACCAGTTTGACCATGAATTTAACAAAGAAATTGTTTGTCATGTTGAGGTTGCTCTAGATTCATTGCCCATTTCCAGTAGTAAAAGACAACTAATTGGTATGAAAACTAACGAAGATGCTATTCTATCAGTTGTAAAAAAATACATCCATAATGGCTGGCCTAGTTCTAAGGACAATATTGATGACCTAGTAAAAAGTTTTTGGAGTTTTCGCAACGAGTTGACTATTATAGACCATATAATTTTAAGAAATAATTTAATTGTTATTCCAAATTCATTACAAAAAATGATGTTGGAAATAATTCATGAAGGGCGCCTAGGATTAAATAGGAGAGCAAAAAATATAATGTTTTGGCCTGGAATGTCATCTCAAATAAAAGAACTCTGTAATAATTGTCAAATATGTGCAATGTTTAGCAAAAATAACACAAAAGAACCAATCCAATTTCATGATGTACCTAAGTTACCATGGTTAAAATTAGGCACTGATCTTTTTGAATTTAATAAGCAGTATTATTTAGTTGTTGTAGATTACTATAGTAAATTTTTTGAAGTAGTACAACTAAATGACTTATCTTCAAAATCAGTGATAAATCACATTAAGTCTATGATAGCCAGACATGGATATCCCTTAGAAATCGTTAGTGACAATGGTCCACAGTACTGTAGTAAAGAATTTAAGGAATTTGCTAATACATTTGGCTTTAAGCACACAACCTCATCACCTGATTATCCAAAATCAAATGGCCTTGCCGAATCTGCAGTTAAAGTTATTAAATCACTATTCAGGAAATGCAAACAGGATAATACTGACCCATACATTGCCTTGTTAAATTTTAGAAGTAGCCCGAAAGAAAATAGCCCATCACCTGCTAATCTCCTGTTTAATCGTAACTTGAACAATCGATGTCCTGTGTCTGCCAACTATCTTAAACCACAAATTTATTCCCGAGATCCTATTATAGATAAGAAACAACAAGGTAGAATAGAACACAATTATAATAAAGATGCTAAAGTACTGAAAGAACTTAATACAGGCCAAGACATAATTTTCAAAAAAAAATTTACTGATCAAAACTGGCAGAGAGGAAAAATTGTAAGTAAAGCCAGTTTACCCCGTTCATATATTGTTGAAGATAATTATGGTAACAAATATAGAAGGAATAGGCAGCATTTGCGTATAAATAATGGTGCTCAAGTAGTACAGCATAATGTTGATCCAAATGTTATTAATTATGATGATGATGTATCATTTGATGGCACAGTGGAAAATGACTATAATCAAAATCTTGGTGATAAAAATATTGTATGTCACGGTAGCAGTAAAGTCATTAATAATAATGATAATGTGCAAATACAAAATGACTTGTATGTAACAAGATCTGGTCGAACAGTGAGACCGCCAGCAAGATTTATAGAGGATTAAATATTAAACAAGAAGGGGAATGTTACGTGTATCTGTATTTATGTAATCTGTATGATGGATGCCAAGGCGAGATATCTGTATGGGGTGGTATCTGTGGACACTTGAATAAAAGATGGCGATTCGTAAGGTTCGTGTTTCATTTATAATAATATATACTATATAAATAAACAATAACTGCCATTTATTTTTAGTAGGTAGGTATTTATTACTTTCTAAACACGTTTTCCTTAATACTTACCTATAGTTAATATCTTAATTAATAATAATTATAATGATTTAATAAATAACAAAAAAATAATTAATAATTAACAATAGATAAATAATTATAAGATCAATTAAACGAACTTCTAAAACGTTTTATAGAAATGATGGTATTATTTGTAATCCATACCATGTGTGAAGGTATACTTCTGTGTTTGTAAATTACTACATATATTGGGTTATTATTATTAAATAGTACATTGTTGTAGAGGCTGTAAAGTAAGCAATAGATGAACGAGTAAATTTCGAAGGCCGACCCGCAGGGGAGGCCTTCGATAATACGAGTTCATCTATTGTACTTTCAGCCGAGACTGAACAGAGTGCTTTTCACGACTACTGCGAGGAAATACATTAAAATACGAGTATTTTATATACTACTATGTAAACTAGGCGCCTTGTTGCAGCCTCATTTTTGTAAAAATTAGGGCTATTTTATACGTAAAGCTGATTGTGCCCCCGGATTCAAACGACGCAACGACGATTTTAAACCCATTTATTAAGAAATAACAAAAATATTAAAACTTACCTCACTTTCAACAAAATTTAAACATTTAGTCTAGGTTACACTTGGTTACACTCAGCTAAACAACTCAACTATACATTCTACACTGAAAGATCATTGTAACGTTAGGCGTCAATATTAATATACGTTCCTAATATTATTTATTCCGCGAGTCAATGAGAACATTATTAAATTAAGCACATCACAAAACCAATATTTAATATTTACTAAACAATACATTTGCTTTTTTAAAATATGGCGGCTGCCTTGTAGCGCATGCGCGCATCGTAATGGAGTCATGGTTTTTAAGCCGAATTAAAAAAATATTATGAACTCAATATATAATTATATAATTTTATGTGTTTATTTGTTGAAAACTGTTAATTTGTTGAAAAATAAGTAATTGCAGAAATTAGGAAATTGTTTTACGCCCCATTACTAATTTTAAAATATAAATGTTCATGATTTTCGGGGTAAAACCTTTTTAACGAAAACGTTTTAAAAAGTAAACCTGAGGAGTATTATCTTACTTAAGAAAATAAACTCCTTTGCGGGTATTTATAAGTTTAAGAGAAAAATACACCTCATAAATGACGCATTCTCATTGGTCAATTTAATTTGACATGCAGCAGATGATTAAGCTTTGATTGGTTAAATTGTCGTTTGAGCCGGCCGAGAAAATAACTCCGAAATATTTTCTAAAAAGTCGTATCTTACTATGAAATTCATGTGTAGATACGAACTGTGACCCTAAGGTGCTACATTGTTGTCGTGTTGGGAGCTAACATAGATATACAGTTTACAAATGAACATATAAGAGCTGTTTTGTGTACTGGATTCAGGTATTCTATAACCACATTTTCGAGCAGTGTCGTGAAATTGTTGTAGAGGCTGTAAAGTAAGCAATAGATTAACGAGTAAATTTCGAAGGCCGACCCGCAGGGGAGGCCTTCGATAGTACGAGTTAATCTATTGCACTTTCAGCCGAGACTTAACATTGTGCTTTTCACGACACGAGGCGATATATTATAATACGAGTTTTTCATATTGGTCATTAAACTCGGCGCCTTGTTGCAGCCTCATTGTTGTAAAAATCAGGGCTATTATAAACATATAAAGCTGATCGTGCCCCCAGATTCAAACGACATAAAGACGATTTTCAACCCACTTATGAAGAAATAACAAAAATATTCAAACTTACCTCACTTTCAACTTAATTTAGACATTTAAATATTTAGTCTAGGTTACACTCAGGCAAACAACCCTACGATACATTATACACTGAAGAGTCATTGTAACGGTACGCAATATTAACATACGTTCCTAATATTACATAATATTTCGTGATTCAATGTGAACATTATTAAATTAATCACATTATCACATTACAAAACCAATTTTAATATTTACTAAACAACACATTTTGTTCTTTTTAAATATGGCCGGCTGCCCCGTAGCGCATGCGCGCTTCGCATCTCATCGCAACGGAGTCATAGCTTTTCAGCCGAATAAAAAAAATATGAACTCAACATTTATATAGGTAATTAAAAGTGTTTATTTGTTGAAAACTGTTTATTTGTTGAGAATTAATAATTGTAGAAATTAGGATATTGTTTTATGCCCCATAACTAATTTTAAAATATATATGTTCATGATTTTCAGAGTAAAACCTTTTTTAACAAAAACTTAATAAAAAGTAAACCAGAGGAGTATTATCTTACTTAAGAAAATAAACTCGTTTGTGGGTATTTATAAGTTTAAGAAAAAAATACACCTCATAAATGACGCATTCTCATTGGTCAATTTAATTTGACATGCAGCAGACGATTAAGCTTTGATTGGTTAAATTGTCGTTTAAGCGGTCGAGAAAATTAGTCTAAAATATTTTCTAAAAAGTCGTATCTTACTATGAAATTCAAGTGTAGATACGAACGAACTGTTACCGTAAGGTCCAACATTGTTGTCGTGTTGGGAGCTAACATAGATATACAGTTTACAAATGAACATAAATAAGCAGTTTTGTGTACTGGATTCAGGTAATCTATAACCACATTTTCGAGCAGTGTCGTGAAAAGGTCCTTACCCTAAGAATAATTAGCATTACATTACCTTTCTTATAATTACATTATGAAAACAAGGAATCCATACAAGTTCGCAATAATGAAGAAGTTGGCGTTGTGTACGATCCCATTAAAGAAAACAGTAGGTACGTTTCTCTTTTATGATGGACGATAGGTTATAGGTTATAGCGGGCTAGTTTTCCGCAACTCGACGTCTTACAATGCGCCTATTTTGCGTGAAGGGTTGCTGGCACTACTCTTGCCAACCCAACTCTACCAGAAAGCCTAGCAGTCCCTTGATGTTGCCGACGACTTCTGGGAGTGACCTCGGAGACCCGAGGTGTTGTGCCCGGTATTTGGCCACACCAGGACATTCGAGAATGACGTGGGCGGCTGTCTCTTCGGCCTCCATGCAAGCTCTGCAAAGAGGACTGTCGGTAACACCTAGAGTGAATAAGTGCTTGTTTAGTAGGGCATGTCCAGTTATCGCTCCAGTTATGAGCCGGAGCTGCGGCCTCTTCAGCTGCCTCAGCTTGCGTGACAACCCGGGGTAGATTGTCGGAAGGGCCTCTCTGCTCTGCCTGCAGGTACCTAAGTTAGACCAGTATACTTGCTGTTCTATCTTCGTGTTTTTACGCACTGTGTTGCGCAGCCAGGCGAATGGCAGAGGTATGATTGGTTCGGGTCCCTCTGCTTCCATCTCCGAACCTCCTCTCGCCAGTTCGTCAGCTGCGTCGTTCCCACGCGAGTTGCTGTGTCCTTTGATCCACTGTAGAGTTATGCTATTATTATTACATACCTCTGACAATGCTCGGTGACATTCATGTATGAGTCCTGAGGTTACTGTGTAGCTCTGCAGGGCTTGTAAAACTGATCTGCTATCGGAGAGTATGCGGATGGGGTAGTCCTTTACCTTCCTCGCGATGATTGCATGGGCTGCCATTATGATACCCATACATTCTGCCTGGAAGACTGTGTTATGGGTTCCTAGTGGTGTAGAAATGTGTATGTTTAAGTCCTCTGAGAATACCCCAGAGCCAGTGCCTGACCTTGTTTTGGACCCGTCGGTGAAGATTCTTAACTCCCTTGGGTTAAGACCTTCGCCAGGTTCCTCGTGCAGTTGTATCTTATACTTTTTGTCGAAGACGAATTGCTTGGGTATCCTGTCAGTGACCGCTTCTATCAGCGGTTCCTTACCTATTGCCTCGTAGAGGATTTCGGTGTGCGGCACCCTAGCTGATCTCCAGAGGTTCAGTTTCCTAAGACGTATCGCCGTAGCTGCCGCCTCTTGTTTGACGAAAAGATGCAGCGGCGGCAGCCCCAGTATAGCTTCCAGGGCTGCAGTGGGTGTAGTCCTCATGCATCCCGTGGCCGCCATACAAACTAACCTCTGAAGTCGTTGTAGTTTAGCTTCGACGGTGGTTAGCTTGGTTCGTGGCCACCATACTACTGCACCGTAGCTTAATATTGGTCTGATGACTGCCTGGTATAGCCATAGTGTGATCTTAGGATTAAGACCCCAAGTTCTACCTACCATTCTACGGCACTGCCAGAACGCGACTGTAGCTTTGTCAATTTTGTTGTTTAGATGGTTGCTCCAATTCAACTTGCTATCAAGTATTACCCCTAGATACTTTACCTCAGTCGACAATTGGAGCTCTGTATTGAACAGTCTGGGCAGTCGGTAGGTGCCCAGATTACGTTTGTTGGTGAACATTACCAGTTCAGTCTTTTTTGGATTGACTGACAATTCGTTGTGGTTGCACCAGCGTTCCACGATGGCCAGTGCAGAGCGGGTGACGTCACATACCGTACCTGTGTGATTGCCGCTCGTCAGTATCACTATGTCGTCAGCATATCCTACTGTGTAATAGTGATTGTCATTTAGTGTGGCGATGAGGTCGTTCACCACCATGTTCCAAAGGAGTGGTGAGAGTACGCCTCCCTGGGGGCACCCCTTTGCCACCAGTGCCTGTTGTGTCTCGCCGGTTCCGAGTCGGATGACCCTCTTGCTCAGCATGTTGTTTATCCATTGTACCATAACATCATTAACACCGTGCCTTACCAATGCTGCTGTTATGCTGGTGAAGTTGGTCTTGTCGAAGGCTCCCTCAATATCTATGAAGGTGCCTAGGCACATAGACTTGTTCATAAAAGCCTCTTCTATTTTGAAAACTACGGCATGAAGAGCTGATTCTGTAGATTTGCCCTGGCTGTAGGCATGTTGGTTAGGGTGTAGGGGTACACTAGTTAATACCTTCTCCCTCAGCTCCCTGTCACATAACCTCTCAAGTGTTTTAAGCAGAAAAGAGGTTAAGCTGATTGGTCTGAATGATTTGGGATCCGAGTAGTCACTTTTACCTGGTTTGGGTATGAAGATGACTTTGACTTCTCTCCATCGTCTCGGTACGTACCTGTGAGCCAGACAGGCGGCCAGAACGATGGTCAGTATCTGGGTGAGTTCCTCTCCTCCCCACCTCAGCAGGGCTGGGAAGACTCCATCCAACCCTGGTGATTTGTATAAGTCAAAGCTATTTATAGCCCACTGTACTTTTTGTGGGCTGATTACCTCACATGCTTGTTGCCACTCCTCCTCCGTCGCAGTAGTCTCCTCATTCGTCCAGTTCACTAGCGGCGTTATTTCGCAGCCCGGAAAATGCGTCTGTACTAAGGTACGTTCCGCCTCCTCCGGTGAGCTGGTGAGTGTGTTGTCTGGCTTACGTAGGGATCCTAAGGTTGCAGTTGCCTGGTTGGAGAGTACCTTTCTTACCCTGTTTGCCTGCGTACATGTCTCAATGCTGGTACAAAAGTTCCGCCATGAGCACGTCTTTCTGTACCGGAGCCGTTGTTTGTACCTGGACTTGGTGGTCTTGTAGTTGTCCCAGTCTTGGTCTGTACCCGTGATGGACGATAATGAGGTACAAAACCACACAACAGTACTGTTTTCTTTAATAAGATCAAATCATACAACGCCAACCAAAGGACTATACTCGATGTTTGTTTGTTTCACCAAGACGGCGGTGTCTCAGACATTTAACACCTTGGCTTTGGCTCCGTGTAGGCCTCCCAGAGTTGTACCTGCTCTTTGACCGAACGGATCGCTCTCATCTAGAACAATCGAACAAAATGTACTAGCTCGGTCTTTTAGTACTGTAGTAAGTAAATGGCCCCCGTTCGGCTCGTACGATTTGTAAGTTAGAGCAGTTCAAAATTCGACATCTCGCTTACTCCCGCGTAGTTGCTATTGGCATGTGTGTTATTTCGTTCCTTTTTACTTATGCTCTGGAGCGGGGTGTCGAAGTGTCAGTGTCACTGCTCGCTCACGCTTAACGCTGGCTCGGCGTTCAGTATCCTCACCATGAGTAAACGTGATCGTCCTCGCTAGCGACAGCTTGAACGATTTGTATGGAGAATAGTACAACGCCCCTTACTTTGTAGAACTATAATTTTATTCTCCATACAAATTGTTTACACAGTCGCTAGAGAGAACTGTCACTGTAAACTCATAGTAAGGGTATTCACCGCTCTGCATTTACTAAACGTTCCAAAGAGAGATAACGTTACGGAATAGTTCGATGTGTAGTACAGTAACGGGAATTGCGTCCTTCTAGTTCTTAGTACACGTACTACAATTCAATTTCAACGCGTATTTCGTTGACTCGACTAAAACTTTCGATCCCCCAGGATTTTCGGGATCCTCCACTATATAATAAATCCTGGGATTAGAAGCCTTAGACTCGACTGACACTGCACAGTGCGCTGCTGAGTCCACAACTGCTAGCAGTTAGTTCTAGCACTAACACAGTTAACACTCAAAGACACTTCATTTCACTATCCACCTTGCTTTTCCACTACTCTGTTCATCTTCCGGTCTCACTTTAATACTATCCTGCCAGGAACTTGGCCTGCTCATGTACCAATAAATCGAAAGTTCTAGACCTATAGCGCCCGTCTTGAATTGTTTTTAGTAGCTTGTGCTTTAATTAAATTTGAAGTACCTATATACACATTATTACGCCAGAATCTCATAGGAGTTTTGAGTTTCAAATAGCCTACTTGTTTCTAGTGACATGTAGAGGTAAGATTTGATCGTATTACAAGACTTCCTTCTTCTTCCCAATGTCAGAAGCCTCCTCCATGGTGTCAGGGAACTTGGCGCCCAGCGTCTCCGGGGTGACGAACACCAGACAGCCTGACACTAACGCGAAGCCTCCGAACAGCACGAACGGCAGCTCTTCGAACGTTGACGCGCCCTGAAACCGCAGAATATGAGTTCTGGTTGCTAGAGAGTATCCAAATCAACCGAGGTCGGGGCAAGGATATCTGTACTTTTCGATATTTTTATGGTTCCGTACACTAAGGGTAAAAACGGGACCCTATTAGTAAGCCACCGCTGGCCGTCCGTCTGTCCGTCTGTCACCAGGCTGTATCTTATGAACCGTGATAGCTAGACAGTTAAAATTTTCACAGATAATGTATTTCTGTTGCAGCTATAACAACAAATACTGAAAAACAGAATAAAATAAATATTTAAGGGGCTCCCATACAACAGGCGAGATCGGTAGCGTTAACTTTGCCCCTAATTTGTATCCGGTGCTATACATACAGGTGCAAACTTAATTTAAACCGGCCAGTTAAGATGGGATAATTGTTTTTACGGAACCCTCGGTGCGTGAGTCTGACTCGCACTTGGCCGGTTTTTCTTTATGTCAGTACACGTTACCTTGTTGGCGCGCTTGTCTGACTGACATTACCAGTTAGAGACAAAACGTTTTAAGGGCCTCTTTGCTATGCAGATGCACAAGGCGTTCTATAGACGCGCATTAGACGAGAAACCCTCAAAAGCGAGTCGTTAAAGCGCTGTCACATTGTAAGGACACGTTATTCAGGTCGTTTGTACATTTTGTCAAAAATTGACTGTCTTTAGATTCGTGACCAAACTAAATCAATCAAGCATTTATTATTAGGTAATAAATTATTCTGGCCTGCGGTCGCCACTCAAGAATCTTTCTGCTCCAACTGCCATCGGTTCTAGTCCACTGTCACTTAACTTTGGTGACTGTCTGGGCTTTACATACAACCTTGGTTCTCTTGCGTATCTCTTCTTCTCCACGTAATTATGCTAACAAGAGATGAGAAATAAAACTTTACTACAATAAAGCGTCATGTAAGTTTTATGAAGGTTGTTAGGTACTTACCATAGCAGGCGTAAGAGGGGCCAGAATCGAGCCAATCCTGCCGACCATAGATGAAAAGGCGAACAGGCTATGACGGTATTTGGTAGGGTATAGCTCTGTCGTGTACACGTACACCGCTGTCATCACCATCGCAATGGCGAACTTGCCAATCAGGTACACCGTCAGAGACAGGCCGTAGAGATCTGAATGTATCAACAATAAGCATCAATAATCAAATTGAGTTACTGTCAGAGTAAGTAGATTAAGAAACATAATAAAACACCTAATACAACAAAGCGCCTCTTGCTCAAGGCAATATAGAAAAAAGATCGAGGGATAACGTGGTAGGCAAAAATTTTAAAGAGATTCATTCAGAATTTAATAGACTAACTAGATAGTTTAAGATCATGGCATACAAGAAATAGGAGACGTTTGAAACAAGAACTCGTTGCATTTAACTCTGATAAAAGTGTAGTTATTTATTAAATAAATAAAAACGAAGAAACAAGGAGTAGGTATAGCTTACCGTTAGGCATAAAGATATACGCTGCTTGACAGGCTGCACACAACCAGAACGCGCAAATAAGCACAGGCTTCCTCCCAAATACTCCCATTAAAAACATTGATGTCCAATAGCCGGGGATCTCTACGGCAGCCACAGCAATATAGTTCAGATAACGATTGCCAGACATGTTGACTGAATTGATCGAGAGACCGTAGTACACGAAGGTGTTGGTTACCCACCAAACTGGTGACACGATGCAGCGGATTAGTATCTGCTTATGTCTGAAAACCTGCACTATCAACCAAGGTTCGTTCGCCTTTTCTATTTCTTCCAAGGTTTTCTTTCTCTTTTCTTCTTCTGCTGATTCCCTTAAGGCTTCCAACGATTTGTCGGATAAGGTTTTTCCATTCACGCGGGCTGCCGTTTTAAGGACAGCCTCAGAATCTTCGTAGCGTCCCTTGCTCATGTACCAGCGGACGGATTCTGGCAAGAGCCAGAAGTAGAAGATTGTGATGAACATAGGGGCGTATATGACTTGGGTGAGACGTCGCCAGTCGTTGACGGCCCAGGCTAGGAGTCCAGCGCAGATGTTGCCAACTGAGAAGAAGGTATTCATGGACGCACCACCAGCTACGCGGACTTTAGGTCCCACCAGCTCCATCACTAATCATACAAAAAAAACATGAATATTAATAGTTGATTAAAATTATAAATACTTACGTATTTCCGTATCTATGTAATTCCGTAAAAATTAAAAAAAAAAATATTGCTTGTTTGAGACAATAGATTCTGTTTACATATACAACCCGCCACCATCACACTCAGTGCAAAATTTCAACGCGTGTTTCACTTTCCTAGAAATCATAATCAGGAGATTTTTTTTTTTTTTAATTTATTCATCAATATAAGCACATACTTTACACTGTGTTTAAAGTGCGCCAAACTGTGAAACAGTTTGTTGGCGTCGCGTTCTGTCACTACAATTATTGTGCACAGTGATGCTTACTTACTAACTACTTAACTTAACAAACATGCAATATGCAAACGAAGAATTAGTCGCCATACCAATGCAGATTCTATAGCGTTGAAATAGAGTATATATTTTTGTTGGTAGGTACGACACACGAAATTATTATGAGTGCAAGATACAAATTCGGAGGAGGTACCTACAATTAGTAATTATCATGTAGTATCTTTTTCAATTTTCTTTTTAAATTTCCAATTTTTAATTTTTCCTCGTCAAGCAATAAAGGGTATTTATTGTATATTTTAGGAGTAAGGTACTCTTTGGTTCTTTTAGCGTAATAATTTTTGGCAACCGGCTGCATCAATAATTTCCTTTTAGTGGACCTAGTACAGTGACGTTTTTTCTGCCTTTGTACCTTATACTCGTCACTATAATAAGTTTCTAGGATAATTAGGTATATAGTCTTACAATCTACAGGGAGAATTTTACAGATCGAAAACAGTGCGTCATAGTTTGTCCTATATTTTCTCTTTATGTCTTTGCCTACTAGATGTTTCATTAGTCTTATTTATCCTAAGCAGTCTGTTTTATCCTATCTAAATATGTCTTAAAAGTAACTCCATAGCAGCTCAGCCCATAACTCAGTAATGAGTCAGCGAGAGCATGGTAAACAATGTGCAGGGTGCGTTTATTTACTATTCTACTTAGATAATAAAATTGACCTAAAATTGACCTTAATTTATTGCAGACTTGATTAATGTGTAATTTCCAATTAAAATGTTTATCAATTATCAAGCCGAGATACCTAAAACTATCAACAGCCTCAAGTTGACTACAAGTGTAGTTATGTTTATTTTGGTGCAGGCAATTGTATGTGTGTCCTATGATATTAATATCGCTTGAGCTTACATTTTTTGCTTTTTTATTGTATGGTGAAAATATATGCATACACTTAGTTTTACTGATGTTTAAAATAATTCCATTGTCATGCGCCCACTTCGTTTTGTTTAAAAAATCCTCCTGCACCTTGTTTACCATGTCGGGCACATCCTCGCCGGCGAGCAGCAGGCACATATCGTCGGCATACATATACACTTGGCAGTGTTGGACAACATTCGACACACTGTTCACATGCATGATATAGCCAATCGGCCCGTACACCGACCCGGTTGGCACACCAAGGCTCACCTCTGCCAAAGAATATATATACTAACCTCTGCCTCGGAACCAGTCGTCCCATTTATCACGGTTCTTAAAGTTCGGTTCGTTAAATATTCATGGAACCACTGGTTCATGGGTCCCCTGATGCCACACTCCTCCATGGCCTGAAGCAGTTGATCATGGTCCAGCGTGTCGAATGCTTTTTTGAAGTCTATATATACCACGAGAACCTGCCGCCCGCCGCCGAGACTAGTGTTTACATAGTTCGAGAACCGGGTCAAGGCCGTTGCAGTACTGCGCCCCTTACGGAAGCCGTGCTGCGCCGGCGACAATACATTATGATGTTCCAGAAATGCACTTATTTGTCCTATTACAATTTTTTCCACAATCTTATTTATAACTGGTAGTATGGCAATTGGTCTATAATTTGTGTAACTCAAATGGCTGCCTTGTTTGAATATAGGTCTAATTAAGGATTTCTTTAATTGGTCGGGGTATACAACTTTTTCCATGCACGTTGCAGTTTGCCAATGTTATACTTATATCCGTTTTTACATATTTTATATCCTGTATCCTAATCTCATCGATGCCCGGCGCTTTCCGGCAACTCAAGTTGTCAATAATTTTCTCAACATAACTAGCACTAACTTTCCTGTACCTAAAAGAAACATCGGCCCTTTTTACATATAAATCACGGTTTAAATTTTTTTGGTTACAGTTATGTTTTATATCCAACACTTCCCGTGTGAACGTTTGCGAAAAATTACTACATATGTTTTGCACACTATCTGTTTTCCCCAAATATTTCATTAACGTACTATCTACATTTCCCTTAATTCTACCCATCCACCCATTAATGTTATTCCATATCTTCCTAAAGTCGCCCTCACACCTATTTATTTCGTTCTGCCTATACTCATTTTTGGCAGCATTTATAATTTTATTTACTCTATTTCTGAACCGGGTATATTCTAATCTAGAGGTCATACTTTTAGGATTAGATTTCCACGCTCTAAACAATTCATCTTTGCGCTGAATCATATTCTCCAGCTGTTTATTTACCCACGATTTAGATTTTCTCCGAGTTATTTGTTTAACTTCAATTAATGCCTGATTATAAATGCTGCCAAAAATTTGACACAGTTTTTCATACAGCATTAATGGACATTTTATAGTTGATAACTCAGCCCAGTTAATCAGTTTTAATTTTTCTGTTACTAGTTTGTCACATAGTGCATACCGCACCGACGAGGGTGCATTCGGGTCACAATCGCTTGACTCGAGGTCTAACCGCACCCCTATCATATGATGATCGGATAACTTGCACGTTAGCATATGCGCAGTGGCGCGCGTTAAACTGCTCCGGCGCAACCACGCGTGATCGATGCACGACGACTGCAGCCTTCCATCTACGATCGCCTCGCGTGTTATCTCGGTGGCTGGTATGGCACATTGTAGGCCGTGTCCACACAACATGGTTTTATATTTTGATAAAGTCGTATTCAAGTTGTTGCATAGTAAATCAAAATTCATATCGCCGATTAAAATAACATTATCAATAGGTGGAATTTGTTTTAAAATATTATTAATTTCTTGCAAAAAATTTAATTTTTTAGTTTTAGGTGGCCGATAGATATCATATGCATTTTCTTCCCAGCTACATAAAGCTTCCCATGCAGCATTTCCGACGCCGTAGTATCACTAATGTCAGCACTGAAGTCCAGACCATCCTTGGCATAAATAAGAATGCCACCTCCCCTACTTTCTTCTCTTGTATTCGAAAACAATTTGTACCCAGTTATTGGAAAAAAAGATAACTCCTCTTGCTTAATGTTCACTTCAGATAATAATATGAGGATGTCTATATTTTCATCACATCACATCACATCAGATGGTTTATTCACTTCTCGGGTGAACTCTGTACCTACTATTATAAAAATCAAACAACATCAAACAGTCCAGACTCATGACTTGCACACAGTATTTTATAATCTTATCTCATGTCGCTTCAAGACAGACAAAATGAGTAATAAATTAAAATAAAATAGGTGGAAAACTTAATCCAGATCTATTGCTAGATTATATATTGTTAGATTTGAACACGAGTTTGTTACATGCAAACTGTTAATCCATGTGAGAAATTGCAACTCATTGTTTAATCCGTATGGAAAATAACCGATACTATGTCAGGTTGTGACGGATCCAGGGTGACCAGTATAATTTAAACTTATCTTATCATTACTTTAAATTTTAAAGTAATGATAAAAGAAACAATATTGTGCTTGAGACGAATATTAATTAATAACATGTGAGAAGAGAGGAACTTATTTCAGCTCAGATAATAAAATAAAAACACATAAAGTTGCACTTTAGAAACACACAAGATAATGCACTTTTATTAAGAATCTGCAAAATGTAGATTTTTATTATATTTACACGTCCATTTATTTGGTGCGGAGAATCATAAGTCAAAGATCGTCGAGATAGTTCAATTAATTTTCAAATGATTTTAATTTAGAACTAGTACAAATCGATGCAAAAATGGCCAGGAATTACAGGTTGTGAAGCGACCTCGTTACAAAGGATTGTTTTCAAAGGAATATTTGCAGAATGATGTCCTTGACGGTATTTAAACTCCGGTATTTAAAAGCTCTCTACAAGAGCTTAACGACAAAGAATTTATAATCCGGTTTTAATATTTAATACTTATCTGGATAACCACATTGTTGGAATTCTATTCGGCTCAGGTGAATCCTATAGGCACCAAGCTAACCCAAGTACCGATATTGGATGAAGCAAATTGAAAACCGACTGGTAATTTGTTTTATGGAGTCATATTTTCTCATTAATATGAAACTCTTAAAATAAGTTTATAAATACTCCTAATTAAAGTCTGAAAAATCAAGTACAAAGGCAACTTAGTCATATTTAACAAATGTATTTAGTTTCTTACCCAGAATATAAGCGCACGAAAAGGCTCCGGAACCTAGCGAAGCTTCCAGGAACTGCAAGAAGGTGAAGCCTGCGTAAGTTTGGACCCAGGAGCGAATTATCCCGAGGAAGCCGCGACTGACTGCGTTGATGGCCAATGCTGTGCGTCGACCCCATCGATCTGACACGTACCCTGTGAAATAAGGAAAATCCTTCATCTCTGGCTAACCTTAGTAGGCACTGGCTACCCTCACTTCATCACTGACACGCCACGCCGTAGCGATGTCGTCAGCTGTCGCATCTAAATCAACTATTATTGGAATCTATGGAAGCTAAGTCACATGTTGATCTTTGTAGGTTGGTGACCACATTTTTAGGGTTCCGTAGTCAACTAGGAACCCTTATAGTTTCGCCATGTCCGTCTGTCCGTCTGTCCGTCCGCGGCTTAGCTCCGTAATCATTAGTACTAGAAAGCTGAAATTTGGTATGGGTATGTGTATGTATCACGCCGACAAAACGGTAAAATAAAAACTAAAAAAATATTTTTTTTGGGGTACTTCTCGAACACCTAAAGTGGAGGTGAATTTTTTTTTCGTTCCAACACTAGTGTGTGGGGTATCGTTGAATAGGTATTTTAAAAATAAGTTTCTGTCAAAAATGACATTTTAGTGGCAAGCTTTTATAGCCGACTGTACTTTTCCTTGGATAGCCATCAAATGCTCACTGGGACGATTCTAAAGAGCCCAAGCTCGGTAGGATTGCTTTTTCTATTAAAGAGTTCCTATGGCTACCTTCCGGCTCCATCATCAGATCAGCCCGATGGTAACATATTATTGTATTGTCATCAAAGTAAAGTAAGTATGCAAAATTTCAGCTCAATCGGTTAACGATATCTGCTTCAAAATTGAGTTGCAAGATTTCACCCGAACAAACATACTTAGATACATTCATACATACAATGCAAGTTAAATAAAAGCTTTTAATAATAGGGGTTTTCAAACATTATTTTTTGATTAAGTTAGCGGTTTTGTAAATAATCGCTTCGAAAATAAAAAAAATAGTGTCCCCCCCCCTCTATATTTTCAACCACGGGTCAAACAATTATGAAAAAAATCATGAACATGAGGCCTTATAAGAACTTTCAATACAATGAAAACTATATTGAACAAAATCAGCTAAGCCGTTTCTGAGTTATCGCAAACTTTCATAATTTTCTTAAAAGAACATAAATTGACTTCCAGAAGGTAATAAGTAACTATAGTTACTTTGGCGTTTACGACCTTTTTATAGAGCTTGAAATCTTTGTCGTAACTTAAGTCTATTGTGAAGGATGAGCAACTACGGAACCCTACACTGAGCGTGGCCCGACATGCTCTTGGCCGGTTTTGTAGCTGGAAACGCCGTCATTGGATCGTACCTACATAATTCTTACATCAGTTCATACTTTGCAGATTCATTGCAGATATTATTATTTCTCTGCAAATTCACGCATTCCTCATGAGGTTCTTCAAAGTTTTATACGATCTTGTTGATTTCTAAATGTTTATAATTCTAAGGCAAACATTTTTATGTATTTATTTGGGCAATTCTGAACGTTGATGATCCATATGGGTGGCTCCTAGTTTATTGTTGGGATTAATAAACACGTTTATACCTATTTTAAATTGAGCGACATTCACTTTTATGTGTGTGTGTGTGTGTGTGTGTAAACACTTTATTGTACACAAAACAAAAACACATTAAACAAAAAAACTAAACATGTACAAAGGCGAACTTATCCCTTTAAGGAGATTCCAGTTAACCTTTGAGTAAACGAGTGCTAAACACAAAAAATGTAAACAGTAGACAATCAAAGCAACATGTACAATACGAAGGAGGATAATTTAACAATAATACTTACACATGAAAATGCAAAAAACCAAAATAGAGATTTTATTTATTGAATAATGGGACAACTTATACCTATTACCTACCTGTGATGGGCAACGCAACAAGTGTGCCGAACGTATGCGCAGACCCGATGAATGATCTTTCCCATTCCTTGCATGCTAACTCGAACTGAAACACCACAATATCTCGTAAGGATAGTACCAAAAAATATTTTTTTATAAAATCATAGTCAAAAGAAAAATGGCGTGAAGTAAAGTAGCCCTGCAATGAACGGAAAAGGGGTTAACAAGAAAAAGAAGAAGTCTGGCCTTTGTGTACAATATCGATCTAAATAATAACAATTGATGATATAAATTCAACATACATGCAGCATGACGCAGTTGAAATTGGATGGAAGATAAAGGTTTTTATTTTATGATACTTAAATGAAAATCCTTCATAATACCACAATACTTCATGGAATTGTAAAACAATAAGTTACTCTCATTTATTTTTCTACAATGCATTGTTTTCCTTATCAAATGTTTATAAATAACTTATAAAAATAATGTATGTAAGTATTTATTTAAACTGTATTGAACAAAACAAAAGTCAGTACAAATGGCAAACTTAATGCCAAATAGCATTCTCTACTAGTCAGGGCAAAAGCAAAGATGCTTCAAGTGAAGTGAATGATATTTACTAAAGACTCATAGAAGTTTATAAATACTCTAAGAACGTCAAATATTTTTTTGAAGAAATACTTGCATCATAGACGATAGTGTCAGTATTTTCATAGACATACTCCTCACAATTGACGGTAATGCTGTTATCGAAGAGACTGGCAGGACATGTGTTGGAGGCTGCAGTAGAGGAGATATTGGCAAACCGCTGGCAGTTGTCAAAAGAAGAGCCAGACGCAGGGACCGCGTTCAGGATCCAAGAGGGAGAGAATTCTGCGGGTTGGTCGGCTGACTCACATTCGGGGATGAGGCATCTGAACAGAAGGACCAAGATGATGATGTAAACCATTGTTAAATTCGTCGGTTTAGATTGGTTAGTCGGTTCAAAGCGTGTCGGCCCCACATGGCCGTTTACTAATTTAAATCCGGTCAAGTTCTAAATATATTTGAGTGATAAAGGATTATGATCATGACATCCTCATATTCTTACTTTAAAAATCTAAACAATGAACCTTAGATTTTTGAATTTGTAAGAATATGAGTATATAATAATTTTCGCACTGCGATTGCAGCTAAATATTTTAGCAGAAAAGATTTTATATAAATTACATATCTGAATCAATCTAAAAAAATGTATCCTGTATTTGTGACTAAGATAAAGTATGCACAATACCTAAATAAACAATCATTCGTTGTCACGTTTAACATTATTAAAATAGGTATTTATACAAACCTGGTATTTATCCTGCCCGTCGTGAACACATACTCGCTTGAAGCGATACCACTGAATATAACAGCAATTGCTGCAAGCACTACAGTCCTAAACTGGAACCAACCGAACTGTCCAATCTCCTCCACCAAAATCTTGTCCAGATCTACAGCAGTCTTTGTTTCATCACCTTCTTCTATTTTAACGTCACCAGGAAGACCATTAAATTTTTCCTCCATTGTATCTCCAAGAACAACTTCTTTATCAATGTTTTGGGTTACCAATATTCTGACTGAGGCTTCTTCTTATTTCTAAAGATTCCAATTTATCCTCCTCTTTGGTTAGATTTGTTTTTTCTGTATTGATGTCCTTGAGCGCAAAGTAATATTTTTTACTGTCTTTTTTTTTCTTTCTTTATCTCTTCCTGCAGCAGACTGCGACGCATCACGTCACCACCGTGAATAGCCCACAATCAACGCGACTCTTTTTTTATTATAAAGTTGCCATTGATAAAGTGATATTGATTGGTATGTGGAGCAATAATTATTTATATGTATCGGCTATCTTTATGGCGTATGGCTATGTTTTAGGATTGCTAAATATTTTTTCATATAAAATATAAGTTCCTTACACGACTCAACCTGAGCGGTGTGCAAAATTTGATTTCATCATTAGAAAATAAATGATCTATGGGATGTGTTGGGATAAGTTGTTTTTATCCACAAATATATACAAACATTGCTTAAAATATTAATGCCTTAAGATATGCCCTAAGAATTGAACGAGCCTAAACTCGACCCCGTCGAGGGTTCCGTCGGTTTATTATAATGTTCCAATATGACTATTGACTACCCTCCAGCAGCCAAATCAAATCAGCTCCATGTCATAAACTATTGCACTGCCTAATTTTAATAACAAGGTTTGATTACAGGCTCACTGATAGTCATAAATAAACTACAACTAATTTAACATTTGTAAAAAACCTTTTCCATCACGTAGCCAGATAAAAAGAAACAAACCTACACAAACATATTTATTTGCTTTTAATATTATGTTTATCATTGTTAGATTACCGGTTTGACGACGATATTGCAGAATTCTTAATAACCTAAATCTCTATTAAGTCGGCAGCCGTAAGTTTTGGAGTTTAACCCAGATAAGCGTTTGCACAACAGTAGGACACTCCAACAGGCTTATTAAAAAATGGTATTTTGTATAGTTATTGCTATCTTCACATTACTCACAGACCGGAAAACTATGTACAGGTAACCACAGTTATACTAGTTTTTATAGTTGTTATTCTACTCGAATCAGTCTCTGCCACCGTCATCTTCAGAATTGTTTGTTCATTATTTAATAGCATTAGCAGCAGATTTTAACAGGTGCTGTAATGGCATGCATTAATTTAACCATAATAAAGTTATAAGCGTCTAAAAACTTCGCCCAAAAATTGATTCGTAGAAATATTACTGGCTAGGTTCTCACATAAAAAGAACCATAAATTTAAATTATTTCTAAGTAATAAATTTAGAAAGCTGACCGACGCTAGCGTTAACTAATAAATACTTAAACTCCTTTGTCTAATATTGCATGGAGATATCAAAAAAATTGCTTCCAATTTATTTGCCGAATCAATTCTTTATTTGCGAACAGTCAACTTTATAGTCGTAGTACAATCCTTACAAATCTCAGTCAATGTTAATCGGGAATCGAACCCGTAGATATAATAATTCCAAACGAAAACTTGAACACTTTCTATACTTATCTCAATGTCAGCTACTTTATATTTGTATTTAAATCACCACATGTTCAAACCCGAATATAAATACTAAATGTTAACTTGAAAAATATTTGAATGTTGATCAATGATACCGGAAATGGCCTTATTCAGCAGTAAACGTTTTCGATACACGGTGATGATGAGAATGCCCAAAAGTATAATATACGAGTATATCATTAATGAAACAATTTCTATGTCATCATGTTTCTTAAAGGCTCGCTACATATTTGCTACTAAACACTCGTTTTGTCTGCATTTCCTACGACACCTCTTAATATAGTACTTCCAATAATGCCCCCTTGGTCTAAGACAACACTGCTTGTTAAAATGATAATTATATTTTAAACTTTAACCTTTTCAAATTTAAAAATCATAAACTACACAGCTTTCAAAAACAAAACCTTATAACGACGCCAAGTATCTCATTTCATCAAACTTTTTCGTTATCTCCCAAACACTATTTACTGCTATATGCAAAATGCTCGTAAGTCGTACATATTAAATTCATGGCTCATACGTGTTATTTATTTTATAAGTATTAACAATATCCTGTCGCTCTGTAAAGTAACTAGTCAGCTACTGACTCATTAGACCTCTAAATTGTTTAAAGTACACTCATTTTATTTATTTATATAATAGCGCATCACATCACCGACTGTACTAGTTCAACAGTTTGCTATGACCCTGCTCTACGCATCTAAGTACTTGAAAAACGTGATCTCTATATTTTTTCTATTTTCTCTATTCCATTTCTATTGGGCATAAATGTCAAAGTTTGTGAAATAGTAAGTAAGTAAGTAATTAAACACTTTATTGTACACAAAAACAGTTAAAAAATACATCTATTACAATTAACATACAGGGTGTCCCTAAAACCAACGCCGAAATGAAGAGGGGTGATAGAACAGCTCATAAGCAACCATATTAAGTTAATTTGACCTTAATAAAAAGTTCATGGTTTTCGAGATATTTGCATTTAAAAAAAACTCGTGACTTTTGATGCCCTGCGTCAGTATGTCGATTGCCACCACTGCAAATTTAGGTATTTTTTAAATCTGTTTTTTGCAGGATGTTACTAAAAACATATCCTATCGAATGTAATTTCAATTTATTACATATCATGATGCTTTGTCGGTAAAAATAATAAAAAAAAACGAATAATAGCAATTTATTAAATTTAGCCAGCGGTTTTGATCGAGTTTCCTTTATAAAAAGTATTGTAAACTAACATGGCACACAACATGCAATTGGCATGTCAACGGGCCTCGAACCCAGCTGCATTTTCTATAACCATTAAGTCAGTATTTCATAGACCTTCTCTCATATATATGAAATTTATCAATGCCCAACACTCCTCGTAATGCCATAAAAATAAACACAATAACTGTAATATTTGTGACATAATTATACAAATCGACGAGAATCGAACTCGGCGTTTAGGTTTAATCAATAGCTCTCAATTTAAAGAAATAAAGAGAAAATCATTTATATTTCGTCAAGGAATCGAACCTCTCAGAATAACTGAATAACACCAAACATAATGACAACACAAGTTGAATGGAAAATGTGGTCACGGTTATTTGAAGTGGTTCCATTAATTAAATAGGTACCAGAATTTATAACATCAATTACCGTTTGATTGATATAAGTAGCCAAGTACTAAAAGGTACGTTAAATAGTGTAAGATAAACGAACTAGATTTCCAAATATTCATGACCAGAGATTAATAATGTACTTAGCTTTATACTGAGCTCTCCGCAGTTCACTGATTTTACTATATTAATACTTTATTACTTCACTCAATTAACACACAAGACAACAGAATAGACTGCTTGTTTCTGGTCGAAAGCCCCGTGTAGACCACCGCCGCCTCCAGCTCGTCCCCGAGAAGTCCTCCCCTTTCTCCTAGCCAATATTCAAACTCAACCCCTTTCCCTAACAACTAATTATAATTGTATTTATATAAAATTAAGCCTTAAACATAACTACATAAGACTCCGCGATGTATATCTCTCAGCGCGCGCGCATCCACCCCGGCGCTGCTGACTGCCCCCGCTTCTCCCTGGGCGTAGACGCGCTCCGTCCTTTTCTTAAATGATGCGCCATCTCGTTCCCTCACACAGGATCATTTCCTCTCGTTAGAAGGCTCGTGCTGTTCTTGTCAGAAGTACTGCCCCATCAAGATGTAGAAAAAATAATACCACGAACTATCTGAAAACATTTGTTTTTTGGAATGTAAATTGTGCTTTTATGAATGCGCCCTAGTCCTTTTGTTATAAAGTTGTTTGTTGGATACCAGAAGACAACACTTCAAACTCGTGCTTTTTAGACCTTCGGTTAATTGTTTTTAAAACATCCCAGTTACAATTTACGATTTGCACATGTGGAATTATTATATCTACGGGTTCGATTCCCGATTAACATTGACTGAGATTTGTAAGGATTGTACTACGACTATAAAGTTGACTGTTCGCAAATAAAGAATTGATTCGGCAACTAAATTGGAAGCAATTTTATGAATCAACTTTATTTTAGATGGGTTTTATTGATAGTAAGTACGTGCAGTGATAAATTATATTACAATCAGAGCGGTCATCAATATTTGCACTTTCCGTTTGGCACTGGTATTTAGAGCAGGTGGTGATAGCGTGTGTTGTTATTTGGTGAACGAGTAATACAGGGTGTAACCGACAGCGTACCGAAAACGAAAACCGTAGTTTTAGACCTCATGAACTGAAAACGAGTGTTCATTTTCTCGGAAAACTCAAGAATAAGATTTTCCAAAATAAATTATAAAACTCGACACGCAATGTATTGCGTCCAATTGACAACGTTTCATATTTTGCTAAAGTCCTAAATCGAAAACCATTCGTAGAATAACGTGTAAAGAGCGCAAAAAAATATTTTGGATTTTTTTCTGCCCATATTTTTCAAGAAATCTACAAAATATGTTAAACCGGAAGTATGACGTCATTGCTGGACTTGAGGGCTTAAGCCTCCAATGGAATGAAAAAAATCTCCCTTCCGGTTGTCACGTTTGAAAGTTTGTCAAATAATTGTCATCTATGTTACATTGTAGTCTATGATTGTCATTGAATAAAAAAATGAAATATTGCGCTCGAGCGAAAACTGAACAAAGACAAGTGTTCAGTTTTCGCTCGAGCGCAATATTTCATTTTATTATTGTTTTAACCCATTATACGACTCGGCTTTCCCACGGACATTGATTCTTATCCTTTTCCCGACTCGGCTATTCCACGGACATGGATTCTCATCCTTTTCACGACACGGCTATTCCACGGACTTTGATTCTGATCCCTTTTACGACTCGGCTATTCCACGGACTTAGAAAATAAAGAATTCTGAAGGACTCTTACAAGCTGACAGCTCAGACTTGAAACCCTCATGATGATGGAGTACACGAAAAGTTCTGATAAGTATAATTTAGCCGCCATAAGAGCTGCCAAAGCCTCACAATCTTCACGCAACACTTACGTCGATAACGCAGTCGGATATGTGGCGGTACGCAGAGAAGCAAATCATTGTTTCGTTCAATGCCGTATGACTCCGGAGCACCGCGTCAAGAATAAGTTGTACAAGATCACATATGAAATTGATGAAACTGAAGAAACCGTTATAGACGTACATTGTCGGATGGCGGCTGTAAACATGATCTGTGCTGTGTTTTCTCATGTGCATACCTGGGATAACTCGGGGCATCTATACAAAAATATATCGAAGTTACTGTGAAGATATAAATGTTTTGGAACATATTATTACCTATATTTTTCTTTTCAGCTTAAAATAAAAACAATAAAACGTCTATTATTCGTTTATTTTAAAATAGTTTTCATAGTAAGTGTACAATCAATATTTTTCCCCATATTCGTTGGTATAAAAATATTGCCGTCTAGATGAAAATATCCGCCTGCAACACCATTCTCGTGTATTTTCACGAGGAACTGTAAAAAAAATCTTTGCAGGATACGAAGATGAGTTATTTTTGCAAGTTTTTAAAAAACAATATTTTTTGTTTTCACGACAGACCACACGACAGTACTCGGCGCGGACTTGGATTCCACCCTTATGTTGTCGATATACCACTGATTCGTACGAAACGCTTTGCGTCTACTTTCCTTATGAGGACAGCTAAGGAATGGAACTCTCTTCCTGCGCACCTGTTTCCTGAAAAATATTTTGAATAAAAAAAAAAACAGACATTTATTATTATCAAATTATTTTGTACTGGCGAAAATAATATTTAAAAAAGAAAAGAAAAAAAAAAGAAAAACATTTATTCGGGGACAAACACAATAACAAAGATAAATAGTGCAAAAAAAGAAAATAATAAAAATCTATAAACTAAGGTACTTTAAATTATGCTTGCCTCGAAATGGTCCCACCTCAGCGTAATGCTAGCTCCCGAGAGAGCCAACGCTGATCTTCCGGTGGGACCATAGGTGGCGCCACGGCACGGCACACACGAAATACTGATCGCGTTCAGGTAGGATTTAACCTGAACGCAACGACAATCAAACGCTGTCACTGACGTCACTGTCAAGTCAATAATTGCAGTTCAATTTAGGTTATCATAATTCATAACCAACAAAATTTGAAATTTAGGTTACTTTTATATGTACTTAAAAGTTAAAACAGCACAGAATTCTTTATTATTATTAAGATTAATTATTATTTTAACATTTATACTAAAAATAGACACACATGGGTCGGAGTATAGCAAAAGGGGCCCTATTTTAGGACAGAAAATTTTTGAATTGTTTTTTTTGCTGTTTTTGGGCTTAAATTAGATTGAATCTTGTATATAACGCTAAAATAAGCATATTTTATTCTTTAAACTTTTTCTCTCAGATCGATATTTACCGAAATATTGGGGTTCAAAGGGGGCCCTATTTTAGGACAAAATTTTTGAATTGATTTTTTTTTGCTGTTTTTGGGCTTAAATTACATTGAATCTTGTAGATTACGCTAAAAAAAACATATTTTTTTCTTTAAACTTTTTCACTCAGAGTAATATTTACCGAGATAAAGGGGTTAAAAAAAAACTTTAATTTTTTCGCATTTTCAGGCTTAAATTAGATTTTAAGGTCGTTCGAATATGTATTTGCAAAACTGTTTTACGGGATATAAAAAAAAAAAAACTAACCTAACCTAACCCGGCCGAGTCGGATCTTAGTGTGCAGTGCGAGGATAATTAGTGTACAAGTCAGTATTTGGCAAGGCCCATTTTCAGCAAGCAGTTTTACCTTAAAACCTCAATATCTCGGTAATTATTAAGTTTAGAGAAAAGTTGCCCATACAAAACATGCTTATTTTAGCGTCATCTATACGATAGCATCATAAAAAATAAGTGTTATAATGACATACCACAATCAAAAATTTTCTAAGTCCCGCGCCCCTTTGAACCCCAATATTTCGGTAAATATCGATCTGAGAGAAAAAGTTTAAAGAATAAAATATGCTTATTGTAGCGTAATATACAAGATTCAATCTAATTTAAGCCCAAACAAACAAAAAAAAAATTTTTGGTCGTAAATTTTCTAAGTCCTAAAAATAGGGCCCCTTTTGCTATACCCCAACCCACACATGGGCGAAATAAACAAGCGAAACCATAAAATAACACAGTGAAAAACAGAGCAACAAATAAAAAGAAATAAGACCAACACACAAATGGTACATCAAAGTAAGTGCATAATTTTTACTTACAACTACTTAAGGCGCTGTTTAAAAGCAGCTTGTATCCAGTCTCAAAGTTTCCTGTTTAAGTTGATGTTCGTACATGAATTTTTTAAGCTTTATTTTAAAAATTGCATAATGTTGCAGGTTCCTAATTGGCGGTGGAATATTATTCCAGCATTTCGTGGCGACGTATCGGAAACTACCTTTAAAAGCAGCTGAAGCGTGTTGCGGAGTCATCAGCTGTAAGCTACATTGGCGGGTTCCACGAGTTCTGTGATTGGAGAACCATGACAACTTCTCATATTTCGTATCGAGTTGTTCAGATCATTAATCTGTCGTAATTTGTCACTCATCAAGTCATCAACAACGAAACTCAAACATCTATTCAATTCAAAAAATAGATACGCACACTCAAAAGTTTCGATTACTCTACGCAAATTGATGCTAATAAGGTTTGGTTTTATATAAATGTACATTCGATAAATCAACAAAATTAACCAAGTAGGATTAGACATAATGTAGATTTGTTATAAAAGTCATGTGCGTGTATGGCAGTTTTAAGATAAATTTAAGAACGTCTGTGACAAGCGTAAGTTGTCATGGCTATCTTTTTTTTGACTGGCAACACGTCGCCCCAGCTCTGACAACATTTTTGTCGCTTACGATCTATTAGAATGAGCAACTATAAAGTTGGGCTTTTTGCTTCAAAATGGAGGCTTTCGAGGAAAATAAAAAATACGTGTAACTTAAAAAAAAAAACCCTCTTTCGGACTGTATATTAAAAAGGATATGTAAAAAAATGAAACGTTGTCAATTCTCTCGGGTGCAGACGCGCGGGGAGGGGAGCGCACTGGCCTGGTGGATCAATGACCGGCCAGTACCGTTATCTGTCCCAACTCCCACTCCACGCGCTTTGTGTTGTACCGTAAAGCTTACATAATACTGTTTGTGATACATTGTGTGTTTTGCGGAAAATGCAATTTTCATGCGATTTTTCATGAAAAATTGTTATCAGTAGAGTTCGATTAACGAAAAAATAAAGAAAAAATTAAAACTCGCGAGGAAAATTTGTGAAAATTTCTCAAAGACACTGCCACTACAACTACAATGGTGTGTGAAATTGGTATCATACTTAATTACTAAGTATGGCTTATTTATGTGTTTAAGTGTTGGAAATCTCATTCGTTCAACAGATTATAAAACCGTGTGGTTATAATTCCCTAACATCCTTTATTGTCTAGGATCTGATTGTATTTGGGTTATTGATTAATATTGGATTGGTTATAATAATAATAATAATACAATACTTTATTGCACACCAATAAAAGTTTACAAAAGGAAACAAGACAAATACAATTTATAAATAACGGTAGACAACAGGCGGTCTTATCGCTAAAAAGCGATCTCTTCCAGACAACCTTTGGGTAGTGAAATTAGTGGTTATAATTAATTAATTTAGTATAAAACACGAGCATCAAGGGTTTTTCTTTAGCCAGCTTTGTTTTCTCTTGGTTTATTGATTTGTTTGGCTCTAGGAACTAAATGCAGGCCTTGGATAAGATAAAATTATCTATCTTATTCGAGAATTTAGTCAAAGTTTCGATTAAATACCATTATTACAAATCAACTGGAGTTATGGTACCTACAATAAATATAATTTTAACTCCTCTCTGAATTTTATTTATAGAATTATTTAGGTTCCCTTTTATTACTAAATTCTGGTAAGCAGCGTACTCGTGAGTATGCTTTCGCTTCGACTATTTGTCATTAAACTTCAGGTTTAACTTCATCATTCAAATTAGTAGGTAGGGTTTGATCGGTAGCTATCAGATACCGTCACAGTGCTAAACATTAAATCCTATGTACATATATTCTTGCATGCATGCCACTGAGCTCGTTTTTCAGCTGGCCTACAAGTGTCGTCGCTTCTCCTTATTACACTTGTATACGGTCGCGAAGTGCTCATAACACAAGTCTACCAGAACTTATTGTGGGACTAAATAAATTGGCGTTGTCCGATTACATATAAGTTTCATATAAGTTTATATTCATATAAAGAAATATATACTCTCAGATGCAACGCAGGCTTTCATTTTGCAAGAACTCCAGAGGTCCACTGGAAACTTTAAATTAGATTCTTTCATAAAAAGACTACTACAAAGTTTGCTATCCGAAATAAGTGTCATGTCATATATGTACATATTATAAATTTATTAAAGGACTGATCGAAGTCGTTACGCACAAAATAACCAGGTATCTTATAGCACTATTCAGTTCATTTCATATCACAGATGTATTTATTAATTACATGCAAGGAATTCCGTACAACAAATAAAGGTAAAAAATAACAGGATAAAAAATACTTAAAGTAATTTATAAATATATACAAGTATGATGGAGACTAACCTAACTTAAACTTATCTAACCTAAAAGAGCCCGCCCTGCATTATACCCGGCTCAAAGGTCCCCATAATACCAGCAGCGTTGCCCCGCTGAATGGCTATGGACACCTGCTGAACCAGATAG
Source organism: Apotomis turbidana (assembly GCA_905147355.2). NCBI lineage: Eukaryota > Metazoa > Arthropoda > Insecta > Lepidoptera > Tortricidae > Apotomis > Apotomis turbidana. The sequence continues at coordinate 20,571,167 of LR990292.1, read as the reverse complement.
GAGCCAGAGCGGGGATCGCAGCCCCTGTCCCTTAGTCGTCGTCCAAGCTCCCTAAACAGATTGCGGGCTTCAAGACTCCATGGTCCTGCTGTCTCCACAGCGACTGGTACAAACTCGTATGCTGGCTCTAGAGCGGAGTACTTGGTGTGTTTTAATTTCGCAGCATTTTCCGCCGCGGAGCCAGCATACCGACAAGTTTGTCTCAAATGGGATGCAGCAAATGTACTGACACAAGTTGCATCCCATAGGAGGCAGCGTCCTCTGCGCCAAGGTATAAGGGTTAGGCCATCCGGTCTCTTACCGTCTGTGCGGCTTAAACCTGGTGGCTCCAAAATACAAGGCACATTAACTGAAACCATGGCGCGACGGATGATTTCATTAATTGAGTGGTGCCTTGGGAACCGACCGGCACACCGTTGACAGCTGAGGCCGTGATGGCCATTTTCTTCTACCGTTACTCCACAGCGACAACGATGAGCTTCGCATACTTTTGCGCCTAACCTGAGCGCTGCGGCTATCCTTAAAGTATCGTTGTCTAACAGGGTGCCAAGTTGAGGCGACGGCAAGGCGTGCAACCATGCCCCTGACTCTGGTCGTACGATTGCCTTAAGGCGTGCCAAGTCAGCCTCCAGAGCACTTTCCACGAGGGAATCGTAAATATGTTTGCTAAATATGTCATCCCACTGCCTTTGGATGATAGGGTTTTCGGGTAGCTCGCCGTCTGGGAAAACCATGGACCATTTTGTCAGAGCCTCCGTCATAAAAGGAACTGAAACGTTGCCACCGTCAGAGCATAATATACGAGTGACAAGATCTCCTGTTCCGTGTGACGACGCAAGATAAGCAACAATCCCGACATCCTGAACGCGACGAATGCCTAGCCCTCCAAATCGTATGGGAAGTGTAGCCTGAACCCACTGTGACTGACTTAACCCCACATTTAATATCATCTCTAAAGTAAATTTTAGTTCTAGGTCAATTTCTTTTACTTCATCCATATATAACCAGAGTGGAGTAGTTCTGAGGATATAGGTCATCCGGGGTGTAGCAAAACAATTTCGTAATAAGGTTATTGAGACATGGGATGACATTTTAGAAAGGTGTTCACGAACTCCGACTAAAGCATCTTTTTTTAACTGCAGAGCAGCCTTGACTCCTTCAGGGAATATAGGAGCACCTAGTAAGGAAAAAGTTTCTTTGTTTATGGGCCTAATCCCCGGTAAAAGCTGTTTTAATTCTGTCAATGAAGAGTCTGAAATAGGACCGCAACTATAAAGCTCGCACTTGGTTGGGTTAACGTCTAAACCCACCTCTTTCAAAACAGGGATGAGTCTCTTCAGGTCCTCTATCACTGTTTCTGGTCTTCCGCCGATTGTACCATCGTCAAGGTACCACACATTGAGAGGCGAGCTCAATGTAACGATAGCCTTTTGTATTGACAGACAGAAAACTAGAGGACCTAAAGGATCACCCTGTTGAGCTCCAACTTGCGATGATATTAGGTTCTCTTTGAGGTATAAATTGGTGCTACCAGAATAACATTGATACAAAAAGGGGTAGAGAGACGGCACGTTATCTAAAACCTCGTTTAGCAAGATATCTCTTTCAACGCTGTTAAAAGCATTTTTTAAATCTAGCTTTAAAACGACTGAATTTGAATTATTATGTGTCATAACAAATGAACGGGTGGCGTGTATTGCCGCCTCGCAGCCCCTTGTTGTGCCAAAGCCAATCTGTTGCGGTTGAAGGTGCTCTGACATTGAATGCCTGACTGCGTGGCAACCTAGCTTTCCAACCAGGCGGCGAATGGTATTGCCCACGGCTATAGGCCTTACGCCGCCGTCCTTCTTTGAAAGGGCACATAGGGATGCGCCGTATAAGAAAGGTCGCACCTCCAAATTAAGCATACCCTTTAGTAAAAAATTGCATAAATTTGCAAGGGATTCTAAGAGGCGGGGACCATTACTTCCTGTAGAAGGGGAGATCAGCTCTTTCAGGTGTTGCGGGCGTAAACCGTCAAGTCCCGATGCAGAGCCATTATAGAATGACCCTATCGCATGGGCTACCTCTGTAGGAGTTACTGTGAGAAAGACATTATTTCGGTCTGGTTCTGGGGGAAACAAAAGTGGTCTAGAGGGAGATGGATGCTTATCTTTTAAGGAGCTCAGAGTACTATCGTTATAAGGCGCAAGCGAAGCATCAGAAAGCAGACGACGAACGGCACCCCTTAGATCACCGTCATGTACTTTCGCCTCAATTGCACGATATATACTATTGTTTTTAAAGGTTAAAGGATCTTCGGGATAGTATAGACTACTGTTTATAATGTTTTCTTTTACCTTAGAAGTTAGTGATCGGTCTGTCTTATTTTCGGGCACTCTTAGGGCCGTATACGAAAAGGAAAGTAAGGCGAACCAATCCTCAGCACTGTTAGTACGTAAACAGTCGCCTATTACGTCGCACAGTTTACCTGCGGCGAGATTCCGTGCTCCCTTCGGTATGTGCCTTAGAACAGGTACGTTGGATTTCAGGCGGGGCAGATCCTCTAACTTTACCACTTGATGGCTTTGCGACGTATGTGGCACAGAGCTCGGTGCCGCTTGTGATGCGGTGTTGATATTAAGGACATCTTTGTGCACGCGACTAATGTGAACACTGAGACCGCGGGGCGCTATGTATTGTTTTTGTGATCCTGGACAGTATGGGCATGCAGCTCTACAAGGACTGCTCATAATAATCGCCGCAGTGGGAATTACATCATAAAACACTAAAAAATTACCTAGATAACAATAATAATATAATAACAAACTGAAACGTCTATAGAAACTTCAAAGTCAAACTGGATGTCATTCACTTCGGGGCGCAGCCCCCGGCGCACACGAGACCTACTTCCAATTTTTCTACAATATCGGGCGGGTGGCCTGACACTGGTGGACCGCGTCGGAGCCGTTGAAAGTGTCTTGTTAGGCTATGTTTGAACCTTCTGATTTGGTCAGGCGGATATATAAGTTCGAAATGACTTAAGTATGTTCGAAATGATTTATGTAATTTTACACTGCTTCTTAAATTTGACTTGTAATCGCCACGTCTGTGTTCATTTTTTTCAAAGATTATATTGTATTTTTTTATGTACATATTGTTTATCAAAAGTGCGAGAGAGGAAATTACATTACATGAAAATTCTGAATTTCAAATTCTGTAGTTGGTTTTTTTTTTTACTGTAACAGGTCACGTAAAGTTTCACTTTGCAGCGTATTTCGGTGTATACTATGTTTGTATATGTTACGCATAAATGGGTCATTGTCAGACTAGGTGCGCGTCTTTCCGGTGGACTTTTGCGAAATTAAGAATTCCAGGGCCTAATTTTCTCATTAAATGCCTGTGAGAATAAAGAACGTTCCCTCTTCTATAATCCAATGTAATAGCAACGTAACCTAGATTCATACAAGCTCTTAACTTTTGACCACCGAAGGGACAAATTTTGTTTTTTGAACTGACAATGACCCAAATGCTTTTAGGTTTAGTTAAATTCAAAACAGTGGAATTGAAATAAGGGACAAAAATAATTATTAATCATATTTTAATCTATAATCAAAGCTTAACATTCGACTGACAAGATCACGAGTATTTGTAATTAAAATTGCTTATATTATTTTGTATTCATTTTAAACCAGCAGCATAATTCAAGCAGAATTCCAATATATATTTAATCTTGACAACAATAAAAACACTTACAATAAAACTATACATACCTAAAAATAATACCAAACTAGTACATAATAAAGTTAAACTACTTACATCTATTTTTAATTACATTATCTTTTCTGACAATTTGTATCATGATATTATAGAATTTTTCGTTCAGCTACCAATTTTAGTTCATGACTCCGCCAAGACATTTTCCTCAGTTAAACTATAACACTAATATTATAAAGGCGAGTTTGTTAGTGTGTTTATGTGTATTGTTTATTACTTCTTCAGGCTCAAACGGCCGGAACAATTTTGATAAATTTTCGTATGAAGGTAGCTGACACGCTTGATTAACACATAGGCTATTTTTCATCCCAAAAAATGTAGTGTTCCCGTTGGACGAGCAGGTAACACCGGACGGCGCAGCTAGTTGGATATAAATATGACCTATATAACTTCTATCAGTATCTTTTCTCATTTATTGGTTTTCCTGCTGTATTTCAGTTGCTCCGCCTCCTCGATGGTATCGGGAAGTTTAGTACCAAGTGTCTCTGGAGTGGTGAAGATGAGAGCACCCGATAGCAGCGCGAAGCTGCCGAACAGGACTGATGGCAATGGCCCCCATACTTCTGAGCCCTGTGGAACAGATGGCGTTCAATCATAATGTAAATGATACAAATACATACATTTTTGACACCTACTGTAGGCTTAGTTTTAAATCTTTCGTACACCGAAACCCCGGGGTAAAATGACACATACGTGTTTGTCACATATAAAATTGCAAAATATTTTATAAATACATGTATAACATATTATTGTTAAGTATTTTAACAATAATATTCGCCTATTTAAATATTTTTCAATTACCATAAATCAAATAAATGGAGGTAATTTGACCATACAGATATTGACGTCATAGTTACCGATCTGTAAACTAGCCTATTCGTGGAGCATTTTTCCCATTTGATTCTATTAGCTACAATATTCCATATTAACTGAGCCGGCATTTACGCAAAAGACTCGGATTATTTGCATTTCTTAGCAAAATGATTTGGTTTTCTAAAATTATCAATATTACGTCCTGAGGAAAAGGTGGTTAAAGCGCTCATATAATAACCCAAACCAACCCAAACGCAATAAGTAAAGAATCTCCCAGCTGTGAGATATTTGAATGCTGTGAAAAACACAAATATATCTAGTTGCTATCTAACACAAGTGTCAAAGACTCAAAGATCTTACCAAAGATGGAGTAAGAGGTGCAGTAATAGATCCAAGTCCACCAATCATTGATGAGAAAGCGAACAGAGTGTGGCGGTACTTGGTTGGGTACAGCTCCGCCGTGTACACGTACACTGACGTCATTACTGTGGCGATGCAGAATTTGCCGATTAAGTACACGGCCAAGGAAAGTCCTTCATAACCTAAAAAAAACAATACCATTTCCATGAATTTTAAATGTTATCAATTAAGTCTTTATAAACATTCTGGTTTCCGTTTTATTCATTTTATTTCGTTCCATTGTGCTCTTAAACTACTAAATCTTGGCTACAATTATTATTATTACAAGAACAATCAACACACGAAACAATATTACAGAGTCGAAAAGGGAGACACAATTTGTCAATTGTTGATTGCAAGTTAAACAACTTAATTGTGAACTTTATTACTCAATATTAGGTACGTACCTTCTGGTAAGAAAGCGAATGTAAACTGGCAGGCAGCGCACAACCAATATCCGCCAATAAGTACTGGTTTACGGCCAATACGATCCAGCAGCAAGATCGACATCCAGTGCGCAGGGATCTCTACTGCCGCCACGGCCACGTAGTTTAGGTATCCATTGCCGACCAGGTTCACAGCGTTGATGTTCATTCCATAGAATACCAGCGTGTTAGTTATCCACCAGATCGGTGACACACATACTCGCCAGAGAATCATCTTTGACTTTATCACCAGAATTGGCAGCTACTGCTCCTTTGGCTTCACTGTGTTCTTCTCAGCTTCAGCCGTTGCACGGAGTGCCTCTAGTGACTTCTGCGATAGCTCTTTTCTATTCCATTTCGCCACTTTCCGGAGGATTTGTTCGGATTCTTCATAGCGACCCTTGCTCATGAGCCAACGGACGGATTCGGAGAGGATCCAGAAGTAGGCGATCACCAAAAGCTGCGGCGCGTACAGGACTTGTGTCAGAGTGCGCCATGGCTGGACTCCCCACGCAATTAAGCCAACCCCCATTTGTCCGAGCGCGAAAAAAGTGAAGATAGCGGCACCGGCTACTACTCTGTATTTGGGGCCGACGAGTTCCGTCACTGAAAGATTTGTTTTGAAGTATTTAAAGCTTCAGCTTTTTGTAAAAATGCTATTATCCCTAAACTATTGTATGCCTGATAGATTTTGCTATAAAGTATAACACAGATTGAAAATTAAAAAAAATTGCTAAATTTGAAATAGGCAAGGTAATATTATTTTTTATAAGTGACACGAGACTAAGTTTAGTGAACCAAAAGTTACACGTCAGCGGAGCGTAATATCGGATGATTTTGATGAAAATAAAACTTTTATGTTACCTAAGATATAGCACGACGAGTAAGCCCCGGCACCAATAGCTGACTCAAGGACCTCAAGAGCGAGGAACCACTCGTAGCTGTTGACGAAGGAACGCACGAGACCGACCCAGCCGGTGTTCAAAGCGTTGATGGTGAGCGCCACACGCCTTCCCCAGCGGTCGGAGATGTAGCCTGTGATGGGTAACACCAGCAAAGTTCCGATGTTGCGGATAGATCCAATTTGAGAACGTTTCCATTCATCGCAGGCCATATCGAACTAGAAACATAAAAGGGAATAATTATTAAAGCTTAAAGAAAAGTGAAATAAAGACTGTTGAAAAGCATAGTAATAATGACACTTTATACCCTCGCGGTTTGAACACAATTAAAACTTATTGAACCGGGCCTATCGCGATATTTTGATTTCATTGCCTGACGTTGAAGGCAATGAAGGTAAATCAAAATATCGCGATAGACCCGGTTCAATAAGTTTTAATTAGTAATAATGACTTCTCTAAGTCCACTCTCTCATTACTGGCTACTCCTGCTTTTCTCAGGAAGACATAGCACGAGCGAGATCACTTGGCAAAACATATTAAGATGAGTTCCTTCGACAATAATCGGTAAAGGGGACTATTATATTTATAAGTTTTCGTTTTCATTTGTGTATCCAAAGTAAAATGTATTGTTATTTTACACTTGGATGGATGTTCGTCACATATTTCGATTGTTAATCCATTCGATATAGGAGGATTATTGATTTGATATCAAAGTACAATAAAAATGATAAACGAGTTCTGGATAATATTATTCAAATATTAACGTAAATAGGCAGTTAATAAAGATACGCCTTATTGCCAAAGATTTACCATTAATCCCATAATACACCTGCTGCTCGTCCCACGTCGGAGACTCGCGAAAGCGCGAAAGTCACTCGGTGTCCTTGGTGTTAAGATTTACAATACACTTCTGAGTGATATCGTGAACGCTGCAAGCGACAAAATATTCACTCAAAGACTAAAACTAATGTTAATCGACCTCGCTTGCTACAGCATAGCGGAATTTATGTCGAGGTAATAAAATCTACAACAAACCTTGTTTTTGCGTATTAAATTAGATAACACCCTACATTATTCGCCTGAAAGGTTTGAATGTTTAGTAGAGTTGTTAGTCCGCTGTTTTCTAACATAATTGTGCGCATCGGGTTACAAGCATCAAATTTCTACGATAGATAGAGTGTTTCACGGTTATTATTTTCAGATGTGGAGGGAAGTCAGATTCGTCCCCTGTGAGGCGGGAGAGTGGAGTGAATAGGGCCAAGTATCCCTCTTTTCTTTCTTTATTGCTGGTCAGTTAAGTCTACCAGGACGTGTTTGGTATCGTTTCCGTGTAAAACAAATATCAGAAATTATTTTTTTATTTTATTTTTGTATAGTTCTATATAAGAATATGGGTGTATGGCCGAAAAGGTAAAAATCACAACAAGTTTTTTTATTCAGTGAAGTAAATTAGTTCAATTTCGTGAACATTTTCAAATTATTATTATTATTTTAAAAAGCTCATTTAATCTAGTTTCTAAAAATATATGCATGTTGGGCACTTCTCATACAAACAGTAGCTTAAAATATATCTTTACGTCGGCGTAACCAGCGTAAATCTCCGAACGCATCCTATTTCGCTTCATTAAATACATTAAATAATGATTATTAACCTAGTGGTAAATGATCTGATAACAAAACTAAACGAGAGTTATTTCACGACCATAGGATACGCGGACGACCTTGTCATACTTATCAGTGGGCTGGTAACAAGCACACTGTGTGAACTCACACAAACAGCACTAAAAATAGTAGAGAAATGGTGCAAGGAGAATGACCTATCGGTAAACCCCAAGAAAACTGACACAATTCTCTTCACACACAAACGTAAACTGGGGTCATACGAAATGCCAAGCCTCTTCGGTACAAAGCTTACACTCTCCAAACAAGTAAAATATCTAGGGATAACCTTAGATGACAAACTGATCTGGAACAAGCATCTTGAGAACAGATTAAACAAAGCCACAGTCGCCTTCTGGCAATGTCGAAGGATGATAGGCAAAAGGTGGGGTCTCGCCCCGCACATCATTCTGTGGCTATACAAAACGGTAATCGTACCTATGATCAGCTACGGAGCAGTGGTATGGTGGCCCAGAACGCAACTAGCGTGTGCGATTGCCGGCCTGCAGAAAACACAAAGACTAGCATGCACGGCCGCAACGGGTTGCATGAGGACCACTCCTACCGCAGCACTAGAGATGATCCTAGGTCTCACGCCACTGCACATACATATACAAAGAGAAGCAGCCGCTACGGCGATACGACTAAAAAGCCTAAACTTATGGACGAATAGCAATACCCAACACACAAAGATCTACAGTGAAATGATCACAAAATTTCCTACAGTAGAAGCACTAATTGACAAGATACCTAAGACATTAACCTGCAAGAAGGAATACGTCATACTCCTAACAGAAGACCCGAATGAGGGGCTCAACCTAGAGGACCTGAGAATCTTTACGGACGGGTCAAAAACTGAGAAAGGAACGGGATGTGGTGTATTCTCGGAGGATTTGAGTATTCACATCTCTAAACCCCTAGGTGTACACAACACGGTATTCCAAGCTGAATGCGTAGGAATAATAGAAGCCTGCAATGCCACAAAAAGACGCCAGGTTCAGAACACAAACATACGAATACTTTCAGACAGCAAATCCGTACTACAAGCACTAAACAGTGAAATGTGTACCTCTGCTCTAATATACGAATGTCATCACAGCATCACAGACGTATGCGATGACAAAAATACGGTAACATTACAATGGATAAAGGGACACAGCGGCTCGAGAGGCAATGACGCAGCGGATGAATTGGCCCGTAAGGGATCGGAAACACCACCATGCGGGCCAGAGCCAATAATACCCCTACCACAATCTTATATATACAACATAATGAACCAACACATATTATACCACCACCAAAAATACTGGGAAGACATAGGAACGTGTAGACAAACAAAAGAAATACTTCCGAATAGGAACCACAAACTCACCACCATCTTACTGAGAATCAACAGGATCCAACTACGCAAGATAGTAGGATTAATAACGGGACATAATACTCTGAACAAACACCTTTTCAATTTAGGTATAACAGACAGCCCAATATGCAGAGCATGCATGGAGGCAGAAGAAACCACCAAACATATTCTACTAGATTGCAAACAGGTAGAAGGATACAGGATGAAATACCTAGGATCTCCAAGTACCGTACACGAAGCCATAAGCAACATCAAGGCTTTGCTTAGGTTCTTGGAGGAGCTGGGGTGGTTGGAGTAGCGCTACCCCCTTTTCACGCAAAATAGGCACGTTGGATGTCGACTTGCGGAAAATGCCCAGCGCAGCGCAACTAATGATTATTAACATGCTTTTACATATAATATTTACTATATACGTCCTAGAAAAACAAATTAATGCAATTAAAAAAATATATTTTTTGCTAATGTATCACGAGCACACGGGCTAATCTCAACATCAACAATTTATTTAAGTTACTGTTTGTATAAAAAGTGCCCAATATGTATATGTTTTTAGAAACTAGATTAAATTTTCTATTTTGAAATATTTTTGTTTGTTGTAAATATTCAGGAAATATAATTAATTTATCTCCCTGAATAAAAAAAAACTTGTTGTGATTTTTACAATTTCGGAAATACAACCATATTTTTATATGGTACTATAAAAAATAAATAAATAAATATTAAGGGACAATCATACACAAATCGACCTAGTCCCAAACTAAGCAAAGCTTGTACTATGGGTACTAGACGACGATATACATAATATATAAATACATATATAGATTACATCCATGACCCAAGAACAAATATTTTGCACAAATATTTGCCCCGGCCGGGATTCGAACCCGGGACCGCTGACTCAGTAGGCAGGTGTCTACAAACCGAGCCAAACGCGTCGTCAAATAATAACTATGAATAAATAACATGAAAAATAAATTGCTGATATCTGTTTTACACGAAAACGATACCACACAAGTCCTAGTAGCGTTATCTGATCAGTAATATAAAAATAAAAAGAGGACTCCTTTGTCCTATTCACCCCGCTTTCCCGCCGCACAGGGGACGAATCTGACTTCCCTCCACATCTGAAAGTAATCACCGCAGAATACTCTATCTGTGGTAGAAATTTCGTGGTTGTATCCCGATGTACACAATTTCGCGACTTAGCAAAATGTACTAGAACACGCAGGCTAAGCTTAACATCAACATTTTTTTCAAGGTATTTATTGTATCAGATGTGCCCAATATGTATAAATTTTTAAAAACAAGATTCAATTTGCTGTTTAGTAATATTTTTTTAAATTGTCAATATTCAGGATAAATAACTAATTTCTCGTTCTGAATAAAAAAAACTTGTTGCGATTTTTACCTTTTCAGCAATAAACCCAAATTTTTATAAGAAACTATTCTTAAATAACATAAAAAATTAATAGCTGATATCTATTTTACACGAAAACGATGTCGCACAAGCCCTAATAGCCTTAACTGATCAGTGATAAAAAAAGAAAAGGAGCAGTACTTGGTCCTATTCACCCCGGAACGCTCTATGTGTGGTAAAAATTTCATGCTTGTAACCCGATGCGCACAATTTCGCGGCTTAGCAACTCTACTAGTTTGGACATAATATGGACAACACATAAAATGTTAAATGTATAATCATTAAAATGAATAATCATAATTAAAATACTAATAAAAATGAAACCTGTAAATAATCTGAATGAATAATAATTTAAATAATTTAAATGAATATTAATAATCTCATTGCATTATATAACATTTTGTAAATGAAATAACTTATACTATTTATGTTAAATAATGAAATGACATGTAAAATTCTATAATTTTATCAATAAATATCTCAATCTCAATATCTCTGCTTCTTCTCTAAGAACAATAGAAGAAGATACTACCATGCTCTGTCTATATATAGGTAAGCCGGTGAGAATCGGATTCGCTAGTCACCACTGAACGCTACACATCAGTGAGCCAGTTACACTAATATCGAATGCTTGAATTATTTGTCCGAGCTAAGTTGTACAGTACGTACATCTATTCTACTTACATCGTAAAACGCTGTTGGTGTGTTCATAAACGTAAGCCTGGCATTCTTCAGTATTACTCGTATTAAAGAGCCACGCAGGGCATGTATCGCCGACATGGTTCTCAGAACTGTTTGGAGTATCGTGCACAGTTTTCGAAGCCTCCGCTCTCCGAACCCGGAATTGCGTTTGCTTTCCACGTAGGAGAAAACTCCGGGTTGGGTCCATCGCACTCTGGGACCAAACATCTGTAATTTTTTTGCATTCACTGTTAATAAAGGTGGCAGACGATCTCTACTACCAGCTTGTGATGGATGGATGGATCAAGGTTTCATGTTATTTTTGTCATCAGAATTATAATTCTCATGTATACATGAGAAGCACCTTTGTTTTTGGAATAGTGAGGAATATAACTGTGCCTTTATGATTATGAAACTTTCTGGTGTGGTTCAGAACTATGTACTTATTTTTTATTTATTCAGATGCTTGTGACGTGTCTTACCTATCAATACTAATCAGAACTTGATACTCCTATCTAAGTAGGTATCATAATAACTATAATTACTTCCATACAGCAATAAATTAAATTCCTAATGGCGTGTCCAATTTTTATCATTACTTACTTTCGCAGATTCTCTATAGTATAGGTAAGTTGTAAACGATAACTATGACACGCCTTTTTTAACTGAATCATCTCCAACTCTTTATAAATTTATGCCTTTTCTGAAGATACGTGAATTAGTTGTATTAGATAATATTGTTGATAAGCTTGGTTTACAGTTTGCTGACGCATTCCGTGACAGCACGACGTGTGTCTTGCTGCGCGCAGCTACTAATTATCTTCGCTTATAGTTGTGCAATAAAACTAGTTTCTTATCTATCACCCGGCCGGTCCCGGCGCATGGGACTGCGCTGGAGCGCGCTTATAGTTTACGTTGCTATGCGAGTTTCGCACAATGGAGGGTCATCAAGATTTACAACAAGACGATATTGGCCGTTATAATGAGTGCGATGAATGTGATTTGAATAGTGTTGTAGACAGCTTAGAAGGAGAATGTGATGTGATGGCTAATCAGCTAGAGGACAGTACATATTTAGAGGAATCGAGAGGAAATAATATGAGGGCAGAGATACGGAGTTTTGATGCTGGTGAGGAAGATACAGAAGGATGGAATAAAGTGGAAAGAAAACGTTTAGACCGCAAAAATTCTCAGAGTCCGGTCTTGAATACAAGTAACTTAACGCAAGATATGACGGAAGTTTGTGTCACAAGCAAAAATGCACTGCCTAAACAAATCGCTCTCGCCAAAATCCTTAAAGAAAGCAATGTCAAAGGTATACTGAAAGTTAAATATCTAAATTCATTCAAGATTCGCATACATTAATTCGACAGTACTACTAATGCATCTTTATTCATGTCATCCACAAAAATCATAGAATTGAGATGGAGGTGCCAAAAAACACTTGAAGTAGGTATTTCATATGGCATTGTTAAAGACATCGACATGGACTTGAGTGATGAAGAGATCACGGCGAATATAGAAAGTGATATCGAATTGATTTCATCCAAGCGGCTCAATAAAAGAAACGAAGAAGAAGAAAGCGGCTGGATCAAGTGTGATAAAATACGCCTATGTTTCAAAGGCAATCAACTTCCTCGCTATGTTTACGTGCATGATGTAAGAATTTTAGTTGAGCCATATATTTTTCCAGTAAACCAATGTTCCAATTGTTGGAGGTATGGACATTCGAAGAAATTTTGCCCGGCAAACAGACCTACTTGCCCCAAATGCGGCAAAAAACACCAAAACTGTGACACGGTTCTATACAAATGCGTCAATTGCAATATGCCTCATATGGCACTATCAAAATCATGTCCGGTCTATGCCAGAGAAAAGAAAATTAGAGAATTAATGGCCGAGTTTAACTGCTCATATAAACGAGCTTTAACACTTTATGTCCCACCTACACCGCCTTCCCATTCTAAGACCAAGGCTATGATGAAAGAAACATATGAAGTCACCTTAAGTAACGAATTTATAAACCATGATGAAACCACTGTGCCGGTCACGTTAACCAATGACGCTCCAACAGACAGAACTCAGAATCCCAGAACCTATTCGTCAGTGGTCCGAACGAAAGCTATTATCCATGCTGAACCTTTGAAGACCCCTACATCCTCGAGCAATTATAAAGCGCCGCAGAAGGAAAAAAAACAAAGACGAAATAGCGCCAAATCTGAAGATTGGGATACGTTCAACGCGGAAAACTCTACGGGAAGGCATGAAGTGTCCGTCGAACCGGAGGCCAACCAGAAACAACGACAGAAGCCAGGTTTTTTCGGCGAACTTCTGAATAGACTGAAAGAGGTTATATTTATGCGGAATGTCTCTATAAAAGATAAATTCCATAATTTAATCCAAACAAGCTTCGAGTGGATCATTACTTATTTGGTAGAAAATATGTCTGACTGTCTACTTTTGAAAAATTTGTTCTCTTCTTGAAACTTAATATTCTTCAATGGAACGCACAAAGTTTGAAGCCTAAACTAGCTACGTTTGAGCAATTTTTAACACAAGAAAAAATACATATTTGTGCGATTAGCGAAACTTGGCTAGAGCCCGGTAGTAGTTTAAACATAAGGGGATACAACATATTTCGCCAGGATAGAGATGACGGATATGGTGGAGTTGCCATTATCACCCATTCTTCGGTACAGGCGCAACAAATTACGAATAATTCGTCAATCCCGGGTATCGAGGTCGTGGAGGTAAAATTACACAACTGCGATCAAGTACAATTTATTATGTCGGTTTATTGTCCTCCTAATATCCGTACGTCACAGTCAGACTGGGATAAACTTTTCGGCTCCGTGATGCGGTACAAGACTATTATCCTGGGTGATTTTAATGGTCACCACTCAAACGGGTCGAATAAAATAGACACTAGAGGTACACAAATATTTGACTCAATTATGGACACTAATCTTATCACTATAAATAAAAAAGATCGATCTACGCGAGTAAGAACAGTAGCTGGTAGACTCCAAAGCTCTTCTCCGGATATTTCAATGGCGTCAACGGACCTCGCAATAAAACTAAAGTGGAGTGTTACAAATGAGTCACTAGGAAGCGATCATCTAATTATAAAAATCAACATCGGCATCAGTGGAACCAGAAACTCAAATAATAGACGCAATTATAAAAAAGCTGACTGGGAATCATATACGACAGATCTAGAAAAGGAAATAAGCCACATGGAGCTTCCCCAAGATTTACAAGACGCATATGATTTATTTTTAAGTCACGTAGTTTCTGTAGCAGATAAACATATCCCAAATATCAGGTTAAGCACAAATCCATCCAGCAAGTTCGAACCTAAACCATATTGGAACGCAGACCTTTCGAAAGCCGTTGCAGAGCGAAGATTGTCTTTGGCCCAACTGAGAAGAAATCCTACTCCGGCTAACCTCGGTACATCAGGAGAAAATAAGATCGGCACAAGCCAAAATTCGACAAGCAAAGAGCGATAACTGGCAAAAGTTTTGCTCATCCATCGATGAAGTGGCATCATCTAGTGAGATGTGGTCCAAAATGAGATGGTTAAAAGGAAGCAATACCGCAAAACAGACTATAGATGACGATAAAGTTAACAACCTGCTTAGAAACTTAGCACCTGATTCAACATCTCCACCGCGTCCCGTTTTCTCGTCAAGAAACCCTAAATTAACTGCGCCGATCTCTCGCCACGAACTTGATAATAACATTAAAAAAAAAGATTCAGCCCCTGGTTGCGACGAAATATCCTTTTCTATGATCCACCATCTGCCAGAGAGTGGAAAAACAATTCTACTCGAGTTATATAACAGAATTTTGTTTCACAGTTTTGTTCCTCGTCAGTGGCGTGACATAAAAATTGTCCCGATTCCGAAACCTGGACGGGATCCTAACCTTGAGAATTCCCTTCGGCCAATATCCCTTATGTCATGTTTATGTAAAATTTTTCACGCCATTATCAACAAACGCTTAGAATGGTATGTCGAAAATAATTCTTTATTATCTAAGCACGCAACAGGATTCAGGAAAGCTCGGTCTTGTTTGGATAATCTTAACTGGTTAGTGTCAAAAGTACAAGCAGGAATGAAAAAGGGACATGTTACTTTGAGCTGCTTTATCGACATAGATAATGCATATAATAATGTTGACACAGGCCATTTGGTATCATTGTTAGACAAAATTGGGATAGGATCTAAATTGTGTTTATATCTATGGAACTTTCTAAAAAACCGAGTGCTTAAAGCTCAAACTAATGACTCTTACATGTACAGACATACAGGAAGAGGTTTGGCCCAAGGGGATCCTCTCTCTCCTTTATTATTCAATATTGTAACCTCCAATATGTGTAAAGATGTCACTACTGTTACCGTGTCCCAATATGCCGACGACTTTGTGCTGTTTATAACTGTTAAAAATGTAAATGACGGCCTACAAGACATGCAAATTGCTGTAGATTTATTAGCAAAACTTTTAGAATGTTCAGGGTTAACAATTTCTGCATCCAAAAGTAAAATTTGCGTATTTAAGAGGGGTCCTATCTGTTGTAACGTAAAAGTTCCATGAGGACTTTGTAGTTATCAAATTATAACATTTTTATTAAAATAAGTATTAAAATAAGTATAATCTAATAGTAAGAAGTAAATAAATGAACCTTTCGTTTCGTCTTATTTAGTTCCGCGCGGACCCTAAGCGATCCTTTGTTCGCAAAAAGACGTTGAATAGATAAGCTTCCCTGCCTCCCGCGCCGCGCGCCGCGCCGCTCTGGCCGGTTCTAGTTAAATTTTTAACGTTACACTCTGTACGGGCAGCCATCAAGAGCGGACGTTCATCCCAGCGCAAGCGCGACATATTTCGTGTGCGCGAGCTCTGCCCAAATTTTAACTTTTTATTTTAATTCCTGCAATATAATAATATAATTGTCCTTAGGAAGTTGTTAAATTAATGTGAGTGTGGTAAAACCCCAGATAGGGTAAGTGATCATGAGTAATTTACTTATTTCATTATAGCAGGTAGTTTTAAGTAGGGTGTGTCCGTTTTATTACGCTAAATTCAGCTTATTTGTGCATAATTTCATCTTATTATTTGCCTTGTAACATTCTTGCAGCATTGATACATGTAATTGCGCCTATTTTCATTTCTTGTGTAATTTAAATTAAAAGAACTTAATTGCATATTTATTTTTATGAATATGCTTTCTTTGTTAAGCCTTTTGCACTATGCAGCAGATTGCATATTTAAACCATAATGTTAATATTAATTAATATCAGCTGGCAGTTTGGTTTAAATAGTTATACGCTTGTTTCTTTCTTCTTTTTCCACCAACATATTTGTAACTCCGTCTGATTGTGACTTTGCACTACCATCATAATATCACTCTCGCACAGTACTTATTGTCGCTTCGCTTACGGTCACAATCAGCGGGGTGGAACTGTGGACTTTATTCTCACACCGTTCGTGGAACATTCCAGGGTGCAAAGTTACGGCTGTAGACGCCGACGGAAAGGAGTTCCGGAACTGCCGAGTCACCGTGGGTGACATTCCGCCTTCACCGCCCGTTCCTGGCTGATCTGCACGTCTGTCCGTGACCACCGGCCGCGCCCCGTCCCAAGGCCACCATCAGGGCAGTACTGTCTCAACGGACAGCGAATTTAAAATTTGAAAATTAGAACTTGTAACGGTCGTTTACCGAATTGAGAAACCAGACGGGCCTTATTACCCACACCCTATTTTTATGCTGGCAACGGTTGTGCCGTTATTTTACATATTTAAAATTTAACGGATTAAACGCATTTTTACATTTTTAAAAATCCTTTGTTTCATTTTCACACCCGGACGCCGCATTGGCGCCAACGTGGTTTTTTTTTAGGTCTGGTTTCTCAAATTTGTAATTATTTAAATTCGCTGTTCGTTGCCGAGTGTATTTGGTGTTGTGCTTGTTTTGTGAACGTTTTTTCTAATGCTTTTTGTTTTTTGGTTGCCGTAGCTAATGTGTACGAACTTACCCATTTTTATAGGACTGTTTTTTTTTTTTACTGTGATAGTATTTTCTTTTTACCAAGGGACTTCATCCTCTAAACAGTTTTTTTTTTCTAGTCATTTTATTATTATTATTAATTGTTTTTTTTATTGAGTTATATTTTTTTAATTTTAATCTTGACCTCTTGTATTGACAAGTAGCAAGCATTTATTAGGGAATTTACTTATTTTTTTTTTTTTTTAATTTTAATTTAATGATAATTATAATATAATTTTATTAATTTGTGTTTTTGTATCTCGACTTCTTGTTTTGACGAGTGGCGTTGATCTATCCGTATTTTAATTTATTGTTGTAATCGTATTTTTTTTTTTTTGTTTAGTGTGGCACGTGTTCAGTACACCCTCACGGGGTATTGATCAAAGATTTGTTGTTTTATTTAAATTTTTTTTACATTTTTTTTTTTTTCTGCCTTATACGGGTTATTTTAAGTGAGTGTTTTAAATATTATAATTATTAATATTTTCTTCGGTTTCCGCGACTGTCACACATTTAAATAAAACAATTATATAATTCGTTTAAATTGTTTTATTATAATTATTATTTTTACAAATTTAAATTTATTGTTTTTGTTTTTTTTTTTTTTTTTCTGCTATTGCATCATTTAATGTTTTAGTATAATTAATCAGTCCTGGGTGTTTTGTAAGGTTTTTACACATTAGTTGCACGCGTTTTTATTTTATTTTTGTGCTGTTTTTTTTATTTTCCATTGTCATTGTTTACATCTTCGCACATTAGGAAATAACCAAAACGTAGCTCATTTTCATATCATTCATTGTAACAGACGGAGATTTTCACTTCACGTATTACTCATTCGTCATTTATCCTCTCACTTAAGGGGAAGTTATCACTTTGCTGCACTCACATTGTTTTTTTTTTTTTTTTTTTTGCTAAAATGGACAGGAAAGTTAAATTCATGTCTCTGCAGAAGTCTGAGCTGGAATATGAGGTATCTATTAGAGGCGATACACCAGCTAGCACGGTACAAGAGCTTCGTAAACAAATAGCTAAGAGTGGCCCACTGTTTCCATCTGATGAAATTTTAACTAGCTCGTATGAGGTTTCGGAAGACTTGGATGGTGTACTCATTGTGCTCGAAAAGATTACTACTTACTTAGATTCACCTGCTTTAGACAATTCGGATTTACTGCGCGCGGAGAATTTACTTAATCATTTATACCATCGGCTTAGCCGTATATCATGTGAGAATGATATGGAGAAGGAGAATTATGACTCTTGCGTTAGTCTCTTTAAGTCTTCTCTTGCTAAGTTTGATACACTCAAGGACAAGGGCTCAGACCCTCTTTTACCTTCAACTACTCCGAACACTATTTCGGGTAATTCTAGCGGCGTATTTTTTATACCACCGCCACTTAAGGTTAGCGTTACGTGTGAGGCGGGGAGTGCGAATTTGTTTTCGAAGCTACGTTTTGACGGCAAATCGTGTGTGCGTGCGTTCATTCAACGCGTTGATGAATTTTGCGAAGCGAAAGGTATTTCTCATAACAAAATTATTAATAATGCCACTGAAATTTTCACGGGTGACGCCATTCATTGGTATAGAAGCATTAAGGGGCAGGCATCGACTTGGAGTGATCTAGTAGTTTTATTGCGGAAGGATTTCGGCCAATCTGACTTTGATTATAGGTTGCTTTCGGAAATCCGAGCTCGTACGCAAGGAGAATCAGAGAATATAATAATTTATCTCTCCATAATGGCTGGGTTGTTTTCAAGGTTGTCGAGATCACTTTCAGAAGAGGATAAATTGGAAATTATCCTACATAATATACGTCCTTGTTACGCGAGCACATTATCCTGCGTTTCTCAGATTAATAGCATAGACGAGTTGAAAACTCTTTGTCGTAATTACGAAGACATTCAATCACGGCTTGCTTATTTCAAAGAACCTCCGAGACCATCGTCTGATACTTTGGCCCCTGAATTCGCGTATGTTGGTAGTCAAGTTAAGCCGAAACACTTCAATAGTAATGTTAACAATAGCTCTGGTAGTCACAATTTTAGTAAGTTTAATCGTCATTATACGAATAATAACAGCACAAATAAACATTTCAGCAACCAAAATAATGGTAATTTTAGCAGAGCTAATGCCAGTTCTAACTATGTTCATGCGGTTGGAACTTCTGCTGCTAAATCTCGTTGGTGTCCTAGGTGTAAGGTCGATTCTCATAACGTGAGACAGTGTACCGCCAACAAGGACAACATTTTCTGTTACAAATGTGGTCGTAAAGATGTTAAGGTAACGGACTGCCCGGATTGTTCAGTTAGTAACGGTTCGGTTCCAAAAAACTAGTTAGTCAGAATTGTGTTGACTCATCAAAGACCAACTTTGACAGTGAGGACTGGCAATCCTGGCTGAGCACGATTAACATATTTTTTCGCACATACAAAGTTGACACAATTCTGGAAAAAACTAGGATAGGCGATGATAGGCCATTTGTTTCGGTTACAATTAGCAACGACACTTTATCGGGTCTTCTTGACTCTGGTTCGGCTATTACAATTTTAGGTAATGATGCGCATGTTCATTTTGAAAAGCAAGGTTTCAAGGTTATTACTGATAATTGCATTGCAGTAACTGCCGCAGGAGGACAAAGTTTATATAGTATTGGTTACATGAACTTACCTATTCACTTTGAGAACCAATTTCACATTTTGAGGGCTTTCGTTATTCCCGGCATTAAGTACAATTTGATTTTAGGCATTGATTTTTGGCGTAAGTTTGAACTTTGTCCGAAGTACCTAAGCAGCATTGTGCTTTCTAAAGGCAATCAGCACGAGGATGACAATCGTAAGGATTTAAATAATTCATCTATGGCCTTCATTCAAGGTTATGACAATTTGGTCGAGACAGAGAAACAACTTGCCGATAATGTTATTAAGCAATTCGAGGATATTTCTTTTGATCGTAAGGGTCTCGGGCTTACTGACCTTATGACTCATCACATCGACACTGGAGACTCTAAGCCGATTCGTCAGCGCTATTATAGGTTGTCACCGGAAAAGCAACGTATTTTAATTGAGCAGGTTGATGAGATGCTTTCCTTGGATGTGATTGAGCCTTGTGAAAGTGCGTGGTCTTCTCCGGTTCTCATAGTTACGAAGAAGAACGGTCAGCCTAGGTTCTGTCTCGACAGTAGGAAATTGAATTCAGTTACCAAACGTGATGCGTATAACCTTCCTTATATATCGGAAATTTTAGACAATTTGAGGGACGCTCGTTACTTATCTAGTATTGATTTGTCAAAGGCTTTCTGGCAGATTCCGATCGCTACGGATGATAGGGACAAGACCGCGTTCTATGTTCCTGGCAGGGGAAGCCTACGTTTTAAAAGGACAGCCTTTGGTTTAACTAATGCACCCGCAACTCAACAACGGCTTGTTGACCTTATGTTTGCGGAGTTCGATTTAAAGGTTTTTGCATATTTGGACGATATTATCATCGTATCAAACGATTTTAATAGTCACGTGACTTTATTATTGCGTGTACTTGATAAGTTGAAGCAAGCCAATTTGACAATCAATCTAGAGAAGTGTAAGTTCTTTAGCAGTCGTCTCAAGTATCTAGGTTACGTCGTCGATAGCTCAGGTTTACGTACAGATCCCGAAAAAGTCGAAGCAATCTTGAACTATCCTACGCCTTCCTGTCGCAAGGATCTTAAACGGTTTCTCGGCACTGCAACTTGGTATCGTCGTTTCGTTCCAAACTTTAGTACGATTGCTGGGCCGTTAAATAAACTTACTTCAAATAAAAAGGGTACTCCGTCTTTTAAATGGACCCCTGAAGCCGACGCTGCATTTCGACAGTTGAAGGAGTGTTTGGTTTCGGCTCCGGTTCTTGCTTGTCCTGATTATAGTAGGCCATTTGAGGTACATACAGATGCTAGTAATTACGGAATTGGCGGAATGCTTACTCAGACAATTGACGGTAAAGAACATCCTATCGCATACATGAGCAAGTCTTTAACAGCTGCGGAGAAGAATTACAGTATTACTGAACGAGAGACGCTGGCCGTAGTTGCTGCTCTAGAGCATTGGCGTTGTTACATTGATAACGGACAGCAATTTACTGTGTACACGGATCATAGCGCGTTGAAGTGGTTTTTGTCTATCAGTAATCCAACCGGTAGGTTAGCTCGTTGGGGAGTTCGCCTATCAGCGTTTAATTTTGTCTTAAAGCATCGTCGCGGGGTAGACAATGTAATTCCTGATGCTCTGTCACGTAGTGTTCCGGTCAATGCGATTTCCACTTCCGACTCCTTCGCTGATACTAAAGACGTATGGTACAAGAATATTTATAACGGTTGCGTAAATAATTCTGTTAGCTATCCTAATTTCAATGTTAAGAATAATACTTTGTACAGACTCTCCAAGAACAAGCACGAGCTTACTTCTGAATTCTCGTGGAAGGAGGTCGTTCCAATCGAACTAAGGGAAAAGGTCATAGATCAGAATCATTCAGAGCCTACGGCGGGACACATGGGTATTTTCAAGACCTATAAGCGATTAGCGTTGCGCTACTATTGGCCGGGTATGTACCAGGACGTAGTTAAATTTATAGGTTCTTGTGACAAGTGCCTAGCCTACAAGGCTCAGAATCACCAGACTCTGGGAGAGATGGGTCGTCCTAAGCAGTGTTCGCGTCCATTTCAAATGTTATCGGTTGATTTAATGGGTCCGCTTCCAACTACCAAGAAGCAGAATAACTACATCTTAGTTGTGACTTGCTGTTTTTCGAAGTATTGTTTAATCTTTCCTATAAAGAAAGCAACTTCGGATGTAATAACGAAGATTTTGGAAGAGTCGGTATTTCTTGTACACGGGATTCCACAAACAATTTTAATGGATAATGGCACTCAGTTCACAAGTAATAATATGACTTCGTTTTTCAAGAATTATGGTGTACCTAACGTGTATCTTACGCCTAGATATACTCCGCAGGTTAATTTGGTGGAACGCTTCAATAGGACTATTATCACGTGTTTATCTACTTATGTTGAGGATAACCATAGGTCATGGGATTTATTTATTCCTAAAGTTCAGTTCGCTATCAATAATTCGGTTAACGAGTCAACTGGTTATACTCCTGCGTTCTTAGTTTATGGTCGTGAACTCGTAACTTGCGGTTCCCACTTTACTGACAACGATATTGGAGATGAGATTTTGTTTTTACCACGTGATGTCTACGCGGAGAACTTGGGTTGCATGTCAACAGTTTTTGACAGCGTACAACAGAAGCTATGGCAAGCTCATTCAAAGAATTCGGTTCATTACAACCTTAGGCGTAAAGCGGCTGAGTTCAACGTAGGCGATCTAGTGATGAAGCGTGCTTACTTTTTAAGCGATAAAGATAAACATTTCTCTAAAAAGTTGGCTCCTAAATTTATAAAGGCAAAGGTGATTGAGAAGAGGTCTCCCCTTGTTTACGTTTTGCAGGATATGTCTGGGAAAAACTTAGGCACATGGCATATCAAGGACTTAAAGCTAGTAGGTAGTTTTAGGTAGTTGTTATTTAGTATTGCGTTATCGTGCGTGGCGTCATTGAACATCTTTGGGTTAGCATTTGTTTTGGTTTCAAGTTCATGCAGCTAGGAACCAACGGTTGTTTGTTACGTCAGTAATTGACTTCGTGAAGCAATTGCTGTGGTATTGTGATAGTAGATGTATGTTTGATGGATCTTATGTTAGCGTCAGCAAAAGCTCACTTTACCTTATGCGGATTTTATTTTGAATAGTAATAAAATCCTTGGAGACGCGACGGGGTATTGTAACGTAAAAGTTCCATGAGGACTTTGTAGTTATCAAATTATAACATTTTTATTAAAATAAGTATTAAAATAAGTATAATCTAATAGTAAGAAGTAAATAAATGAACCTTTCGTTTCGTCTTATTTAGTTCCGCGCGGACCCTAAGCGATCCTTTGTTCGCAAAAAGACGTTGAATAGATAAGCTTCCCTGCCTCCCGCGCCGCGCGCCGCGCCGCTCTGGCCGGTTCTAGTTAAATTTTTAACGTTACACTCTGTACGGGCAGCCATCAAGAGCGGACGTTCATCCCAGCGCAAGCGCGACATATTTCGTGTGCGCGAGCTCTGCCCAAATTTTAACTTTTTATTTTAATTCCTGCAATATAATAATATAATTGTCCTTAGGAAGTTGTTAAATTAATGTGAGTGTGGTAAAACCCCAGATAGGGTAAGTGATCATGAGTAATTTACTTATTTCATTATAGCAGGTAGTTTTAAGTAGGGTGTGTCCGTTTTATTACGCTAAATTCAGCTTATTTGTGCATAATTTCATCTTATTATTTGCCTTGTAACATTCTTGCAGCATTGATACATGTAATTGCGCCTATTTTCATTTCTTGTGTAATTTAAATTAAAAGAACTTAATTGCATATTTATTTTTATGAATATGTTTTCTTTGTTAAGCCTTTTGCACTATGCAGCAGATTGCATATTTAAACCATAATGTTAATATTAATTAATATCAGCTGGCAGTTTGGTTTAAATAGTTATACGCTTGTTTCTTTCTTCTTTTTCCACCAACATATTTGTAACTCCGTCTGATTGTGACTTTGCACTACCATCATAATATCACTCTCGCACAGTACTTATTGTCGCTTCGCTTACGGTCACAATCAGCGGGGTGGAACTGTGGACTTTATTCTCACACCGTTCGTGGAACATTCCAGGGTGCAAAGTTACGGCTGTAGACGCCGACGGAAAGGAGTTCCGGAACTGCCGAGTCACCGTGGGTGACATTCCGCCTTCACCGCCCGTTCCTGGCTGATCTGCACGTCTGTCCGTGACCACCGGCCGCGCCCCGTCCCAAGGCCACCATCAGGGCAGTACTGTCTCAACGGACAGCGAATTTAAAATTTGAAAATTAGAACTTGTAACGGTCGTTTACCGAATTGAGAAACCAGACGGGCCTTATTACCCACACCCTATTTTTATGCTGGCAACGGTTGTGCCGTTATTTTACATATTTAAAATTTAACGGATTAAACGCATTTTTACATTTTTAAAAATCCTTTGTTTCATTTTCACACCCGGACGCCGCACTGTCATAACGTAAATATAGAAGTTGACGGCTCTGTTATCGAGACTGTTGAACACGTCAAGTATCTTGGCATGTGGCTGGACCGTTCTTTACAATGTAGCAAACACATTAAAGAAATATCGGAAAAGTTAACTAAATACCTCAATATCTTTAAAGTGTTGGCAGGATCAGGTTGGGGTGTCCATCCAAAACATCTAAGACGTCTTTACATAGCCATTATACGAAGCCGACTAGATTATGGCTGTTTTTTATACGACGTTAGCGCCAAGACTCATCTCTATAAACTAGAAAAGGTCCAGAATCAAGCAATGCGCATTATTGGGGGATTTATTCGAAGCACTCCAATACATGCCATGCAAAGTGAACTATATTTACCACCGTTACATATACGACGAAGATACCTAGCATGCAAATTCTGGCTGAAGGCTAGAGCGTTAAGGAACAATCCTTCTGTCTCAGTGGTCGAAGACCTGGCTGTAAATACGCAGGGTCGGCAGTTAAGATCAAGAGAACCTCTGTTAATTTCTGTGTATAATCAGTTTAAGAATAATCACATTTACAATAGCGCACAGTTAGATATGTTTTCGTTAGACACTTGGACCAGCAATATCAACATTGCAAGTATTATTAACCCTAATCTGGACTTTATGATCAATTCGAAAAAATCCTACAATCCCAACCAATTAAAATGTGCATGTACTAATTTTCTTGACACCAACTACGGATCGTTTTATCAAATATACACGGATGGATCGAAAGACGAAAATGGAATAGGAGCAGCACTTTTTGATCCCCAGTCGAATTCATCTATGAAATTTAAAATAGATGCCGATGTCTCAATTATGCAAGTGGAACTCATTGCGATCGCGGAAGCATTGTCACTAATTGTATCGACTGAGGGCAACAACTTTGTAATCTTGACGGATTCAAAAAGCTCGCTGCAGCATTTGGCTCGATGCACCTCGAACATTCGAGGAGCACCGATAGCCTACACCATTTTAAAAATAATCTTGACATTAAATTCACAAGCCAAAACTGTCAGACTCCAATGGATCCCATCTCACATTGGTATCAGTGGTAATGTTATAGTCGATAAACTAGCTAAGGAGGCTTGCAATGACGGTGTTCTCTTTCGCTATGTACCTACTTACTCTGACCACCTAAGCTCGGCGGTATTCACGTGCTCTCTAAATGTGAGTTGCGCGTCGAAAAAAACGCCAAGGTCACGCACCTGGGTCACTCTCACGATGGCTTCACCGTCTAGGGTGTACGGGTAGTGGCGGGGATTAGACGCTCGCGTGAAACTCATCGTCTCACATTTCTTTACATTAAAATTAAGCTTATTTAAAATGCTCCAACTATGCACTGCGTCAATATCTGCCTGTAAGTCTCTAAAATCCTCCATAGTAGTGACTACTTTAATCAGTTTGACGTCATCTGCAAACATCATTACCGTAGAGCTTCGCACCTGTGCAGGAAGATCATTGATTACAATGTTAAAGAGCAACGGCCCTAAATTTGAACCTTGGCTTATACCCGAGGGTGTCTCGTATGACTCAGACTGATACGGTCCATATTTGACGAATTGTCTCCTATCAGCGAGGTAACTCGAGAATACCTTGAGCAACCTCGGCACAAACCCCATGTCGGCCATTTTCTTCAATAAAACGTCATTGTCTACCCTGTCAAAAGCCTTTTGAAAATCCAAGTAAATGACGTCGACTTGCTTTTTTTGATCCAATTCTTTTGACATTAAACTGACGAGTGAAATTAAATTTGTGGAAACGGAACGCTTAGGCAAGAAGGCGTGTTGGGCGGCTGTGATGTGTGGCATGCACTGCGGCAAGATGCGTGCGTGTAACGACATTTCAAATATTTTCGCCAACGAGCATAATATCGCTACCGGTCTGTAGTTACTTACCTGCAGTTTTGACCCAGTTTTGGGGATCGGTGTAACCCTAGATGTTTTCCAAATAGTTGGATATATGCCAGTCGATAGTATCATATTAAATATATGCGTAATAGGTTCGATGATAAAGTCAATACATCCCTTAATAATGTAGGGCGGTATAGCGTCTGGCCCTGCAGCCATGTTTGACCGAAGTTTTTTTACCGCTAAGTCTAAAATGCAGCCTAATTGAAAAAAAATAATGCAAAATCAAGCAAAGAGTGATGGTTGCGACTAATTAAAAAACTTACGATATTGATGTATGCGGACAATATAATGCCCGGTCGTAGGGGTATACAGAAGCAGCATTTCTTAATATCTGGCACTTTTACACGCATCTTGACGATGTTAGTATGGACACTGGTGATTAACGAATAAAGGCTAGGTGTTATTGTAGTTATTAATAAGTGGTGCGTATCTAAAAGTTTTATCAACACAGACGAGCGGTTGAAACCAACGATATAATTTTCAGGTAGGTTAATTCCTACTAGAACATTTTTCCATGTACCGAAAAAAAAGAGTAGGTAATTAAAACACCCTTTTCACATCTAAGTACTCTGACGAAACTAGATAGCTGTCCCTATCTAGTAGCTTATATTTCCTTTATTTTTTATTCACGCAATTACTTTTCTCTTGTTCGTCACTTTGGAAATCCTTTCTGTCATAGTACCTACGGGGTGTCTTAGGACGGGAATCACTTAATTTTTATCATGTAGTATAAATAAACTAAGTTAAAATTAATATTACGGTTCATTGGAGTACTTTAAACCGACGAGCATGCATGCGGAGATTAATGAATGTTGATGAAGCGAAAGGTGTATGTCAGGACCGTAGCAGGTGGAAAGATGTGGTCTCTGCCTACCCCGTCGGGAAAAAGACGTGATTTTATGATAATGATTATGATGATTAGAGCCGTAATATGCCAGAAGTCTATTGAGACTTTCGACTTAATTGCTGCTACTACTGTAAAATGGGGTTACTTTAAATGCAGGGGCTACTTTGGAAAAGTGTTTTACGCCATGTCCTTATTCCTTATTTTTTTGACCATCTGTGGCAATGAAGTGCGTACCTTTAAAAATGACCTAACCTGTTACTTAATTTGCCCAATCGAAATTGAATAATCGCGTTTTTATAAGCATTTTAAATCTATCAAAGTAGCCCAAAATTTTCCTAAAGTAACCCCATTTTACAGTACTTTACAACTCTTGAATGAAAAAAAAAACTGTGTTCAACGTAAACATACAATATTGTATAAGAAACTTGAAATGACGTTTTCTGTGAGAGAAAACGAAGGTTGTATATAAGTAGGTAGTAAGAGAAATCCTCCTAAATTACATTTCCGATACCTCGTGGACCGTCATTTTACCATTTTCACAAAAAAATCGAATCAGCTAACTCAGCATCACCATCAGCCGAAGTCCATTCCACGTAACCACCACTTATTACATATCTGACTGATACTTACCTTGGCTTGGATAGCCCACCAACCAACGTAAAATACCTTTGTGACGGTTTGCAGTGGTAATACAATTAATGCTTATGGTTAAGTGGTAGTTTCCATTATAATTATAACAGTAGGTACGCACAACTACCGTACCTGGTGACCATGATGAGAAGTAGTTTCAAAGGTAGTGCAAAAGTTAGGATCATAGGCTAGCGCCCAATCGCGAAAAAACATCATGTATTCCATACATTTCGGATAGTTAGCTGTCCATTAGCTATCAATTAACTTTTAATTAGCTGGTTTTTTTTTCTCTATTTCATGGTAGGCCCTATACACAGTTCCTCTTTATGTCCGCCCCCCGTCATTCCCCGTCATCCTGTTCAAACCTCCCGAATCACCTGTATATCCGCACTGACCATGTAAATTAAATCAATAAGTTTATATAATCGCCCGCCTGGATTGCCCAGTAATTATTTCTCCGTTATCAGGGTTACATAAATAAAGTGCATGCGAACGCGTCAGTAGATGACATTTGGCGAACAATTGTTATTTAAATAAGATGAAAGTTCGTTCACATTACGCTGCGTATCTAACATGGCGGTACTGATTAAAACTTTCGTCAGACATCACTTAAAATAGAATTATTGAGGATAATGAAGATGAGGATTCTACTCACGGTTAGGTATGTGTCAGGCTTGGCTCGACGTGAATAAATAATGTGGTAACTGCGAACTGTCATTGATATTGGAGGCAATACGATTAAGCCAAAGGCCTAAAACAAAAACGATAAAATGGAATCGTAACGACGGCTTTTGAGACTCCTTTTGACGACTGGCTGTAATCTGATTTAATCATCTATCAAGGCCGGCTCTCTATACAAAGCAAATGCAGGATTTCTATACTTACTTACCATATAAGTAAGTTTAGATTTAAGTTTTAACTTTAACCAAAAAAAAATCGTATCCACCAAATGGCAAATTCTCATCGCAAATAATTCTCTATAGCCATTTATATATCCTCGTCTTTTAAAATTCTAGCTTGTCAGCGTTGACACACTTATACCCATATTTAAAGTAGGTACCTACCTATGCAATCCGGCAGGGAACGATTTGCTCTAATGAGAGTTATTGCATAATTGCGCCACCCAGGCCGACCCCCAGCACACCGGTTATCCCTCGTTGAAGTCATTGATAGTTTGTTTGTTTTTCTCTCAATTATGGTCTACATGTTAGCGGTATGCTTGTTAATTTGATAATTAATTGTCTAGTAACTACATTGTAATACAATATTTATATTATTAGGTAGACTATCACTATCAAACATGAACGAAGAGAACGAAATATACTATTTATATTGTTATAACTAGCACGTCTAGCATAACTGTGACATGCGACGCTTTGTCGTGCGACAAATACTACCTGTCACTTTCCTTTCAATACCGGGCGAGCAAGACGGGCGATGCAGACTCGCGCGTCAAGCGAAGTCACGGCAAGATAGGCTTACTGCAGTAAATGTTCACGTAATGATGATGCAAAAGTCTGTTCCTGGATATGGCCTACTCAGTGTATTTTCGCATAAGTATAGAATACTAGCTTTTGCCCGCGGCTTCGCTCGCACAGGGTCTAGCAACGTTATCTGTGTAACCTTCTACCCGTTTTATTGTTCCCTAAAATAATACAACTAATAGAAATCTGCGCGCATACATAATTTTTTGAGTAGCAGATTTACATATTTCTAGATCACGTCGTCGTGGTATACACATGGGACAATTGATTTTCCGATGAACGAACAAAATCATAGTCAAAAGTTTAATCTCCTTTAAGGATAGGAATTTCCTCTAACGTGTAAATCAGCACTTACTACAAATAGCCGGGCAAGTGCGAGTTGGACTCGCGCACAGAGGGTTCCTTACGAACTATGAAAACACTGCACATTACTAAGGAAAAGACACTCGTTGGAAAACTTCACATTACCGTTGGAAAACTGTTTTATGTACTTTAAATACAGACTACTTTTTATTTAATTAGAAATATATAGTTTCAGATTACTCCCTATAAGTAAGTACCTACTTCTAGTAAGACACGGTATTACCTATTTGCCAAATCCATAGTTTTAGTTCAAATGAAAATATCTAAGGACCTTATAATTTTTGATTCCCTTGAGAGTATTGACGTTCGTTGTGGCACAGGTAAACAGCCGGATCTTTTTTTACGTTATAACTTAGAAGTTTGTTTTTTTAACAACTTCGAAGAACTATAGTTCTGAGTACATATATGGTTTTCATTTCCATTTTATTCGATAGACGGACAGACAACCAAGTGATCCTTTGAGGGTTGCGTCTTTTCCTATTGAGGTATGGGACCCCAACAATGCATTTTTTTACACGAAGTTTTGTCACTCGATACTACGTTTTACATATATAAAGTTTCTAACCACTCCAGGAGAGTTATCTCTTCCAAAAATGAAAGCAGAGTTTATACACAAAAATATTCCTTACATGAACTTTCATCTTCCCCCTTTACTCAGACAATACAGGTACATTTAAAAATATTCTGAAAGTAGTATTTTAACACACGGAATATGACCAGACTTACGAAAAGAATCTCATCTTTTCTCATCCAAACTTTCGCCTCACATTAGACCCATTGTGGAGATGAATTTCCAAAAAAAATTCTCAGTTAACTCTTACTCAAAAAATTCTAAGCTCTTTATACAAACTGTCACCTCTCAGCGTATCCTATTAGGGGTTGAATTTTCAAAAACGCTGAAATCAATATTCTCAGTTTTTGATGAAGAGTCTACACGAAAAGTAGTGCACCTCTTACTCAAAAAGGCCCGTTCCTGGCACGTCCACAGACTGGCTGTGATCAAAATGAGCACTACGACAGCATAAAATGACTCAAGTTTTTTTTTTTATACGAGTCGAGCATTTTTTTTATTGACATGTAAAGTGAAATTACTTCAGCATTGGATATGCTTCAAAAGAGCACTAAACAGGTGATGCTTGAAAGTCGAATTTAGAGATGTGTAGTGTGCTGGAACATTGGTGGTATAGTTCTGCCGGCAATTACACTTATCGTACTTACCGTACCTAAATTGGCTATTGCTCAGTCAGGGTTATGCTCAAGAGGCTTGCCATGTCTTATAGTATTTTCTTCTTGAATCCAACTTAGTTATAGTGGTCAAGATTTTTTAACAGCTCACCTGTAATTTCATACCAGGAACGAAGTCACCAAATCCAATAGTGGTAAGCGTGATGAAGCAAAAGTAGGCGGAGTCCAGGTAGTTCCAGTCCTCCCATTGCTGAAACAGGAAGATTCCAGCCACGATGTACGATGCTACCAGGCTTACGCATAGCCAAATCGGCACTGGTTTTATCTGTCATATCATAATACGTATCTTAAATTGTTTATTAAGTTTTTTAGGTGGCGTTTTAAATATTTTTATTGTCTTATCTAAATGTTAAAACGCATTACCGTGGTATTCTATGCATATCTAATAATATAATGGTACGAACTAAAATGAATTCATCTGATTATGTTCAGTTTGCAGACATAACGAATACTGATGTGTACATTATTGATGTATTCATTATTTAAAAAACTGAATCGACAAAATACTAAATTCTAATATTACAAGGATGCTATAAAAATGATTGACTGAGAGTCGCCATGGGAAAGTAAGGGTAAGCAGGCTTACCTCTTGCTTTATCGGTTCCAGGTCTACTTCATAAATCTCTGTGTACCTCGATCCCCAAGCGCCTGAAAATATTTTAAAGCAATCAGACACAGTGCAAAGGGCGGTTAAGTTAGAACGATTCTGATCAAACGTGGTTGATCAGAATCGTTCTAACTATACTCCTGGTATAACTAACAGGCTTATAAGTAGGTCTACCGCCAAGGGCAAAATTGAACGAACTTTGAATAAATACTTTCGGAGAACACGTCAGTCAATCAGAATTCTGACGCTACAGAAACATGTTTCACTCCAAACTCGCGTTACCCGATAACGAAATCATTTGAAAATGCGTCTAAATAATTAATTCACATCATTTTAAGGATGGAACAATCAAATCTAGTGGCAGAACCAGAGTGTACATAAAAAATATCGGCGACCACTGAGAAATTTATAACTGCCAATTTATTACAAATTTCTATATAGGCGACACCATCTTAGAGTAAAAGGGTATTGAGCATGACCGTACCTTACCGACCTGATAGTAAACAATGAATCTTGTACTTGACCTGAATTCCTCGCACAATAAATTTTTATTAGAATCGGATCATGATTAGATTTAATTAACAGTTAATGTACCAACAGATCTTCCTCGACGGGGAGCGGGAACCACCGCGCAGTCATCGCTCCAATAATCTCGTTCTGGTGAAGGCGTCTGTAATACAAATACAAAACAGCTTTAAATAACTCTTCCTGCAGCCTTTAAATAAAGTGCATCAGTCGACAATTATGTTAATCATCATTATCTCTCCTACCGATTTCAGCCTTGGCCATTTCCACTTTTAATTGGCTTAACGCTACAACCGAATATGACATGGATCCAATCTTTGCGGTGAATTTACGATCACATTATTTTTATGCTACTCTTATGACTCGACTTTCAAAATTGCCGATTAGAAGTTTTTAAAGTTTCAATAACCTACAGAGGGTAGGCAAGTCACTTTTGTTCTCAGTTTTTATTTTGCAAACACTAGAACATAGTTGGGTGCTTCTCCGGCCCGAGCTATTTTGCTTGACTTCGATGGTCAATTTTATTTTTCATATTTTTGATTCGTGACTTTAATATATGACGGCGCGCAGGCAAATATGATGCCGGTTATTAATAGTTTGATTTGGTTATCCGATTTTCTGTGTAATTTAAACGGGTAATTTGATTTTAAGATTGTAAATCGTAATATAGTAACTAGTGTTGTTTACATCAATGAAATAGTTGAGGGTAACTTTAGATAATGCTTGACATTAATAAAAATGTTGAAGGTATATTGAAATAAGAGCGGGGCTCCCCGAATAGGGTAGTAGGCAGGCGCCAATCGGTGACAGCTGGTCACTTGACGGACAGCTGGGCACGAGTGTGCATGCATACTAACCTATTGGCTCTCAATCAGTGTTTATCTTGTTAATCTTTCTTTATTTTGATTCCGAGTGTGTTTAAATAAAACCAGTGATTGTTATTTGTGATTAAAGTGATTTTATTTCTGTGTTTCTGGCATCTTGACTTCATAATGAGTGATACTGATGACGGACGTTCTGTCGATCGTTCTGCTGCCTTTCCCGGTGCTTCTATATCAGAAGTTGGGATAGTACCTACGGGCCACTGAGCGAAAAGATGGAACTCGAAGCAAAGACAATGGAACAACCAAAAATGTGTGGCTCTCTTCGAAATACTACGAACCTGACGGCTTTAAATCAGGGAACAGAGGCATTAAAACACAGCTAACAGCGTCACAGATACGAAAACGTATGAAAACAAATGATGTTTGCACTGTTTTAATTGCGAGAGAAACGGACATGAAAAATTCGATTGTTTACTTCATGTAAAAGAGAAACCACCGGGGCTACAACTTACCACCTCGGCGACAAAAGCCAGCAGTCAACAGCAAACCACATCGAAGATCGTTATTTGCTTCAAGAACAGCGGGACACATCGTCAGACGTTGCACTAGTGGAAGTGACCCAGAAGCGACGGAGATCTACAAGCGACGCGTGACACCGACAGATTTAAAAAACGCGTCAGGTCAGTCGTTAACTGGTCACTAGTATTCCGATATAGTGTTCACAAATAAAAGTGTAGCCAGATTCGGGGGTAAACTTGAGTTAGACTTATTCAGTTTAGTGGGTATTTGTCAAAAAAAAGTATTACTAATCATGAAAGAAAGTTTATTGCACGTTTTTCTAACGATTGTTTTCGTAGTGATATAATATGACCGAACGCGAAATTTTTCTACAGATTTAGTGTTGATTAATATGACCACTATTAAAGTTTATCGCAGTTTACCATTATTAAAGTTTATCATTTAAAAATTGCGCTATGAGGGTGCATCAATCATACACAGTACTTAGTAGTAGGAGCGGCTGCTTTAATAATCTATCCTCTGTTCATGATTTTCCAATTGTTCTGTAGAATTGAATTTGTTGACGTCTTGAATAGTTTCTTACTCGGTGTACTTTATCTGGCGTATAGTTTTTAGCGCCTGTAACTTCCGTATGAGCTGGTGAGCTTGAGATTTGTTTAAACGATCCCAGTGTTACTTTTAACTGTGGTGATCGCTATAGCCTAAAATATAACTGGAGAGACTAATAGGATTAGGAAAATGTTAGGACACAAGAATTTGAAATTGAAGTTTGATTTATCGTTTTCACTGTTTCATAATCGGTAAAGTCTTGGTAATCCAAAAATTATCATTCAAAGTAAAGCTTGTTATTTAAGTGCAAATAATGATTTAATTAAAATATTTTCTTGTATCTACGTCGTGGATTAGATGTTCTCATCGTATCACAATTTAAGTGTAACTTTTTTAGATTGATTTGAGTTTCCTTTTTTTTGTTGGATTTAAGGTTAGAATGACCGAGCTTTGTGATACTGTGCTTGGAGTTTCTGTTTCAGGAAAAAAATACGCGAACTTAGCAGCAGTTATCAGCGACGCCACGGGTCGTCTGCTTCAGCTGCCACGGTCCGAGTCGTGACGGAAAGAACTGCCAGGCCAGCGACAGGGCGACTTCACTGAGAAAAGAGTTAACGTGTATGGCGTCGACACACCATATGAGGCAATCTGGTGAGAAGTTTTCATTTTGTTTCGATCTGTGACGTAGGCCTTAAAGTGGATAATTTTGACAGCTTAGAGACTGACATAACCGGACATAGACTTAGATTCTGTTAGAGAGCAGTCGGCACGAGACATAGAAACTAGTGCTTCTTACGATAAAGGCAGGTTCGTTAGCACCAAAGCCAAAGTTAAAAAGTTTAAAGTAGGTGATTACGTACTTTTGGAAAACCACGAGCGTAACTAAACAAAATTTGATTCAAAATTTAAGGGCCATATTTAGTGGTTGAGTTGTTGGATGGCCATTGGCGATTGATACCTACTGAAGGCTCTCAATTCTAATAGAACCTACAAGTACGCACACGATCGCGTGCGTGCTATGCCAGTGTTTTGTTCCATTAGAGTTGAGCGCCGGACTAGAAGGCCCTATTAATCAGGC
The DNA here is from genome assembly GCA_905147355.2 of Apotomis turbidana. Taxonomy (NCBI): domain Eukaryota; kingdom Metazoa; phylum Arthropoda; class Insecta; order Lepidoptera; family Tortricidae; genus Apotomis; species Apotomis turbidana. The sequence continues at coordinate 20,535,997 of LR990292.1, read as the reverse complement.
TAAGACAGAATGTCCGATGACGGCGATGGTTAGTAATTGTGATTTCAAATACCATGCTTGCTTGTAATAACGCCCCCATCTTTGTTTATGTGTAACACCGTCACGCCTATGTGGCAACGATGGGCCTGCGTGGATCCACCTAGTATGTGTGACACTCACTAGGCCTGCGTGGCACCGACAGACCTGTGTGGCTCCGACTGGCCTGTGTGGCTCCGACTGGCCTGTGTGGCTCCGACTGGCCTGTGTGGCACCGACTGGCCTTTGTGGCAACGACTGGCCTGTGTGGCCCCGATTGACCTGTACCTGACTAGCCGTTAGCATACATCTGACCACTGTGTGTGGTAAACATTGGGTCAGGGTGACCGAGTAGTGAATAAAGTCAACCATTGTCTTTTACTTGTCCGCAGGTGCTGAAAGTGTTGAGGCACATACATCTGCACACGAGGACGTGTGAATACGCAGGACGGCCGTGACGGCGCGCAGGCAAATATGATGCCGGTTATAAATAGTTTGATTTGATTATCCGATTTTCTGTGTAATTTAAACGGGTAATTTGATTGTAGATCGTAATATAGTAACTAGTGTTGTTTACATCAATGAAATAGTTGAGGGTAACTTTAGATAATGCTTGACATTAATAAAAATGTTGAAGGTATATTGAAATAAGAGCGGGGCTCCCCGAATAGGGTAGTAGGCAGGCGCCAATCGGTGACAGCTGGTCACTTGACGGACAGCTGGGCACGAGTGTGCATGCATACTAACCTATTGGCTCTCAATCAGTGTTTATCTTGTTAATCTTTCTTTATTTTGATTCCGAGTGTGTTTAAATAAAACCAGTGATTGTTATTTGTGAATAAAGTGATTTTATTTCTGTGTTTCTGGCATCTTGACTTCATAATGAGTGATACTGATGACGGACGTTCTGTCGATCGTTCTGCTGCCTTTCCCGGTGCTTCTATATATAAAAAAAACCCCTAATTTAAAAAAAATATTGGTAGCAAAGGCCCTCTTCTGAACTTACTGGTTCATAAGATATTTAAGATTTTACAATCACCGAAATCAAAGGCTCAATACTTCAGAGATTTCGATGTGTAGCTCGCTGAAATGACGACCCTTAGGAATATTTGTAGTGTCAGGCTGTTGAGGCATAATACCCTGATGCACCAGTTCAACGAGATGGGTAAACCATGTGCTAAAATGCCAATGAGATGCCGGTGAAAGCAGCCTAACGAACAGCAACCCACCGAAATTAGTAAACAAGAGAAGCACAGTCAGAACTATGCTGCATTAACAAAATCACGATTATAAGCATTGAGGAACCGATTGAGGGGCATGGCAATATAGAAATAATGTAAAACCAGTTGGTTTTATCGTAAAAATGGATAGCGGTGGCAATTTTTATTGACTTCAGTGGTCAAAAATTACACCGAATCAATGGAAATCAATTCCACTGAAATCAAAATTTAATGTTTTTTATCGATTTAAGGAATACTAAAAAGTAATATAGACACGAACAAATTATTATGGACTTACATTCTCCCGAAGATAGTTTATTCACTTATAAAATTGCAGACACACAATCACTGAACAACACAAATTGTTCCACCGAATTCAACAAAACTCGTAACCAAATACACCGAATGACGAACGAACCCACACAAACTCTACCTACAAGCCATTGAGCCGACGTCTACTCTCGGCGGCGGTGAGAACACAACTGAAGCTAGTACACAACGTAAGCTTGCGAGCTGCGGGTTTCTAGTATACTTCTTTAAGGCAGTGCTGACGTGTTTTAAAGTTTACACTGAAATCACTAGTTACCCTCGGACGCTTCGAAAAATAGTTTTTATTTAAAATGTTTAGCAGATAAATTATATCTATAGGAACAAAATGATTAATAAACTAATGCTGAATATGGGAACACATTTGAAATCATAGTATCCAGACCCAATATCCAGTTATGATTTTTTATTTCAACGAATCTGACAAGCGGACGCTCCCAGTGAACGTCAATTTTTGTAATAACTTTTTTTTATTGTCATGTTAATGAATTATCATGAAATGTTTACATAGCTCGCCAGACGAAACAAACCGTTAGGTACTAGCTTGATTTTATTCAGAAATATTCGATGGTAAATTTAACCATTTTCAAGCCCGGACACTTAAAAATGCCACTCCTGAGAAATGCCCAGTTATACTACTGAAGCTATTTGAACTGATATTTTCCATTAAAGGATCATATTAATTACAGAGCTTCATCAAACAAAACTAACTTACGAAAAATATTGTACGTGAAGGCAGCGCGCAAATAAGTTTTAGCACTGTTAAGTTGCCACAATGTTTACCTACTCCTGGATTCGTATTGATTACGACTCCACCTATATACCAAATACAGTACCTATACAGTACAGGAGGACCACCCGTTTAAGACGTTTCTGGCAGGATCAGGTAAAAGTCGCGTCATAAGCGTGAAGGCGTATTAAGTAGGAAGAGACACTGCAACTTTCATACGCAGGGACCAGCAGCAAAGGATGTATTAAGCAGGAAATCGTATTAAAAGGGATTTATTGAATTGCTTTCCCTCTTCCTAACTCACTACAGCATGCGGCGGCGGCCTCATCTCATCGACTGTATTCAGCCGCCGCAACCTCCGTCCCCTCCCGACTTCCACTTCCCTGTCGTCGTCCCACCGGCGCTCGTAGTCATAAAAAGCGCTGCGTGCGCGTCGATTCGCTCGCCGCTCGTACCCGTTGTCATCGCGATCACGGTCGTAGTAGTCGCCACGATCTGCCCTGTGAAATGAAATAACTTAGGCCCAAGGAATATAATACTCACAAGCTTAGGCCCAATTTAATGATGATAACATTATTTTATGTCGTGACAAACCATCCGCCATTCTTGCACTCACATGCTTGTGACGTATAATTAGTCATTTATTTATCACCTGCGCTTAGACTGTTAGTATTTTTTTTTATAGTAGTGTCTTTTATCTCTTTTATCAGATCAACACTCCGGTCTACATTTAGTTTCCGATGCTTAACTTTGGTCGAAGCGTCGATTGTTTTACTAAGGGCTGACATATCGCAAACATTTAAAATTGCATAATTATTTAGATCAATCGGTATCTAGTGAGCTTAGAGAACAGTTTCAGTAAAAAAGGCAATGCACGCTGCCAAAAGGACCATGTTTTTATAATTCTTTATAATAGTTTTAGCCACCTTTTAGTATAAGTTTATTTGATTTTTTTTTAATATTTTCTTGTAAATAAATTTCTTTTTATGTAATTGAAATCTATAATATAGCTTTCAAATATTCATCCACTACAATAATAGGTTCCACTTACCGGCGATCCCATGTCCTTCTTCCTCTCGGACTAGCAAATTCATAGTCATCATCTTCAGGATCGTAATCCCTGTCTCTATAACCGTCGCTTCTCCTCCAATCACGTTCCTGTAGAGCCTTCCTTTCCCTATAATTCTCGTAGTCCACGTCATAAAGGTCATGCATCTCGAAGCGATCTCCCCTGGCAATATTTCATCATAGCCCCTGTCATCAAAGTCCCGCCGAGGCCCGTAGTCAGGCTGAGACTTGGATGGTCGTGGAAGGGATTTGCTGCGCAACTCTGCCTTAGAAGCTGCTTTCGTGTGATGTTCATTGAGATCTTGTAATGCTGCTTCCAAGTCATTCAACGGCAGGGATATTTTTGGGAACTCTTCTGTAAATAAAAAATTGTTACTATACTGCTTGTTCTTGTTATATTACTCATACATATAAAGTTAAGCTTTATAGGCTTTTACAGGATCAAATTCAAACTGAAACTTACCTTCTTCGTCCTGGTTATCTCTTCCGTAACGGTCATACCGCAACGGTGACACGTCTCTTTCAATCCCTCTAGGTTCTGAAATGTAAAAAACCGAATGAAATATGTTTATTTACAAATATATGACCACTAAAACCTTATCCTAAGAGTCAATCCAATCTAACCAAGATAAGCTAAGATAAGCCAAGGATCCAAAATACAAAACTTGACTGCTCGACATAGGTTGACACTAGGTTACTCAGTACATTGGAGGGTACTAAATCATGAGGAGAGAGGACCGAATATAGGACCGACGAATATTAGCCGCGTACAAACAAATACATCATCTTTGAAGCCACGAGACCACGGCCTCTCAGACAAGAGTGAGATGACTAGAAAGAAACAAGAAATCACGAGGACTTCACCCCAGTATAGTGGTACATCGTACTCTTACGTCACTAGCAGTTTCAGGCTCGCTGGACTAGTGGGTTTGTGAATAAACTTGATTTACCATAGGTGCGTAAGAGCGGGGGTTGAGAAGCAGTGCGGAGGCTAGGCGCATGCGCGGGTCCGAGACGCCCGCGTCGTCCGCGCCCGCTACTGTAGCCACTGTCACGGTATCTATCGAACAATGGACGTCATAAGTATTAGGTACATATTTATAAGATATAAAGAGGATAGTAAGCTCAGTATTGATCGACTTTTATCGTGCGAAAAATACATGACACAGCTCATCTCTCCTTTAGGGATACATATATGATATGTCGAATATAGTAACGGATGGAATAAACTAACCAACTAACTAACTGCGCTGGCTCAGCGACCCAAAATGAGTCTTGGCCTCCGACACAAGAGCTCGCCACTTTACCCGATCCTGCGCAATCTCTCGCCAGTTTGTGGCTCCGAGCTCACGCAGATCCTTCTCTACCATATCTATCCAGCGGTACTTTGGCCGACCGACCGGACGACGCCCCGTCGGTCGCCCAAGGTATGCTCTCTTCACCTGCCGATCCTCTCCCATTCGCTCAAGGTGGCCGAGCCAGCGAAGACGATGGGCCTTGGTCTCACCAATGATGTTCGGTTCGGCTACCAGTTCTTGTATTTCGGTATTTTTGAGGATCCTCCAATTACCATCGTCCGTTTTGACCGGTCCCAGAATTTTTCTAAACACCTTGCGCTCCGCTACTAAAAGGCTATGCTCCTCCTTAAGCGTTAGCGTCCAAGCTTCGCACCCATACATTAGGCAAACTTAACGCAACCGGGATGTCCTCATATAATTTGTGAAAAAACTACTTTTCAAGATTTAATTAGGAATGTATAGTTTTTAGATTAGTAGGTAGTATAAGATGATATTACTTACCAAATTTCATAGATCTATATCAACGGAAAACACCTAAATAAACTTTGATTATCTTGACAGTGACGAAATATGTATTTAAAGGCACATTTTTTTTGCGTTGACTTATCCAAATAAGATATCAGTTATCATAGTTTTTATAATATGTTTAAATTAAAGATTGTAATAGATATCTTTTTAACACAAAAAAAGATACGGCCTTTAATGTATATTGCGCCACTCTCAAGAGATCAAAGTTTATAGGGTACTTCCTGTTGACTTAGATCTATGAAAATTGAAAGGCAAGTAATATCATCTCATGCTATAAGTACAGGAAATAAACTGAAAACTAGACATTTCTAATGAAATCATAAAAAATACTGTTTTAATAATTATATGACGACAACCCGGTTGCATTAAGTCTGCACCTCGTTTCCATGTGTCGCCATACGTAGGTACTAGGTGCAAACTTAACTTAACCGGGCCCTACCAGTTAAGATAATGGGTATGGGGGATAAGTAAAAAATTGTACAGAACGCTCAGTACGCGAGTCAGACTCGCACTTGGCTGGTATTTTTTGTTAATAGTGATTGTTTTTCGGGTCTTTTTGCCGTACCCTATCTACGCTGCGCTGACGAACGTCGCAGCGCTTACAATATGTTATTTTACATTGAAAATAGTTGTATTTACTCTTAATATTTTAGAATCTGCAGTAAATAGGGTTTAGGACAGTATTTTTTATCCTTATCTTAGTCTTAAACCAAGTTTAAGACAACAAATATGAAAATATGCGGATCTGTTTGTATTATGTTACAATTAAATTTTATTATGTTAAGTATTGCGTCATATTTAGCTACGTAACCCTAAAAAACTTGTACAGGGATTGAATTGAGCATCATCTAGTTATCTGAAAACGACAGCAAACTTGATTCAAAGGTCCAAACTAATCCGCCACAATGTTCTTTCTCAGCGCCGGGAGCTCTGTACTTTGACCGAATCTGTCGCGGAGTTCAAACTGGCTACGGGGCCTTTTTGGCGCAAATGGACGTGTATAATATCGGTACCAAATGGCATTGCTGTACTCAAAAATGTCATACTTTTTCCCAATAGAGGTCGGGGTAAAATTATAATATTTTTCTGTTACTCCCTGGTCTTTTCAAGTTCAATGCCTAAATCCTGGATTTGAAGTAATTAAACAATTCTTGCATAAATAAAACTTATTCAATTGTGTATTTGTACACTCGAGAGTATAAAGTGTTACAATTGTTGCATATATAATAATATTAATATGTATTGGCAAACATGTTCGGGCTTCCATTCTTTATTCTTCTTTCGTGCGGTTCTTATATGAAGGGTACACGCAAAGAACATATCTAGTCACTTTTTCATAAAACGAGATTTTACTCTCAACATAATATAAAGACATAAGAAAGGAAAATTTACAGTAATTTTACGCGTGTAGTTTCCGGGTATATTTTTTGGACCGTCTTTATGGATAGGTGTAACTGATGCAACTTTCCAATGTTGCGGAAAAATACCTGTACTGAGACTTAAATTGAAAATGTGCAAGAGGGGTTGAAGAATGAGATCTCCAAGCTTGTTTTTATATTTGTGCTTAAATTCTTTCACTGAAGTTAATAGAGATAGCATACTAAATTTAACTTACCCGACAAAATACGATTCACTATACCTGCGTATTTATTCCCATTTAATTTAATTAGGTACAGAACATTTTACTCTAATCATATACCTACTCCATCTTTTTAAAATTATCTTCCCTAGTTCGTTATTATAATTATAGATCGTTCGTTCGATATGGAATGGCCGATGTCAAATCTAATCCTAAACCTACATTAATGCTGCCATTTTATTTTTATTCAAGTGAATAAATACATAGAAAACTAAGGCTTTAATTTCAAGTGGACGCAAGCGTTAACGTCTACTGAGCAATCTATCGCTATTTTACGTTTTTTTAATGAATTTAATATGAATAGATTCATTTTATAATAACGTTTATTTATTGTAAATATACCTTCAACTTATATCTATACCTGCGAGATCTGACAACTTTTATGATTATCGCAAACTGTCTGGCTATGCGTATTGGATTCTAATTGGAACTATGATATTTTCCCTTCATTACGTAAGCGGCATGAAATGTAGGTTAACAACATTCAAGGTTACTTTCATGGGTTACGTAAGTAAGAGATACGAAAGGAGATAAAGAAATAGCCAGTTTTTGCTTATGGTTAGGAAGTGGTTCAACCTATGCTAATTTGATAATCATACTTAATATTATAATGTGATTTTACTTAATCTATACCTATTTTCTGATTGAGTAATTCACCTAATTAAACACCTTAAATAATTATAATATAAAAATAGTTACATAAACAGAAACGATGCCCGGAAGTAATGTTACACAATAGCTATTGTCCTTTATCTGGACAAAAGGGTAAGTAATTACACAATATTACGTCATTACGTTATCTCGTTATATAATCATGTAAAAATGGGTCATCGTTATCTTAACTTATATTAGGCAATTATAAATAATTATCGATTGATGTTAGGGGTCTGTGTTTAACAGTACATTTAAAGGAGAAGAAACCCTAATTTGCCGACCACGCTTTGGCGTTCATGGTTCGAGGCGCAGTCCACAAGTGGCAACAGCCTATTGCGTATTACTTTTGCGAAGGCTCGACTAAAACGGATGAACTAATAGTCATCCTGAAGGAAATAACGAATGCCGTTATTGACACGGGCCTACTGCCTGTTGCATTCATTTGTGACCAAGGCCAATCGTTTCAATCTGCCTTGAAACGCCTCAGTAATGATACGCAAAGGGAACGTAATGAGGCTCAAAATCGCACTGGTAAGTTTTAATCTTAATTCACAGGATTAATATAGAAGTAAAAGTATTTTTCAATTAATGTATTTTTTACAGGTGACAATATTATAACATTGAGAGGACATCACATAAATGTAATATTTGACCCCCCTCATCTCATAAAAGGGATCAGAAATATTTTTTTGACAAAGAATCTAAAGTTCGAAGGAAAAATATGTAAATGGAGTGACATTGTCGACATATACCAAGCGGACTGCAGAACTGCGGTGACCCGATTGGTGCCGAAATTAAACGACACACACGTGATTCCTGGAAAAATTAATAAAATGAAGGTAAATTATTTATTCTCATAACAACTTGTCCTTTTATGGCACATTTTCAAATCCTACATGTAAATAACTAGTGATGTATTTATTCGCACCTGCCTAAGTACAGTTTTCCTGAAAACCGATGAAACAAAGTCACCAGAGCTTTTTTGTAAATCATATAGATAGGATAGATAACAAAATACATAACACATCTTTCCTTTTATTTATCTTTGTTTAAAATAGAAATTTAATACGGTCACATTACTATAGAGCGGTAATACGCCACTTTAAGCAGGTCCCCGCAACTTGAACTTGTACGGGGGTAAAAAATACCATGCCGTCGTCGTGCTTACAAAACCCAAGAGAATACAATTTTATGAGATATTTGTAAGTTATATTTGCTATTGCAAATCAATAAAGAAATTAACACTAATAGTAAAACCATTTATTAAAAACAAGTCCTACAAATGATATTATACATGTTCAGTGTAAATTGAACATTTAAGTTTTTAAGTTCTCCAGTGCTCTTGGTACCTACTGTTGCTACTGCAGTCTTAACAATACCGTTTTCACCATAAGGGCACACGGGCCCGAGCCCAGGCCTTCATTCTCAGGGGGCCCGAAGGACCGACAATTTCTCTCGCACAATAAATGGTCATACTTAGTAAAAAAATGTTGTTATTATAATTCGCTTTTTTTACTTTCCAAAAGGGCCCCAGCCTGGTTTAAGACGGCCCTGTGTCTTAACTATCAATTTTTTGCAGGAGTACGTCTTAGGTGCAAAATATTGATAAGCGGAGCCCGTTCTGGCTCCTCGGAAGACGAACATAAATTATATACTTAAATATTGATGTAACTTTAATCCGCCAAAATTGACAATCTAAATAATATATAATAATATTATTTAGATTAACAACCGTCTAATTGTTGAAAAATAAATAAAACATGTTATTAAGTATATGTTGCGATAAAAATGAATGTCGATATTTTCCATTACATTTATTTTTGTATCGTTTATTTCCAGGTCAAGAATTGTACACAAGTGTTCAGCCATAGTATGGGGAGAGCCTTGGCATACACAGCAAAATTCTGTAAGTTCCACGCAGGCCCTCACTTAAACTAGATGTATTAAACTATAATTTAACTCAACTAATAAACTATAAGTCAACTCTCTTCAAGTCGAGAGTGAATAGGCATCTTCTAGTTAAGCATGCTCCATCTTAGGCCTTATTGTCACTTAACATCAGGTGTAATCATGGTTAAATGCGTGGCTATTTAGAATTAAAAAAAAAATACTGACACAACAACAGTATAGATACGTACAGTACAGATAGTATAGAGTAAGTTTGTCCCGTTATTTTCTTATCCGTACCTTGCCACAATCTATTCAGTCGGCATACCTAATTAATTGTGTTGGCAATTAGGATAACTTAAAGCAGGTGATAAAATAGATTAAGTCATGCGTAGAAAACAAATGATGTTCTCGAACGGCTGAAACGATTTTTTACTTTCTAGCAAAAATAGTCGATTAAGCTAGATAAAACGTTGAGCTTTTTCTTTCGTGAACGCAGCCGAACCAATTAAAGTTTATTATAATTTAATTAAGTTCAATCGTATTTAAACACAGTTAGACTATATTACTTATTTTCTTTAAATAGATTTTGATAAAATCTGTGTTATAGAATACGCATGGGATTTTTTTTTTATGATAAGAAAATACTTAAATATTTAACCATAAAATACATTTGTGAAATCATAATCATTTAAATATTTTAATTTGCAGCAAGTTATCCGGATTTAAGAGAAGTGAGTAGAACTGCAGGAAACACAGCCGAAGCCGTATTATTCTTCGACGAGCTGTTTGATTCAGCGAATGGGGCCTCTCCAAGCAACAAGTACACGCGAGGAAAATTGTTAAGGAGAGCCGTTACGGAAACTTCTCCGCATCACGAATTTTGGAGAAGCGCCATAAAAAAACTAGAAAAAATTAAATACATCGACGAAAAGCGTGGGGAAGTATCTGTGCCTTCGATAAAAAATTGGATAATAACATTAAAAAGTTATATGAGGTTGTGGAAATTCTTTAATAGTAAAAATATAAAAATTATGCGAGATATTTAAACTCTGATCCAATCGATTTTTTTTTGGTCAGGTACGGGCATATAATTTCAGAAATAACGATCCAAATTGCCACAACTTCATAAGCACCTTTAAATCACTGCTTATAACTAGATTTCTCCGTTTTCACTCGGCGGGTTTCAATTGTGAGGAGACTTCTGGCAATCAGCTGTTAAATGTTAAAAAACTTTTTGAAGGAAAACAATATATCCCACCGGAAACGTCGAATTCTCCTCACAATCCGTCGATTGAACTAAACGAAGACCAGAGCAGTATTCAGGAACGAGCACGGCGTGAACGTCTGAGTGTTCACTCGCGGTCGTATACTGCGGGGTGGGTGGTCAGGAAGGTCATACAAAAAATAAAGTGTCGAGATTGTATGACCGACCTGACAACTGAAGAAGGGTCAATTCACCAATGGATATGCCAAAAAGAATACGAGTCAGTCAAAAACAAAAAGCTTACCTACCCGCTACCCCTCAGAGTATGCTGTGCGGCATTTTGGCAATATTGTGAAAGAGACCAACAAATACTTGGAGACGAAGCCCCATAGGAACAACATCACTAAAGAAATAAAAACACACATTCTCTCCAAGTATTCGTTGGTTTTTGTAAACTGCCAAATTCATACAAATATTGTCCAAGAGTACTTTCTCCTAATTACAATTAAATTTGCAGTGTTTAATTGGTGCAGTAAAATAAATAAAATTTTAAAAGGCACAGAAATATTCCATATACTACAGAATTGGCCGCCGATGCAACAAAAGGCTTTAGATAAGTACAAGAAAAAATTAAAAGATAAAATGAAGTAATCTGAATATCGTTGTTTTATTTTGGTTTCTCCTGGTAAAGCATAACCATAAAAAATATGAAATTTCCCCTGGAGCATGTTTACAATCAGCTCCTTTGCCTAAAATTAAAAAAAAAGAACTCAAAGTCGAAAGTAGTGAATCCCTATTGGCCAAATTGGCTCTATGGCAGTTGTGCGTCTGATTACGTTAGTATTAGTCTGTGGCAATATTGTCGTAGGTTTCTACATGGTTTCTACTAAGTAACACGCTCTCTATTAACTATTCCTTACTCTAAGATTTATTGCCATAGAATAAAAACACTAATTCTTATTTCTGCACACGGCGGTATGATTGCCAAACCTTACTGCGGCTAAAATACACTACTCGCGAAGTTGGCCGTGGTTGGGCGAATATGATAGTGTGGAGGGGCACTGCATTGCGGAAACCCATACTTCTGCCAGCTTCGCCTCGGCCAATCTCGGTCAACATCGCGAGTTGTGTGAAGCCCAGGTTAGAGAGAGATGGCACAAAACGGCAGTATTAAGCACAGTGTATAGCTAGGCTAGAGGTTGGTTGTTATCTGTCAACCCGGCAGTTCATGTTCGTTCATAAGCCTTTGTTTTAATGACTGGCAACATTGTAAGTAATGACGCGTAGGTGACTGAAGGTCTTGTAACCATGGACATGAATAAATAAAAAAAAAAAAAAAAATGACGCGTAGGTGGCAATGGCAAGTTGGCAGCCCTGACCCTTGTCATGCAAACAGCAAAACACAAACAGCAAACAAACGCATTTGCTTGATTTTTTAAATAATTAACAGGCAATGCGCTGAATAAATTCGTAATTACTTGTAACTGAAGTCGTAACTGTGACTGTGTGTTATTCGTTATAATATGACAGGCCGGATACTACACATACCTACACATAAAATTAATTGCTGTGGAACTTAGCTCAGCCATACAGAATGATAGCAGAACGAAAAAATTAAGGAGCTGCAGCTTAGTATATTATTACCCGTAGATACAGCAAGAGCACTATCGAAGAAATAAATTATTCCACGAAATGTAAGTTGCCTTTTTTTATTTGAAAGCTGGTGCTTCTCTTGTGGTCCCATTTAAATGGCCCAGTTCTGACCGACATCCGAGAAAATCATATTGTATGCTCCTTCATTTCGGTCATTGCAGTCGGTTATTTTTTTGTGATAAAGTGATTATTTTGTGTTCTAATCTCAACTTGAAAGTAAAGGCTGATTTAGACGATGCCAATTTTGAGACGCCTAAATTACGGCGCCTCGAAAAGGCACCGTATAAACACTTTCCGCGCCATTTTTTCGCCGCATGCCAGCGCTGGCGCGGAATAGAACACGGGCCTATTTTTCGGCGCCAGTGACCCCCCCTCCGCGTCTCTCGCTGCCACTAATGACTGGTGCTGAAAAAAAGCACTGTGTAAACACGACTGGCGGCGAGATTTAGGCGGCTGAACATAGTCATTGTCTAAACGGTCGGAGGTGTGCTGTGCGGTAATCACTGGCGCCGTAATTTAGGCGTCTCAAAATTGGCATCGTCTAAATCAGCCTTAACAACATTAGCTGGCTCCACCTAAGAAAACTCGGGACATGACAACCACTGACCTCTCCAAGAGTCTCATCATGAACAGCTACCTGTGCCAGGGATTATTATAACTAAACGGGGCTTCATCGCGATAGAAAGAAAGAAATAAACAGGATCCCACTCAGCATATGTCGGGGCACATAGTGCAACGATGCTGATTTTCAGTGGGTCCATGATGACAAATAAACAAAACATATAGTAGAATAAGTCCCGTTTTGTCATAATAATGTGTGAAAATGACATTACTGTTGAGTTTCTTTCGGCTTTCTTCTCAACAGCGGTCTCCTCTTGGGAAATGCCGGTAGATTCACAATCTGACTAGTAAAAGTGCCCTTGTGGCCTACTCACTGAATAAATTATTTCATTTCATTTCGGGATGCTAGTGGGATTGTATCTGTGTATGGCAATTATAGTGTACATATTGCAGTTTACTTCAATTTATCTTTTGTAACCAACAACAGTGAGCTAGAGGGTCAAGTTTCAGCCTTAAACCTGCTGTCAGCATAAGTAACGTAAGTCTGCCGTAGACTGTGACATCATCGATAAGTTCAATATCGCACTTGCCATAACTTGTTAATATTCCGAAGTAACAAATAGGCTGTATATTATCCTCCTAAGACCCAATCTATTTTTAGGACATTTGTAAGAGCGACCCAGTGACCTAATTTTAGGTTTTTAGTCTGTCATAATTCTAGAACCTTGGGTGGATATTTGATTAATTCATACATGTCATTGGGCCGCAATGAGTATGATCTCTGGTCTTTAAAACATACCGCCCTTATACAGCTCAAATTAGGGTTATAATATGGCTGCATAGGGTCTTGCTTTGCTATAGCTATTATCTTATTTCAGCTGTAAACGGTTAAGGCTGTATAAGCGGTAAAATGTAGCCTGTGTAGTGCTATTTGAGTTGTAGCTCTCTTGTAACTCACAATCAACAATACAACAAATATTTAGCTATTTAATTTTGCCGTTTTGTACTGATTTTTGTCTTGTGCAATTAAATTAATAAATTTAATATAATTTCAGCACACGCACGAAATAAAACAATACAGATGGGTAAATATTTTTAACCCCCGACAAAAAAAACCCGTGTTGACCCGAAAATAGAGGCGAGGGTTCGAATCCCGGTCTAGTTATTAAATTCTTCAAATATTCGCACAGTATAAAAAAAAGCAATAATATATCTTCAAATCTTGACGACTGTACCTAATCTTGAGCAGTTTATTTTCTCCAAGTATGTAAGCATTTTATTAGTTTATCTGGTATTTTAAAGGGGACATCCAGGTTTTGCACAAAGATGTAGCACTCGTTTTCATGACAAATTGCTGTCAAGATATTCTAATTAAGCAGATTTATATTTAGAAGAAACTTAAAATCAGCATCCTCTATACATAATAATATACATATGGAACAGGTTTCCTCGCACTTTATACTGTCGCAATTTATACACACAATTAAAACTTATTGAACCGGGTCTATCGCGACATCTCCAGTAACAACTCGCTGTTTCGTCAGTAAATCTGAGACCACGGCACGTGAAACCGTGTCGAAACGTCAGGCAATGAAGGTAAACCAAAAATATCGCGATTGACCTGGTTCAATAAGGTTTAATTATGGGTTTACTCACCTTGTTTAAGTCCAATAGGTTGAAGGACTTCCTCATAAAAAAATGTTATTACACTTTAAAAGATTATTTTGACGATGTGGAAATAATATAAAAAAACAAGTCGTAATGCATGCACAAATCTATTTGAATAAAACAAAAATCTCAAATATAATAATTTATGTGTTTTTCCAATTTAATATGTAATTACTTGTTTAAATTTTACTAATACTAATACAGAATTATGTGTTCTAATATACTGTATGTTGCTACGCCCTATCAGGGCCCATGAGAAACTGTATATCTAACTAATTAAGACCTATTCACCATGGATGCAATCATTTAATAAATGAATAAATGAATATCGCTCGACAATTCGACATTTGATTCGAATCGGTTTGCGGTTTATCATCACGATGTATCTAAATAAAAATTGGGCAAGTGCGAGCCCGACTCGCGCATGAAGGGTTCCGTACCTATACATATATATAATCTATAATAAGTTTGTTGTATGGGAGCCCCCCTTAAATATTGATTTTATTTTATTTTTAGTATTTGTTGTTATAGCGGCAATAGAAATACATCATTTGTGAAAATTTCAACTGTCTAGCTATCACCGTTGTTGAGATACAGCCTGGTGACAGACGGACGGACGGACGGACGGACGGACAGCGAAGTCTCAGTAATAGGGTCCCGTTTTTACCCTTTGGGCACGGAACCCTAAAAAACGACCCGACAGAGAATGTGACACATTCTCATTGGCAGGAACTTCCCGACATATTTCGAAATCGTGTGTAGTTCTTCTTCAGGTACATCGTAGCGCTCCGTAGGCTCCGTAGCGATCGGCGGTCGGCCCACTGCTACCCTCCGCGGCAGGGCTTCTAACCGGTTAATCTTATTTTTTAAATAGCTCCTTGAATACATAAATTTTGCGGTTTCTACTTTGTGTTATTGGACCAGATCTACGAAATAAAAGTATTGAAGCACAAAAAATCGTCGTTAACCACGAGTAACCGAAATCTTTAACCGGTAATTAGTATAAATATAGGTTAACGGTTAGATACAAGCACGTTTGCTTCTAATATTTATTTATTTAAACTTTATTGCATAAAAGAAAAGTCAATACAAATGGCGAATGGCAAATGACAGATTTACCAACAGTAGTATCGCCCAACGCACGCTGATTTGTTACCAATTCCTGAGCAAAAAAAAACAGAAAGTAACATTTGACAGCTGTCACATTATATTCAAATTCCACAGCTCAAGCATTTCCTAACCATGCTGCACAAGAACCGTGTTAAACACATCATTTATATTCGTCTAAATGATGAAAGTTGCCCAATTCATCCTCCATCAATAAACGACAGATTTCCATAGACACTGTTTGTCGTGCTAGCGACATATCATCATGCAGCTACCACAGCAAAATGTTAGAATATGAAGGTAATTTCTTAATATCGCGACAGACCCATTATAATTTCTGTTAATTATATGTCCAGAAATGGTGTAATTATTAATCATCAAGAATATACAACACAACATGAAATACATTAAAATAACAGGCAGAGGTAAACAACAGGCTCGTCGCTCGCGCAGCCGGGCCAGTCGTCGCTCGCGCAGCCGGGCCAGTCGTCGCTCGCGCAGCCGGGCCAGTCGTCGCTCGCGCAGCCGGGCCAGTCGTCGCTCGCGCAGCCGGGCCCGGGCCAGTCGTCGCTCGCGCAGCCGGGCCAGTCGTCGCTCGCGCAGCCGGGCCAGTCGTCGCTCGCGCAGCCGGGCCAGTCGTCGCTCGCGCAGCCGGGCCAGTCGTCGCTCGCGCAGCCGGGCCAGTCGTCGCTCGCGCAGCCGGGCCAGTCGTCGCTCGCGCAGCCGGGCCCGGGCCAGTCGTCGCTCGCGCAGCCGGGCCAGTCGTCGCTCGCGCAGCCGGGCCAGTCGTCGCTCGCGCAGCCGGGCCAGTCGTCGCTCGCGCAGCCGGGCCAGTCGTCGCTCGCGCAGCCGGGCCAGTCGTCGCTCGCGCAGCCGGGCCCGGGCCAGTCGTCGCTCGCGCAGCCGGGCCCGGGCCAGTCGTCGCTCGCGCAGCCGGGCCAGTCGTCGCTCGCGCAGCCGGGCCAGTCGTCGCTCGCGCAGCCGGGCCAGTCGTCGCTCGCGCAGCCGGGCCAGTCGTCGCTCGCGCAGCCGGGCCCGGGCCAGTCGTCGCTCGCGCAGCCGGGCCAGTCGTCGCTCGCGCAGCCGGGCCAGTCGTCGCTCGCGCAGCCGGGCCAGTCGTCGCTCGCGCAGCCGGGCCAGTCGTCGCTCGCGCAGCCGGGCCAGTCGTCGCTCGCGCAGCCGGGCCCGGGCCAGTCGTCGCTCGCGCAGCCGGGCCCGGGCCAGTCGTCGCTCGCGCAGCCGGGCCAGTCGTCGCTCGCGCAGCCGGGCCAGTCGTCGCTCGCGCAGCCGGGCCAGTCGTCGCTCGCGCAGCCGGGCCAGTCGTCGCTCGCGCAGCCGGGCCAGTCGTCGCTCGCGCAGCCGGGCCAGTCGTCGCTCGCGCAGCCGGGCCAGTCGTCGCTCGCGCAGCCGGGCCAGTCGTCGCGCTGACCCACGCCTGGCCAAGCAGAGCAACACTGCGCGAGTATTCCGGACAAAGACAAATGTGAGTCCACTTCTACTGACGCTGATAATAATTTTAATCTCTTGCTTAGCGTATTAAAGTCATTAGGTACGGAGATAATAATACGACCAAGCTCGGTGTTAGAATGAATATTTTATTAGAAAAATCAGGTTCTTATATACTAAACAACATATGATCATTTCCTTTATCTGCACGTGATCTGCGCAGCAAATGGCCTTGCTGGTCAAGGTTCTATCTGTTGCCTTGAACCGACACGTGATCAATTATAATTCACATCAGCTGAGGGCTATACCGCAATTCTCTAGATAGAGTAGGAAACGTAAATAATACTGTCCCTGAATTTGACCCGGTAAAGAAAGAACAAACAATGACCATGTGGATCCATAAAGTCAACGAGTGCGCGTCTATATGTGGTTGGACCGAGAAACAATTAATACATTACGCCTTACTAAAGTTACGGTGGGTAGCACAAAGATGGTACGAGGGACTATCGTCTGTCCTAAACCTAAAAGAGTAGAAATAAAAAAAATACAATACTCTAATGTCGTCCCTTTTATTGCCACTTTTTAATTTCTACACTTTGTCGAACTGTATGTAACACAAACCATTTGTTGCCAGGGTCGCTACGGCAAAGTGTGGCGCGGCCTGTGGTACGCGGTCAGCGTCGCGGTGAAGATATTCTTGTCTCGCGACGAGGCGTCGTGGCAGAGAGAGACGGAGATATACAGCACGGTGTTGCTACGGCATAGACACATATTGGCGTACATTGGCAGCGATATGGCCAGCAGAAACAGTTGTACACAGGTACCTACATTAGTGCGATACGTATTTCACTATGATTTGTATGGATACTTTGGATACGCTAGCTAGCCACGGCGGAGTGGCGTCCAGGTGTGGGGAATTCTTTAAGATAATATTATTTCTCGGGACTAAGCGGCGTGGCATGAATCAAGAATTCTATGAAATATTTTCTTCATTAAAAATTATCATTAATCGGTTGAATCTGATTTAGTAACATCATACTAATATTTTAAAGGCGAAAGTTGTGTTTTTATGTTTGTCACTTCTTCGCGCTCAAACACCTGGACCAATTTTGATATAAAGGTACCTGAGACCCTAGATTAACGCATAGGCTACTTTTAATCCCGAAATAAAATTGTGTTCCCGTGGGATGAATATAAAAGTTAGAGTAGAAGGACGCGTTTAATTTATCTTACCTAATACCTTTGTGACATGATTGTAAATGCCTCGTATGTTTCCAGTTATGGCTGATAACGCACTACCACCCCCTGGGCTCGCTGCACGAGCGCCTGCGGCGACGACGCTCGCGCGGCACCAGACGATGCTGATCCGTCTGTCCACCGTCAACGGGCTGCTACACCTACACACAGACATACACGGCACACAGGTACATTCACTCACTTATTTATTTCAAAATGTATAAATCTTGTACAAATCTATCTAAATGTAATCTATAACATGTAACCGTATTCGAAAACTCATTTTGCAAGGTTGATGATGTGGTAGCGTGGAGTTGCGTACGATAGACATGCTTATATATTACACACACACACACACACACACACACACACACACACACACACACACACACACACACACACACACACACACACACACACACACACACACGCACGCACGCACGCACGCACGCACGCACGCACACACACACACACACACACACACACACACACACACACACTTGTGGTAGTTGCTAGCTTTCTTTAACTGCCTAGCCTCGTTAACTGCATATCTGTGGACATCTGTTATTGGCTTTATATTCTAGCTATAAGCATTGTTATATATGTCCTGTAATGCTGTTGATGTTCCAAATAAATAAAATAAATAAATAACCTAATCTAAAAAATTACTTCCGACGAATTTGCCTATGAAATTAACTTTTTACTTACTATGTGCAGAGATAAACCTTGACAAGAACATAAGACACTGCCACATATACATCAACTCGGACAGCCAAGCTGCCCTGTTGGCACTGGAATCACTAGAGGTTAAATCTAAACTAGTCCAACTATGCAAAAACAATTTAAATGCCCTAGGCGAAACCAACAAAGTCACTCTTAGATGGGTACCAGGTCACTCCGATATTGACGGAAATGAAAGAGCAGATAAACTCGCAAGAGATGGCGCGGACAAGCCCCTTGTCGGCCCAGAACCGTTCTGTGGAATCACAAAACGCCAGGCTTATTCTCTGCTCAACGATTTACACAAATCTAAGGCGATCGAGATGTGGGTGGCTGTGAAAGGACAAAATCACTCGAAAACCCTTATAAAAGGCTTTGTTCAGAGGTTATCTAAAGAGTTACTACAGCTCAAAAGGTCAAAAGTCTGTGCGGTGACTAGAACTCTGACCGGTCACTGCAAGCTGAAAAAACACCTGTCCCTAATGGGTATGGAACAGGACGCAACGTGCAGGTTCTGCCAAGAGTCAGAGGAGACAGCTATGCATATCCTCTGCTCCTGTGGACCACTTATGCACAAAAGAAGTATCCACTTAGGGCAACACTTTGTGCCCCCAGAGGAGATACAACAACTCACGGCCCAAAGAATCTGGGAATTCCTGGACTCAACGGGCCTCAGCAGTGAGCTTTAAGACAGGGCTGCCACAATAGATCAATTTTGGTCGATGCGGCACACAAAAGGCCCAAGCGAAAATAATAAAATAATAAAAACTTTTTACTAAATAAAAAAATCGGTGAAGTGTCTTTCCATAAAATAAGTTTGTCCCCTAATTAATACATACTTAGATACGTAGAAAGCGTCCATGACCTAGGAACAAATATTCGAATTCATCACACAAACACATTCTACAAACACAACCTATTGAGATGATATTACTAAAACTATCGTGAGACATCTTTAATAAGTAAAAAAAAAAAAACAAGCTCACAAAATTTCCAGGAACTGCCCGACATGTTTTGAACTCATGTAGCGCGGTGGGAGGAGGGAATAGTAGATTGTTAACCAAGGGTAGAAAGTTACCCATTGCACCTGAGATATTTCTGGCGCTCGAACGAAGTGAGAGCGCCAATAGTTCGAGGGTGAAATGGGTAATTTCACCCGAGTTAAACACTCTACTTTTCATTTCGACTGCGAGGAAAATAAAATACTACACTCACATGTCATGAGTGAGTTAAATTAATGTCCATGTTATTTTTAACCAATAATCAATAAGACATGGTATTTATATTTAACCTCGTGTTGCCGCTTTTTCTATTGCAAACTTTCATTATAATTATTCTTAATAGAAAAAAAATGTTAAAATATACGTACCGCCAACATTAAAAAAAAAACAAATCCAATGGTTTCAATTTTGTTTTTTATATAAATGTATGATTCTATCAATAAAATGAGGGACAGAATTATATGTACGTATTATAAATATATTAATACATACATATTTATATTTAATAATAATTGGATATAAATAAATATATCTAACCTTTGGAGATTTTTTTTTAATGGCCACTTACCACGGCCGACTAGATTGTACCTAATTGAGTTGGTCACGACGTGCATCTACATGGCAATAGTCTTTGACTCCGTGGCAATTAAAAAAAAAATTACTTTCCACCCTAGGGATGGAAAAGCTATTTTCCACCCGGCTATCTACTCATGAAAATGACACTTTCCGAACAGGAGAGATGAAAAGGCTCTTGCGCTGTCACTACTGGACTGTCACTGTATTTTCATTCCACTGATACTACGCACACTGGACTTATTGTATCTACGACCTTGCCTGAACGTGTGATGTATTTAACGCCGGAATCACAGGCTTCCATGCTAGAGGCAGAGTCCTACTACACTACCTTTCACAACCTTTCGGTTAACAATAACCATTGATGTATTTTCCAGGGTTAACCAGCCATAGCGCACCGAGACATCAAATCCAAGAACGTCCTAGTGAAAGTGAACGGCGAATGTTGTATCGCAGACTTCGGACTCGCGGTTACCGAGCAACACGTGGCCAAAGGGATACCGAGCGCGAGGCAGGGGACCGTGCGATACATGAGCCCGGAGATACTGGATAACAGGTAAGACATTCGAGCTAGTCCCAAGATTAGTCGCTAGATGGCTCTGTACCGTCCTCACGTATCAAAGGTAAGAAACACGTGAACGGCGTGGGCAGAATAGCTGGCTTTAGGTTCTCGTTAAAATCAACGTAACAAAGGGATACCGAGCGCGAGTCAGGGGACCGTGCGATACATGAGCCCGGAGATACTGGATAACAGGTAAGACATTCGAGCTAGTCCCAAGATTAGTCGCTAGATGGCTCTGTACCGTCCTCACGTATCAAAGGTAAGAAACACGTGAACGGCGTGGGCAGAATAGCTGGCTTTAGGTTCTCGTTAAAATCAACGTAACAAAGGGATACCGAGCGCGAGTCAGGGGACCGTGCGATACATGAGCCCGGAGATACTGGATAACAGGTAAGACATTTGAGCTAGTCCCAAGATTAGTCGCTAGATGGCTCTGTACCGTCCTCACCTCACGTATCAAAGGTAAGAAACACGTGAACGGCGTGGGCAGAATAGCTGGCTTTAGGTTCTCGTTAAAATCAACGGAACAAAGGGATACCGAGCGCGAGGCAGGGGACCGTGCGATACATGAGCCCGGAGATACTGGATAACAGGTGAGACACTCGGTCTAGTCCGCTGTAATATCCGATCGTATCAAAGGCAAGCAACACGTACAAAATTGATTTATTTAAACTTTATTGCACAAAACAAAAGTCAGTACAAATGGCGAACTTAATGCCTAATGGCATTCTTTACCAGTCAACCTCAGGGCCAAACAGAGATGCTTCAAATGGTGCTGAGTAGAAAATAAATTGAGAGCATCTAAGATACAAGTGAATACATGCAACATTCAAGTGAAAGTGAACGACGAGTGCAGTATAACTACTAACTAACAGCTTTGTGTTCGCCCCCAACTTTTTAACCGCTCAATATAACGAAGGGGTCACCGAGCGCGATGCTGGGGACCGTACGCTACATGAGCCCGGAGATATTCGATAATAGGTGAGACACTCGGGCTAGTCTCAAGATTAGTCGTGAGATGATGCTGTACTGTCCGATCGTAACAAGTATGAGACATACATTTATGTAACATGTAATATCCCATTTTTATTTAAAAGGTTAAGGCTTAAAAAATAAATTAAAAGGAGTTACTTGGTGGAAGAGAATGCAAAGATGACTCACATTAGGAAAAATTCGTCAGGTTACTTGGAGTTAAGGTAGCGAAGTCGTTAACGCGTAGGACCGGTAATACATACGGAAACATGGGCGGTGCTCGAGTCACTTCAGCGATGCCATATTGACTATCGGTACATTGAAGTGTTGAAGTGTTTGTATAGTAACGCCACCATGTCGGTCCGAGTTCAGGAGCAGAGCACAAAGGCCATTCCATTGAGAAGAGGCGTAAGACAGGGGGACGTTGTGTCCCCGAAACTGTTTACGGCCGTTATGGAAGACGCCTTCAAGCTCCTAGAATGGCAAGGACTTGGCATCAGCATCAATGGCGAATACATCACTCACCTTCGGTTTGCCGACGACATCGTAGTCATGGCAAAGTCGATGGAGGAACTCAGCATGATGCTCGATGACCTCAATCGAGTTTCTCAACGGGTGGGCTTAAAAATGAACATGGACAAGACGAAACTCTAGCAAATGCCAAGGTTGTGCCCATCCCAGTTTCTGTTGAAAACTCGGTACTCGAAGTTGTTGACTCATACATCTACCTAGGACAAGTGGTCCAATTAGGTAGGTCCAACTTCGAGAAAGAGGTCAACCGCCGAATCCAACTCGGCTGGGCAGCGTTCGGGAAATTACGCAATGTCTTTTCGTCCGACATACCTCAGTGCCTCAAGACGAAAGTCTTCAACCAATGTGTGTTACCAGTGATGACTTACGGCACCGAAACGTGGTCTTTCACTATCGGCCTCATCTCAAAGCTCAAAGTCGCTCAACGAGCAATGGAGAGGGCTATGCTCGGGGTGTCTCTACGTGATCGAATCAGAAATGAGGAAATCCGTAGACGAACTAAAGTGACCGATATAGCTCACCGGATTAGCAAGTTGAAGTGGCAATGGGCAGGCCACATAGCACGCAGAGCAGATGGCCGATGGGGCCGAAAAGTGCTCGAGTGGAGACCTCGGACCAGCAAGCGCAGCGTAGGACGTCCACCTAAAAGATGGACAGATGACCTTATAAAGGTCGCCGGAAGGCGCTGGATGCAGGTCGCTTCCAACCGGTATATATGGAAGTCCAAAGGGGAGGCCTATGTTCAGCAGTGGACGTCCTATGGCTGAGATGATGACTTGTAATTTTGCTTTAAGCCTTGATCTTTGTCTCAATTATTTAAGTATGAGACATACATACAACACTATTGAGTCCAGCGCTATACCGTTCCCTCGATACAAGAGCATTTCTCAAAAATTTTGCCCACTATTAAGACAAAAATTAAGGTCTAATATATATTTCCTATTTTGTTACCAATTTTCTTTGTGATTTCCAATACATTGATATCAGATTATGTATAATTAAAAAAGTATAAGCATAACAGAACATTAATTATCGAACATAGCCATAGCATTGTTATAAAATTACTAAAATAATTGGTAACAAAATAGGAAAATTATATTGGACCTTAATTTCTATATTAATTGTAGGCAAATTTTTTGAGAAAGGCTCACAAAGGTAAGAATAGTGTAGCCAAGCCAGTATTACTAATCCATACTAATATTATAAATGCGAAAGTGTGTCTGTCTGTCTGTCTGTCTGTTACCTCTTCACGCTTAAACCGCTGAACCGATTTAGATGAAATTTGGTATATAGATAGTTTCAGTCCCGGGGAAGGACATAGGATACTTTTCATCCCGAATAAATTTAGTGTTCCCGTGGGATGAGCGGGTAACACCGCGGGGCACAGCTAGTACCAATATATTAAGAAGGCTAAGAACAGAAAGAACTTCGCAAAGACGGTCCCTTTAGTTAAGTTTTTCACCTATAACTATAGTGATTTTATAACGTTACTAGCGACCCGCCCCGGCTTCGCACGGGTGCAATGCTGATAAATTATGCATGTATTATACATATAAACCTTCCTCATGAATCACTCTATCTATTAAAAAAAACCGCATCAAAATCCGTTGCGTAGATTTAAAGATTTAAGCATACAAAGGGACATAGGGACAGAGAAAGCGATTTTGTTTTATACTAATTAGTGATAAGTTTTTATCTTCTCGACAACGGTAAAAAAAGAGCTACGCGAAGGAATAAAGTTTTTCAATACTATTAACATTTCCATTCCAGTTTGAACCTCCAATGCTTCGAGTCGTACCGCGAATGCGCCACGTACCTGCGCCCTCGTGTGCTGGGAGGTGTGTCTGCACACCTGGTGAGAGGAGGCGCGGGGCCGAGCCAGGAGTCGCGAGGGAGATCGTGCGCCCGGCCCGAGCTGCCCACCACCTTCACACACCCTGTAAGTACCTGCGCCCTCGTGTGCTGGGAGGTGTGTCTGCACACCTCCCAGCACACCCTGTAAGTTCTTTTCCATAGATTTTATGAGCTAGTGAGCAAGGTCATGGAACCAGATTCTAGCATACTATGTTATGTACATACTCAATCTTCGGTATGATATGGAAATATGGTGTGGGGTAGTCTTGTAACTCTTCTGAATTCTAACATAAACCCTCACACACTCTGTCAGTTCCTAAAAATGGCAAAAACTGTATAAATATGACGGTCAGATAGTTTATTCTAGCATTATATACATTTATTCACTCCTCAGTGCGATATGGAAGTATAGGGTAGTCTTAATTCTAATATTGACATGCACACGCCCTGTATTGTGCAATTAAGAGATATGACTGCCCAGGGCGTCTTTTTTAGAGTTTTTTTTTAATCTAGCCTAGTTGTGTGTGTCCCACGATTGTCAAATAATAATTTCCCAGCTGATTAGTGGTTTATCAACTACGTCAGTGTAATACTACGTATCACACAAACCGATCTAGTCCTAAATTAAGCTCGAGAAGACTTGTGTTATGGGTACTAGACGACGATATACATAATTACATAGATAAATATATACTTAAATACATAGACTACAACCATCGACCAAACACAAATATTCGAGTTAATATATTTTGACTAAAGGTTAGACAATTTGATTACACTAAAGCAAATTAGACTGCAGTTTTTGGTATTCATGTTGATGTTTTATGAAAACAATATTTGGTGAGCAAAAAATCCATTTTGGAAAGCAAAAAAATATACGGACTCAACGTAAAATTATTGCCCGCGACTACGTCCGCGTGGAACTTGGAAGTATGGAAGCAACCTCGTACAACACGATAGATATCTACCTAATCACCTTAATTAATAAAAGGGATTATTAAAAGCGCCTAAGCAAATGTAAGAGCAATTGCGCTTTTGGTCTAATCATTACATTTCATACAGGGTCACCAATGTCATCATGAATTACTTACTCACTTTTCAATCTTTTTAGGGATAATTTCCAGGATGAAAACTATCCTATGTCCTTCCTCGGATCTTAAACTATCTCCATGTCAAATTTCATCAAAATCGATTCAGCGGTTTAAGCGTGAAGAGGTAACAGACAGACAGACACGCTTTCGCATTTTTAATATTAGTATGGACTAGCTTTTTCCCGCGACTACGTCCGCGTGGAACTTGGAAGTATGGAAGCAACCTCGTACAACACGATAGATATCCATATCCACCTAATCACCTTAATTAATAAAAGGGATTATTAAAAGTGCCTAAGCAAATGTAAGAGCAATTGTTCTTTTGGTCTAATAATTACATTTCCTACAGGGTCATCAATGTCATAATGAATTACTTACTAACTTTTCAATCTTTTTAGGGATTTCCAGGATGAAAACTATCCTATGTCCTTCCTCGGATCTTAAACTATCTCCATGCCAAATTTCATCAAAATCGATTCAGCGGTTTAAGCGTGAAGAGGTAATAGACAGACAGATACACTCGCATTTATAAAACCTACTAGCTTTTGCCCGCAACTACGTCCGCGTGGAACTTGGAAGTATTGAAGCAACCTCGTACAACACGATAGATATCCACCTTATCACCTTAATTAATAAAAGGGATTATTATAAGCGCCTAAGCAAATGTAAGAGCAATTGTGCTTTTGGTCTAATAATGACTTTTCCTACAGGGTCACCGCACCCCAACAGAAATGTTCACTCACTTTTCAATCTTTTTAGGAATAATTTCCAGGATGAAAACTATCCTATGTCCTTCCTCGGATCTTAAACTACATATATAAAATCGATTCAGCGGTTTAAGCATGAAGAGGTAACATACAGACAGACAGACAGACAGACAGACACACTTTCGCATTTATAATATTAGTATGGATGTATATCGTCGTCTAGTACCCATAGTACAAGCTTTGCTTAGTTTGGGACTAGGTCGATTTGTGTATGATTGTCCCTTAATATTTATTATTTATTTATTTACTTGGAATTCAGTTTTAGGGTATAAAAGCCATTTTGGTGAGCGTTTAAATATGGCTTTGGGTTATGATTTGAATTAGCAATAATTTGTTTAATTTTAGGCAGTAAGTGGTATGCAAGCTTCAAATCTCCCAAGTGTATAGAGTCCAATTTACTTTGTATGTATACTAATTAAAAGATACATTATATTTAACATTATTGTTTTACTTTTCAGAGAATGTGGCCTTTGACCATGACTATGACAGACATTGCCGGCAGCATGCAGATCACACATACGCTAAACCCAGTACATCAAGACTACGGAACCCTAAAAATTAGAAAAAATGAAATATGTTGACGAAAGACGTGGTGAAGTATCTGTGCCGTCACTCAAAAATTATATAGTGACTCTTAAAAGTTTTACAAGATTGTGGCAATTTTTTAAAACAATGAATATCAAAGTTATGCGCCCGAGGTATTTTAACTCGGATCCCATTGAAAACTTTTTGGGCAGGTACGGGCGTGTAACTTTAGGAACAACGATCCGCCACACTTTTAAAAGCACTTTTACATCATTGTTGATTACAAGGTTTATAAAATTTCACTCAGAGGGATTTAATTGTGAGGAGGATGCTAGTGCACAATTAATAAATATAAAAAAAATATATTTGAAGCTTCTTCGACAGATGGACGAGCCGAGACAAGCACACCTCCAATCCAACAGTAACCTTGGACTATGAAAATATTGAAACTGAAGCTCGCCGTGAACGGCTAAATATTCATGCTCAGGCATATACTGCGGGGTGGTTGGTCAGGGAAATTAATAAAAAACTGAAGTGTGACAACTGTTTGGCTGATCTGACAACGACAGAGTCCTCTACGCACAGTTGGATCAGCCAAAGAGAGTACAATTTGATAACTCAAAGGAGACTGACCTACCCCTCAGAACATGCCGTTCGAATGTTCGGTGTAGTAATTAAGGAAACAAACAAATAGTTGGAGAGGCAGCCACATTTAAATAATATTACTAATCAAACGCCACATCCTCTAAATATTTTTTTGATTTCTTTAACTGTGAGAGCCACAAAAACGATGCACATGAATATTTTCTAGTCGTAAGTGTATTAAATTTGCAATGTTTAATTGGTGCAATTCAATACATAAAATTTTAAGAGGCACAGATATTTCCCGATTAGGCGCCAAGGCGTTAATTAAATATAGAAAAAAATTGAGGAATAAAAAGAAATAATTTTACTGTGTTGTGCTTATTGTTTATACACATAAAAGCATAACCAGAAATATTTAAACCGCGCTCGGCTTAGTACAGAGCCGGGTGGGTATAATACATTTCTGGTTATGCTTGAAAACCCTAATTCCCATTATTTTACTAAGCAAACGGTAGCAGCTCACTGTAAAGCTGTTTGCCGTTATCTCCTTAAGCAAGTTCGAAATCAATCAATACAATACACTCTAATCTATGATCAAAATAAATACGACGGCGTAATAATAGCGTCATCATCAAGTATATTTAATAATCAATCAATAAATTGCATCAATATACATTTACAAAACTGACGATTAGTCTTTTTTATAAATATTTCCAATTGTTTACTAGGAATTTGAAAAATAAATTCAATAAATGTGACGTAAAAAGGGCCCACTTTGTCGCTTGTTTAAGAGTCGAAAATGGTTTGCATCTTTATACCAATAACCCGTCAATACGTCCTTATAGTGAGCGACCAAGAGTGGGCCCTTTTGATTGAAAACGTCACAAATATATTGTTTATTTTGCATGAAACGGAACGTAAGATACATCCTGTAACCATGGACGAAGTATCTCTGCACATGACAAGGGAATAATAATACCAGGAGGGAACGGGACAACTATTTAAAGAAACCGTTAAGAGCGACAGAGACATAAACAAGATGTTTTGTCCTTATCAGTTCCACTTTTTTTCGATTAGCGGATGATTGTCAAATGTACAGAGGTCCGCTGCCGTCGGCCCCTCCAAATTCAGTAGTAGACGTGGGCGTTATTTCACGTCACTAGTTAGTTAACTAGTTACGCGACATGTAACCGAATCACTAGTTTCGCGTCAAATAACAAGTAGTGATTTTTGTAAATGCGTTATTTTATTATTACTGCTATCTGTGAGTCGAGTAATCGAGCGAGAGAGAACTCACCTTCTGCACCGGCCACAGCCAGCCGAGCGAGCGAGATGTAGAACGCGCGCGTGCCGTCGCCGTCCCGGCCAGCCGAGCGAGCGGGATGGCGATCGCGCGCGAGTCAAGTTTTGCAAACAATCACAGTAGCAGAATAAAAATAACCAGTTACAAAAATCACTAGTTATGAAACGGGTGACGGCGACCGAGTCACTGGTTTCGTTACGTTTCTTGAAAACGACAAAAGTAGTAAAGACTACTCACACTGACAACAAGTAAAGCGACTACTGAATCGCTTTACTTCTTGTCAGTGTGAGTAGTCTTTACTACTTTTTAATTTGGCTGCTTTATAAATACGATTGTAAGGGATACCAGCACAATAATTGGTAAATTACCCTTAACTCAGGGAGTTATGGTAATAATAGATTTTTTGTATTAGAGTTCCAAAACAAGATTCTGCAGTACATCAATTATGGATACGTGCAACAGGATGAGTGGGCAGGGCCAAGAATGAAGTAAAATGAATAATATTTTTTTTAATGGCATTATTATTTAGCGATGTTGTTTTATTTTATGAATATTGGTAATATTGCTATTTACTATGTGTTCGTATTAAAAGAGCTGAATCGTAATTATGTAAAGTAAAGACAAAATGTGTACATATTTTGTTACCGCAAATAAGTAAATATATTTTTTCATTACATTTTGTCAGTTTTTTTTCGTATAGTTTTATTGTAGTTATTTTATTATTTGTCCCATTAAAGTTTTACTGAAGTTATTTTATTATTGTTCCCATACAATATAACATGCATTTAAAACTAATGCCTCACCATCAACAATTAGCACTGGAAAAACGGGAGAATTATTTAGAACCTGGTAACCCAGTGTTTTTTCTTTTGATAAACTTTTTTGAACACGGACTGCTTTGGGAAATTTAGAGCAGGAATCGAAATTTAAAATTACAAACGTTCGAGAGATGTCCAAAGAGTATGTAATTTCCTAATCCCATGTTGGAATATAACGCTGGCCATTTAGTTCTAAGTTCTTTTTATATTTTGAACTGCTGTCTAGTTGGCTTTTTGTTTGGTGTGTCAATGGAATGGTGTGTTTTCCTAGTGTCATGTTTTTACAAAATTCGTAATTTTAAAATATAATTCACTATATTTACAATAGTATATAACAATTTTATAGGGTATGGTGCAATATACGTAAATATTTTGTGGATTATATTTATTACGTCGAAATATGGGTGAATATTCCAAGTCGGCAATTTCTATTGTGACAACCAGTCTGCTATGCAATATGCAGGCGTTCTTCGTCGTTCAAGCTGGTACGACCGCGTTGAAATTCAGCCACCCAAAATTTTACGGTGGAAAATGATGGAGCAGACTCGCCGTAAACAGAATCCATCTCATTTTTCCATCCATTTCATTTGGTTGGACTGTTTGGTAACTGTGTCATGTGTTACTACTTTGGTTCAGATGTTATGGTTCATAATGAAAGGTTTTAGAATAGAAAGGTTAAGGCAAAAAAGGACTAATTTAATTTTCTAATTTAGTCCTAAAATTAAAGACTTAATTGTATAATATTCATTGAATTCTGTCATTTGGTTGGATTCCTTGGTTAGCGTGTCATGTGTCACTACTTTGCTTCATAATGAAGGTTTTAGAAAGGTTAGGGCAAAAAAGGACTAATTTAATTTTCTAAATTAGTCCTAAAATTAAAGACTTCATTGTATAATATTGGTATACAGAATTCTGTGATATAATATAGGAATGAAAAATGATCTCAATATAATAATAAAGCCCTTAATTCCTCATCTTAAATTATATTACAATTAAGATGTTGTTAGTATATATATTATTGTACCTATTTTCTAGGGTTAGTTAAATTAACTAATTAGTCTAAGATATGGACCCCGTTTTGGGTATAGGCCTTTACCAACTTTTTGCATCTTTCCCTATCTTTGACCTAACATCCAGTCTCTCCTGACGGCCTGCACTATGTTGTCTGCCCATCGCTGCTTTCGCCTGCCAACTGCTTTACCTGATGGTCTTTTCCATTTGGTGGTCTCTATTGTCAATTGGAAATGGTTTGTGGTGAATAACTAAATTATGTACTTAGAATTGAATACAGATGTGTTGATTCTGTCTTTCCGTATATCATGTCATACCTGGGATTATTGTAGCTTTCTCCTGATGTGTTGAACTTATGTCAGATATGCCGATATTCTTGATGGTGTCACAGAAATGGTCACGTAAGAAAAACCTAATTGCACTTACCTCGGGGTTCAAACTGGGACTCAAACCTTTAGTTAGATAATAGATTCAATGTCTTAATTATCGGAGCTATGGTTTGCCAAACAAATTTCTCAATCTAACCCGATCTACTACCTATTTTGATTATTGATATTTCTCATCCCTTTATGTTATTTGTTGTAGTTAAAATTTGTCGTTGAATGTTGGTTTTAGGGTCCTCACTCTCCATAAGCATTTAATTGTAATGTAACAAAAAACTATCCAGACTCATATTTTTTGGAATATTTTAGGCGAATGTTCCGCAACATCCTTTATGTTGCTGGTATTCTGTCATTGGCTTCCAGTGGTATTTTGATGATGTATCATGATCACTGTGATGTTTTTTTTTTATTATTATCAATGCAATTGTTATAACAATCACTCAGACCAGAAAAAAACTGAACCATAAACAAATGATAGTTTTCATTTTATTATTTGATAAGGTCAATACTACACGATGGTAATGCCAACTTTCCTAAGTAACGGCACTTGCCATCAAACACGGGTACTATTTGATCCACCCTCGTAGACTTTTACAGACTTTCATAATTTATGTCTTTATATTAGAGTTAATAACTATATAAATGACACAAAAAAGTACTGGAGTAGATAAAAATCATTAAATGTTTTGGCAACAACTGTTGGTTCATCGGTAATTTTTCCATCAACGTGAAGTGAAATAGTTATTTGTTATACAAGGGGGGAAAGTTGTATTTTACCCGCGAGTGTTTATTTGAAACACGAGCTAGCGAAAGGATCCTATGATTGACCACGAGCGAAGCGAGTGGTTCAAAATAGAATCCTGAGCGTAGCGAGTGTTTCAATACACGAGACGTAAAATAACTTTTCGCCCGTGTATAACACAAAACTTTTCACCTCACTACAGCGAGGAAAAAAGAATAAGGGTTTGTACTATATCTTTGAAAAATATCTGCAATAATGAACCAATTTGCCATTTATTAAAACTAAGGTCTAATTAGCTTTCATGTAGGTATTTTAAACGGGATTTTTCAGAAAATAAGCTCATGTCAAATTTTACTTTAGCTGCGTTGAAACGTCAAAACTCTTTCTCCACATGTGGATAAAAAGCGATTTTCTCAATAGATATCAAAACAACAAACTGGCCTTTCCGAGCTAGTGAGGTGAAAAATATTTCTCTTTGTTTTTAGTTGGGGTTTTTTTGTTTGTTCCTTAATAATTCTCAAAGCAGTTTTAATTCTATTATTTGAATTACTTATTCTTTTAATGATAAGTAGTTTTTTCGATACATGAACTGTCTTTTTTATGTTTTTTCGTATCTTTAAGTAAATTAAGTAAGCGTTTGTGCAGGCAGGTTTTTTTAATACCTTGTGTTATCCATTGTCTTTTAGGTTTATTTTGGTTGTAATTTGTTTTTTGGGTAGGTATGCAGCTGTTTAGCAAAACCTTTATTATTTTGTTAAAAGAATCAAAACTATCTCTGATCTGACAGTGTTTTGTGGTTCAAAAATGTTGTTCCATTTAATATTCTGCAGTTGTAATATAAAGAATTGGGTATTATTATCTGTGGTATGACGCTTTGTGTACTCATAATTATTAATAGGTGGCATTATTAACTGAGGTATTGCAACTAATACACCTTTATGATCCGAAAACCCAAGTTCTGTGACAGCGACTTTAAAATCGTCGGCATCAAAATTGGTAAATACTAAATATAGACAAGTTTCAGTAGATGCGGTCACTCTATTTGGTACTTTTACTTGCTGTTTATAATGAAAATTGTGCATTAATGTTATTAGGCCCTAGATAATGTTGTTCTTTTCAATATACAGGGTGATGGGAAATTCGACCTATTCCTTGAAGGGGGTATGCTCATTTGCAATGATTTTAGCCCAGTAAACTAGGGTTCTAAATTTGATGGTTATCGAGATATTTGAGTTTTTAGTTTTTTTAGACAAAATCCGCCTTGCGAACTGAAACTGCTAATTATGAAAAAAATACTAGCATTTGGATAGTGATAACTTGTTTTTCTAAAAGCCAATGGATAAGTGACTACTTTAAACAAAAATCCGTGTCAAAATTACAAAACACCTTAGAAATAAACGGTCATGAAAACCAAAATCATACTTTTTTTTTCAATTTCGTTACAACTGACGAGAGTTATGGAAAAAAGATGTATGAGACTTGGTGTAAAATTTTAGAAATAACTTTCTCAAGTAATGAGCTTTCTAAAAAGATACAATGTTATTAACAAACCTCTGAAATTATTTAAAATATTTATAATAATTGCGGAGCAGGTAGCGGTGGTGCAAGTAGCGTATTTGGCCGGAAGCGGGGTTTTTTGTTCTTTGGGCTTGAGTACCATTGTTATTTTCATTGAAAACTAATTAGTCACCTAATTACTGAAAAAATATAATTATGCCTCGGTTAGTTAGCTAATGAAGACTAAAATAGCATTCCGGACCTGAAGCAGGTTTGCTTACCCTGTGTTTCTTTAATGTACGATAATGAATGTACTCGTTTACAAATTAGGTACAAATAAATCAAATTCTTATCGGTAGTAAAATAGCAAGCTTCAACAAAATATTTTTTTTAATAAATTATTAATAAACACAAAATAATTACAAACAACAATTACAAGTCTTGTCCAAATTGTCTGCCTTGGTTGCGAATGCAAGCACGCAGTCTTGAACGAACTTCACTGACTGTAACCCGCGTCTTCAGAGTTCCTTGCATGGTTTGAGCAGCTGCTACAATTTTT
This sequence comes from Apotomis turbidana, assembly GCA_905147355.2. Classification (NCBI taxonomy): domain Eukaryota; kingdom Metazoa; phylum Arthropoda; class Insecta; order Lepidoptera; family Tortricidae; genus Apotomis; species Apotomis turbidana. Next base: position 20,502,259 of record LR990292.1, on the reverse strand, counting down.
TCACGTAAATCTTCTACTTATCAAATTGAGGTTCCTGTTATACCATGTCTCATGGAAGTAATCAAAAAATCATTTCATAGTCTTCGTGGCTGGAGCAACATTTTTAATAGCCTTCCAAGCTTGTGACATAGAAGTGTGTGGAAGTAGAACAAAATTAGAGCAAATTCTTGCGATGTTTCTTGCACTATCATCACTTGTAGGTTTTCGGATCTTTGCTATTTTCAGTACTTTTGCCTTCCTCCAGATGGCTTTATCAAAGTGTTGATAACATCCAGATAATTTAACGTGTGGATAAGTCGATTTGACGGCATTGATCTGGGCAACCTCGTAATCACACTTCATGATGACGGGCAGTTTTTCTTTTATTAAGTTAAATAATCTCATGTAAGTACGTTTTTTGTGTTTTATTCGGCAGAAATGCGTATACCGGGTGTTTCCTGTAATAGGAGCGATAAATTAAAACATAGATCCTTCGCTTGAAACTGGACAACATTTGTTAAGCAACTTTTGAAAATAACGTGTATTAAATTATATTTTGTAGAATAATGTTTAGACAAAGAAGCAATGTATTGCGAAATGTCCGATATTAGTAGAGTGACAGCTATGTCAATGCTCAGGGAATGTCAATGTTGGACGACGTACATTGAAATAGTTATTTGTGCAACAAGAGAGCAAAGTTGTTTTTTGTTACGAGTGCTGATTTTGAGTCCCGAGCAAGCGAAGGATTCTACGTTTGAATCACGAGCGTAGCGAGTGATTCTATGTTAGAATCCTGATTGTAGCGAGGGACTCAAAAGCACGAGATGCAAAAAACTTTGCTCTCGTGTAGCACACACAACTTTTCACCTCATCAGCGAGAACATATTCGACATTTTGTGCTTTTTCTTCCAACGTATGTTTATAGTCTTTGTTGCTGATTTCAATAATATTATTAATCAGAAAATAGATAAGTGCTGCTTAAAAAGGAATAACAATATAATTTAATTGAAATTATAATCAACCAACCAACACGGTTATTGTAATTATTTGATCAAATTGGAAGATTTAGCAGATACATGACGTATAAACAAAATCTCGTAATATAAAATGTATTTATAAATAAAGTAAAAATATTAATCAATTTATAAAAAAATATTAATATTTTTACTCGTAAAACACCAAACAAAATAAATGCAAAAGAAAATAACAATTACAATATGAACTCGATATTTTTTAAGGTACGTTTCGAATATGCATCTATGATAAATGGTGAAATTAGAAATTATTATTATATTTACAATAAGTAATAAGTTGTAATCTTATTTTATTTGAGCAATGATCTGTTGTTTTATATAAAAGGCACAATAATTTTAATATTTGGTCGTTAAATAAAAAAATAATAAAGAAAAAGATACGTTGCAATTAAAACTTTTTCGGGTGTTTTTAATGAAATTTTTGGTATAACGCGTATCCGAACTGTTCTCAATCGAGGTCGGATTGATAAGTTTCCATCCCTCTCTTTTATATACATATGAAAGAAACAGAGTGCATCGAGATTCAAATGATTAGAATTTTATAATTAACCTTTGGCTGAAGAATGTCAATTCGTGGTCAGATATTGAAAAAATTAAAAAGCTACTTTCTACTCACGCTCGAAACAAAATCGCATTTTGTTCACTGTTATCTGACAGCAAAATCGCCATGTTTGAGCTGGTGAGGTGAAAATACTATTTAATTTGTTTGAAATAATAAAATTCTGAAAACTGACTTTTTTTTTAAGTTGCTGAACGAATGTTGTTCAATTTAAAGAGTAGAATCTTTATTTTTTATTTTATTGCTCCTATTACAGGAAACACCTGGTATAACAGGAAAAGTATCCTATAACCATCTTTGGATGTTCAGCTATTACTGTACCAAAATTGGTAACTTTTTATCCAGCCGTTTCGGCGTGATGCGAGGACAACGGTTTTTTTGAAAACAGATGGCGCCAGGTTGGCTCGACGAAGCGTGTCCATACAAAACAACTATCCGGCTGCATCACGCTATCGAGATTTTTCCTGAAATCATGACCTCCCTTCATAGAAAATTTATTTTCAATACAAATTTAGGATTTTATAATATTATAGATGCCAAAAAATAGTATAGATGTATAAATCGCTTCCAGTTGATCATGAGACACATTCACCTGCAAGTTCAATCTTTCGTTATTTCGAGCACGCCGTAGTTTGTTTTTATCCACTACTAAGTTTTTGTCGTCGTGAGATATAAGTCCTACGTCTTGCAACACTGCAGTTGCGATTGCAGCTCCGGATCGATTTGAAATTCCGTATCGATCACACGTCTTCGCCAGTTCTGGCAATCTTAGGGTGTTATAAGATGTGTCAGTCATTGGCAGTGATTTTACAGGTGGAGTAGTCATGATGTCATTGTAATCGGTACTTGAAGCTAGCGTACTACGTGCTATTTTTCGGTTAGTGCTTGAACCTGGTTGAAAGCTATTAAAATCCATCATACGGTATTGCAACTTTTGCTGTCTTTCAATTTTTGAGCAATTTTTTTGTGTTTGAGTTTTGTCTGCACCTGCTATTATCATTTGTCTGTGAGAGCGTTGATCTAATAAAAAATTTTGCTCGATGACTGGTGCTTTATTTTGTTTAGCACAGGAACAATAATTACTAGTCAGTACAATAGTGCACTTGCAAGCTGCAATGTCGAAAAGTTGCGTTAAACAACCATTCTTGAAACTTGTTAATTTATCTCTGTAGGTGTCGTTCATTTTACTTTTAGGGTACCGTATTATCCTTAAGTATTCATCGTAATACTTCTTTAACAACTCTTTAATTCTCTTGGGACTTACAGTAGGAATAGAAGCAGAAGCCCAGATCTTCTCAATGTCGCAGCTCACACAAGCAAAAACATGGGTTATTGACGGTTGCTTTCCGGAATTAAAATCTTGCAAACGGTGTCTTATGTTAAGTATATACTTAATTGTGTCTGATATCGTAGGTAACAGTCTCACATTAAGATCTGAAGGTGGTCCAAACAAAGGACAAGTGACTTCACTTCGTGTTTTGACGGTAGATTGTTTAACACTCATTTTATTGCACAGAACTTGAACTTCAAACAACTTATTATGCAGTTTACTAAATGTTTATTAAATTTAAATAAAACAATTTAAACGGATTATATCGCGTATATTAATTATTTGAGCCTCCCTGACGTTTCAGTACCTTTACAGATACCGTTGTCAAAGGTTGACTGAGAAAAACACAATTTTTCTCTGTCAAAGTTACATTTGTGCAAACTACCCATTTTGTAAATATTAATTTAAAATAAAAGTGTTCATACATGCCAGATGGGCCTAATGTGTAAAGACAGTTACACATGTGCCAGAAGGGCATTTATTATTTATTTAAAATATCTACCAGCGGTTCACTAAAGGCTTACTGAGGAGAAAGAACCGCCAAAGAAAACTCCCAGATTGCCTTTTTTATTACTATAAAATACTTTTAATCAAAAACTCTACATATACTACTTTTAACACTAATTTGTTTTACACCGTTCGAGGCCCAAGGTTTCCAGTCTTGTGTCTTGCTTGATCCTTGATTAGATGTACAACAGGATCCCAAGCCGGTGGTAATGACAAACCATCTTCTCTATTGAAATTGGGATATTTTTTTATTTCAATAGCCTCGCGCAACATTCTGGGAAAATATCGTTTCTCTCTGGCAAGGATTGAAGTGTTATCAAACTTAATTGAATGGTTTGGTTTGTCCATGACATGCTCGCAGACTGCAGACCTGTTGCAACGACGGTGCTTGATATCGGCTACATGCTCCTTAACCCGTGTAGCTATACTACATTTCGTTTGGCCAATGTATGACAGACCACACTCGCAGTCCAGCTTGTAAACACCAGCACTCTGCAGAGGGATGCTACACTTCACGGGCCTCAGGTATTGAGACATCTTCTTCATCGGCTTGAAATATGTTTTAATGGAAGCCCGTTTCAAGATGTTTCCAATCCTATCCGTTACCCCTTTCACATATGGCAGGACCGCAGGTTTACGCTCGACTGTTGGAGTCTTCACACGGGGTTTCTGGTTGAGGCGTGGTATCTTGAGCCCATTGGCCCAAAGCGCACGCTTGACATGCTGTAGTTCATCAGTCAAATGTTGGTCGTCACAGATTCCCTTGGCTCTCTGAAACAAAGATTTACCCACTGTAGCAAGTTGACTAGGATGGTGATGTGATTTGCCATTTAAATACCTATCAGTGTGAGTAGGCTTTCTATAAACAGTATGACCTATTGTATTATCAGACCTTCTCAACACACTGACATCTAAGAAGGCTAGTGAATTGTCATTTTCTAACTCCATTGTAAACTTTATTTTCTCATGAATGGAGTTTAAATGGTCTAGGAAAACTGAAACACTAGATTTAGGTAAAATAGTAAAGGTATCATCTACGTATCTTTTAAAGATCCTCGGCTTGACGACTTTATTTAAATGTGTGACAGTCGCGGAAACCGAAGAAAATATTATGTTTATTAAATGTTTCACTTGCTTTTATTTATTTTTACATTAAAACTGAAGTTATTATGAAAACAACAACTTGAAGCTTTTATTAACAAATTGGCGGGTAAAGTAAAAATTTAGCTGACAGTTGACGCAAGAAAGTTTACTTTTATCTATGATTTAAAAAAAAGATAATTGTACTGTACGTTCCGTTACTCGCAAGATTTGAATATTCTTCGAAATTCATAAAAAAAAGCTTAGAACAAATTTTAGATACAAAAATAAAAACGTCGAAAAAAATGTAATTTGGAAATATTCAAGCCACGGTAGAGGGCTAAAAGTTATACCGGTTTTTTTTTTTAATTATTTTTCTGATGCTAAACAGACCAAAACGCAACTTTTTGGACGTACCCAGCATTCAAAATATTTTTTTTACAAAATCGACCCACCCTACTGTACATATGTGCTTTGTTTTTTTTTATTAGACTGCTTATGTTTTTTTTATTGTTTTCTTTAATAATATACAGTTAAGTTATTATACCTTTTTAAATTAGTTGGCTTACACAAAATTCAGGGACCACGGGTAAAATAATTCCCGTGGTACCTTCCAGGGACTATCAGGGTCGTTCTCGCGAGTCGTTCAGATTTTGTAAGTTTTGACTTTTTTTTAGAAATGCGTTTTTTTTGTGATTTTAATGTATTAATATGGATCATATACTCGCGTAGAGTAATATAAAACAGAAGGCACCCTTGTGCAATGTACGGTTTAGGATATTATACATGGAAAATAAAGAGTGCTTGGAAGGTAATGTGATTTTCATACGTTTTGTATAATTTAACTAATATTAGGGTGATAAAAAAGTATCTAAAATGACTGATTATGGTTTGAAGTAATGTTTTTATAAAATAAAATATGTTTTAGAAATTTTCAGGATTCATAATTTAAAATATTCAGCAATAATAGGATGCTTAGCATGAAACATTTTATACATTTCGATATCCACAAACGATAAAGTAATCTTGGCATTAAACATTCTAAAAATAACAGGTATCTTTATTAAAACATAAGAGGTCACCAAAAGAAAAAATGCTTCTTAGCATTAAACATTCTTCCAATATTATATATTAAAACGTAAAAGATCAATCTAACATTCAGCATTTCAAAAAAAAAATATATATATATATATATACAGGGTGTGGCCTGTAATAGGAGCAATAAATTTAAACATAGATTCTACTCTTCAAATTGAACAACATTTGTTCAGCGAGTTTAAAAAAAAAACAAATCAAATAGTATTTTCAATGTACGTCGTCCAATGTTGACATTCCCTGAGCATTGATATAGCTGTCACTCTACTAATATCGGACATTTCGCAATACATTGCTTCTTTGTCTAAACATTATTCTGCAAAATATCATTTAATACACGGTATTTTCAGAAGTTTCTTAACAAATGTTGTCCAGTTTCAAGCGAAGGATCTATGTTTTAATTTATTGCTCATGTTACAGGCCACACCCGGTATAAGATCAACAAAAAATATTTTTATAATTAGTAAAGATGTCTCACGATAGTTTTAATAACATTATAACAAAAATTATGCTTCTTATCATACTATATTTTAGATTTTTTCAATCTAGAGTATCTAGACTTCCTATTTTGCAAAATATCTTTCAGAAATTGTAATTTTTGTTCAGCGTTTACTAATAGTTTCATTAAATAATAGCTCATTGAACTTTTTCTTTCAGTATATCTTTTAGGAAATCATTTTTTTTTCAACGCTAACTTCAATTGTTTTTGTACTTGCTTTTCTTGCTCCTCTTGTGTTTTTCTTCGCTTTCTAAACGCATTTTTTTTTTTATGCAATTTGCTGATTTGTTTCTTAACATATTTGATTATTTAAATAAAAATAATAATATTGCTTTGCTAATCCGCGATATAACAACGTGCCAGTCAATTAGTGCTAACTCGTTATAATTATTTGCGTATTTTTTCATGCATTTAATGCGATTTCTGCAAAGCAACGCTTGATACAATTGATTATTCTGAGTAATGTTTTTTTTTGCGTATGCCACCAAGAGTTTTGTATTATTTATAGCTAAAGGATTGATATGTCTAAAACAAGTGCTGATGCTCCCAGATTTATTGCCTGTCACTAACAGATGGTGTCTTTGGAGGCCAAATTTCCAATAAAATGTTTTGAATTTGTCGTTATCCTTTTTTATAAATTTTATTTTCTTCCTTTCTTAAGAGAAACCTTCTTTTATTTTTATATTATATGGGATATTTTTTATACTTAAGTATTCTTGTTTTTTGCTTAGTCTCTTTTTTATTTTGCAAATTTTTCTTGCCCTATCGGCATTTTTATTTCCTTGTACTGACCTATAAAATAAATAAGTACTGCTTTTTAATCAATTTCAAAAACAGGGTATTAAAATTTGACAAATGTCATTATTACAAAACCCCATAGTCACAATATATGAAGGAGAAACTTAGTATCAATTAGTTTGCCAACGCCAATTATTTCCCGGAGTTATTAAGAAGAGATAAAGTAAGCACGTGCTTATGGCACAAAAAACTACTGGGTAAAATGCATTTCTGTGCAGTTTAGTAAAAGCATTCTTGTGCTGTTTAGTAAAAATCATGAATTATGCTATTCATAACTACTAAAAACTTTTTTAAATCACTACCATCCAAACACGATCTTTACCTTTCGGCAAAAAATTGGAGGGTAAGGATGGTAATGATATGGAGATGAATGAGATTTTGACGGTTTGTATAGGTAAATTTAAATACCGAGCGTAATTGAAAAATGTGATATTTATATCATTAAATCTTCTACAAAGAAGCAATTAAATGAGACATAAAACGGCCGAAGGTAATGAGCACAGAACTGTGACAAACTATGTTTCGTGAAATTTGATACCAAATTGATACCAAACTTACTGTATACAACAATTATAGATCAGAATGTTATTTAAACCTATTTTCCGCCTGGAACAGTGATTTGAACGACTCGCGAGAACGACCCATCACAGGGACCATGGGCCACAAAGGCATCTGTTGTCGAGTAGCAGAGTTTTGGTGACTTCATGCTAGCCTTTGGTGACTTTAAAACAAACTTATGTTACAATTTTTGAACATTGTAATTTACATCGCAAATGAAGCGAGGTAAAGTTGCTTTCAGTCTAGAACTGACGTAACTTAAGTGACATTTTGTTGTTGATATTGCTGTTACTTAAAACCAATGAAAAAAGAGTTGTAATAGTGTGAAGTGTAACGATTTACCTTTATTTGTATGAGTTTGGCGACAGCGGTTCGTACGATTTAACCTACATGCCAATTCCATTGGTTCTTTCTTCCATGGTTTTCCTAGTCCTACGCTTGGAAGTTGTCGATTCCATGGTAACATTTTTTTCATTAATAACCGTAGGACAAAAAAACACATGTTCAGTTAGTGCATTTTTTGCCGAAATCAAACAGTGTCCTACCAAAAAATGGGTATGTATCGCTAGTCCTACAGGAATATTGAAAATAATAAGTTGAAATTCGTAGTTGTAGTTTTGGTAACTTGGGACACATATATTTGTAAGCATAAACAATATTTGTTTTTAAATAGTATAACTGTAGTTGTATGAACTGTTAGTTATATATGATCTGCCAAAGTGAAACTAAAAAATACAATTATAAATATAATTAAATACAATCTTAATCTTCGTCGGATTCCGACGTCGACGTTTCATCAGTTTCGCCTTGAATAACGTCTTCATCTTCGTCGCAATCGTCAGAATAAATGTCATCTGATTCTGTAACAAAATAATTAGGCAAATTAACAAATTGGAGTATAATTATTAATAGGTAAGAAAAATAAGAAGAGTACCTACCTTGAACATCAGCAGACAATTCTCCAAGAGATGGACTGTGGGGGCCATCAAACCAATAATAATGGTGCTGGTCATCAATGAGTGCCCATCAAACCAATAATAATGGTGCTGGTCATCAATGAGTGCCCATCAAACCAATAATAATGGTGCTGGTCATCAATGAGTGCCCATCCGCAATGTTGTGGACTCTTTCCCGTGGCGTCGGGCTGCGCATGCGTGCATTACACCATATAATAATGGTGCTGGTCATCAATGAGTGCCCATCCGCAATGTTGTGGACTCTTTCCCGTGGCGTCGGGCTGCGCATGCGTGCATTACACCATATAATAATGGTGCTGGTCATCAATGAGTGCCCATCCGCAATGTTGTGGACTCTTTCCCGTGGCGTCGGGCTGCGCATGCGTGCATTACACCATATAATAATGGTGCTGGTCATCAATGAGTGCCCATCCGCAATGTTGTGGACTCTTTCCCGTGGCGTCGGGCTGCGCATGCGTGCATTACACCATATATTATACTGCACATGTATGATGTTCGTTTAATTTGCTGCAGTAGCTCTTGTTTGGTTGTCGGTAGAACTGAGGGGTCGTATCCAACAATTTTTTTTTACAATCGTCTCGTCTTGATCGTTTGTTGCATTTGTAGCTTTTTTCAAACTCGTACCGTCCTTTATTTACGTCGTTTTTGCTTTTTAATGTATACACGTACTCTTCAAGAACGCGAAATACCTCACTCGATGTTGTTACTTCGGCAAGCTCGCTGTGTAGTTGTCTAATGTGGCTCCGTCACAACATACCGGAGCCGACTGAGGTAATGTACGGAGGGGGGTTTAGCTCTCGCGATCCTTGGACACCGGTCGGTAAACTGATTCGTGCCTTTAGTTGTCAGTTATGGCCGCTGTGACAACCAACCCGTGTGACTTCCATACCCGGTCTCCCCTATGCGTAAGAAAGCAGCCAAATGCTTGTGTGTATTTTCCAGCGCACCTATGCTCTCGTGGTGGTAGGCTGTAGAGTTCAGTTGGTCTACCTTTACTTACCTCTTTGAAGGTTGTCGACAGAAACTCCGTTCCTCTGTCGGTCGCAATTCCTTTTGGAATGCCGTACCTAAGTAAAAAAATGTTGACAAATAGTACTCTAGCAACTTCCTCACTTTTCTTTGAAATCAATGGATATGCTTCAATATATTTAGTTAATTCGCACTGTACGGTCAGTATATATGAATAATTATATTATCATCTATGCATCCGCATGCGGCGCCTCGCCAGGCGCAGCCGCTTCTTCCGCTTGCGAGGCGTCTCTGCGGCGCGCCGCCGCGCCTCTTTCTTCGCCTTGCTCCACCCGCCTGGACGCGGATACGCTGGAAAAAAAAACAATATTATATAGTTCATGAATTTATGAAATAGAACCAAACGCGATATATTTTTCATGGAAAAATGGGAGAAAGTTGATTGAGCGAGCGAGCGAAGGTGTCTCTGTTTCAGCTTGGCCAAAAAATATTTCATATGTCCGCTAGTATATTTAATTGACAACGTTTCATATTTTGCTAAAGTCCTTAATCGAAAACCATTCGTAGAATGACGTGTAAAGAGCGCAAAAAAAATATTTAGGATTTTTTCTGCTCATATTTTACAAAAAAATCTACAAAATATGTTAAACCGGAAGTATGACGTCATTGCATGTATAAAATAGTACATTTAGCCCCTAGGGTTTAAAAGGGTTCAAAATGATTTAATTTGGGGAGCACTGTATAGAGTGGGTTTAATTTATATGGAGGAAATTCATTTTATTTGGAATTTAGTTTTAGGGTATAAAAGCCATTTTGGTGAGCGTTTAAATTGTTCCCATTATTAAACAAACATGGCTGACTACAAGAGACTTACCGTTAAGGCCGTTCCCTGAGCCAGAAATGCAAAAATACCCCAAAAATTATCCTATTTTTCTACGAAACGTTGATATTAGTAAACGAGGGAAAAATATATATCATTCTTGATTATATTATCTTTAATAACACAGCATTCGATACACGATTCATAACACTTCGCTCGATACAATTAATTCCCAAAGTAACCTCCAATTCGAATTTTTACTCCAACTTTACTTGTTTTTTTTCTACGTGACACTATGAAACAAAAAAAGGAGAAAAATCAATCATAACTAAAATAGTAATTTTACAGCTTCCGAATTTCAATAATTGAAGCCAATATTTTTAAAATAAATAATCATCGACAAATTCTTACGAAAAAAGATATCGCCTTACGACCCGCAAGCTCTGTCTCCGTCACTCTTTTGAAATGTGACTGTGATGTGACAGGGACGGGTGGCCTGAGGAGGGGCTCGGGGTTCTGGCTCAGGGAACGGCCGGCGGCGCGCCCGCAGCCTCCTTATGTGGCGCCGCGCGAGGTCCCGCCGCCTCTCCCTCTGGGCGGGCGTTTCTAACTCGCGCCGCCGCGCGTCCCTCTTCGCCTTGCGGCGGAGGGTAGCACGGCGGCCCGCTCCGCCCACCTGGACGGATACGCTGGCAAAAAAAAGACAATATTATGAAATTATGAAATAGAACCAAACCATATTCGTCGGTATAAAAATATTGCCGTCTAGATGAAAATATCCGCCCGCAACACCATTCTCGTGTATTTCCACGAGGAACTGTAAAAAAAATCTTTGCAGGATACGCAGATGAGTTAAGTTTGCAAGTTCTTAAAAAACAATATTTTGTTTTCACGACAGACTTTTGAAAAGTTGTTGGAGCATACCGCAAAACACATGCACCATTTTTTAATGATTTTTTAACATACGCGGTCATTTGGCAACGTTGACATCCGATAATCGTCAACCGATTTGTGAGTGGAACGGAACGCGACTGATTTTGTCTATGGGTTTTGTCATTTTCTAATCTGAAGGGCTACTCCGATGTTCGATATTCGGCCGGCGTATAGTGTTGTCCCGTTTGATGATGATGTCCTCCTTGACGTATCCGTCAACGGCGACACCCTGTCACTTATTTCTGGCATGCGCGCGCACGTGGCTCGTGAAACCCAGCTTGTTCACGAACACACGATCACAAGTGGGACAGTGAAGCTGTCCGTCTGCGTTGTACGTGTAGCTGTAGGAAGGCCTGGGTTGCGCCTTTCGAAGCTCGCGTTTCGCATCGAGGTCTTTAAGGCGGAGGCATTCATAGCCTTCCACGCCTGTCTTCACAGCCTTCCGCCATTCCGGCCTATGCGTCGCAAGCTCCTCCCACGAACCACACGGTATCCTGCAACCAATAAGATGGCGTTTCAAGACGTCCTTGTAGCGCAGATACTGCCCTCCAGGCTTGCGCTTTCCAAGCTCTAGTTCTGAGTAGAACATGGTTTTGGGCAGCCTAATGGAATCCATACGCACAAGGTGTCCACACCACCGCAACTGGCCCTTCATGAGCAGACTTCCCATACCTGCAGACTCAGTGCGACGAAGAACCTCCGAGTTAGGAACCCGATCTTGCCAGCGTATCCGCAGTATTGCCCTGAGACATCTCATATGGAAGGTGTCAAGGCGCCGAATATCGCCTTTGTATAAACACCACGTCTCAGAGGCGTACAGAAGCAAAGGTAGAATTATGGCTCTGTACACGGAAAGTTTCGTGCGCAGCTTAAGGTCATGGGATTTCCAAACTCGCTGATTTAGTTTACCAAAGGCTGCAGCAGCACTGGCAATTCGTGCCGAAAGTTCGGTCTCTAGGCGATTGTCATCACGAAGAATGCATCCAAGGTAGCGAAATGACTTCGCTTCGCTTAGAGGCATCCCGTTTAAAGTAATAGCTCTGCCACTACGGGAGCTACCCCTGACAGGCTGTTTCATGACCTGAGTTTTTGATGTACTAATCACCAGACCAAACTTCCGACACGAGCTGTCAAGGTGATTTAAATATTGCTGGAGAGATTCTGGGTTGTCAGCCATAAGGCAAACATCATCAGCATAGAGGACGTCAAGCACAGGCACCTTAAGAGTCTTGCTCTTCGCTTTGAACCGAGCTAAGTCAAAGACGCTCCTGTCAGATCTAACATTGAGCGTGATCTGCCCACCACAGTTCTTTAGTGCATCCTTCATTACCACAGCGAAATAGATGGCAAATAATGTTGGAGCCATGACACAGCCTTGCTTAACTCCGCTAGTAACCGGAAATTGGTCTGTGAAGTTGTGATCGTGTCGGACTCGGGCCTTCATGCCCTCATGGAATTGACGAATTAAATTTACAAACTTCACAGGACAGCCGATTTTCTCAAGAACTTTCCACAAGGCGTCCCGTTTACCCATATATTAACATGACAGACGATCGAGAGGGACGCCACTATACGACGGTCGAATTTTGAACATCGGAGTAGCCCTACTGGTTGCCTCCCCGACTCCTCCACGGCCATGAGATTATCCTCGCGATCGACTGTTGTGGGTCCGCCATGGTCGCTGTGAACAATAATGATACATTTACCACTACAATTAAATAAGGTGTAGGCTATACTGTTATGTTTGTTCCACTTTATTACGAGGCGTGTTATGTCAATGAAGAAAATAGGGTAAGGCACTCCGGAACGACAGGCGGGACTTGTGACCTCATCGCGCTAAGATTGGTCGTCAGTCCGTTTTTGTGTTGCCACTGATGTATCAGAATACGGGAGTATTCCCTTATTACCTGTACAGTACAGTATAAATGTTATAAAATCGTGAGTGATTTTAAATTTTAAATCACTCACGATTTTATAAGATTTAATAAAGTGGAACAAACAGTATAGCAAGTCAAACACAAAACAATAAAGTTAATGCACTACGTTTCTGCCAATATGAAATTAATGCGTTTAGCATTAGAGTCTATGTTTGCACAACAATGATTTACATTTAACTGGAGTGATTAGCACAGTACGCTTTGTTGTATGTCTACGACCAAACTGAATGTCAATGTATAATGTTACTAAACATGCTTTATGCAATTTATATTTATATGTATGTATCACTGTTATTGACAATATATTCTATTTTTATGAGCCTGTTAAGTGATTGTCTTGTGGTAAGCAATAGGTGGTTATTACATTAAAAATTGGGCAAGTGCGAGTCCGACTCGCCCATGAAGGGTTCCGTACCATTACCGCGTGGCCGCCGCCGCCCGAGCGAGGCGCCTGCGGCGTTTAGCATTACAGACTATGTTTGTTTGCACAACAATGATTTACATTTAACTGAATGGAATGATTAGCGCACGTACGCTTTGTTGTATGTCTACGACCAAACCATAGAGTAAATTATATATACTGAGATAGAGTCATCAGCTTCCTTTGTGTACTAGCGCCATCTATTGAGTTAGTCTCGAGTTATCTGAGTCATGTACATATGTATACATAGCAATCGCTATGCACTGTACTGTAGGTACTTTCAATACATATTATATGATTCATCTGTACCTACCTCACACTTAACATAATAAGTGGGCTTTAAAACTAGTTATGTTTGTAGGAAGGTATAAAGAAGACACATTTATAATTAATTATTTTTATTTCATTAATTTTGGGGAACATAATTAGAATAAACGCTTACCACAGGTAGACACACACAACATTTTTTAGTGCTACCATGACTTTAAAATAGTTTAAAACGAGGCAATCGTGATCCATTACACAAATCCGGGATCGAAATCCTTACGTAGAGCAGATTCGCTAATATCCATCAAGCACAGCCGAAGTAAATTTCTTATACCCGTTTGAATATCCACCAGAAAACAAACTTGTCCATAATCCATAAAGTAAACTGTCAAACAGCACTACGCTACGCGTTTCTCCACACGGAATGTATTAACTAAGTAGTCTTTTAGTTTTCTTTCTTCTATTGTTTTTTTACATTAAAAAAAATACGCATTTATTATTTTCCATTTTTTTTGTGAATATTATTTTTTTGTGACAATCATCATATAACTGCTTAAAATATAATAGGTGAAATCTAAAAAATAAATGAGTGGAATGGAACGGGGATATAATCTTAAGCCGTAATGTTGCCTGTAATGATAAATTAAAATAATGCTTCATAATCTTTCACAATAACTTATAATTATGTTTTTATTATATGTTTATTTATGGATAAAATAATAACATAAAAACAGATTTCATTTTAATAACACTAATTCAAATATTGAATTTAGCTCCATCTATCGAGCGAGTCTCGTACTACGCGCACGCAAGTTTTAATGTATGAAATCTGTAAAGTACTGAGTGAAATGCCCCTGGACCAAACTGAATGTCAATGTATAATGTTACTAAACATGATTTAGATTAGATTTAGATTTTAGATTTATTTATTTCATAATAACAAATTACATTATAAATTACCTATCCTAAGTTAATTTACATGAATCTTGATATTATGATCGTCAATAAAAACATATAATAAGATAATAATCATTCAATTAAGTCAAATATACACTCATAATATAACTACAACAATAATAATAGAAACATAAAATGCAATGTCAGATAGAACAGAAATATATGTCACTATGAGTAAAAAACTAGTTTACACAACTTATAATAGATATACATATCTCCCATGGGATCGTCAGAAAAACATTAAATAACTAAATAAACAAATGTCATTTTATAATTTCATGTCCATGTACTCACTAACAGAATAAAATGGATTTTTCAATAAAAAGTTTCTCAATTTTCGTCGAAATGTTTCGTCAGATGGTTCAGTACGTATTTCGGCGGGTAGACGCTCGTAGTAGGTCGGGCCGATGACGCGCGGGTTTTTATTTTTACCTGCAAGTGCCATGCGACGCGGGACTGTTCTGAGTCTACCTGACGATCGAATCTGTTTGCCCGACACTTCGACACGTGCAAAAGTTGGCAAACTCTTTCTTACGAACATTAAAATTTCAAATATGTAAAGTGAGTAGTGCGTCATGATCTGGTACGTTTCGAATAAATCCCTACAAGAATATCTGGGTTTTACTCCAGCCAGTATTCTCAGTGCGCGCTTCTGGAGAATGAGGACTCGTTGGGCATCAGTAGAATTACCCCAAATGATTATTCCGTATGACATAATAAATTTAAATCTGAACCGATTTAGATGAAATTTGGTATATTGACGACGCGTTTGGTTCGTTTTATAGACACCTGCCTACTGAGCGGCGGTCCCGGGTTCGAATCCCGGCCAGGGCAAATATTTGTGTGATGAACCTGAATATTTGTGCTTGGGTCATGGTTGTTATATGTATTTAAGTATATATTTATCTATATAAGTACGTATATCGTCGTCTAGTAGACGAAAAGAACACAAGACTTCTTGAGCTTAATTTGGGACTAGATCGATTTGTGTGAGGTTGTCCGATATTTATTTATTTATTTATTTATAGATAGTTTCAGTCCTGGGGAAGGACATAGGATACTTTTCATCCCGAATAAATTTAGTGTTCCCGTGGGATGAGCGGGTAACACCGCGGGGCACAGCTAGTGGGTAATAAATTTAATAGTCATTAGGAGACTCCAATATTGTTATTTTTTAACCGACTTCAAAAAAAGGAGGAGGTTCTCAATTCGAACTATTTTTTTTTGTTGATACTTCGGTTTGGTTGGCAAAAGGAAACATCACGGAAACATACTTGGGAGAGCCACGGCGCGGGCGGCGCGGGCGGCGGGGAGGGCGGCCGCGGCGCGGGGGGCAGGGGAGCCGGAGGCTGGATAATAAACAAAGATTTATAAACATTTATTCGGGAACAAAACATAATGATGAATGTATAATTGTAAATGTTTGTCTTTGGATTGTCTCAGATTTTAATTTCGATTTGCACTAATTGCCACTAACTGCAATCGCCTAAAGTTGTTTGTATCTCACAGTATACATTGCCAAGAATATTGAAGAATTCTTTCAAGAATTGTCGGATCTGCTCTGAAAGGTGATCAGGATTAGATGGTTACCTAGCTGAAACACAAATTTTTTTCAAAAAATGAAACGCGGGGGGGGGCGGATTGCGGGGTTAAGAAATAAAGGGAAGCAATTGTAATTTTAGATAGACAGTAATATATTTTGACTAAAGGTTAGATACTAAAGCAAAATAGACTGCAATTTTGGGTAATAATTTTGATGTTTTATGAAAACAATATTTGGTGAGCAAAAAATCCATTTCGGGTAGCAAAAAGATATACGGACTCAACGTAAAAATATTCTGGTGTAATGTATATCGATTTTGGAATACAAAATGATTTAATTTGGGGAGCACTGTATAGAGTGGGTTTAATTTATATGGAGGCAATTCATTTTATTTGGAATTTAGTTTTAGGGTATAAAAGCCATTTTGGTGAGCGTTTAAGACTAGAGTATAGCATCGCGATCCTAACGAAATAGGTATTTACGAAAACGCATACCCCCCGGCATCGCGCACAACACATACAAATCCCCTCACGCACACATCGAAGCAGTGACACAACGCTGCTAGGCTAGTTTGACGATTGACAAGCAATTGCGATAAATAAAGGTGGACTGTTTAGTTTTCTTGCGTACCTACGGATAGTGAATTGTTGCGGTGTGACTGAAATTCCGATATTATAAAGAAGTATTTTATTTATTTATGTAATTATTAGTAACGAGTATGTACCTACAAGCTAAATTAATTTTTGATAAATCAGTTTGTTCCCGATGTACCGGTAGGATGTAAATGACTGACATTTGTTATTATAATATTATTTAGGTTTTTCAAAGGTATTTGTATAATGAGTTACTTACTGATATTTACGAAACAAAACATTTTTTATTTGTCTTTGTCATTGTGTACGAAAGTACATAATTATTATACTTACTTATAATGTTTACATGATATCGGAGTTACTATGTCTTTCTAGGGTTCCGTAGTCAACTAGGAATACTTTTTGACACAATTTTTGTGGTATATGTTTCTAGTGCCTTAGCAATAATTGATTGTGTGGGAATTGTGTGCAAGACGTGTTAAAGTTTTTCGCATTTCCAAAACTGTTGACTCGGTGAATTTATTTAAAGTCAAGAATAAACAAAATACATCTAATATAACAAGCTGTCGGTGAGGGTAATCTTAGCTTAGATATTATGCTGGTAGCAGATTTTATAGCTCCAATCCTTTCCTATATTACTATTTTTTCTTTCTCCTCTGGCACGTTTCCTACAATTTGGAAATGCGCCCATGTGATTCCTCTCCCTAAAACCCCTAATCCGTCGTACTTTTCGCAGTATCGTCCTATGTCCATTCTTCCCGTCTTATCTAAAATCATTGAATCCTTTGTAAATCGACGCCTCTCATCACATCTAAGTAGACTTAACTTGTTTAATTCTTTAGCACAACTACCGCTTTGGTTAAGATCACCGACGACATTCGTCTAAATATAGAATATAGAAAAGTCACTATATTGGTGCTCCTTGATTTTAGTAGTGCTTTTAACACTGTTGATTTTGATATACTTCTCAGTTTACTTAGTACTTTAAATATATCTTCAACTTCACTGTCCTGGTTTCGTGATTACCGCTTTGGGAGGGAACAGCGGGTTCGAGTTGATGACCGATTTTCTAGCTGGTGTAAACCGTCTGCTGGTGTCCCCCAAGGGGGCATACTCTCTCCGTCGGAATCACCAAGTCACTCTCCTCCTCGTTCCATTTCTATGCAGACGATTTGCAGCTTTATGCGGCGACCAGCATTGAGGATTTTGGCTCCTTGGTTTCGCAAATCAATTCAGACCTAGAATCAATCCGTGCTTGGGCTTGATCCATTGGTTTGATGAAGAATGCTAAGAAGTCGCAGGCTATTGTCGTTGGAAGCCCACATTTTATTTCCAAGCTTTCAGATCAAGCTAAGCCAGTTATTTTCTTTGATGGTACGCCTATACCTTGCTCTTCTACTGTAAACAAATTTGGCATTACCATGGATCAAACTTTGTCATGGGCACCTCTTATTTCTGAGATCAGTAGGAAACTTTTCGCGTCCCTTCATTCATTGAGGTGTCTGCAGAATTTCCTTCCTCTTCATACGGAGATCATGCTTGCCCGCTCACTTTTGCTTTGGTCTCCACAAGTTTGATCATGTGTCTCAATACCGCGCTCAACTTAAATGGCTCCCGATCCGTCAGCGCAGATACTATGTTCTTTGTCTTTTGTATAATGTCCTTTTCATTCCTTCTTGTCCTCCTTACCTTGCAGAGAAGTTCTTTTACATGGCGGATGGTAGTGGACATCGCCTGCGGTCAAGTGCGAATCTGGATCTATGTATCCCACTGCATATATCATGAGATCTATGATCAGAACATGAGTTTACGATGTGTTTTTTGCTGTGCGCGCCGTGAAATTATGGAATAAATTGTCTCCCGTTCTAAGGTAGACGCAGTTCGTAGCATCACTCAAGGGGAAGTTACAGAAATTGAGGCTGTCGAACGAATGATTACTTGATTAGGTTGCTGTTTTTGTTATAATTATGATTATATTTATGTTATATGTATTTATATAGATATTACGTAATATGTATTACCTACATTGACTGTTTGCCTATCTCTCTCTCATTTGGTTTTTGCATTTTCATTTGTACTATTGTAAAGTTATCGTATTGTACATGTTGCTTGGTTTGTCTACCATTTACTTGTGTTTAATACTCATTTACTTGAAGGTTAATTGGAAGAAATCCCTTGGACGGATAGGTTCGCTTTTGTACATGCTTATTTGTTTGCAATGTATTTCTTGTTATTGTGTACAATAAAGTGTTTAGATCTTTAGATACATTACATGCAAACAATTAATGTAAATTATTACTTTTGCTATTCATAATTTATTTATTTTTTAGGATGGCTAATCGCAAAAAAAAACAATCAAGAGAAGAAGTCCTCGAAAAGAAAAAAATATATTGTTTTTACAAACGAGTTAGTGATTGTATTTTCATAGATATTTTGGTATAACTAAAATATTAATAAAACATTTACTTTCTTTCAATTTCCAGTAGGCAATTTCATTAACAAATATTAATTTATAGCACAAATAACTAATTTTGGTGTAGATGTAGGTACAATTTTGGTGGCCAAAAAATCAAATATTTGCGGGCACAAGCCATTTTGGTGGCAGGCAAATTACTAAAATCATGATAACTTTATAACTATTATGTATAACAAAGGGCCATTACTACACAATATTGGTTATGACTTGATTCGTATTATTGATATGTATATAATTTTGACTCTAACATTAAAAATAAAAAATGCCACCAAAATTAGGTAAATTTTGAGCTTGTTGAAATTCACCCTGAAACTATACATTTGTAATACAATCATAAAAATATCATGTTTGGTGAACCTGGTTATATTAAGTTTGCACCTCATTTGTATACGGCGCCATACGCACCAGGTGCAAACTTAACCAGGCCAGTTAAGATGGCATAAGTGAAAATTTGTACGGAATCCTCGGTGCGTGGGTGGCTCACACTTGGCCGATTTTTTAAATTAAATTGTAATATAATGATAATCAACCGATCGATCTTTTTCTTGAAATCCAACTAGTGTTAGTAGAAGTTCCTACTCTACTCCCATAATTTTTGAAACTGATTTAGATATCGATTACGCGGGTAAGGATCGTTTTTAATTTTTCATTAACATCCTTGTAAATACGTGATACTTTACTTCCTCCCCCGACCCGCAATCGTGCGATAGAGAGCGTTGCAGCTTGCGACTGAGAATAGGTACTTTTTTGATGAAATTTGCGTTACGGGAGATAACGTTTTCCACTAACTAAATCTTAGCAAATCACTTCGATTTTGATTTCGATCGCTTCAGCATAATATAATCTAGGTTTATAGGTTTCGCTTTTTTTTTAAAAGTGCATTGTTTTTATAATACAAACGGTTTCATTCAACAACGTTTTAATCACAAAAATTAAGGTTTTTCAGCTACCTTTAAATTAGAATCTATAGCAAATTTTGAAAAAAGGAAAACCTACAAACCTAGTTTGTCACTGTGTCAATAACATACTAAAAAATGATGGAGATTGGAAAATATTTAAAGGTGGAAAAACGTTTTCGCTTTTTGTATGGACGAGTGCGTACTATACTTCCCTCTTAAATTGTTCCCATTATTAAAGAAACACTACTTCTTGCTACTACCTACTACTACTTGTAGTCAGCCATGTTTCTTGAGACTTACCGTTAACGGCGGCGGCGGTGGCGGGGGACCGATCTCACCCCCCGCATGTAGGCGCGCCCGTACCGCCGCTTCGCCTCCCGGTCCGCGGCCGTTTGGCGACCGCGGCGGTACGCGCCGCTAGCGTCGCTATCGCTATCATCAGAGTCACTGGTGTCAGTGTGTCCGTCCACTTGCGTGTGGACGGACACAAACTCTGTCCTAATATGGCAAAAAAAAAAAAAAAAAAATTAGATTTTTTAAAGGGGCACCTTTTCTATTGATTATTTAACATAAGAATCGGTAACAGTATTTTTTTCATAATTTTTGGACAAAACGCTACCACAGCTTAAACTTTGTGAAAAATAACTAAACAAACATATTACATAAAAAATCAGATTTATTGGCAAAAACACTTCATAAAGTGGTAATAAGTGCAGTTACATTCTCTAAAACAGATATTATTATCAACTACACAATAAGGTATCCATTTTAATACATACTAAAATTACCAAAATATGATAAAAGGATGGATTTTTGGGTGTTAGGGTACTTTTCCGGATTGTTTTAATATTAAAAGCAAATACTGTTTCTGTCTATAAAAGTAAGACTGGGAGTGTTGAAGGCCCTGCTTCCTGGTTCATGTCAGGTGTTGGAATGGTATTTTCACTGCTAGATGTAGATGAAAACTTAGATAGGATAGGATTGGCTTACTGGTGCGTGGCGCGATTTTGAAGGATCGCCGCCATACGCCGCTGTATAAACGGATCTCTGGCGATAACTGAAAACAATAAATAAGGTGTAGGCTATTCTGTTTGTTCCACTTTATTACGAGGCGTGGTATGTCAATGATTTACAATCACTCACGATTTTATAAGATTTATACTGTACAGGTAACAAGGGAATACTCCCGTATTCTGATACACCACTGGCAACACAGAAACGGATTGACGACCAATCATAGCGCGATGACGGCACAAGTCTCGCCTCTCATTCCGAAAGTGCCTTACCCTATTCTCTTCATTGACATATAACACGCCTCGTAATAAAGTGGAACAAACAGTATAGCAAGTCAAACACAAAACAATAAAGTTAATGCACTACGTTTCTGCCAATATGAAATGAATGCGATATGAAATGATTTACATTTAACTGGACTGGATGGAGTGATTAGCGCACGTACGCTTTGTTGTATGTCTACCAGCAAACCATAGAGTAAATTATATATACTGAGATAGAGTCATCAGCTTCCTTTGTGTACTAGCGCCATCTATTGACTGAGTCTCGAGTTATCTGAGTCATGTACATATGTATACATAGCAATCGCTATGCACTGTACTGTAGGTACTTTCAATACATATTATATGATTCATCTGTACCTCACACTTAACATAATAAGTGGGCTTTAAAACTAGTTATGTTTGTAGGAAGGTATAAAGAAGACACATTTATAATTAATTATTTTTATTTCATTGATTTTGGGGAACATAATTAGAACAAACGCTTACCACAGGTAGACACACACAACATTTTTTAGTGCTACCATGACTTTAAAATAGTTTAAAACGAGGCAATCGTGATCCATTACACAAATCCGGGATCGAAATCCTTACGTAGAGCAGATTCGCTAATATCCATCAAGCACAGCCGAAGTAAATTTCTTATACCCGTTTGAATATCCACCAGAAAACAAACTTGTCCATAATCCATAAAGTAAACTGTCAAACAGCACTACGCTACGCGTTTCTCCACACGGAATGTATTAACTAAGTAGTCTTTTAGTTTTCTTTCTTCTATTGTTTTTTTACATTAAAAAAAATACTACATTTACTATTTTAAAAAGTAAATGGGAAGCGTCGCTGTAACATTGCCAAATATAGTTATAAATTTGTGGTAATTTTATACGTGTTTGTGCTAAGAGGGCAGCTCTGTCGACACTGTTGAATGCATTTTGGACGTCTACCTTTAATATGACCTTACCAGAGGTTTGTGTTATATATGTTCTGAGTGCATGTACCGCGGCCTCACACCCACCCTTTGACCCAAAACCCAGTTGAGTAGGCTGAAAGTATTGGCTTAAGGGACCGGATGCAGCAGCGCAGCAGATTTTGGCTACAAGACGGCGATAGGTTGTACCCACGGCGATGGGTCTGATACCGCCGTCTTTTTTTAAAAGCGCGCATAGGTTGGCACCGTACAGTGTGCTCGTAACTCCCGAATGTACCTTTCCCGAAAGCATGAGGTTACTCAGGTCTGTCAGTGCCTTTAGGAGCAGCTCGCCGGCGTCACCAGAGCTATACCCAAGGAGATCCTTAAGATGCTGAGGGGTCAACCCGTCCAGCCCACCGGCTGAGCCGCTCTGGAACGACATGACAGCTCTAAGAACCCCATCGGTGCAGGTAGTGAGCGGTGGTGTTGATGAATCTGGTGGATCGGGGAGGCTTTGGTCTGTGGATGGCAGTGGATGTTTTGATTTCAGGGATGAGAGGGTTTCTTGGTTATCAGGAGCAAAACTGTCGGTCGAAAAAAGTAGGCGGGCAGCTCCCCTGATGTCACCCTCACCTACTTTGTTCTCAATATTTTTGTAAATTGATGTGTTGTGTCTTGGTCCTTGGAGTTAATCTACGGAGGTCTTCGAGTGAAAGTGGATGTTGACAATTGTGTTTTATTTTGGTGGTTGCAGTTGTAGTTGCAGCTTGCGACGTTAACGGCGGCGGCGGTGGCGGGGGACCGATCTCACCCCCCGCATATAGGCGCGGCCGTACCTCCGCTTCGCCTCGCGGTCCGCGGCCGTTTGGCGACCGCGGCGGTACGCGCCGCTAGCGTCGCTATCGCTATTATCAGAGTCAGTGTCAGTGTGTCCGTCCACTTGCGTGTGGACGGACACAAACCCTGTCTGGTGTGTGGCGTGATTTCTGATTATCGCCGCCATACGCCGCTGGATGTATGGGTCGCGGGCGATCACGTATGCTGTTGATAGTACTTCCACTATGATCTCCAAGTACGCCCTACATGACCGGAACCAAGTGAAAGGCATTTTTATTATTATTGCCGAAAAAAACACAAAAAATTTATTATTATTGGGCCGAAAATTCAACTTTCAATTTTTATATTGAAAAAAAATGGCTACTGCCGAAAATTCAGCATTTACTATTTTCCATTTTTTTTTTGTGGATATTAAATTTTTGTGACAATCATCATATAACTGCTTAAAATATAATAGGTGAAATCTAAAAAATAAATGAGTGGAATGGAACGGGGATATAATCTTAAGCCGTAATGTTGCCTGTAATGATAAATTAAAATAATGCTTCATAATCTTTCACAATAACTTATAATTATGTTTTTATTATATGTTTATTTATGGATAAAATAATAACATAAAAACAGATTTCATTTTAATAACACTAATTCAAATATTGAATTTAGCTCCATCTATCGAGCGAGTCTCGTACTACGCGCACGCAAGTTTTAATGTATGAAATCTGTAAAGTACTGAGTGAAATGCCCCTGGACCAAACTGAATGTCAATGTATAATGTTACTAAACATGATTTAGATTAGATTTAGATTTTAGATTTATTTATTTCATAATAACAAATTACATTATAAATTACCTATCCTAAGTTAATTTACATGAATCTTGATATTATGATCGTCAATAAAAACATATAATAAGATAATAATCATTCAATTAAGTCAAATATACACTCATAATATAACTACAACAATAATAATAGAAACATAAAATGCAATGTCAGATAGAACAGAAATATATGTCACTATGAGTAAAAAACTAGTTTACACAACTTATAATAGATATACATATCTCCCATGGGATCGTCAGAAAAACATTAAATAACTAAATAAACAAATGTCATTTTATAATTTCATGTCCATGTACTCACTAACAGAATAAAATGGATTTTTCAATAAAAAGTTTCTCAATTTTCGTCGAAATGTTTCGTCAGATGGTTCAGTACGTATTTCGGCGGGTAGACGCTCGTAGTAGGTCGGGCCGATGACGCGCGGGTTTTTATTTTTACCTGCAAGTGCCATGCGACGCGGGACTGTTCTGAGTCTACCTGACGATCGAATCTGTTTGCCCGACACTTCGACACGTGCAAAAGTTGGCAAACTCTTTCTTACGAACATTAAAATTTCAAATATGTAAAGTGAGTAGTGCGTCATGATCTGGTACGTTTCGAATAAATCCCTACAAGAATATCTGGGTTTTACTCCAGCCAGTATTCTCAGTGCGCGCTTCTGGAGAATGAGGACTCGTTGGGCATCAGTAGAATTACCCCAAATGATTATTCCGTATGACATAATAAATTTAAATCTGAACCGATTTAGATGAAATTTGGTATATTGACGACGCGTTTGGTTCGTTTTATAGACACCTGCCTACTGAGCGGCGGTCCCGGGTTCGAATCCCGGCCAGGGCAAATATTTGTGTGATGAACCTGAATATTTGTGCTTGGGTCATGGTTGTTATATGTATTTAAGTATATATTTATCTATATAAGTACGTATATCGTCGTCTAGTAGACGAAAAGAACACAAGACTTCTTGAGCTTAATTTGGGACTAGATCGATTTGTGTGAGGTTGTCCGATATTTATTTATTTATTTATTTATAGATAGTTTCAGTCCTGGGGAAGGACATAGGATACTTTTCATCCCGAATAAATTTAGTGTTCCCGTGGGATGAGCGGGTAACACCGCGGGGCACAGCTAGTGGGTAATAAATTTAATAGTCATTAGGAGACTCCAATATTGTTATTTTTTAACCGACTTCAAAAAAAGGAGGAGGTTCTCAATTCGAACTATTTTTTTTTGTTGATACTTCGGTTTGGTTGGCAAAAGGAAACATCACGGAAACATACTTGGGAGAGCCACGGCGCGGGCGGCGCGGGCGGCGGGGAGGGCGGCCGCGGCGCGGGGGGCAGGGGAGCCGGAGGCTGGATAATAAACAAAGATTTATAAACATTTATTCGGGAACAAAACATAATGATGAATGTATAATTGTAAATGTTTGTCTTTGGATTGTCTCAGATTTTAATTTCGATTTGCACTAATTGCCACTAACTGCAATCGCCTAAAGTTGTTTGTATCTCACAGTATACATTGCCAAGAATATTGAAGAATTCTTTCAAGAATTGTCGGATCTGCTCTGAAAGGTGATCAGGATTAGATGGTTACCTAGCTGAAACACAAATTTTTTTCAAAAAATGAAACGCGGGGGGGGGCGGATTGCGGGGTTAAGAAATAAAGGGAAGCAATTGTAATTTTAGATAGACAGTAATATATTTTGACTAAAGGTTAGATACTAAAGCAAAATAGACTGCAATTTTGGGTAATAATTTTGATGTTTTATGAAAACAATATTTGGTGAGCAAAAAATCCATTTCGGGTAGCAAAAAGATATACGGACTCAACGTAAAAATATTCTGGTGTAATGTATATCGATTTTGGAATACAAAATGATTTAATTTGGGGAGCACTGTATAGAGTGGGTTTAATTTATATGGAGGCAATTCATTTTATTTGGAATTTAGTTTTAGGGTATAAAAGCCATTTTGGTGAGCGTTTAAGACTAGAGTATAGCATCGCGATCCTAACGAAATAGGTATTTACGAAAACGCATACCCCCCGGCATCGCGCACAACACATACAAATCCCCTCACGCACACATCGAAGCAGTGACACAACGCTGCTAGGCTAGTTTGACGATTGACAAGCAATTGCGATAAATAAAGGTGGACTGTTTAGTTTTCTTGCGTACCTACGGATAGTGAATTGTTGCGGTGTGACTGAAATTCCGATATTATAAAGAAGTATTTTATTTATTTATGTAATTATTAGTAACGAGTATGTACCTACAAGCTAAATTAATTTTTGATAAATCAGTTTGTTCCCGATGTACCGGTAGGATGTAAATGACTGACATTTGTTATTATAATATTATTTAGGTTTTTCAAAGGTATTTGTATAATGAGTTACTTACTGATATTTACGAAACAAAACATTTTTTATTTGTCTTTGTCATTGTGTACGAAAGTACATAATTATTATACTTACTTATAATGTTTACATGATATCGGAGTTACTATGTCTTTCTAGGGTTCCGTAGTCAACTAGGAATACTTTTTGACACAATTTTTGTGGTATATGTTTCTAGTGCCTTAGCAATAATTGATTGTGTGGGAATTGTGTGCAAGACGTGTTAAAGTTTTTCGCATTTCCAAAACTGTTGACTCGGTGAATTTATTTAAAGTCAAGAATAAACAAAATACATCTAATATAACAAGCTGTCGGTGAGGGTAATCTTAGCTTAGATATTATGCTGGTAGCAGATTTTATAGCTCCAATCCTTTCCTATATTACTATTTTTTCTTTCTCCTCTGGCACGTTTCCTACAATTTGGAAATGCGCCCATGTGATTCCTCTCCCTAAAACCCCTAATCCGTCGTACTTTTCGCAGTATCGTCCTATGTCCATTCTTCCCGTCTTATCTAAAATCATTGAATCCTTTGTAAATCGACGCCTCTCATCACATCTAAGTAGACTTAACTTGTTTAATTCTTTAGCACAACTACCGCTTTGGTTAAGATCACCGACGACATTCGTCTAAATATAGAATATAGAAAAGTCACTATATTGGTGCTCCTTGATTTTAGTAGTGCTTTTAACACTGTTGATTTTGATATACTTCTCAGTTTACTTAGTACTTTAAATATATCTTCAACTTCACTGTCCTGGTTTCGTGATTACCGCTTTGGGAGGGAACAGCGGGTTCGAGTTGATGACCGATTTTCTAGCTGGTGTAAACCGTCTGCTGGTGTCCCCCAAGGGGGCATACTCTCTCCGTCGGAATCACCAAGTCACTCTCCTCCTCGTTCCATTTCTATGCAGACGATTTGCAGCTTTATGCGGCGACCAGCATTGAGGATTTTGGCTCCTTGGTTTCGCAAATCAATTCAGACCTAGAATCAATCCGTGCTTGGGCTTGATCCATTGGTTTGATGAAGAATGCTAAGAAGTCGCAGGCTATTGTCGTTGGAAGCCCACATTTTATTTCCAAGCTTTCAGATCAAGCTAAGCCAGTTATTTTCTTTGATGGTACGCCTATACCTTGCTCTTCTACTGTAAACAAATTTGGCATTACCATGGATCAAACTTTGTCATGGGCACCTCTTATTTCTGAGATCAGTAGGAAACTTTTCGCGTCCCTTCATTCATTGAGGTGTCTGCAGAATTTCCTTCCTCTTCATACGGAGATCATGCTTGCCCGCTCACTTTTGCTTTGGTCTCCACAAGTTTGATCATGTGTCTCAATACCGCGCTCAACTTAAATGGCTCCCGATCCGTCAGCGCAGATACTATGTTCTTTGTCTTTTGTATAATGTCCTTTTCATTCCTTCTTGTCCTCCTTACCTTGCAGAGAAGTTCTTTTACATGGCGGATGGTAGTGGACATCGCCTGCGGTCAAGTGCGAATCTGGATCTATGTATCCCACTGCATATATCATGAGATCTATGATCAGAACATGAGTTTACGATGTGTTTTTTGCTGTGCGCGCCGTGAAATTATGGAATAAATTGTCTCCCGTTCTAAGGTAGACGCAGTTCGTAGCATCACTCAAGGGGAAGTTACAGAAATTGAGGCTGTCGAACGAATGATTACTTGATTAGGTTGCTGTTTTTGTTATAATTATGATTATATTTATGTTATATGTATTTATATAGATATTACGTAATATGTATTACCTACATTGACTGTTTGCCTATCTCTCTCTCATTTGGTTTTTGCATTTTCATTTGTACTATTGTAAAGTTATCGTATTGTACATGTTGCTTGGTTTGTCTACCATTTACTTGTGTTTAATACTCATTTACTTGAAGGTTAATTGGAAGAAATCCCTTGGACGGATAGGTTCGCTTTTGTACATGCTTATTTGTTTGCAATGTATTTCTTGTTATTGTGTACAATAAAGTGTTTAGATCTTTAGATACATTACATGCAAACAATTAATGTAAATTATTACTTTTGCTATTCATAATTTATTTATTTTTTAGGATGGCTAATCGCAAAAAAAAACAATCAAGAGAAGAAGTCCTCGAAAAGAAAAAAATATATTGTTTTTACAAACGAGTTAGTGATTGTATTTTCATAGATATTTTGGTATAACTAAAATATTAATAAAACATTTACTTTCTTTCAATTTCCAGTAGGCAATTTCATTAACAAATATTAATTTATAGCACAAATAACTAATTTTGGTGTAGATGTAGGTACAATTTTGGTGGCCAAAAAATCAAATATTTGCGGGCACAAGCCATTTTGGTGGCAGGCAAATTACTAAAATCATGATAACTTTATAACTATTATGTATAACAAAGGGCCATTACTACACAATATTGGTTATGACTTGATTCGTATTATTGATATGTATATAATTTTGACTCTAACATTAAAAATAAAAAATGCCACCAAAATTAGGTAAATTTTGAGCTTGTTGAAATTCACCCTGAAACTATACATTTGTAATACAATCATAAAAATATCATGTTTGGTGAACCTGGTTATATTAAGTTTGCACCTCATTTGTATACGGCGCCATACGCACCAGGTGCAAACTTAACCAGGCCAGTTAAGATGGCATAAGTGAAAATTTGTACGGAATCCTCGGTGCGTGGGTGGCTCACACTTGGCCGATTTTTTAAATTAAATTGTAATATAATGATAATCAACCGATCGATCTTTTTCTTGAAATCCAACTAGTGTTAGTAGAAGTTCCTACTCTACTCCCATAATTTTTGAAACTGATTTAGATATCGATTACGCGGGTAAGGATCGTTTTTAATTTTTCATTAACATCCTTGTAAATACGTGATACTTTACTTCCTCCCCCGACCCGCAATCGTGCGATAGAGAGCGTTGCAGCTTGCGACTGAGAATAGGTACTTTTTTGATGAAATTTGCGTTACGGGAGATAACGTTTTCCACTAACTAAATCTTAGCAAATCACTTCGATTTTGATTTCGATCGCTTCAGCATAATATAATCTAGGTTTATAGGTTTCGCTTTTTTTTTAAAAGTGCATTGTTTTTATAATACAAACGGTTTCATTCAACAACGTTTTAATCACAAAAATTAAGGTTTTTCAGCTACCTTTAAATTAGAATCTATAGCAAATTTTGAAAAAAGGAAAACCTACAAACCTAGTTTGTCACTGTGTCAATAACATACTAAAAAATGATGGAGATTGGAAAATATTTAAAGGTGGAAAAACGTTTTCGCTTTTTGTATGGACGAGTGCGTACTATACTTCCCTCTTAAATTGTTCCCATTATTAAAGAAACACTACTTCTTGCTACTACCTACTACTACTTGTAGTCAGCCATGTTTCTTGAGACTTACCGTTAACGGCGGCGGCGGTGGCGGGGGACCGATCTCACCCCCCGCATGTAGGCGCGCCCGTACCGCCGCTTCGCCTCCCGGTCCGCGGCCGTTTGGCGACCGCGGCGGTACGCGCCGCTAGCGTCGCTATCGCTATCATCAGAGTCACTGGTGTCAGTGTGTCCGTCCACTTGCGTGTGGACGGACACAAACTCTGTCCTAATATGGCAAAAAAAAAAAAAAAAAAATTAGATTTTTTAAAGGGGCACCTTTTCTATTGATTATTTAACATAAGAATCGGTAACAGTATTTTTTTCATAATTTTTGGACAAAACGCTACCACAGCTTAAACTTTGTGAAAAATAACTAAACAAACATATTACATAAAAAATCAGATTTATTGGCAAAAACACTTCATAAAGTGGTAATAAGTGCAGTTACATTCTCTAAAACAGATATTATTATCAACTACACAATAAGGTATCCATTTTAATACATACTAAAATTACCAAAATATGATAAAAGGATGGATTTTTGGGTGTTAGGGTACTTTTCCGGATTGTTTTAATATTAAAAGCAAATACTGTTTCTGTCTATAAAAGTAAGACTGGGAGTGTTGAAGGCCCTGCTTCCTGGTTCATGTCAGGTGTTGGAATGGTATTTTCACTGCTAGATGTAGATGAAAACTTAGATAGGATAGGATTGGCTTACTGGTGCGTGGCGCGATTTTGAAGGATCGCCGCCATACGCCGCTGTATAAACGGATCTCTGGCGATAACTGAAAACAATAAATAAGGTGTAGGCTATTCTGTTTGTTCCACTTTATTACGAGGCGTGGTATGTCAATGATTTACAATCACTCACGATTTTATAAGATTTATACTGTACAGGTAACAAGGGAATACTCCCGTATTCTGATACACCACTGGCAACACAGAAACGGATTGACGACCAATCATAGCGCGATGACGGCACAAGTCTCGCCTCTCATTCCGAAAGTGCCTTACCCTATTCTCTTCATTGACATATAACACGCCTCGTAATAAAGTGGAACAAACAGTATAGCAAGTCAAACACAAAACAATAAAGTTAATGCACTACGTTTCTGCCAATATGAAATGAATGCGATATGAAATGATTTACATTTAACTGGACTGGATGGAGTGATTAGCGCACGTACGCTTTGTTGTATGTCTACCAGCAAACCATAGAGTAAATTATATATACTGAGATAGAGTCATCAGCTTCCTTTGTGTACTAGCGCCATCTATTGACTGAGTCTCGAGTTATCTGAGTCATGTACATATGTATACATAGCAATCGCTATGCACTGTACTGTAGGTACTTTCAATACATATTATATGATTCATCTGTACCTCACACTTAACATAATAAGTGGGCTTTAAAACTAGTTATGTTTGTAGGAAGGTATAAAGAAGACACATTTATAATTAATTATTTTTATTTCATTGATTTTGGGGAACATAATTAGAACAAACGCTTACCACAGGTAGACACACACAACATTTTTTAGTGCTACCATGACTTTAAAATAGTTTAAAACGAGGCAATCGTGATCCATTACACAAATCCGGGATCGAAATCCTTACGTAGAGCAGATTCGCTAATATCCATCAAGCACAGCCGAAGTAAATTTCTTATACCCGTTTGAATATCCACCAGAAAACAAACTTGTCCATAATCCATAAAGTAAACTGTCAAACAGCACTACGCTACGCGTTTCTCCACACGGAATGTATTAACTAAGTAGTCTTTTAGTTTTCTTTCTTCTATTGTTTTTTTACATTAAAAAAAATACTACATTTACTATTTTAAAAAGTAAATGGGAAGCGTCGCTGTAACATTGCCAAATATAGTTATAAATTTGTGGTAATTTTATACGTGTTTGTGCTAAGAGGGCAGCTCTGTCGACACTGTTGAATGCATTTTGGACGTCTACCTTTAATATGACCTTACCAGAGGTTTGTGTTATATATGTTCTGAGTGCATGTACCGCGGCCTCACACCCACCCTTTGACCCAAAACCCAGTTGAGTAGGCTGAAAGTATTGGCTTAAGGGACCGGATGCAGCAGCGCAGCAGATTTTGGCTACAAGACGGCGATAGGTTGTACCCACGGCGATGGGTCTGATACCGCCGTCTTTTTTTAAAAGCGCGCATAGGTTGGCACCGTACAGTGTGCTCGTAACTCCCGAATGTACCTTTCCCGAAAGCATGAGGTTACTCAGGTCTGTCAGTGCCTTTAGGAGCAGCTCGCCGGCGTCACCAGAGCTATACCCAAGGAGATCCTTAAGATGCTGAGGGGTCAACCCGTCCAGCCCACCGGCTGAGCCGCTCTGGAACGACATGACAGCTCTAAGAACCCCATCGGTGCAGGTAGTGAGCGGTGGTGTTGATGAATCTGGTGGATCGGGGAGGCTTTGGTCTGTGGATGGCAGTGGATGTTTTGATTTCAGGGATGAGAGGGTTTCTTGGTTATCAGGAGCAAAACTGTCGGTCGAAAAAAGTAGGCGGGCAGCTCCCCTGATGTCACCCTCACCTACTTTGTTCTCAATATTTTTGTAAATTGATGTGTTGTGTCTTGGTCCTTGGAGTTAATCTACGGAGGTCTTCGAGTGAAAGTGGATGTTGACAATTGTGTTTTATTTTGGTGGTTGCAGTTGTAGTTGCAGCTTGCGACGTTAACGGCGGCGGCGGTGGCGGGGGACCGATCTCACCCCCCGCATATAGGCGCGGCCGTACCTCCGCTTCGCCTCGCGGTCCGCGGCCGTTTGGCGACCGCGGCGGTACGCGCCGCTAGCGTCGCTATCGCTATTATCAGAGTCAGTGTCAGTGTGTCCGTCCACTTGCGTGTGGACGGACACAAACCCTGTCTGGTGTGTGGCGTGATTTCTGATTATCGCCGCCATACGCCGCTGGATGTATGGGTCGCGGGCGATCACGTATGCTGTTGATAGTACTTCCACTATGATCTCCAAGTACGCCCTACATGACCGGAACCAAGTGAAAGGCATTTTTATTATTATTGCCGAAAAAAACACAAAAAATTTATTATTATTGGGCCGAAAATTCAACTTTCAATTTTTATATTGAAAAAAAATGGCTACTGCCGAAAATTCAGCATTTACTATTTTCCATTTTTTTTTTGTGGATATTAAATTTTTGTGACAATCATCATATAACTGCTTAAAATATAATAGGTGAAATCTAAAAAATAAATGAGTGGAATGGAACGGGGATATAATCTTAAGCCGTAATGTTGCCTGTAATGATAAATTAAAATAATGCTTCATAATCTTTCACAATAACTTATAATTATGTTTTTATTATATGTTTATTTATGGATAAAATAATAACATAAAAACAGATTTCATTTTAATAACACTAATTCAAATATTGAATTTAGCTCCATCTATCGAGCGAGTCTCGTACTACGCGCACGCAAGTTTTAATGTATGAAATCTGTAAAGTACTGAGTGAAATGCCCCTGGACCAAACTGAATGTCAATGTATAATGTTACTAAACATGATTTAGATTAGATTTAGATTTTAGATTTATTTATTTCATAATAACAAATTACATTATAAATTACCTATCCTAAGTTAATTTACATGAATCTTGATATTATGATCGTCAATAAAAACATATAATAAGATAATAATCATTCAATTAAGTCAAATATACACTCATAATATAACTACAACAATAATAATAGAAACATAAAATGCAATGTCAGATAGAACAGAAATATATGTCACTATGAGTAAAAAACTAGTTTACACAACTTATAATAGATATACATATCTCCCATGGGATCGTCAGAAAAACATTAAATAACTAAATAAACAAATGTCATTTTATAATTTCATGTCCATGTACTCACTAACAGAATAAAATGGATTTTTCAATAAAAAGTTTCTCAATTTTCGTCGAAATGTTTCGTCAGATGGTTCAGTACGTATTTCGGCGGGTAGACGCTCGTAGTAGGTCGGGCCGATGACGCGCGGGTTTTTATTTTTACCTGCAAGTGCCATGCGACGCGGGACTGTTCTGAGTCTACCTGACGATCGAATCTGTTTGCCCGACACTTCGACACGTGCAAAAGTTGGCAAACTCTTTCTTACGAACATTAAAATTTCAAATATGTAAAGTGAGTAGTGCGTCATGATCTGGTACGTTTCGAATAAATCCCTACAAGAATATCTGGGTTTTACTCCAGCCAGTATTCTCAGTGCGCGCTTCTGGAGAATGAGGACTCGTTGGGCATCAGTAGAATTACCCCAAATGATTATTCCGTATGACATAATAAATTTAAATCTGAACCGATTTAGATGAAATTTGGTATATTGACGACGCGTTTGGTTCGTTTTATAGACACCTGCCTACTGAGCGGCGGTCCCGGGTTCGAATCCCGGCCAGGGCAAATATTTGTGTGATGAACCTGAATATTTGTGCTTGGGTCATGGTTGTTATATGTATTTAAGTATATATTTATCTATATAAGTACGTATATCGTCGTCTAGTAGACGAAAAGAACACAAGACTTCTTGAGCTTAATTTGGGACTAGATCGATTTGTGTGAGGTTGTCCGATATTTATTTATTTATTTATTTATAGATAGTTTCAGTCCTGGGGAAGGACATAGGATACTTTTCATCCCGAATAAATTTAGTGTTCCCGTGGGATGAGCGGGTAACACCGCGGGGCACAGCTAGTGGGTAATAAATTTAATAGTCATTAGGAGACTCCAATATTGTTATTTTTTAACCGACTTCAAAAAAAGGAGGAGGTTCTCAATTCGAACTATTTTTTTTTGTTGATACTTCGGTTTGGTTGGCAAAAGGAAACATCACGGAAACATACTTGGGAGAGCCACGGCGCGGGCGGCGCGGGCGGCGGGGAGGGCGGCCGCGGCGCGGGGGGCAGGGGAGCCGGAGGCTGGATAATAAACAAAGATTTATAAACATTTATTCGGGAACAAAACATAATGATGAATGTATAATTGTAAATGTTTGTCTTTGGATTGTCTCAGATTTTAATTTCGATTTGCACTAATTGCCACTAACTGCAATCGCCTAAAGTTGTTTGTATCTCACAGTATACATTGCCAAGAATATTGAAGAATTCTTTCAAGAATTGTCGGATCTGCTCTGAAAGGTGATCAGGATTAGATGGTTACCTAGCTGAAACACTAATTTTTTTCAAAAAATGAAACGCGGGGGGGGGGGATTGCGGGGTTAAGAAATAAAGGGAAGCAATTGTAATTTTAGATAGACAGTAATATATTTTGACTAAAGGTTAGATACTAAAGCAAAATAGACTGCAATTTTGGGTAATAATTTTGATGTTTTATGAAAACAATATTTGGTGAGCAAAAAATCCATTTCGGGTAGCAAAAAGATATACGGACTCAACGTAAAAATATTCTGGTGTAATGTATATCGATTTTGGAATACAAAATGATTTAATTTGGGGAGCACTGTATAGAGTGGGTTTAATTTATATGGAGGCAATTCATTTTATTTGGAATTTAGTTTTAGGGTATAAAAGCCATTTTGGTGAGCGTTTAAGACTAGAGTATAGCATCGCGATCCTAACGAAATAGGTATTTACGAAAACGCATACCCCCCGGCATCGCGCACAACACATACAAATCCCCTCACGCACACATCGAAGCAGTGACACAACGCTGCTAGGCTAGTTTGACGATTGACAAGCAATTGCGATAAATAAAGGTGGACTGTTTAGTTTTCTTGCGTACCTACGGATAGTGAATTGTTGCGGTGTGACTGAAATTCCGATATTATAAAGAAGTATTTTATTTATTTATGTAATTATTAGTAACGAGTATGTACCTACAAGCTAAATTAATTTTTGATAAATCAGTTTGTTCCCGATGTACCGGTAGGATGTAAATGACTGACATTTGTTATTATAATATTATTTAGGTTTTTCAAAGGTATTTGTATAATGAGTTACTTACTGATATTTACGAAACAAAACATTTTTTATTTGTCTTTGTCATTGTGTACGAAAGTACATAATTATTATACTTACTTATAATGTTTACATGATATCGGAGTTACTATGTCTTTCTAGGGTTCCGTAGTCAACTAGGAATACTTTTTGACACAATTTTTGTGGTATATGTTTCTAGTGCCTTAGCAATAATTGATTGTGTGGGAATTGTGTGCAAGACGTGTTAAAGTTTTTCGCATTTCCAAAACTGTTGACTCGGTGAATTTATTTAAAGTCAAGAATAAACAAAATACATCTAATATAACAAGCTGTCGGTGAGGGTAATCTTAGCTTAGATATTATGCTGGTAGCAGATTTTATAGCTCCAATCCTTTCCTATATTACTATTTTTTCTTTCTCCTCTGGCACGTTTCCTACAATTTGGAAATGCGCCCATGTGATTTCTCTCCCTAAAACCCCTAATCCGTCGTACTTTTCGCAGTATCGTCCTATGTCCATTCTTCCCGTCTTATCTAAAATCATTGAATCCTTTGTAAATCGACGCCTCTCATCACATCTAAGTAGACTTAACTTGTTTAATTCTTTAGCACAACCACCGCTTTGGTTAAGATCACCGACGACATTCGTCTAAATATAGAATATAGAAAAGTCACTATATTGGTGCTCCTTGATTTTAGTAGTGCTTTTAACACTGTTGATTTTGATATACTTCTCAGTTTACTTAGTACTTTAAATATATCTTCAACTTCACTGTCCTGGTTTCGTGATTACCGCTTTGGGAGGGAACAGCGGGTTCGAGTTGATGACCGATTTTCTAGCTGGTGTAAACCGTCTGCTGGTGTCCCCCAAGGGGGCATACTCTCTCCGTCGGAATCACCAAGTCACTCTCCTCCTCGTTCCATTTCTATGCAGACGATTTGCAGCTTTATGCGGCGACCAGCATTGAGGATTTTGGCTCCTTGGTTTCGCAAATCAATTCAGACCTAGAATCAATCCGTGCTTGGGCTTGATCCATTGGTTTGATGAAGAATGCTAAGAAGTCGCAGGCTATTGTCGTTGGAAGCCCACATTTTATTTCCAAGCTTTCAGATCAAGTTAAGCCAGTTATTTTCTTTGATGGTACGCCTATACCTTGCTCTTCTACTGTAAACAAATTTGGCATTACCATGGATCAAACTTTGTCATGGGCACCTCTTATTTCTGAGATCAGTAGGAAACTTTTCGCGTCCCTTCATTCATTGAGGTGTCTGCAGAATTTCCTTCCTCTTCATACGGAGATCATGCTTGCCCGCTCACTTTTGCTTTGGTCTCCACAAGTTTGATCATGTGTCTCAATACCGCGCTCAACTTAAATGGCTCCCGATCCGTCAGCGCAGATACTATGTTCTTTGTCTTTTGTATAATGTCCTTTTCATTCCTTCTTGTCCTCCTTACCTTGCAGAGAAGTTCTTTTACATGGCGGATGGTAGTGGACATCGCCTGCGGTCAAGTGCGAATCTGGATCTATGTATCCCACTGCATATATCATGAGATCTATGATCAGAACATGAGTTTACGATGTGTTTTTTGCTGTGCGCGCCGTGAAATTATGGAATAAATTGTCTCCCGTTCTAAGGTAGACGCAGTTCGTAGCATCACTCAAGGGGAAGTTACAGAAATTGAGGCTGTCGAACGAATGATTACTTGATTAGGTTGCTGTTTTTGTTATAATTATGATTATATTTATGTTATATGTATTTATATAGATATTACGTAATATGTATTACCTACATTGACTGTTTGCCTATCTCTCTCTCATTTGGTTTTTGCATTTTCATTTGTACTATTGTAAAGTTATCGTATTGTACATGTTGCTTGGTTTGTCTACCATTTACTTGTGTTTAATACTCATTTACTTGAAGGTTAATTGGAAGAAATCCCTTGGACGGATAGGTTCGCTTTTGTACATGCTTATTTGTTTGCAATGTATTTCTTGTTATTGTGTACAATAAAGTGTTTAGATCTTTAGATACATTACATGCAAACAATTAATGTAAATTATTACTTTTGCTATTCATAATTTATTTATTTTTTAGGATGGCTAATCGCAAAAAAAAACAATCAAGAGAAGAAGTCCTCGAAAAGAAAAAAATATATTGTTTTTACAAACGAGTTAGTGATTGTATTTTCATAGATATTTTGGTATAACTAAAATATTAATAAAACATTTACTTTCTTTCAATTTCCAGTAGGCAATTTCATTAACAAATATTAATTTATAGCACAAATAACTAATTTTGGTGTAGATGTAGGTACAATTTTGGTGGCCAAAAAATCAAATATTTGCGGGCACAAGCAATTTTGGTGGCAGGCAAATTACTAAAATCATGATAACTTTATAACTATTATGTATAACAAAGGGCCATTACTACACAATATTGGTTATGACTTGATTCGTATTATTGATATGTATATAATTTTGACTCTAACATTAAAAATAAAAAATGCCACCAAAATTAGGTAAATTTTGAGCTTGTTGAAATTCACCCTGAAACTATACATTTGTAATACAATCATAAAAATATCATGTTTGGTGAACCTGGTTATATTAAGTTTGCACCTCATTTGTATACGGCGCCATACGCACCAGGTGCAAACTTAACCAGGCCAGTTAAGATGGCATAAGTGAAAATTTGTACGGAATCCTCGGTGCGTGGGTGGCTCACACTTGGCCGATTTTTTAAATTAAATTGTAATATAATGATAATCAACCGATCGATCTTTTTCTTGAAATCCAACTAGTGTTAGTAGAAGTTCCTACTCTACTCCCATAATTTTTGAAACTGATTTAGATATCGATTACGCGGGTAAGGATCGTTTTTAATTTTTCATTAACATCCTTGTAAATACGTGATACTTTACTTCCTCCCCCGACCCGCAATCGTGCGATAGAGAGCGTTGCAGCTTGCGACTGAGAATAGGTACTTTTTTGATGAAATTTGCGTTACGGGAGATAACGTTTTCCACTAACTAAATCTTAGCAAATCACTTCGATTTTGATTTCGATCGCTTCAGCATAATATAATCTAGGTTTATAGGTTTCGCTTTTTTTTTAAAAGTGCATTGTTTTTATAATACAAACGGTTTCATTCAACAACGTTTTAATCACAAAAATTAAGGTTTTTCAGCTACCTTTAAATTAGAATCTATAGCAAATTTTGAAAAAAGGAAAACCTACAAACCTAGTTTGTCACTGTGTCAATAACATACTAAAAAATGATGGAGATTGGAAAATATTTAAAGGTGGAAAAACGTTTTCGCTTTTTGTATGGACGAGTGCGTACTATACTTCCCTCTTAAATTGTTCCCATTATTAAAGAAACACTACTTCTTGCTACTACCTACTACTACTTGTAGTCAGCCATGTTTCTTGAGACTTACCGTTAACGGCGGCGGCGGTGGCGGGGGACCGATCTCACCCCCCGCATGTAGGCGCGCCCGTACCGCCGCTTCGCCTCCCGGTCCGCGGCCGTTTGGCGACCGCGGCGGTACGCGCCGCTAGCGTCGCTATCGCTATCATCAGAGTCACTGGTGTCAGTGTGTCCGTCCACTTGCGTGTGGACGGACACAAACTCTGTCCTAATATGGCAAAAAAAAAAAAAAAAATTAGATTTTTTAAAGGGGCACCTTTTCTATTGATTATTTAACATAAGAATCGGTAACAGTATTTTTTTCATAATTTTTGGACAAAACGCTACCACAGCTTAAACTTTGTGAAAAATAACTAAACAAACATATTACATAAAAAATCAGATTTATTGGCAAAAACACTTCATAAAGTGGTAATAAGTGCAGTTACATTCTCTAAAACAGATATTATTATCAACTACACAATAAGGTATCCATTTTAATACATACTAAAATTACCAAAATATGATAAAAGGATGGATTTTTGGGTGTTAGGGTACTTTTCCGGATTGTTTTAATATTAAAAGCAAATACTGTTTCTGTCTATAAAAGTAAGACTGGGAGTGTTGAAGGCCCTGCTTCCTGGTTCATGTCAGGTGTTGGAATGGTATTTTCACTGCTAGATGTAGATGAAAACTTAGATAGGATAGGATTGGCTTACTGGTGCGTGGCGCGATTTTGAAGGATCGCCGCCATACGCCGCTGTATAAACGGATCTCTGGCGATAACTGAAAACAATAAATAAGGTGTAGGCTATTCTGTTTGTTCCACTTTATTACGAGGCGTGGTATGTCAATGATTTACAATCACTCACGATTTTATAAGATTTATACTGTACAGGTAACAAGGGAATACTCCCGTATTCTGATACACCACTGGCAACACAGAAACGGATTGACGACCAATCATAGCGCGATGACGGCACAAGTCTCGCCTCTCATTCCGGGAGTGCCTTACCCTATTCTCTTCATTGACATATAACACGCCTCGTAATAAAGTGGAACAAACAGTATAGCAAGTCAAACACAAAACAATAAAGTTAATGCACTACGTTTCTGCCAATATGAAATGAATGCGATATGAAATGATTTACATTTAACTGGACTGGATGGAGTGATTAGCGCACGTACGCTTTGTTGTATGTCTACCAGCAAACCATAGAGTAAATTATATATACTGAGATAGAGTCATCAGCTTCCTTTGTGTACTAGCGCCATCTATTGACTGAGTCTCGAGTTATCTGAGTCATGTACATATGTATACATAGCAATCGCTATGCACTGTACTGTAGGTACTTTCAATACATATTATATGATTCATCTGTACCTCACACTTAACATAATAAGTGGGCTTTAAAACTAGTTATGTTTGTAGGAAGGTATAAAGAAGACACATTTATAATTAATTATTTTTATTTCATTGATTTTGGGGAACATAATTAGAACAAACGCTTACCACAGGTAGACACACACAACATTTTTTAGTGCTACCATGACTTTAAAATAGTTTAAAACGAGGCAATCGTGATCCATTACACAAATCCGGGATCGAAATCCTTACGTAGAGCAGATTCGCTAATATCCATCAAGCACAGCCGAAGTAAATTTCTTATACCCGTTTGAATATCCACCAGAAAACAAACTTGTCCATAATCCATAAAGTAAACTGTCAAACAGCACTACGCTACGCGTTTCTCCACACGGAATGTATTAACTAAGTAGTCTTTTAGTTTTCTTTCTTCTATTGTTTTTTTACATTAAAAAAAATACTACATTTACTATTTTAAAAAGTAAATGGGAAGCGTCGCTGTAACATTGCCAAATATAGTTATAAATTTGTGGTAATTTTATACGTGTTTGTGCTAAGAGGGCAGCTCTGTCGACACTGTTGAATGCATTTTGGACGTCTACCTTTAATATGACCTTACCAGAGGTTTGTGTTATATATGTTCTGAGTGCATGTACCGCGGCCTCACACCCACCCTTTGACCCAAAACCCAGTTGAGTAGGCTGAAAGTATTGGCTTAAGGGACCGGATGCAGCAGCGCAGCAGATTTTGGCTACAAGACGGCGATAGGTTGTACCCACGGCGATGGGTCTGATACCGCCGTCTTTTTTTAAAAGCGCGCATAGGTTGGCACCGTACAGTGTGCTCGTAACTCCCGAATGTACCTTTCCCGAAAGCATGAGGTTACTCAGGTCTGTCAGTGCCTTTAGGAGCAGCTCGCCGGCGTCACCAGAGCTATACCCAAGGAGATCCTTAAGATGCTGAGGGGTCAACCCGTCCAGCCCACCGGCTGAGCCGCTCTGGAACGACATGACAGCTCTAAGAACCCCATCGGTGCAGGTAGTGAGCGGTGGTGTTGATGAATCTGGTGGATCGGGGAGGCTTTGGTCTGTGGATGGCAGTGGATGTTTTGATTTCAGGGATGAGAGGGTTTCTTGGTTATCAGGAGCAAAACTGTCGGTCGAAAAAAGTAGGCGGGCAGCTCCCCTGATGTCACCCTCACCTACTTTGTTCTCAATATTTTTGTAAATTGATGTGTTGTGTCTTGGTCCTTGGAGTTAATCTACGGAGGTCTTCGAGTGAAAGTGGATGTTGACAATTGTGTTTTATTTTGGTGGTTGCAGTTGTAGTTGCAGCTTGCGACGTTAACGGCGGCGGCGGTGGCGGGGGACCGATCTCACCCCCCGCATATAGGCGCGGCCGTACCTCCGCTTCGCCTCGCGGTCCGCGGCCGTTTGGCGACCGCGGCGGTACGCGCCGCTAGCGTCGCTATCGCTATTATCAGAGTCAGTGTCAGTGTGTCCGTCCACTTGCGTGTGGACGGACACAAACCCTGTCTGGTGTGTGGCGTGATTTCTGATTATCGCCGCCATACGCCGCTGGATGTATGGGTCGCGGGCGATCACGTATGCTGTTGATAGTACTTCCACTATGATCTCCAAGTACGCCCTACATGACCGGAACCAAGTGAAAGGCATTTTTATTATTATTGCCGAAAAAAACACAAAAAATTTATTATTATTGGGCCGAAAATTCAACTTTCAATTTTTATATTGAAAAAAAATGGCTACTGCCGAAAATTCAGCATTTACTATTTTCCATTTTTTTTTTGTGGATATTAAATTTTTGTGACAATCATCATATAACTGCTTAAAATATAATAGGTGAAATCTAAAAAATAAATGAGTGGAATGGAACGGGGATATAATCTTAAGCCGTAATGTTGCCTGTAATGATAAATTAAAATAATGCTTCATAATCTTTCACAATAACTTATAATTATGTTTTTATTATATGTTTATTTATGGATAAAATAATAACATAAAAACAGATTTCATTTTAATAACACTAATTCAAATATTGAATTTAGCTCCATCTATCGAGCGAGTCTCGTACTACGCGCACGCAAGTTTTAATGTATGAAATCTGTAAAGTACTGAGTGAAATGCCCCTGGACCAAACTGAATGTCAATGTATAATGTTACTAAACATGATTTAGATTAGATTTAGATTTTAGATTTATTTATTTCATAATAACAAATTACATTATAAATTACCTATCCTAAGTTAATTTACATGAATCTTGATATTATGATCGTCAATAAAAACATATAATAAGATAATAATCATTCAATTAAGTCAAATATACACTCATAATATAACTACAACAATAATAATAGAAACATAAAATGCAATGTCAGATAGAACAGAAATATATGTCACTATGAGTAAAAAACTAGTTTACACAACTTATAATAGATATACATATCTCCCATGGGATCGTCAGAAAAACATTAAATAACTAAATAAACAAATGTCATTTTATAATTTCATGTCCATGTACTCACTAACAGAATAAAATGGATTTTTCAATAAAAAGTTTCTCAATTTTCGTCGAAATGTTTCGTCAGATGGTTCAGTACGTATTTCGGCGGGTAGACGCTCGTAGTAGGTCGGGCCGATGACGCGCGGGTTTTTATTTTTACCTGCAAGTGCCATGCGACGCGGGACTGTTCTGAGTCTACCTGACGATCGAATCTGTTTGCCCGACACTTCGACACGTGCAAAAGTTGGCAAACTCTTTCTTACGAACATTAAAATTTCAAATATGTAAAGTGAGTAGTGCGTCATGATCTGGTACGTTTCGAATAAATCCCTACAAGAATATCTGGGTTTTACTCCAGCCAGTATTCTCAGTGCGCGCTTCTGGAGAATGA
The DNA here is from genome assembly GCA_905147355.2 of Apotomis turbidana. Lineage (NCBI taxonomy): Eukaryota > Metazoa > Arthropoda > Insecta > Lepidoptera > Tortricidae > Apotomis > Apotomis turbidana. The sequence continues at coordinate 20,458,679 of LR990292.1, read as the reverse complement.
GGACTCGTTGGGCATCAGTAGAATTACCCCAAATGATTATTCCGTATGACATAATAAATTTAAATCTGAACCGATTTAGATGAAATTTGGTATATTGACGACGCGTTTGGTTCGTTTTATAGACACCTGCCTACTGAGCGGCGGTCCCGGGTTCGAATCCCGGCCAGGGCAAATATTTGTGTGATGAACCTGAATATTTGTGCTTGGGTCATGGTTGTTATATGTATTTAAGTATATATTTATCTATATAAGTACGTATATCGTCGTCTAGTAGACGAAAAGAACACAAGACTTCTTGAGCTTAATTTGGGACTAGATCGATTTGTGTGAGGTTGTCCGATATTTATTTATTTATTTATTTATAGATAGTTTCAGTCCTGGGGAAGGACATAGGATACTTTTCATCCCGAATAAATTTAGTGTTCCCGTGGGATGAGCGGGTAACACCGCGGGGCACAGCTAGTGGGTAATAAATTTAATAGTCATTAGGAGACTCCAATATTGTTATTTTTTAACCGACTTCAAAAAAAGGAGGAGGTTCTCAATTCGAACTATTTTTTTTTGTTGATACTTCGGTTTGGTTGGCAAAAGGAAACATCACGGAAACATACTTGGGAGAGCCACGGCGCGGGCGGCGCGGGCGGCGGGGAGGGCGGCCGCGGCGCGGGGGGCAGGGGAGCCGGAGGCTGGATAATAAACAAAGATTTATAAACATTTATTCGGGAACAAAACATAATGATGAATGTATAATTGTAAATGTTTGTCTTTGGATTGTCTCAGATTTTAATTTCGATTTGCACTAATTGCCACTAACTGCAATCGCCTAAAGTTGTTTGTATCTCACAGTATACATTGCCAAGAATATTGAAGAATTCTTTCAAGAATTGTCGGATCTGCTCTGAAAGGTGATCAGGATTAGATGGTTACCTAGCTGAAACACTAATTTTTTTCAAAAAATGAAACGCGGGGGGGGCGGATTGCGGGGTTAAGAAATAAAGGGAAGCAATTGTAATTTTAGATAGACAGTAATATATTTTGACTAAAGGTTAGATACTAAAGCAAAATAGACTGCAATTTTGGGTAATAATTTTGATGTTTTATGAAAACAATATTTGGTGAGCAAAAAATCCATTTCGGGTAGCAAAAAGATATACGGACTCAACGTAAAATTATTCTGGTGTAATGTATATCGATTTTGGAATACAAAATGATTTAATTTGGGGAGCACTGTATAGAGTGGGTTTAATTTATATGGAGGCAATTCATTTTATTTGGAATTTAGTTTTAGGGTATAAAAGCCATTTTGGTGAGCGTTTAAGACTAGAGTATAGCATCGCGATCCTAACGAAATAGGTATTTACGAAAACGCATACCCCCCGGCATCGCGCACAACACATACAAATCCCCTCACGCACACATCGAAGCAGTGACACAACGCTGCTAGGCTAGTTTGACGATTGACAAGCAATTGCGATAAATAAAGGTGGACTGTTTAGTTTTCTTGCGTACCTACGGATAGTGAATTGTTGCGGTGTGACTGAAATTCCGATATTATAAAGAAGTATTTTATTTATTTATGTAATTATTAGTAACGAGTATGTACCTACAAGCTAAATTAATTTTTGATAAATCAGTTTGTTCCCGATGTACCGGTAGGATGTAAATGACTGACATTTGTTATTATAATATTATTTAGGTTTTTCAAAGGTATTTGTATAATGAGTTACTTACTGATATTTACGAAACAAAACATTTTTTATTTGTCTTTGTCATTGTGTACGAAAGTACATAATTATTATACTTACTTATAATGTTTACATGATATCGGAGTTACTATGTCTTTCTAGGGTTCCGTAGTCAACTAGGAATACTTTTTGACACAATTTTTGTGGTATATGTTTCTAGTGCCTTAGCAATAATTGATTGTGTGGGAATTGTGTGCAAGACGTGTTAAAGTTTTTCGCATTTCCAAAACTGTTGACTCGGTGAATTTATTTAAAGTCAAGAATAAACAAAATACATCTAATATAACAAGCTGTCGGTGAGGGTAATCTTAGCTTAGATATTATGCTGGTAGCAGATTTTATAGCTCCAATCCTTTCCTATATTACTATTTTTTCTTTCTCCTCTGGCACGTTTCCTACAATTTGGAAATGCGCCCATGTGATTCCTCTCCCTAAAACCCCTAATCCGTCGTACTTTTCGCAGTATCGTCCTATGTCCATTCTTCCCGTCTTATCTAAAATCATTGAATCCTTTGTAAATCGACGCCTCTCATCACATCTAAGTAGACTTAACTTGTTTAATTCTTTAGCACAACTACCGCTTTGGTTAAGATCACCGACGACATTCGTCTAAATATAGAATATAGAAAAGTCACTATATTGGTGCTCCTTGATTTTAGTAGTGCTTTTAACACTGTTGATTTTGATATACTTCTCAGTTTACTTAGTACTTTAAATATATCTTCAACTTCACTGTCCTGGTTTCGTGATTACCGCTTTGGGAGGGAACAGCGGGTTCGAGTTGATGACCGATTTTCTAGCTGGTGTAAACCGTCTGCTGGTGTCCCCCAAGGGGGCATACTCTCTCCGTCGGAATCACCAAGTCACTCTCCTCCTCGTTCCATTTCTATGCAGACGATTTGCAGCTTTATGCGGCGACCAGCATTGAGGATTTTGGCTCCTTGGTTTCGCAAATCAATTCAGACCTAGAATCAATCCGTGCTTGGGCTTGATCCATTGGTTTGATGAAGAATGCTAAGAAGTCGCAGGCTATTGTCGTTGGAAGCCCACATTTTATTTCCAAGCTTTCAGATCAAGCTAAGCCAGTTATTTTCTTTGATGGTACGCCTATACCTTGCTCTTCTACTGTAAACAAATTTGGCATTACCATGGATCAAACTTTGTCATGGGCACCTCTTATTTCTGAGATCAGTAGGAAACTTTTCGCGTCCCTTCATTCATTGAGGTGTCTGCAGAATTTCCTTCCTCTTCATACGGAGATCATGCTTGCCCGCTCACTTTTGCTTTGGTCTCCACAAGTTTGATCATGTGTCTCAATACCGCGCTCAACTTAAATGGCTCCCGATCCGTCAGCGCAGATACTATGTTCTTTGTCTTTTGTATAATGTCCTTTTCATTCCTTCTTGTCCTCCTTACCTTGCAGAGAAGTTCTTTTACATGGCGGATGGTAGTGGACATCGCCTGCGGTCAAGTGCGAATCTGGATCTATGTATCCCACTGCATATATCATGAGATCTATGATCAGAACATGAGTTTACGATCTGTTTTTTGCTGTGCGCGCCGTGAAATTATGGAATAAATTGTCTCCCGTTCTAAGGTAGACGCAGTTCGTAGCATCACTCAAGGGGAAGTTACAGAAATTGAGGCTGTCGAACGAATGATTACTTGATTAGGTTGCTGTTTTTGTTATAATTATGATTATATTTATGTTATATGTATTTATATAGATATTACGTAATATGTATTACCTACATTGACTGTTTGCCTATCTCTCTCTCATTTGGTTTTTGCATTTTCATTTGTACTATTGTAAAGTTATCGTATTGTACATGTTGCTTGGTTTGTCTACCATTTACTTGTGTTTAATACTCATTTACTTGAAGGTTAATTGGAAGAAATCCCTTGGACGGATAGGTTCGCTTTTGTACATGCTTATTTGTTTGCAATGTATTTCTTGTTATTGTGTACAATAAAGTGTTTAGATCTTTAGATACATTACATGCAAACAATTAATGTAAATTATTACTTTTGCTATTCATAATTTATTTATTTTTTAGGATGGCTAATCGCAAAAAAAAAACAATCAAGAGAAGAAGTCCTCGAAAAGAAAAAAATATATTGTTTTTACAAACGAGTTAGTGATTGTATTTTCATAGATATTTTGGTATAACTAAAATATTAATAAAACATTTACTTTCTTTCAATTTCCAGTAGGCAATTTCATTAACAAATATTAATTTATAGCACAAATAACTAATTTTGGTGTAGATGTAGGTACAATTTTGGTGGCCAAAAAATCAAATATTTGCGGGCACAAGCAATTTTGGTGGCAGGCAAATTACTAAAATCATGATAACTTTATAACTATTATGTATAACAAAGGGCCATTACTACACAATATTGGTTATGACTTGATTCGTATTATTGATATGTATATAATTTTGACTCTAACATTAAAAATAAAAAATGCCACCAAAATTAGGTAAATTTTGAGCTTGTTGAAATTCACCCTGAAACTATACATTTGTAATACAATCATAAAAATATCATGTTTGGTGAACCTGGTTATATTAAGTTTGCACCTCATTTGTATACGGCGCCATACGCACCAGGTGCAAACTTAACCAGGCCAGTTAAGATGGCATAAGTGAAAATTTGTACGGAATCCTCGGTGCGTGGGTGGCTCACACTTGGCCGATTTTTTAAATTAAATTGTAATATAATGATAATCAACCGATCGATCTTTTTCTTGAAATCCAACTAGTGTTAGTAGAAGTTCCTACTCTACTCCCATAATTTTTGAAACTGATTTAGATATCGATTACGCGGGTAAGGATCGTTTTTAATTTTTCATTAACATCCTTGTAAATACGTGATACTTTACTTCCTCCCCCGACCCGCAATCGTGCGATAGAGAGCGTTGCAGCTTGCGACTGAGAATAGGTACTTTTTTGATGAAATTTGCGTTACGGGAGATAACGTTTTCCACTAACTTAATCTTAGCAAATCACTTCGATTTTGATTTCGATCGCTTCAGCATAATATAATCTAGGTTTATAGGTTTCGCTTTTTTTTTAAAAGTGCATTGTTTTTATAATACAAACGGTTTCATTCAACAACGTTTTAATCACAAAAATTAAGGTTTTTCAGCTACCTTTAAATTAGAATCTATAGCAAATTTTGAAAAAAGGAAAACCTACAAACCTAGTTTGTCACTGTGTCAATAACATACTAAAAAATGATGGAGATTGGAAAATATTTAAAGGTGGAAAAACGTTTTCGCTTTTTGTATGGACGAGTGCGTACTATACTTCCCTCTTAAATTGTTCCCATTATTAAAGAAACACTACTTCTTGCTACTACCTACTACTACTTGTAGTCAGCCATGTTTCTTGAGACTTACCGTTAACGGCGGCGGCGGTGGCGGGGGACCGATCTCACCCCCCGCATGTAGGCGCGCCCGTACCGCCGCTTCGCCTCCCGGTCCGCGGCCGTTTGGCGACCGCGGCGGTACGCGCCGCTAGCGTCGCTATCGCTATCATCAGAGTCACTGGTGTCAGTGTGTCCGTCCACTTGCGTGTGGACGGACACAAACTCTGTCCTAATATGGCAAAAAAAAAAAAAAAAATTAGATTTTTTAAAGGGGCACCTTTTCTATTGATTATTTAACATAAGAATCGGTAACAGTATTTTTTTCATAATTTTTGGACAAAACGCTACCACAGCTTAAACTTTGTGAAAAATAACTAAACAAACATATTACATAAAAAATCAGATTTATTGGCAAAAACACTTCATAAAGTGGTAATAAGTGCAGTTACATTCTCTAAAACAGATATTATTATCAACTACACAATAAGGTATCCATTTTAATACATACTAAAATTACCAAAATATGATAAAAGGATGGATTTTTGGGTGTTAGGGTACTTTTCCGGATTGTTTTAATATTAAAAGCAAATACTGTTTCTGTCTATAAAAGTAAGACTGGGAGTGTTGAAGGCCCTGCTTCCTGGTTCATGTCAGGTGTTGGAATGGTATTTTCACTGCTAGATGTAGATGAAAACTTAGATAGGATAGGATTGGCTTACTGGTGCGTGGCGCGATTTTGAAGGATCGCCGCCATACGCCGCTGTATAAACGGATCTCTGGCGATAACTGAAAACAATAAATAAGGTGTAGGCTATTCTGTTTGTTCCACTTTATTACGAGGCGTGGTATGTCAATGATTTACAATCACTCACGATTTTATAAGATTTATACTGTACAGGTAACAAGGGAATACTCCCGTATTCTGATACACCACTGGCAACACAGAAACGGATTGACGACCAATCATAGCGCGATGACGGCACAAGTCTCGCCTCTCATTCCGGGAGTGCCTTACCCTATTCTCTTCATTGACATATAACACGCCTCGTAATAAAGTGGAACAAACAGTATAGCAAGTCAAACACAAAACAATAAAGTTAATGCACTACGTTTCTGCCAATATGAAATGAATGCGATATGAAATGATTTACATTTAACTGGACTGGATGGAGTGATTAGCGCACGTACGCTTTGTTGTATGTCTACCAGCAAACCATAGAGTAAATTATATATACTGAGATAGAGTCATCAGCTTCCTTTGTGTACTAGCGCCATCTATTGACTGAGTCTCGAGTTATCTGAGTCATGTACATATGTATACATAGCAATCGCTATGCACTGTACTGTAGGTACTTTCAATACATATTATATGATTCATCTGTACCTCACACTTAACATAATAAGTGGGCTTTAAAACTAGTTATGTTTGTAGGAAGGTATAAAGAAGACACATTTATAATTAATTATTTTTATTTCATTGATTTTGGGGAACATAATTAGAACAAACGCTTACCACAGGTAGACACACACAACATTTTTTAGTGCTACCATGACTTTAAAATAGTTTAAAACGAGGCAATCGTGATCCATTACACAAATCCGGGATCGAAATCCTTACGTAGAGCAGATTCGCTAATATCCATCAAGCACAGCCGAAGTAAATTTCTTATACCCGTTTGAATATCCACCAGAAAACAAACTTGTCCATAATCCATAAAGTAAACTGTCAAACAGCACTACGCTACGCGTTTCTCCACACGGAATGTATTAACTAAGTAGTCTTTTAGTTTTCTTTCTTCTATTGTTTTTTTACATTAAAAAAAATACTACATTTACTATTTTAAAAAGTAAATGGGAAGCGTCGCTGTAACATTGCCAAATATAGTTATAAATTTGTGGTAATTTTATACGTGTTTGTGCTAAGAGGGCAGCTCTGTCGACACTGTTGAATGCATTTTGGACGTCTACCTTTAATATGACCTTACCAGAGGTTTGTGTTATATATGTTCTGAGTGCATGTACCGCGGCCTCACACCCACCCTTTGACCCAAAACCCAGTTGAGTAGGCTGAAAGTATTGGCTTAAGGGACCGGATGCAGCAGCGCAGCAGATTTTGGCTACAAGACGGCGATAGGTTGTACCCACGGCGATGGGTCTGATACCGCCGTCTTTTTTTAAAAGCGCGCATAGGTTGGCACCGTACAGTGTGCTCGTAACTCCCGAATGTACCTTTCCCGAAAGCATGAGGTTACTCAGGTCTGTCAGTGCCTTTAGGAGCAGCTCGCCGGCGTCACCAGAGCTATACCCAAGGAGATCCTTAAGATGCTGAGGGGTCAACCCGTCCAGCCCACCGGCTGAGCCGCTCTGGAACGACATGACAGCTCTAAGAACCCCATCGGTGCAGGTAGTGAGCGGTGGTGTTGATGAATCTGGTGGATCGGGGAGGCTTTGGTGTGTGGATGGCAGTGGATGTTTTGATTTCAGGGATGAGAGGGTTTCTTGGTTATCAGGAGCAAAACTGTCGGTCGAAAAAAGTAGGCGGGCAGCTCCCCTGATGTCACCCTCACCTACTTTGTTCTCAATATTTTTGTAAATTGATGTGTTGTGTCTTGGTCCTTGGAGTTAATCTACGGAGGTCTTCGAGTGAAAGTGGATGTTGACAATTGTGTTTTATTTTGGTGGTTGCAGTTGTAGTTGCAGCTTGCGACGTTAACGGCGGCGGCGGTGGCGGGGGACCGATCTCACCCCCCGCATATAGGCGCGGCCGTACCTCCGCTTCGCCTCGCGGTCCGCGGCCGTTTGGCGACCGCGGCGGTACGCGCCGCTAGCGTCGCTATCGCTATTATCAGAGTCAGTGTCAGTGTGTCCGTCCACTTGCGTGTGGACGGACACAAACCCTGTCTGGTGTGTGGCGTGATTTCTGATTATCGCCGCCATACGCCGCTGGATGTATGGGTCGCGGGCGATCACGTATGCTGTTGATAGTACTTCCACTATGATCTCCAAGTACGCCCTACATGACCGGAACCAAGTGAAAGGCATTTTTATTATTATTGCCGAAAAAAACACAAAAAATTTATTATTATTGGGCCGAAAATTCAACTTTCAATTTTTATATTGAAAAAAAATGGCTACTGCCGAAAATTCAGCATTTACTATTTTCCATTTTTTTTTTGTGGATATTAAATTTTTGTGACAATCATCATATAACTGCTTAAAATATAATAGGTGAAATCTAAAAAATAAATGAGTGGAATGGAACGGGGATATAATCTTAAGCCGTAATGTTGCCTGTAATGATAAATTAAAATAATGCTTCATAATCTTTCACAATAACTTATAATTATGTTTTTATTATATGTTTATTTATGGATAAAATAATAACATAAAAACAGATTTCATTTTAATAACACTAATTCAAATATTGAATTTAGCTCCATCTATCGAGCGAGTCTCGTACTACGCGCACGCAAGTTTTAATGTATGAAATCTGTAAAGTACTGAGTGAAATGCCCCTGGACCAAACTGAATGTCAATGTATAATGTTACTAAACATGATTTAGATTAGATTTAGATTTTAGATTTATTTATTTCATAATAACAAATTACATTATAAATTACCTATCCTAAGTTAATTTACATGAATCTTGATATTATGATCGTCAATAAAAACATATAATAAGATAATAATCATTCAATTAAGTCAAATATACTCTCATAATATAACTACAACAATAATAATAGAAACATAAAATGCAATGTCAGATAGAACAGAAATATATGTCACTATGAGTAAAAAACTAGTTTACACAACTTATAATAGATATACATATCTCCCATGGGATCGTCAGAAAAACATTAAATAACTAAATAAACAAATGTCATTTTATAATTTCATGTCCATGTACTCACTAACAGAATAAAATGGATTTTTCAATAAAAAGTTTCTCAATTTTCGTCGAAATGTTTCGTCAGATGGTTCAGTACGTATTTCGGCGGGTAGACGCTCGTAGTAGGTCGGGCCGATGACGCGCGGGTTTTTATTTTTACCTGCAAGTGCCATGCGACGCGGGACTGTTCTGAGTCTACCTGACGATCGAATCTGTTTGCCCGACACTTCGACACGTGCAAAAGTTGGCAAACTCTTTCTTACGAACATTAAAATTTCAAATATGTAAAGTGAGTAGTGCGTCATGATCTGGTACGTTTCGAATAAATCCCTACAAGAATATCTGGGTTTTACTCCAGCCAGTATTCTCAGTGCGCGCTTCTGGAGAATGAGGACTCGTTGGGCATCAGTAGAATTACCCCAAATGATTATTCCGTATGACATAATAAATTTAAATCTGAACCGATTTAGATGAAATTTGGTATATTGACGACGCGTTTGGTTCGTTTTATTCGCTGGGTGCGCGATGACAGCGTCAACTAGCGGTTACAATTACGGCGGGCTTTTTAATGTCAAATGGCTGACTGTCTTTACGAATAGTAAGTAAACAAACAAATAATTTCAATGCAATATCGTAATTTTCTTGCATTTTATAAGATTATGTTAATCTATAGTGTCGATAAAACGTTGACCTTCTTTATTTCCCTTCTAAAATAGCAAAACCAATGACTTTCAGATGTAATTCACACGGACCTTTTCATGGTTGTCTTCACGAGTCTTCTTCTTCTTAAGTTACAAAATAAACAAATTTAACCGAAAAACGCATTTCATGCATAATGCAACCGATCATTTATGACTGTATTTTCGTAATAATACAGATTATTTTGTTTTTTCAGTTAAACATGTCCAAATTAATTATTATAAGTAACTGGATTCTGCTCAATCAAACACAACAACGCTTTCAAATCCCAAACTACAATAAAATGGGAAACAATTCGTTTTTGCTCAACATGTCCAAAATGTAAAAGAAAATAAACGCATAAACATGCTACTCCCTACAACATACAAGATATAATATTAAAAATGTTGTTCTATAGGTTATACTAACTTTTTCCGCTTGATAGCGATTATCCATTTAATACGTTGTTCTCGTTTCCAACTTGCCTGTGGAAATTTATTTATTTATGATTACTGTTTTTGAATTTGTGATCACTGTTTTTGCCTTTAACTACGCTGCAGGTTTCGTGCCGCATATTTATTAATTATTAGATGCCTTAATTTCGCTAGTAAAAAGTGACAGTTGACCTGACGAAAGTTCCTTTTTTGGCCACGGCGCGCGCTGCGATCGATTCGTGGTTCCCCCACCACCTACTTCGCACCCAGCGAATAGACACCTGCCTACTGAGCGGCGGTCCCGGGTTCGAATCCCGGCCAGGGCAAATATTTGTGTGATGAACCTGAATATTTGTGCTTGGGTCATGGTTGTTATATGTATTTAAGTATATATTTATCTATATAAGTACGTATATCGTCGTCTAGTAGACGAAAAGAACACAAGACTTCTTGAGCTTAATTTGGGACTAGATCGATTTGTGTGAGGTTGTCCGATATTTATTTATTTATTTATTTATAGATAGTTTCAGTCCTGGGGAAGGACATAGGATACTTTTCATCCCGAATAAATTTAGTGTTCCCGTGGGATGAGCGGGTAACACCGCGGGGCACAGCTAGTGGGTAATAAATTTAATAGTCATTAGGAGACTCCAATATTGTTATTTTTTAACCGACTTCAAAAAAAGGAGGAGGTTCTCAATTCGAACTATTTTTTTTTGTTGATACTTCGGTTTGGTTGGCAAAAGGAAACATCACGGAAACATACTTGGGAGAGCCACGGCGCGGGCGGCGCGGGCGGCGGGGAGGGCGGCCGCGGCGCGGGGGGCAGGGGAGCCGGAGGCTGGATAATAAACAAAGATTTATAAACATTTATTCGGGAACAAAACATAATGATGAATGTATAATTGTAAATGTTTGTCTTTGGATTGTCTCAGATTTTAATTTCGATTTGCACTAATTGCCACTAACTGCAATCGCCTAAAGTTGTTTGTATCTCACAGTATACATTGCCAAGAATATTGAAGAATTCTTTCAAGAATTGTCGGATCTGCTCTGAAAGGTGATCAGGATTAGATGGTTACCTAGCTGAAACACTAATTTTTTTCAAAAAATGAAACGCGGGGGGGGCGGATTGCGGGGTTAAGAAATAAAGGGAAGCAATTGTAATTTTAGATAGACAGTAATATATTTTGACTAAAGGTTAGATACTAAAGCAAAATAGACTGCAATTTTGGGTAATAATTTTGATGTTTTATGAAAACAATATTTGGTGAGCAAAAAATCCATTTCGGGTAGCAAAAAGATATACGGACTCAACGTAAAATTATTCTGGTGTAATGTATATCGATTTTGGAATACAAAATGATTTAATTTGGGGAGCACTGTATAGAGTGGGTTTAATTTATATGGAGGCAATTCATTTTATTTGGAATTTAGTTTTAGGGTATAAAAGCCATTTTGGTGAGCGTTTAAGACTAGAGTATAGCATCGCGATCCTAACGAAATAGGTATTTACGAAAACGCATACCCCCCGGCATCGCGCACAACACATACAAATCCCCTCACGCACACATCGAAGCAGTGACACAACGCTGCTAGGCTAGTTTGACGATTGACAAGCAATTGCGATAAATAAAGGTGGACTGTTTAGTTTTCTTGCGTACCTACGGATAGTGAATTGTTGCGGTGTGACTGAAATTCCGATATTATAAAGAAGTATTTTATTTATTTATGTAATTATTAGTAACGAGTATGTACCTACAAGCTAAATTAATTTTTGATAAATCAGTTTGTTCCCGATGTACCGGTAGGATGTAAATGACTGACATTTGTTATTATAATATTATTTAGGTTTTTCAAAGGTATTTGTATAATGAGTTACTTACTGATATTTACGAAACAAAACATTTTTTATTTGTCTTTGTCATTGTGTACGAAAGTACATAATTATTATACTTACTTATAATGTTTACATGATATCGGAGTTACTATGTCTTTCTAGGGTTCCGTAGTCAACTAGGAATACTTTTTGACACAATTTTTGTGGTATATGTTTCTAGTGCCTTAGCAATAATTGATTGTGTGGGAATTGTGTGCAAGACGTGTTAAAGTTTTTCGCATTTCCAAAACTGTTGACTCGGTGAATTTATTTAAAGTCAAGAATAAACAAAATACATCTAATATAACAAGCTGTCGGTGAGGGTAATCTTAGCTTAGATATTATGCTGGTAGCAGATTTTATAGCTCCAATCCTTTCCTATATTACTATTTTTTCTTTCTCCTCTGGCACGTTTCCTACAATTTGGAAATGCGCCCATGTGATTCCTCTCCCTAAAACCCCTAATCCGTCGTACTTTTCGCAGTATCGTCCTATGTCCATTCTTCCCGTCTTATCTAAAATCATTGAATCCTTTGTAAATCGACGCCTCTCATCACATCTAAGTAGACTTAACTTGTTTAATTCTTTAGCACAACTACCGCTTTGGTTAAGATCACCGACGACATTCGTCTAAATATAGAATATAGAAAAGTCACTATATTGGTGCTCCTTGATTTTAGTAGTGCTTTTAACACTGTTGATTTTGATATACTTCTCAGTTTACTTAGTACTTTAAATATATCTTCAACTTCACTGTCCTGGTTTCGTGATTACCGCTTTGGGAGGGAACAGCGGGTTCGAGTTGATGACCGATTTTCTAGCTGGTGTAAACCGTCTGCTGGTGTCCCCCAAGGGGGCATACTCTCTCCGTCGGAATCACCAAGTCACTCTCCTCCTCGTTCCATTTCTATGCAGACGATTTGCAGCTTTATGCGGCGACCAGCATTGAGGATTTTGGCTCCTTGGTTTCGCAAATCAATTCAGACCTAGAATCAATCCGTGCTTGGGCTTGATCCATTGGTTTGATGAAGAATGCTAAGAAGTCGCAGGCTATTGTCGTTGGAAGCCCACATTTTATTTCCAAGCTTTCAGATCAAGCTAAGCCAGTTATTTTCTTTGATGGTACGCCTATACCTTGCTCTTCTACTGTAAACAAATTTGGCATTACCATGGATCAAACTTTGTCATGGGCACCTCTTATTTCTGAGATCAGTAGGAAACTTTTCGCGTCCCTTCATTCATTGAGGTGTCTGCAGAATTTCCTTCCTCTTCATACGGAGATCATGCTTGCCCGCTCACTTTTGCTTTGGTCTCCACAAGTTTGATCATGTGTCTCAATACCGCGCTCAACTTAAATGGCTCCCGATCCGTCAGCGCAGATACTATGTTCTTTGTCTTTTGTATAATGTCCTTTTCATTCCTTCTTGTCCTCCTTACCTTGCAGAGAAGTTCTTTTACATGGCGGATGGTAGTGGACATCGCCTGCGGTCAAGTGCGAATCTGGATCTATGTATCCCACTGCATATATCATGAGATCTATGATCAGAACATGAGTTTACGATCTGTTTTTTGCTGTGCGCGCCGTGAAATTATGGAATAAATTGTCTCCCGTTCTAAGGTAGACGCAGTTCGTAGCATCACTCAAGGGGAAGTTACAGAAATTGAGGCTGTCGAACGAATGATTACTTGATTAGGTTGCTGTTTTTGTTATAATTATGATTATATTTATGTTATATGTATTTATATAGATATTACGTAATATGTATTACCTACATTGACTGTTTGCCTATCTCTCTCTCATTTGGTTTTTGCATTTTCATTTGTACTATTGTAAAGTTATCGTATTGTACATGTTGCTTGGTTTGTCTACCATTTACTTGTGTTTAATACTCATTTACTTGAAGGTTAATTGGAAGAAATCCCTTGGACGGATAGGTTCGCTTTTGTACATGCTTATTTGTTTGCAATGTATTTCTTGTTATTGTGTACAATAAAGTGTTTAGATCTTTAGATACATTACATGCAAACAATTAATGTAAATTATTACTTTTGCTATTCATAATTTATTTATTTTTTAGGATGGCTAATCGCAAAAAAAAAACAATCAAGAGAAGAAGTCCTCGAAAAGAAAAAAATATATTGTTTTTACAAACGAGTTAGTGATTGTATTTTCATAGATATTTTGGTATAACTAAAATATTAATAAAACATTTACTTTCTTTCAATTTCCAGTAGGCAATTTCATTAACAAATATTAATTTATAGCACAAATAACTAATTTTGGTGTAGATGTAGGTACAATTTTGGTGGCCAAAAAATCAAATATTTGCGGGCACAAGCAATTTTGGTGGCAGGCAAATTACTAAAATCATGATAACTTTATAACTATTATGTATAACAAAGGGCCATTACTACACAATATTGGTTATGACTTGATTCGTATTATTGATATGTATATAATTTTGACTCTAACATTAAAAATAAAAAATGCCACCAAAATTAGGTAAATTTTGAGCTTGTTGAAATTCACCCTGAAACTATACATTTGTAATACAATCATAAAAATATCATGTTTGGTGAACCTGGTTATATTAAGTTTGCACCTCATTTGTATACGGCGCCATACGCACCAGGTGCAAACTTAACCAGGCCAGTTAAGATGGCATAAGTGAAAATTTGTACGGAATCCTCGGTGCGTGGGTGGCTCACACTTGGCCGATTTTTTAAATTAAATTGTAATATAATGATAATCAACCGATCGATCTTTTTCTTGAAATCCAACTAGTGTTAGTAGAAGTTCCTACTCTACTCCCATAATTTTTGAAACTGATTTAGATATCGATTACGCGGGTAAGGATCGTTTTTAATTTTTCATTAACATCCTTGTAAATACGTGATACTTTACTTCCTCCCCCGACCCGCAATCGTGCGATAGAGAGCGTTGCAGCTTGCGACTGAGAATAGGTACTTTTTTGATGAAATTTGCGTTACGGGAGATAACGTTTTCCACTAACTTAATCTTAGCAAATCACTTCGATTTTGATTTCGATCGCTTCAGCATAATATAATCTAGGTTTATAGGTTTCGCTTTTTTTTTAAAAGTGCATTGTTTTTATAATACAAACGGTTTCATTCAACAACGTTTTAATCACAAAAATTAAGGTTTTTCAGCTACCTTTAAATTAGAATCTATAGCAAATTTTGAAAAAAGGAAAACCTACAAACCTAGTTTGTCACTGTGTCAATAACATACTAAAAAATGATGGAGATTGGAAAATATTTAAAGGTGGAAAAACGTTTTCGCTTTTTGTATGGACGAGTGCGTACTATACTTCCCTCTTAAATTGTTCCCATTATTAAAGAAACACTACTTCTTGCTACTACCTACTACTACTTGTAGTCAGCCATGTTTCTTGAGACTTACCGTTAACGGCGGCGGCGGTGGCGGGGGACCGATCTCACCCCCCGCATGTAGGCGCGCCCGTACCGCCGCTTCGCCTCCCGGTCCGCGGCCGTTTGGCGACCGCGGCGGTACGCGCCGCTAGCGTCGCTATCGCTATCATCAGAGTCACTGGTGTCAGTGTGTCCGTCCACTTGCGTGTGGACGGACACAAACTCTGTCCTAATATGGCAAAAAAAAAAAAAAAAATTAGATTTTTTAAAGGGGCACCTTTTCTATTGATTATTTAACATAAGAATCGGTAACAGTATTTTTTTCATAATTTTTGGACAAAACGCTACCACAGCTTAAACTTTGTGAAAAATAACTAAACAAACATATTACATAAAAAATCAGATTTATTGGCAAAAACACTTCATAAAGTGGTAATAAGTGCAGTTACATTCTCTAAAACAGATATTATTATCAACTACACAATAAGGTATCCATTTTAATACATACTAAAATTACCAAAATATGATAAAAGGATGGATTTTTGGGTGTTAGGGTACTTTTCCGGATTGTTTTAATATTAAAAGCAAATACTGTTTCTGTCTATAAAAGTAAGACTGGGAGTGTTGAAGGCCCTGCTTCCTGGTTCATGTCAGGTGTTGGAATGGTATTTTCACTGCTAGATGTAGATGAAAACTTAGATAGGATAGGATTGGCTTACTGGTGCGTGGCGCGATTTTGAAGGATCGCCGCCATACGCCGCTGTATAAACGGATCTCTGGCGATAACTGAAAACAATAAATAAGGTGTAGGCTATTCTGTTTGTTCCACTTTATTACGAGGCGTGGTATGTCAATGATTTACAATCACTCACGATTTTATAAGATTTATACTGTACAGGTAACAAGGGAATACTCCCGTATTCTGATACACCACTGGCAACACAGAAACGGATTGACGACCAATCATAGCGCGATGACGGCACAAGTCTCGCCTCTCATTCCGGGAGTGCCTTACCCTATTCTCTTCATTGACATATAACACGCCTCGTAATAAAGTGGAACAAACAGTATAGCAAGTCAAACACAAAACAATAAAGTTAATGCACTACGTTTCTGCCAATATGAAATGAATGCGATATGAAATGATTTACATTTAACTGGACTGGATGGAGTGATTAGCGCACGTACGCTTTGTTGTATGTCTACCAGCAAACCATAGAGTAAATTATATATACTGAGATAGAGTCATCAGCTTCCTTTGTGTACTAGCGCCATCTATTGACTGAGTCTCGAGTTATCTGAGTCATGTACATATGTATACATAGCAATCGCTATGCACTGTACTGTAGGTACTTTCAATACATATTATATGATTCATCTGTACCTCACACTTAACATAATAAGTGGGCTTTAAAACTAGTTATGTTTGTAGGAAGGTATAAAGAAGACACATTTATAATTAATTATTTTTATTTCATTGATTTTGGGGAACATAATTAGAACAAACGCTTACCACAGGTAGACACACACAACATTTTTTAGTGCTACCATGACTTTAAAATAGTTTAAAACGAGGCAATCGTGATCCATTACACAAATCCGGGATCGAAATCCTTACGTAGAGCAGATTCGCTAATATCCATCAAGCACAGCCGAAGTAAATTTCTTATACCCGTTTGAATATCCACCAGAAAACAAACTTGTCCATAATCCATAAAGTAAACTGTCAAACAGCACTACGCTACGCGTTTCTCCACACGGAATGTATTAACTAAGTAGTCTTTTAGTTTTCTTTCTTCTATTGTTTTTTTACATTAAAAAAAATACTACATTTACTATTTTAAAAAGTAAATGGGAAGCGTCGCTGTAACATTGCCAAATATAGTTATAAATTTGTGGTAATTTTATACGTGTTTGTGCTAAGAGGGCAGCTCTGTCGACACTGTTGAATGCATTTTGGACGTCTACCTTTAATATGACCTTACCAGAGGTTTGTGTTATATATGTTCTGAGTGCATGTACCGCGGCCTCACACCCACCCTTTGACCCAAAACCCAGTTGAGTAGGCTGAAAGTATTGGCTTAAGGGACCGGATGCAGCAGCGCAGCAGATTTTGGCTACAAGACGGCGATAGGTTGTACCCACGGCGATGGGTCTGATACCGCCGTCTTTTTTTAAAAGCGCGCATAGGTTGGCACCGTACAGTGTGCTCGTAACTCCCGAATGTACCTTTCCCGAAAGCATGAGGTTACTCAGGTCTGTCAGTGCCTTTAGGAGCAGCTCGCCGGCGTCACCAGAGCTATACCCAAGGAGATCCTTAAGATGCTGAGGGGTCAACCCGTCCAGCCCACCGGCTGAGCCGCTCTGGAACGACATGACAGCTCTAAGAACCCCATCGGTGCAGGTAGTGAGCGGTGGTGTTGATGAATCTGGTGGATCGGGGAGGCTTTGGTGTGTGGATGGCAGTGGATGTTTTGATTTCAGGGATGAGAGGGTTTCTTGGTTATCAGGAGCAAAACTGTCGGTCGAAAAAAGTAGGCGGGCAGCTCCCCTGATGTCACCCTCACCTACTTTGTTCTCAATATTTTTGTAAATTGATGTGTTGTGTCTTGGTCCTTGGAGTTAATCTACGGAGGTCTTCGAGTGAAAGTGGATGTTGACAATTGTGTTTTATTTTGGTGGTTGCAGTTGTAGTTGCAGCTTGCGACGTTAACGGCGGCGGCGGTGGCGGGGGACCGATCTCACCCCCCGCATATAGGCGCGGCCGTACCTCCGCTTCGCCTCGCGGTCCGCGGCCGTTTGGCGACCGCGGCGGTACGCGCCGCTAGCGTCGCTATCGCTATTATCAGAGTCAGTGTCAGTGTGTCCGTCCACTTGCGTGTGGACGGACACAAACCCTGTCTGGTGTGTGGCGTGATTTCTGATTATCGCCGCCATACGCCGCTGGATGTATGGGTCGCGGGCGATCACGTATGCTGTTGATAGTACTTCCACTATGATCTCCAAGTACGCCCTACATGACCGGAACCAAGTGAAAGGCATTTTTATTATTATTGCCGAAAAAAACACAAAAAATTTATTATTATTGGGCCGAAAATTCAACTTTCAATTTTTATATTGAAAAAAAATGGCTACTGCCGAAAATTCAGCATTTACTATTTTCCATTTTTTTTTTGTGGATATTAAATTTTTGTGACAATCATCATATAACTGCTTAAAATATAATAGGTGAAATCTAAAAAATAAATGAGTGGAATGGAACGGGGATATAATCTTAAGCCGTAATGTTGCCTGTAATGATAAATTAAAATAATGCTTCATAATCTTTCACAATAACTTATAATTATGTTTTTATTATATGTTTATTTATGGATAAAATAATAACATAAAAACAGATTTCATTTTAATAACACTAATTCAAATATTGAATTTAGCTCCATCTATCGAGCGAGTCTCGTACTACGCGCACGCAAGTTTTAATGTATGAAATCTGTAAAGTACTGAGTGAAATGCCCCTGGACCAAACTGAATGTCAATGTATAATGTTACTAAACATGATTTAGATTAGATTTAGATTTTAGATTTATTTATTTCATAATAACAAATTACATTATAAATTACCTATCCTAAGTTAATTTACATGAATCTTGATATTATGATCGTCAATAAAAACATATAATAAGATAATAATCATTCAATTAAGTCAAATATACTCTCATAATATAACTACAACAATAATAATAGAAACATAAAATGCAATGTCAGATAGAACAGAAATATATGTCACTATGAGTAAAAAACTAGTTTACACAACTTATAATAGATATACATATCTCCCATGGGATCGTCAGAAAAACATTAAATAACTAAATAAACAAATGTCATTTTATAATTTCATGTCCATGTACTCACTAACAGAATAAAATGGATTTTTCAATAAAAAGTTTCTCAATTTTCGTCGAAATGTTTCGTCAGATGGTTCAGTACGTATTTCGGCGGGTAGACGCTCGTAGTAGGTCGGGCCGATGACGCGCGGGTTTTTATTTTTACCTGCAAGTGCCATGCGACGCGGGACTGTTCTGAGTCTACCTGACGATCGAATCTGTTTGCCCGACACTTCGACACGTGCAAAAGTTGGCAAACTCTTTCTTACGAACATTAAAATTTCAAATATGTAAAGTGAGTAGTGCGTCATGATCTGGTACGTTTCGAATAAATCCCTACAAGAATATCTGGGTTTTACTCCAGCCAGTATTCTCAGTGCGCGCTTCTGGAGAATGAGGACTCGTTGGGCATCAGTAGAATTACCCCAAATGATTATTCCGTATGACATAATAAATTTAAATCTGAACCGATTTAGATGAAATTTGGTATATTGACGACGCGTTTGGTTCGTTTTATTCGCTGGGTGCGCGATGACAGCGTCAACTAGCGGTTACAATTACGGCGGGCTTTTTAATGTCAAATGGCTGACTGTCTTTACGAATAGTAAGTAAACAAACAAATAATTTCAATGCAATATCGTAATTTTCTTGCATTTTATAAGATTATGTTAATCTATAGTGTCGATAAAACGTTGACCTTCTTTATTTCCCTTCTAAAATAGCAAAACCAATGACTTTCAGATGTAATTCACACGGACCTTTTCATGGTTGTCTTCACGAGTCTTCTTCTTCTTAAGTTACAAAATAAACAAATTTAACCGAAAAACGCATTTCATGCATAATGCAACCGATCATTTATGACTGTATTTTCGTAATAATACAGATTATTTTGTTTTTTCAGTTAAACATGTCCAAATTAATTATTATAAGTAACTGGATTCTGCTCAATCAAACACAACAACGCTTTCAAATCCCAAACTACAATAAAATGGGAAACAATTCGTTTTTGCTCAACATGTCCAAAATGTAAAAGAAAATAAACGCATAAACATGCTACTCCCTACAACATACAAGATATAATATTAAAAATGTTGTTCTATAGGTTATACTAACTTTTTCCGCTTGATAGCGATTATCCATTTAATACGTTGTTCTCGTTTCCAACTTGCCTGTGGAAATTTATTTATTTATGATTACTGTTTTTGAATTTGTGATCACTGTTTTTGCCTTTAACTACGCTGCAGGTTTCGTGCCGCATATTTATTAATTATTAGATGCCTTAATTTCGCTAGTAAAAAGTGACAGTTGACCTGACGAAAGTTCCTTTTTTGGCCACGGCGCGCGCTGCGATCGATTCGTGGTTCCCCCACCACCTACTTCGCACCCAGCGAATAGACACCTGCCTACTGAGCGGCGGTCCCGGGTTCGAATCCCGGCCAGGGCAAATATTTGTGTGATGAACCTGAATATTTGTGCTTGGGTCATGGTTGTTATATGTATTTAAGTATATATTTATCTATATAAGTACGTATATCGTCGTCTAGTAGACGAAAAGAACACAAGACTTCTTGAGCTTAATTTGGGACTAGATCGATTTGTGTGAGGTTGTCCGATATTTATTTATTTATTTATTTATAGATAGTTTCAGTCCTGGGGAAGGACATAGGATACTTTTCATCCCGAATAAATTTAGTGTTCCCGTGGGATGAGCGGGTAACACCGCGGGGCACAGCTAGTGGGTAATAAATTTAATAGTCATTAGGAGACTCCAATATTGTTATTTTTTAACCGACTTCAAAAAAAGGAGGAGGTTCTCAATTCGAACTATTTTTTTTTGTTGATACTTCGGTTTGGTTGGCAAAAGGAAACATCACGGAAACATACTTGGGAGAGCCACGGCGCGGGCGGCGCGGGCGGCGGGGAGGGCGGCCGCGGCGCGGGGGGCAGGGGAGCCGGAGGCTGGATAATAAACAAAGATTTATAAACATTTATTCGGGAACAAAACATAATGATGAATGTATAATTGTAAATGTTTGTCTTTGGATTGTCTCAGATTTTAATTTCGATTTGCACTAATTGCCACTAACTGCAATCGCCTAAAGTTGTTTGTATCTCACAGTATACATTGCCAAGAATATTGAAGAATTCTTTCAAGAATTGTCGGATCTGCTCTGAAAGGTGATCAGGATTAGATGGTTACCTAGCTGAAACACTAATTTTTTTCAAAAAATGAAACGCGGGGGGGGCGGATTGCGGGGTTAAGAAATAAAGGGAAGCAATTGTAATTTTAGATAGACAGTAATATATTTTGACTAAAGGTTAGATACTAAAGCAAAATAGACTGCAATTTTGGGTAATAATTTTGATGTTTTATGAAAACAATATTTGGTGAGCAAAAAATCCATTTCGGGTAGCAAAAAGATATACGGACTCAACGTAAAATTATTCTGGTGTAATGTATATCGATTTTGGAATACAAAATGATTTAATTTGGGGAGCACTGTATAGAGTGGGTTTAATTTATATGGAGGCAATTCATTTTATTTGGAATTTAGTTTTAGGGTATAAAAGCCATTTTGGTGAGCGTTTAAGACTAGAGTATAGCATCGCGATCCTAACGAAATAGGTATTTACGAAAACGCATACCCCCCGGCATCGCGCACAACACATACAAATCCCCTCACGCACACATCGAAGCAGTGACACAACGCTGCTAGGCTAGTTTGACGATTGACAAGCAATTGCGATAAATAAAGGTGGACTGTTTAGTTTTCTTGCGTACCTACGGATAGTGAATTGTTGCGGTGTGACTGAAATTCCGATATTATAAAGAAGTATTTTATTTATTTATGTAATTATTAGTAACGAGTATGTACCTACAAGCTAAATTAATTTTTGATAAATCAGTTTGTTCCCGATGTACCGGTAGGATGTAAATGACTGACATTTGTTATTATAATATTATTTAGGTTTTTCAAAGGTATTTGTATAATGAGTTACTTACTGATATTTACGAAACAAAACATTTTTTATTTGTCTTTGTCATTGTGTACGAAAGTACATAATTATTATACTTACTTATAATGTTTACATGATATCGGAGTTACTATGTCTTTCTAGGGTTCCGTAGTCAACTAGGAATACTTTTTGACACAATTTTTGTGGTATATGTTTCTAGTGCCTTAGCAATAATTGATTGTGTGGGAATTGTGTGCAAGACGTGTTAAAGTTTTTCGCATTTCCAAAACTGTTGACTCGGTGAATTTATTTAAAGTCAAGAATAAACAAAATACATCTAATATAACAAGCTGTCGGTGAGGGTAATCTTAGCTTAGATATTATGCTGGTAGCAGATTTTATAGCTCCAATCCTTTCCTATATTACTATTTTTTCTTTCTCCTCTGGCACGTTTCCTACAATTTGGAAATGCGCCCATGTGATTCCTCTCCCTAAAACCCCTAATCCGTCGTACTTTTCGCAGTATCGTCCTATGTCCATTCTTCCCGTCTTATCTAAAATCATTGAATCCTTTGTAAATCGACGCCTCTCATCACATCTAAGTAGACTTAACTTGTTTAATTCTTTAGCACAACTACCGCTTTGGTTAAGATCACCGACGACATTCGTCTAAATATAGAATATAGAAAAGTCACTATATTGGTGCTCCTTGATTTTAGTAGTGCTTTTAACACTGTTGATTTTGATATACTTCTCAGTTTACTTAGTACTTTAAATATATCTTCAACTTCACTGTCCTGGTTTCGTGATTACCGCTTTGGGAGGGAACAGCGGGTTCGAGTTGATGACCGATTTTCTAGCTGGTGTAAACCGTCTGCTGGTGTCCCCCAAGGGGGCATACTCTCTCCGTCGGAATCACCAAGTCACTCTCCTCCTCGTTCCATTTCTATGCAGACGATTTGCAGCTTTATGCGGCGACCAGCATTGAGGATTTTGGCTCCTTGGTTTCGCAAATCAATTCAGACCTAGAATCAATCCGTGCTTGGGCTTGATCCATTGGTTTGATGAAGAATGCTAAGAAGTCGCAGGCTATTGTCGTTGGAAGCCCACATTTTATTTCCAAGCTTTCAGATCAAGCTAAGCCAGTTATTTTCTTTGATGGTACGCCTATACCTTGCTCTTCTACTGTAAACAAATTTGGCATTACCATGGATCAAACTTTGTCATGGGCACCTCTTATTTCTGAGATCAGTAGGAAACTTTTCGCGTCCCTTCATTCATTGAGGTGTCTGCAGAATTTCCTTCCTCTTCATACGGAGATCATGCTTGCCCGCTCACTTTTGCTTTGGTCTCCACAAGTTTGATCATGTGTCTCAATACCGCGCTCAACTTAAATGGCTCCCGATCCGTCAGCGCAGATACTATGTTCTTTGTCTTTTGTCTTTTCATTCCTTCTTGTCCTCCTTACCTTGCAGAGAAGTTCTTTTACATGGCGGATGGTAGTGGACATCGCCTGCGGTCAAGTGCGAATCTGGATCTATGTATCCCACTGCATATATCATGAGATCTATGATCAGAACATGAGTTTACGATGTGTTTTTTGCTGTGCGCGCCGTGAAATTATGGAATAAATTGTCTCCCGTTCTAAGGTAGACGCAGTTCGTAGCATCACTCAAGGGGAAGTTACAGAAATTGAGGCTGTCGAACGAATGATTACTTGATTAGGTTGCTGTTTTTGTTATAATTATGATTATATTTATGTTATATGTATTTATATAGATATTACGTAATATGTATTACCTACATTGACTGTTTGCCTATCTCTCTCTCATTTGGTTTTTGCATTTTCATTTGTACTATTGTAAAGTTATCGTATTGTACATGTTGCTTGGTTTGTCTACCATTTACTTGTGTTTAATACTCATTTACTTGAAGGTTAATTGGAAGAAATCCCTTGGACGGATAGGTTCGCTTTTGTACATGCTTATTTGTTTGCAATGTATTTCTTGTTATTGTGTACAATAAAGTGTTTAGATCTTTAGATACATTACATGCAAACAATTAATGTAAATTATTACTTTTGCTATTCATAATTTATTTATTTTTTAGGATGGCTAATCGCAAAAAAAAACAATCAAGAGAAGAAGTCCTCGAAAAGAAAAAAATATATTGTTTTTACAAACGAGTTAGTGATTGTATTTTCATAGATATTTTGGTATAACTAAAATATTAATAAAACATTTACTTTCTTTCAATTTCCAGTAGGCAATTTCATTAACAAATATTAATTTATAGCACAAATAACTAATTTTGGTGTAGATGTAGGTACAATTTTGGTGGCCAAAAAATCAAATATTTGCGGGCACAAGCCATTTTGGTGGCAGGCAAATTACTAAAATCATGATAACTTTATAACTATTATGTATAACAAAGGGCCATTACTACACAATATTGGTTATGACTTGATTCGTATTATTGATATGTATATAATTTTGACTCTAACATTAAAAATAAAAAATGCCACCAAAATTAGGTAAATTTTGAGCTTGTTGAAATTCACCCTGAAACTATACATTTGTAATACAATCATAAAAATATCATGTTTGGTGAACCTGGTTATATTAAGTTTGCACCTCATTTGTATACGGCGCCATACGCACCAGGTGCAAACTTAACCAGGCCAGTTAAGATGGCATAAGTGAAAATTTGTACGGAATCCTCGGTGCGTGGGTGGCTCACACTTGGCCGATTTTTTAAATTAAATTGTAATATAATGATAATCAACCGATCGATCTTTTTCTTGAAATCCAACTAGTGTTAGTAGAAGTTCCTACTCTACTCCCATAATTTTTGAAACTGATTTAGATATCGATTACGCGGGTAAGGATCGTTTTTAATTTTTCATTAACATCCTTGTAAATACGTGATACTTTACTTCCTCCCCCGACCCGCAATCGTGCGATAGAGAGCGTTGCAGCTTGCGACTGAGAATAGGTACTTTTTTGATGAAATTTGCGTTACGGGAGATAACGTTTTCCACTAACTAAATCTTAGCAAATCACTTCGATTTTGATTTCGATCGCTTCAGCATAATATAATCTAGGTTTATAGGTTTCGCTTTTTTTTTAAAAGTGCATTGTTTTTATAATACAAACGGTTTCATTCAACAACGTTTTAATCACAAAAATTAAGGTTTTTCAGCTACCTTTAAATTAGAATCTATAGCAAATTTTGAAAAAAGGAAAACCTACAAACCTAGTTTGTCACTGTGTCAATAACATACTAAAAAATGATGGAGATTGGAAAATATTTAAAGGTGGAAAAACGTTTTCGCTTTTTGTATGGACGAGTGCGTACTATACTTCCCTCTTAAATTGTTCCCATTATTAAAGAAACACTACTTCTTGCTACTACCTACTACTACTTGTAGTCAGCCATGTTTCTTGAGACTTACCGTTAACGGCGGCGGCGGTGGCGGGGGACCGATCTCACCCCCCGCATGTAGGCGCGCCCGTACCGCCGCTTCGCCTCCCGGTCCGCGGCCGTTTGGCGACCGCGGCGGTACGCGCCGCTAGCGTCGCTATCGCTATCATCAGAGTCACTGGTGTCAGTGTGTCCGTCCACTTGCGTGTGGACGGACACAAACTCTGTCCTAATATGGCAAAAAAAAAAAAAAAAAATTAGATTTTTTAAAGGGGCACCTTTTCTATTGATTATTTAACATAAGAATCGGTAACAGTATTTTTTTCATAATTTTTGGACAAAACGCTACCACAGCTTAAACTTTGTGAAAAATAACTAAACAAACATATTACATAAAAAATCAGATTTATTGGCAAAAACACTTCATAAAGTGGTAATAAGTGCAGTTACATTCTCTAAAACAGATATTATTATCAACTACACAATAAGGTATCCATTTTAATACATACTAAAATTACCAAAATATGATAAAAGGATGGATTTTTGGGTGTTAGGGTACTTTTCCGGATTGTTTTAATATTAAAAGCAAATACTGTTTCTGTCTATAAAAGTAAGACTGGGAGTGTTGAAGGCCCTGCTTCCTGGTTCATGTCAGGTGTTGGAATGGTATTTTCACTGCTAGATGTAGATGAAAACTTAGATAGGATAGGATTGGCTTACTGGTGCGTGGCGCGATTTTGAAGGATCGCCGCCATACGCCGCTGTATAAACGGATCTCTGGCGATAACTGAAAACAATAAATAAGGTGTAGGCTATTCTGTTTGTTCCACTTTATTACGAGGCGTGGTATGTCAATGATTTACAATCACTCACGATTTTATAAGATTTATACTGTACAGGTAACAAGGGAATACTCCCGTATTCTGATACACCACTGGCAACACAGAAACGGATTGACGACCAATCATAGCGCGATGACGGCACAAGTCTCGCCTCTCATTCCGGGAGTGCCTTACCCTATTCTCTTCATTGACATATAACACGCCTCGTAATAAAGTGGAACAAACAGTATAGCAAGTCAAACACAAAACAATAAAGTTAATGCACTACGTTTCTGCCAATATGAAATGAATGCGATATGAAATGATTTACATTTAACTGGACTGGATGGAGTGATTAGCGCACGTACGCTTTGTTGTATGTCTACCAGCAAACCATAGAGTAAATTATATATACTGAGATAGAGTCATCAGCTTCCTTTGTGTACTAGCGCCATCTATTGACTGAGTCTCGAGTTATCTGAGTCATGTACATATGTATACATAGCAATCGCTATGCACTGTACTGTAGGTACTTTCAATACATATTATATGATTCATCTGTACCTCACACTTAACATAATAAGTGGGCTTTAAAACTAGTTATGTTTGTAGGAAGGTATAAAGAAGACACATTTATAATTAATTATTTTTATTTCATTGATTTTGGGGAACATAATTAGAACAAACGCTTACCACAGGTAGACACACACAACATTTTTTAGTGCTACCATGACTTTAAAATAGTTTAAAACGAGGCAATCGTGATCCATTACACAAATCCGGGATCGAAATCCTTACGTAGAGCAGATTCGCTAATATCCATCAAGCACAGCCGAAGTAAATTTCTTATACCCGTTTGAATATCCACCAGAAAACAAACTTGTCCATAATCCATAAAGTAAACTGTCAAACAGCACTACGCTACGCGTTTCTCCACACGGAATGTATTAACTAAGTAGTCTTTTAGTTTTCTTTCTTCTATTGTTTTTTTACATTAAAAAAAATACTACATTTACTATTTTAAAAAGTAAATGGGAAGCGTCGCTGTAACATTGCCAAATATAGTTATAAATTTGTGGTAATTTTATACGTGTTTGTGCTAAGAGGGCAGCTCTGTCGACACTGTTGAATGCATTTTGGACGTCTACCTTTAATATGACCTTACCAGAGGTTTGTGTTATATATGTTCTGAGTGCATGTACCGCGGCCTCACACCCACCCTTTGACCCAAAACCCAGTTGAGTAGGCTGAAAGTATTGGCTTAAGGGACCGGATGCAGCAGCGCAGCAGATTTTGGCTACAAGACGGCGATAGGTTGTACCCACGGCGATGGGTCTGATACCGCCGTCTTTTTTTAAAAGCGCGCATAGGTTGGCACCGTACAGTGTGCTCGTAACTCCCGAATGTACCTTTCCCGAAAGCATGAGGTTACTCAGGTCTGTCAGTGCCTTTAGGAGCAGCTCGCCGGCGTCACCAGAGCTATACCCAAGGAGATCCTTAAGATGCTGAGGGGTCAACCCGTCCAGCCCACCGGCTGAGCCGCTCTGGAACGACATGACAGCTCTAAGAACCCCATCGGTGCAGGTAGTGAGCGGTGGTGTTGATGAATCTGGTGGATCGGGGAGGCTTTGGTGTGTGGATGGCAGTGGATGTTTTGATTTCAGGGATGAGAGGGTTTCTTGGTTATCAGGAGCAAAACTGTCGGTCGAAAAAAGTAGGCGGGCAGCTCCCCTGATGTCACCCTCACCTACTTTGTTCTCAATATTTTTGTAAATTGATGTGTTGTGTCTTGGTCCTTGGAGTTAATCTACGGAGGTCTTCGAGTGAAAGTGGATGTTGACAATTGTGTTTTATTTTGGTGGTTGCAGTTGTAGTTGCAGCTTGCGACGTTAACGGCGGCGGCGGTGGCGGGGGACCGATCTCACCCCCCGCATATAGGCGCGGCCGTACCTCCGCTTCGCCTCGCGGTCCGCGGCCGTTTGGCGACCGCGGCGGTACGCGCCGCTAGCGTCGCTATCGCTATTATCAGAGTCAGTGTCAGTGTGTCCGTCCACTTGCGTGTGGACGGACACAAACCCTGTCTGGTGTGTGGCGTGATTTCTGATTATCGCCGCCATACGCCGCTGGATGTATGGGTCGCGGGCGATCACGTATGCTGTTGATAGTACTTCCACTATGATCTCCAAGTACGCCCTACATGACCGGAACCAAGTGAAAGGCATTTTTATTATTATTGCCGAAAAAAACACAAAAAATTTATTATTATTGGGCCGAAAATTCAACTTTCAATTTTTATATTGAAAAAAAATGGCTACTGCCGAAAATTCAGCATTTACTATTTTCCATTTTTTTTTTGTGGATATTAAATTTTTGTGACAATCATCATATAACTGCTTAAAATATAATAGGTGAAATCTAAAAAATAAATGAGTGGAATGGAACGGGGATATAATCTTAAGCCGTAATGTTGCCTGTAATGATAAATTAAAATAATGCTTCATAATCTTTCACAATAACTTATAATTATGTTTTTATTATATGTTTATTTATGGATAAAATAATAACATAAAAACAGATTTCATTTTAATAACACTAATTCAAATATTGAATTTAGCTCCATCTATCGAGCGAGTCTCGTACTACGCGCACGCAAGTTTTAATGTATGAAATCTGTAAAGTACTGAGTGAAATGCCCCTGGACCAAACTGAATGTCAATGTATAATGTTACTAAACATGATTTAGATTAGATTTAGATTTTAGATTTATTTATTTCATAATAACAAATTACATTATAAATTACCTATCCTAAGTTAATTTACATGAATCTTGATATTATGATCGTCAATAAAAACATATAATAAGATAATAATCATTCAATTAAGTCAAATATACACTCATAATATAACTACAACAATAATAATAGAAACATAAAATGCAATGTCAGATAGAACAGAAATATATGTCACTATGAGTAAAAAACTAGTTTACACAACTTATAATAGATATACATATCTCCCATGGGATCGTCAGAAAAACATTAAATAACTAAATAAACAAATGTCATTTTATAATTTCATGTCCATGTACTCACTAACAGAATAAAATGGATTTTTCAATAAAAAGTTTCTCAATTTTCGTCGAAATGTTTCGTCAGATGGTTCAGTACGTATTTCGGTGGGTAGACGCTCGTAGTAGGTCGGGCCGATGACGCGCGGGTTTTTATTTTTACCTGCAAGTGCCATGCGACGCGGGACTGTTCTGAGTCTACCTGACGATCGAATCTGTTTGCCCGACACTTCGACACGTGCTTACGAACATTAAAATTTCAAATATGTAAAGTGAGTAGTGCGTCATGATCTGGTACGTTTCGAATAAATCCCTACAAGAATATCTGGGTTTTACTCCAGCCAGTATTCTCAGTGCGCGCTTCTGGAGAATGAGGACTCGTTGGGCATCAGTAGAATTACCCCAAATGATTATTCCGTATGACATAATAAATTTAAATCTGAACCGATTTAGATGAAATTTGGTATATTGACGACGCGTTTGGTTCGTTTTATAGACACCTGCCTACTGAGCGGCGGTCCCGGGTTCGAATCCCGGCCAGGGCAAATATTTGTGTGATGAACCTGAATATTTGTGCTTGGGTCATGGTTGTTATATGTATTTAAGTATATATTTATCTATATAAGTACGTATATCGTCGTCTAGTAGACGAAAAGAACACAAGACTTCTTGAGCTTAATTTGGGACTAGATCGATTTGTGTGAGGTTGTCCGATATTTATTTATTTATTTATTTATAGATAGTTTCAGTCCTGGGGAAGGACATAGGATACTTTTCATCCCGAATAAATTTAGTGTTCCCGTGGGATGAGCGGGTAACACCGCGGGGCACAGCTAGTGGGTAATAAATTTAATAGTCATTAGGAGACTCCAATATTGTTATTTTTTAACCGACTTCAAAAAAAGGAGGAGGTTCTCAATTCGAACTATTTTTTTTTGTTGATACTTCGGTTTGGTTGGCAAAAGGAAACATCACGGAAACATACTTGGGAGAGCCACGGCGCGGGCGGCGCGGGCGGCGGGGAGGGCGGCCGCGGCGCGGGGGGCAGGGGAGCCGGAGGCTGGATAATAAACAAAGATTTATAAACATTTATTCGGGAACAAAACATAATGATGAATGTATAATTGTAAATGTTTGTCTTTGGATTGTCTCAGATTTTAATTTCGATTTGCACTAATTGCCACTAACTGCAATCGCCTAAAGTTGTTTGTATCTCACAGTATACATTGCCAAGAATATTGAAGAATTCTTTCAAGAATTGTCGGATCTGCTCTGAAAGGTGATCAGGATTAGATGGTTACCTAGCTGAAACACTAATTTTTTTCAAAAAATGAAACGCGGGGGGGGCGGATTGCGGGGTTAAGAAATAAAAGGAAGCAATTGTAATTTTAGATAGACAGTAATATATTTTGACTAAAGGTTAGATACTAAAGCAAAATAGACTGCAATTTTGGGTAATAATTTTGATGTTTTATGAAAACAATATTTGGTGAGCAAAAAATCCATTTCGGGTAGCAAAAAGATATACGGACTCAACGTAAAATTATTCTGGTGTAATGTATATCGATTTTGGAATACAAAATGATTTAATTTGGGGAGCACTGTATAGAGTGGGTTTAATTTATATGGAGGCAATTCATTTTATTTGGAATTTAGTTTTAGGGTATAAAAGCCATTTTGGTGAGCGTTTAAGACTAGAGTATAGCATCGCGATCCTAACGAAATAGGTATTTACGAAAACGCATACCCCCCGGCATCGCGCACAACACATACAAATCCCCTCACGCACACATCGAAGCAGTGACACAACGCTGCTAGGCTAG
The DNA here is from genome assembly GCA_905147355.2 of Apotomis turbidana. Classification (NCBI taxonomy): domain Eukaryota; kingdom Metazoa; phylum Arthropoda; class Insecta; order Lepidoptera; family Tortricidae; genus Apotomis; species Apotomis turbidana. Next base: position 20,427,312 of record LR990292.1, on the reverse strand, counting down.
TTTGACGATTGACAAGCAATTGCGATAAATAAAGGTGGACTGTTTAGTTTTCTTGCGTACCTACGGATAGTGAATTGTTGCGGTGTGACTGAAATTCCGATATTATAAAGAAGTATTTTATTTATTTATGTAATTATTAGTAACGAGTATGTACCTACAAGCTAAATTAATTTTTGATAAATCAGTTTGTTCCCGATGTACCGGTAGGATGTAAATGACTGACATTTGTTATTATAATATTATTTAGGTTTTTCAAAGGTATTTGTATAATGAGTTACTTACTGATATTTACGAAACAAAACATTTTTTATTTGTCTTTATCATTGTGTACGAAAGTACATAATTATTATACTTACTTATAATGTTTACATGATATCGGAGTTACTATGTCTTTCTAGGGTTCCGTAGTCAACTAGGAATACTTTTTGACACAATTTTTGTGGTATATGTTTCTAGTGCCTTAGCAATAATTGATTGTGTGGGAATTGTGTGCAAGACGTGTTAAAGTTTTTCGCATTTCCAAAACTGTTGACTCGGTGAATTTATTTAAAGTCAAGAATAAACAAAATACATCTAATATAACAAGCTGTCGGTGAGGGTAATCTTAGCTTAGATATTATGCTGGTAGCAGATTTTATAGCTCCAATCCTTTCCTATATTACTATTTTTTCTTTCTCCTCTGGCACGTTTCCTACAATTTGGAAATGCGCCCATGTGATTCCTCTCCCTAAAACCCCTAATCCGTCGTACTTTTCGCAGTATCGTCCTATGTCCATTCTTCCCGTCTTATCTAAAATCATTGAATCCTTTGTAAATCGACGCCTCTCATCACATCTAAGTAGACTTAACTTGTTTAATTCTTTAGCACAACTACCGCTTTGGTTAAGATCACCGACGACATTCGTCTAAATATAGAATATAGAAAAGTCACTATATTGGTGCTCCTTGATTTTAGTAGTGCTTTTAACACTGTTGATTTTGATATACTTCTCAGTTTACTTAGTACTTTAAATATATCTTCAACTTCACTGTCCTGGTTTCGTGATTACCGCTTTGGGAGGGAACAGCGGGTTCGAGTTGATGACCGATTTTCTAGCTGGTGTAAACCGTCTGCTGGTGTCCCCCAAGGGGGCATACTCTCTCCGTCGGAATCACCAAGTCACTCTCCTCCTCGTTCCATTTCTATGCAGACGATTTGCAGCTTTATGCGGCGACCAGCATTGAGGATTTTGGCTCCTTGGTTTCGCAAATCAATTCAGACCTAGAATCAATCCGTGCTTGGGCTTGATCCATTGGTTTGATGAAGAATGCTAAGAAGTCGCAGGCTATTGTCGTTGGAAGCCCACATTTTATTTCCAAGCTTTCAGATCAAGCTAAGCCAGTTATTTTCTTTGATGGTACGCCTATACCTTGCTCTTCTACTGTAAACAAATTTGGCATTACCATGGATCAAACTTTGTCATGGGCACCTCTTATTTCTGAGATCAGTAGGAAACTTTTCGCGTCCCTTCATTCATTGAGGTGTCTGCAGAATTTCCTTCCTCTTCATACGGAGATCATGCTTGCCCGCTCACTTTTGCTTTGGTCTCCACAAGTTTGATCATGTGTCTCAATACCGCGCTCAACTTAAATGGCTCCCGATCCGTCAGCGCAGATACTATGTTCTTTGTCTTTTGTATAATGTCCTTTTCATTCCTTCTTGTCCTCCTTACCTTGCAGAGAAGTTCTTTTACATGGCGGATGGTAGTGGACATCGCCTGCGGTCAAGTGCGAATCTGGATCTATGTATCCCACTGCATATATCATGAGATCTATGATCAGAACATGAGTTTACGATCTGTTTTTTGCTGTGCGCGCCGTGAAATTATGGAATAAATTGTCTCCCGTTCTAAGGTAGACGCAGTTCGTAGCATCACTCAAGGGGAAGTTACAGAAATTGAGGCTGTCGAACGAATGATTACTTGATTAGGTTGCTGTTTTTGTTATAATTATGATTATATTTATGTTATATGTATTTATATAGATATTACGTAATATGTATTACCTACATTGACTGTTTGCCTATCTCTCTCTCATTTGGTTTTTGCATTTTCATTTGTACTATTGTAAAGTTATCGTATTGTACATGTTGCTTGGTTTGTCTACCATTTACTTGTGTTTAATACTCATTTACTTGAAGGTTAATTGGAAGAAATCCCTTGGACGGATAGGTTCGCTTTTGTACATGCTTATTTGTTTGCAATGTATTTCTTGTTATTGTGTACAATAAAGTGTTTAGATCTTTAGATACATTACATGCAAACAATTAATGTAAATTATTACTTTTGCTATTCATAATTTATTTATTTTTTAGGATGGCTAATCGCAAAAAAAAAACAATCAAGAGAAGAAGTCCTCGAAAAGAAAAAAATATATTGTTTTTACAAACGAGTTAGTGATTGTATTTTCATAGATATTTTGGTATAACTAAAATATTAATAAAACATTTACTTTCTTTCAATTTCCAGTAGGCAATTTCATTAACAAATATTAATTTATAGCACAAATAACTAATTTTGGTGTAGATGTAGGTACAATTTTGGTGGCCAAAAAATCAAATATTTGCGGGCACAAGCAATTTTGGTGGCAGGCAAATTACTAAAATCATGATAACTTTATAACTATTATGTATAACAAAGGGCCATTACTACACAATATTGGTTATGACTTGATTCGTATTATTGATATGTATATAATTTTGACTCTAACATTAAAAATTAAAAATGCCACCAAAATTAGGTAAATTTTGAGCTTGTTGAAATTCACCCTGAAACTATACATTTGTAATACAATCATAAAAATATCATGTTTGGTGAACCTGGTTATATTAAGTTTGCACCTCATTTGTATACGGCGCCATACGCACCAGGTGCAAACTTAACCAGGCCAGTTAAGATGGCATAAGTGAAAATTTGTACGGAATCCTCGGTGCGTGGGTGGCTCACACTTGGCCGATTTTTTAAATTAAATTGTAATATAATGATAATCAACCGATCGATCTTTTTCTTGAAATCCAACTAGTGTTAGTAGAAGTTCCTACTCTACTCCCATAATTTTTGAAACTGATTTAGATATCGATTACGCGGGTAAGGATCGTTTTTAATTTTTCATTAACATCCTTGTAAATACGTGATACTTTACTTCCTCCCCCGACCCGCAATCGTGCGATAGAGAGCGTTGCAGCTTGCGACTGAGAATAGGTACTTTTTTGATGAAATTTGCGTTACGGGAGATAACGTTTTCCACTAACTTAATCTTAGCAAATCACTTCGATTTTGATTTCGATCGCTTCAGCATAATATAATCTAGGTTTATAGGTTTCGCTTTTTTTTTAAAAGTGCATTGTTTTTATAATACAAACGGTTTCATTCAACAACGTTTTAATCACAAAAATTAAGGTTTTTCAGCTACCTTTAAATTAGAATCTATAGCAAATTTTGAAAAAAGGAAAACCTACAAACCTAGTTTGTCACTGTGTCAATAACATACTAAAAAATGATGGAGATTGGAAAATATTTAAAGGTGGAAAAACGTTTTCGCTTTTTGTATGGACGAGTGCGTACTATACTTCCCTCTTAAATTGTTCCCATTATTAAAGAAACACTACTTCTTGCTACTACCTACTACTACTTGTAGTCAGCCATGTTTCTTGAGACTTACCGTTAACGGCGGCGGCGGTGGCGGGGGACCGATCTCACCCCCCGCATGTAGGCGCGCCCGTACCGCCGCTTCGCCTCCCGGTCCGCGGCCGTTTGGCGACCGCGGCGGTACGCGCCGCTAGCGTCGCTATCGCTATCATCAGAGTCACTGGTGTCAGTGTGTCCGTCCACTTGCGTGTGGACGGACACAAACTCTGTCCTAATATGGCAAAAAAAAAAAAAAAAATTAGATTTTTTAAAGGGGCACCTTTTCTATTGATTATTTAACATAAGAATCGGTAACAGTATTTTTTTCATAATTTTTGGACAAAACGCTACCACAGCTTAAACTTTGTGAAAAATAACTAAACAAACATATTACATAAAAAATCAGATTTATTGGCAAAAACACTTCATAAAGTGGTAATAAGTGCAGTTACATTCTCTAAAACAGATATTATTATCAACTACACAATAAGGTATCCATTTTAATACATACTAAAATTACCAAAATATGATAAAAGGATGGATTTTTGGGTGTTAGGGTACTTTTCCGGATTGTTTTAATATTAAAAGCAAATACTGTTTCTGTCTATAAAAGTAAGACTGGGAGTGTTGAAGGCCCTGCTTCCTGGTTCATGTCAGGTGTTGGAATGGTATTTTCACTGCTAGATGTAGATGAAAACTTAGATAGGATAGGATTGGCTTACTGGTGCGTGGCGCGATTTTGAAGGATCGCCGCCATACGCCGCTGTATAAACGGATCTCTGGCGATAACTGAAAACAATAAATAAGGTGTAGGCTATTCTGTTTGTTCCACTTTATTACGAGGCGTGGTATGTCAATGATTTACAATCACTCACGATTTTATAAGATTTATACTGTACAGGTAACAAGGGAATACTCCCGTATTCTGATACACCACTGGCAACACAGAAACGGATTGACGACCAATCATAGCGCGATGACGGCACAAGTCTCGCCTCTCATTCCGGGAGTGCCTTACCCTATTCTCTTCATTGACATATAACACGCCTCGTAATAAAGTGGAACAAACAGTATAGCAAGTCAAACACAAAACAATAAAGTTAATGCACTACGTTTCTGCCAATATGAAATGAATGCGATATGAAATGATTTACATTTAACTGGACTGGATGGAGTGATTAGCGCACGTACGCTTTGTTGTATGTCTACCAGCAAACCATAGAGTAAATTATATATACTGAGATAGAGTCATCAGCTTCCTTTGTGTACTAGCGCCATCTATTGACTGAGTCTCGAGTTATCTGAGTCATGTACATATGTATACATAGCAATCGCTATGCACTGTACTGTAGGTACTTTCAATACATATTATATGATTCATCTGTACCTCACACTTAACATAATAAGTGGGCTTTAAAACTAGTTATGTTTGTAGGAAGGTATAAAGAAGACACATTTATAATTAATTATTTTTATTTCATTGATTTTGGGGAACATAATTAGAACAAACGCTTACCACAGGTAGACACACACAACATTTTTTAGTGCTACCATGACTTTAAAATAGTTTAAAACGAGGCAATCGTGATCCATTACACAAATCCGGGATCGAAATCCTTACGTAGAGCAGATTCGCTAATATCCATCAAGCACAGCCGAAGTAAATTTCTTATACCCGTTTGAATATCCACCAGAAAACAAACTTGTCCATAATCCATAAAGTAAACTGTCAAACAGCACTACGCTACGCGTTTCTCCACACGGAATGTATTAACTAAGTAGTCTTTTAGTTTTCTTTCTTCTATTGTTTTTTTACATTAAAAAAAATACTACATTTACTATTTTAAAAAGTAAATGGGAAGCGTCGCTGTAACATTGCCAAATATAGTTATAAATTTGTGGTAATTTTATACGTGTTTGTGCTAAGAGGGCAGCTCTGTCGACACTGTTGAATGCATTTTGGACGTCTACCTTTAATATGACCTTACCAGAGGTTTGTGTTATATATGTTCTGAGTGCATGTACCGCGGCCTCACACCCACCCTTTGACCCAAAACCCAGTTGAGTAGGCTGAAAGTATTGGCTTAAGGGACCGGATGCAGCAGCGCAGCAGATTTTGGCTACAAGACGGCGATAGGTTGTACCCACGGCGATGGGTCTGATACCGCCGTCTTTTTTTAAAAGCGCGCATAGGTTGGCACCGTACAGTGTGCTCGTAACTCCCGAATGTACCTTTCCCGAAAGCATGAGGTTACTCAGGTCTGTCAGTGCCTTTAGGAGCAGCTCGCCGGCGTCACCAGAGCTATACCCAAGGAGATCCTTAAGATGCTGAGGGGTCAACCCGTCCAGCCCACCGGCTGAGCCGCTCTGGAACGACATGACAGCTCTAAGAACCCCATCGGTGCAGGTAGTGAGCGGTGGTGTTGATGAATCTGGTGGATCGGGGAGGCTTTGGTCTGTGGATGGCAGTGGATGTTTTGATTTCAGGGATGAGAGGGTTTCTTGGTTATCAGGAGCAAAACTGTCGGTCGAAAAAAGTAGGCGGGCAGCTCCCCTGATGTCACCCTCACCTACTTTGTTCTCAATATTTTTGTAAATTGATGTGTTGTGTCTTGGTCCTTGGAGTTAATCTACGGAGGTCTTCGAGTGAAAGTGGATGTTGACAATTGTGTTTTATTTTGGTGGTTGCAGTTGTAGTTGCAGCTTGCGACGTTAACGGCGGCGGCGGTGGCGGGGGACCGATCTCACCCCCCGCATATAGGCGCGGCCGTACCTCCGCTTCGCCTCGCGGTCCGCGGCCGTTTGGCGACCGCGGCGGTACGCGCCGCTAGCGTCGCTATCGCTATTATCAGAGTCAGTGTCAGTGTGTCCGTCCACTTGCGTGTGGACGGACACAAACCCTGTCTGGTGTGTGGCGTGATTTCTGATTATCGCCGCCATACGCCGCTGGATGTATGGGTCGCGGGCGATCACGTATGCTGTTGATAGTACTTCCACTATGATCTCCAAGTACGCCCTACATGACCGGAACCAAGTGAAAGGCATTTTTATTATTATTGCCGAAAAAAACACAAAAAATTTATTATTATTGGGCCGAAAATTCAACTTTCAATTTTTATATTGAAAAAAAATGGCTACTGCCGAAAATTCAGCATTTACTATTTTCCATTTTTTTTTTGTGGATATTAAATTTTTGTGACAATCATCATATAACTGCTTAAAATATAATAGGTGAAATCTAAAAAATAAATGAGTGGAATGGAACGGGGATATAATCTTAAGCCGTAATGTTGCCTGTAATGATAAATTAAAATAATGCTTCATAATCTTTCACAATAACTTATAATTATGTTTTTATTATATGTTTATTTATGGATAAAATAATAACATAAAAACAGATTTCATTTTAATAACACTAATTCAAATATTGAATTTAGCTCCATCTATCGAGCGAGTCTCGTACTACGCGCACGCAAGTTTTAATGTATGAAATCTGTAAAGTACTGAGTGAAATGCCCCTGGACCAAACTGAATGTCAATGTATAATGTTACTAAACATGATTTAGATTAGATTTAGATTTTAGATTTATTTATTTCATAATAACAAATTACATTATAAATTACCTATCCTAAGTTAATTTACATGAATCTTGATATTATGATCGTCAATAAAAACATATAATAAGATAATAATCATTCAATTAAGTCAAATATACTCTCATAATATAACTACAACAATAATAATAGAAACATAAAATGCAATGTCAGATAGAACAGAAATATATGTCACTATGAGTAAAAAACTAGTTTACACAACTTATAATAGATATACATATCTCCCATGGGATCGTCAGAAAAACATTAAATAACTAAATAAACAAATGTCATTTTATAATTTCATGTCCATGTACTCACTAACAGAATAAAATGGATTTTTCAATAAAAAGTTTCTCAATTTTCGTCGAAATGTTTCGTCAGATGGTTCAGTACGTATTTCGGCGGGTAGACGCTCGTAGTAGGTCGGGCCGATGACGCGCGGGTTTTTATTTTTACCTGCAAGTGCCATGCGACGCGGGACTGTTCTGAGTCTACCTGACGATCGAATCTGTTTGCCCGACACTTCGACACGTGCAAAAGTTGGCAAACTCTTTCTTACGAACATTAAAATTTCAAATATGTAAAGTGAGTAGTGCGTCATGATCTGGTACGTTTCGAATAAATCCCTACAAGAATATCTGGGTTTTACTCCAGCCAGTATTCTCAGTGCGCGCTTCTGGAGAATGAGGACTCGTTGGGCATCAGTAGAATTACCCCAAATGATTATTCCGTATGACATAATAAATTTAAATCTGAACCGATTTAGATGAAATTTGGTATATTGACGACGCGTTTGGTTCGTTTTATTCGCTGGGTGCGCGATGACAGCGTCAACTAGCGGTTACAATTACGGCGGGCTTTTTAATGTCAAATGGCTGACTGTCTTTACGAATAGTAAGTAAACAAACAAATAATTTCAATGCAATATCGTAATTTTCTTGCATTTTATAAGATTATGTTAATCTATAGTGTCGATAAAACGTTGACCTTCTTTATTTCCCTTCTAAAATAGCAAAACCAATGACTTTCAGATGTAATTCACACGGACCTTTTCATGGTTGTCTTCACGAGTCTTCTTCTTCTTAAGTTACAAAATAAACAAATTTAACCGAAAAACGCATTTCATGCATAATGCAACCGATCATTTATGACTGTATTTTCGTAATAATACAGATTATTTTGTTTTTTCAGTTAAACATGTCCAAATTAATTATTATAAGTAACTGGATTCTGCTCAATCAAACACAACAACGCTTTCAAATCCCAAACTACAATAAAATGGGAAACAATTCGTTTTTGCTCAACATGTCCAAAATGTAAAAGAAAATAAACGCATAAACATGCTACTCCCTACAACATACAAGATATAATATTAAAAATGTTGTTCTATAGGTTATACTAACTTTTTCCGCTTGATAGCGATTATCCATTTAATACGTTGTTCTCGTTTCCAACTTGCCTGTGGAAATTTATTTATTTATGATTACTGTTTTTGAATTTGTGATCACTGTTTTTGCCTTTAACTACGCTGCAGGTTTCGTGCCGCATATTTATTAATTATTAGATGCCTTAATTTCGCTAGTAAAAAGTGACAGTTGACCTGACGAAAGTTCCTTTTTTGGCCACGGCGCGCGCTGCGATCGATTCGTGGTTCCCCCACCACCTACTTCGCACCCAGCGAATAGACACCTGCCTACTGAGCGGCGGTCCCGGGTTCGAATCCCGGCCAGGGCAAATATTTGTGTGATGAACCTGAATATTTGTGCTTGGGTCATGGTTGTTATATGTATTTAAGTATATATTTATCTATATAAGTACGTATATCGTCGTCTAGTAGACGAAAAGAACACAAGACTTCTTGAGCTTAATTTGGGACTAGATCGATTTGTGTGAGGTTGTCCGATATTTATTTATTTATTTATTTATAGATAGTTTCAGTCCTGGGGAAGGACATAGGATACTTTTCATCCCGAATAAATTTAGTGTTCCCGTGGGATGAGCGGGTAACACCGCGGGGCACAGCTAGTGGGTAATAAATTTAATAGTCATTAGGAGACTCCAATATTGTTATTTTTTAACCGACTTCAAAAAAAGGAGGAGGTTCTCAATTCGAACTATTTTTTTTTGTTGATACTTCGGTTTGGTTGGCAAAAGGAAACATCACGGAAACATACTTGGGAGAGCCACGGCGCGGGCGGCGCGGGCGGCGGGGAGGGCGGCCGCGGCGCGGGGGGCAGGGGAGCCGGAGGCTGGATAATAAACAAAGATTTATAAACATTTATTCGGGAACAAAACATAATGATGAATGTATAATTGTAAATGTTTGTCTTTGGATTGTCTCAGATTTTAATTTCGATTTGCACTAATTGCCACTAACTGCAATCGCCTAAAGTTGTTTGTATCTCACAGTATACATTGCCAAGAATATTGAAGAATTCTTTCAAGAATTGTCGGATCTGCTCTGAAAGGTGATCAGGATTAGATGGTTACCTAGCTGAAACACTAATTTTTTTCAAAAAATGAAACGCGGGGGGGGGCGGATTGCGGGGTTAAGAAATAAAGGGAAGCAATTGTAATTTTAGATAGACAGTAATATATTTTGACTAAAGGTTAGATACTAAAGCAAAATAGACTGCAATTTTGGGTAATAATTTTGATGTTTTATGAAAACAATATTTGGTGAGCAAAAAATCCATTTCGGGTAGCAAAAAGATATACGGACTCAACGTAAAATTATTCTGGTGTAATGTATATCGATTTTGGAATACAAAATGATTTAATTTGGGGAGCACTGTATAGAGTGGGTTTAATTTATATGGAGGCAATTCATTTTATTTGGAATTTAGTTTTAGGGTATAAAAGCCATTTTGGTGAGCGTTTAAGACTAGAGTATAGCATCGCGATCCTAACGAAATAGGTATTTACGAAAACGCATACCCCCCGGCATCGCGCACAACACATACAAATCCCCTCACGCACACATCGAAGCAGTGACACAACGCTGCTAGGCTAGTTTGACGATTGACAAGCAATTGCGATAAATAAAGGTGGACTGTTTAGTTTTCTTGCGTACCTACGGATAGTGAATTGTTGCGGTGTGACTGAAATTCCGATATTATAAAGAAGTATTTTATTTATTTATGTAATTATTAGTAACGAGTATGTACCTACAAGCTAAATTAATTTTTGATAAATCAGTTTGTTCCCGATGTACCGGTAGGATGTAAATGACTGACATTTGTTATTATAATATTATTTAGGTTTTTCAAAGGTATTTGTATAATGAGTTACTTACTGATATTTACGAAACAAAACATTTTTTATTTGTCTTTGTCATTGTGTACGAAAGTACATAATTATTATACTTACTTATAATGTTTACATGATATCGGAGTTACTATGTCTTTCTAGGGTTCCGTAGTCAACTAGGAATACTTTTTGACACAATTTTTGTGGTATATGTTTCTAGTGCCTTAGCAATAATTGATTGTGTGGGAATTGTGTGCAAGACGTGTTAAAGTTTTTCGCATTTCCAAAACTGTTGACTCGGTGAATTTATTTAAAGTCAAGAATAAACAAAATACATCTAATATAACAAGCTGTCGGTGAGGGTAATCTTAGCTTAGATATTATGCTGGTAGCAGATTTTATAGCTCCAATCCTTTCCTATATTACTATTTTTTCTTTCTCCTCTGGCACGTTTCCTACAATTTGGAAATGCGCCCATGTGATTCCTCTCCCTAAAACCCCTAATCCGTCGTACTTTTCGCAGTATCGTCCTATGTCCATTCTTCCCGTCTTATCTAAAATCATTGAATCCTTTGTAAATCGACGCCTCTCATCACATCTAAGTAGACTTAACTTGTTTAATTCTTTAGCACAACTACCGCTTTGGTTAAGATCACCGACGACATTCGTCTAAATATAGAATATAGAAAAGTCACTATATTGGTGCTCCTTGATTTTAGTAGTGCTTTTAACACTGTTGATTTTGATATACTTCTCAGTTTACTTAGTACTTTAAATATATCTTCAACTTCACTGTCCTGGTTTCGTGATTACCGCTTTGGGAGGGAACAGCGGGTTCGAGTTGATGACCGATTTTCTAGCTGGTGTAAACCGTCTGCTGGTGTCCCCCAAGGGGGCATACTCTCTCCGTCGGAATCACCAAGTCACTCTCCTCCTCGTTCCATTTCTATGCAGACGATTTGCAGCTTTATGCGGCGACCAGCATTGAGGATTTTGGCTCCTTGGTTTCGCAAATCAATTCAGACCTAGAATCAATCCGTGCTTGGGCTTGATCCATTGGTTTGATGAAGAATGCTAAGAAGTCGCAGGCTATTGTCGTTGGAAGCCCACATTTTATTTCCAAGCTTTCAGATCAAGCTAAGCCAGTTATTTTCTTTGATGGTACGCCTATACCTTGCTCTTCTACTGTAAACAAATTTGGCATTACCATGGATCAAACTTTGTCATGGGCACCTCTTATTTCTGAGATCAGTAGGAAACTTTTCGCGTCCCTTCATTCATTGAGGTGTCTGCAGAATTTCCTTCCTCTTCATACGGAGATCATGCTTGCCCGCTCACTTTTGCTTTGGTCTCCACAAGTTTGATCATGTGTCTCAATACCGCGCTCAACTTAAATGGCTCCCGATCCGTCAGCGCAGATACTATGTTCTTTGTCTTTTGTATAATGTCCTTTTCATTCCTTCTTGTCCTCCTTACCTTGCAGAGAAGTTCTTTTACATGGCGGATGGTAGTGGACATCGCCTGCGGTCAAGTGCGAATCTGGATCTATGTATCCCACTGCATATATCATGAGATCTATGATCAGAACATGAGTTTACGATCTGTTTTTTGCTGTGCGCGCCGTGAAATTATGGAATAAATTGTCTCCCGTTCTAAGGTAGACGCAGTTCGTAGCATCACTCAAGGGGAAGTTACAGAAATTGAGGCTGTCGAACGAATGATTACTTGATTAGGTTGCTGTTTTTGTTATAATTATGATTATATTTATGTTATATGTATTTATATAGATATTACGTAATATGTATTACCTACATTGACTGTTTGCCTATCTCTCTCTCATTTGGTTTTTGCATTTTCATTTGTACTATTGTAAAGTTATCGTATTGTACATGTTGCTTGGTTTGTCTACCATTTACTTGTGTTTAATACTCATTTACTTGAAGGTTAATTGGAAGAAATCCCTTGGACGGATAGGTTCGCTTTTGTACATGCTTATTTGTTTGCAATGTATTTCTTGTTATTGTGTACAATAAAGTGTTTAGATCTTTAGATACATTACATGCAAACAATTAATGTAAATTATTACTTTTGCTATTCATAATTTATTTATTTTTTAGGATGGCTAATCGCAAAAAAAAAACAATCAAGAGAAGAAGTCCTCGAAAAGAAAAAAATATATTGTTTTTACAAACGAGTTAGTGATTGTATTTTCATAGATATTTTGGTATAACTAAAATATTAATAAAACATTTACTTTCTTTCAATTTCCAGTAGGCAATTTCATTAACAAATATTAATTTATAGCACAAATAACTAATTTTGGTGTAGATGTAGGTACAATTTTGGTGGCCAAAAAATCAAATATTTGCGGGCACAAGCAATTTTGGTGGCAGGCAAATTACTAAAATCATGATAACTTTATAACTATTATGTATAACAAAGGGCCATTACTACACAATATTGGTTATGACTTGATTCGTATTATTGATATGTATATAATTTTGACTCTAACATTAAAAATAAAAAATGCCACCAAAATTAGGTAAATTTTGAGCTTGTTGAAATTCACCCTGAAACTATACATTTGTAATACAATCATAAAAATATCATGTTTGGTGAACCTGGTTATATTAAGTTTGCACCTCATTTGTATACGGCGCCATACGCACCAGGTGCAAACTTAACCAGGCCAGTTAAGATGGCATAAGTGAAAATTTGTACGGAATCCTCGGTGCGTGGGTGGCTCACACTTGGCCGATTTTTTAAATTAAATTGTAATATAATGATAATCAACCGATCGATCTTTTTCTTGAAATCCAACTAGTGTTAGTAGAAGTTCCTACTCTACTCCCATAATTTTTGAAACTGATTTAGATATCGATTACGCGGGTAAGGATCGTTTTTAATTTTTCATTAACATCCTTGTAAATACGTGATACTTTACTTCCTCCCCCGACCCGCAATCGTGCGATAGAGAGCGTTGCAGCTTGCGACTGAGAATAGGTACTTTTTTGATGAAATTTGCGTTACGGGAGATAACGTTTTCCACTAACTAAATCTTAGCAAATCACTTCGATTTTGATTTCGATCGCTTCAGCATAATATAATCTAGGTTTATAGGTTTCGCTTTTTTTTTAAAAGTGCATTGTTTTTATAATACAAACGGTTTCATTCAACAACGTTTTAATCACAAAAATTAAGGTTTTTCAGCTACCTTTAAATTAGAATCTATAGCAAATTTTGAAAAAAGGAAAACCTACAAACCTAGTTTGTCACTGTGTCAATAACATACTAAAAAATGATGGAGATTGGAAAATATTTAAAGGTGGAAAAACGTTTTCGCTTTTTGTATGGACGAGTGCGTACTATACTTCCCTCTTAAATTGTTCCCATTATTAAAGAAACACTACTTCTTGCTACTACCTACTACTACTTGTAGTCAGCCATGTTTCTTGAGACTTACCGTTAACGGCGGCGGCGGTGGCGGGGGACCGATCTCACCCCCCGCATGTAGGCGCGCCCGTACCGCCGCTTCGCCTCCCGGTCCGCGGCCGTTTGGCGACCGCGGCGGTACGCGCCGCTAGCGTCGCTATCGCTATCATCAGAGTCACTGGTGTCAGTGTGTCCGTCCACTTGCGTGTGGACGGACACAAACTCTGTCCTAATATGGCAAAAAAAAAAAAAAAAAATTAGATTTTTTAAAGGGGCACCTTTTCTATTGATTATTTAACATAAGAATCGGTAACAGTATTTTTTTCATAATTTTTGGACAAAACGCTACCACAGCTTAAACTTTGTGAAAAATAACTAAACAAACATATTACATAAAAAATCAGATTTATTGGCAAAAACACTTCATAAAGTGGTAATAAGTGCAGTTACATTCTCTAAAACAGATATTATTATCAACTACACAATAAGGTATCCATTTTAATACATACTAAAATTACCAAAATATGATAAAAGGATGGATTTTTGGGTGTTAGGGTACTTTTCCGGATTGTTTTAATATTAAAAGCAAATACTGTTTCTGTCTATAAAAGTAAGACTGGGAGTGTTGAAGGCCCTGCTTCCTGGTTCATGTCAGGTGTTGGAATGGTATTTTCACTGCTAGATGTAGATGAAAACTTAGATAGGATAGGATTGGCTTACTGGTGCGTGGCGCGATTTTGAAGGATCGCCGCCATACGCCGCTGTATAAACGGATCTCTGGCGATAACTGAAAACAATAAATAAGGTGTAGGCTATTCTGTTTGTTCCACTTTATTACGAGGCGTGGTATGTCAATGATTTACAATCACTCACGATTTTATAAGATTTATACTGTACAGGTAACAAGGGAATACTCCCGTATTCTGATACACCACTGGCAACACAGAAACGGATTGACGACCAATCATAGCGCGATGACGGCACAAGTCTCGCCTCTCATTCCGGGAGTGCCTTACCCTATTCTCTTCATTGACATATAACACGCCTCGTAATAAAGTGGAACAAACAGTATAGCAAGTCAAACACAAAACAATAAAGTTAATGCACTACGTTTCTGCCAATATGAAATGAATGCGATATGAAATGATTTACATTTAACTGGACTGGATGGAGTGATTAGCGCACGTACGCTTTGTTGTATGTCTACCAGCAAACCATAGAGTAAATTATATATACTGAGATAGAGTCATCAGCTTCCTTTGTGTACTAGCGCCATCTATTGACTGAGTCTCGAGTTATCTGAGTCATGTACATATGTATACATAGCAATCGCTATGCACTGTACTGTAGGTACTTTCAATACATATTATATGATTCATCTGTACCTCACACTTAACATAATAAGTGGGCTTTAAAACTAGTTATGTTTGTAGGAAGGTATAAAGAAGACACATTTATAATTAATTATTTTTATTTCATTGATTTTGGGGAACATAATTAGAACAAACGCTTACCACAGGTAGACACACACAACATTTTTTAGTGCTACCATGACTTTAAAATAGTTTAAAACGAGGCAATCGTGATCCATTACACAAATCCGGGATCGAAATCCTTACGTAGAGCAGATTCGCTAATATCCATCAAGCACAGCCGAAGTAAATTTCTTATACCCGTTTGAATATCCACCAGAAAACAAACTTGTCCATAATCCATAAAGTAAACTGTCAAACAGCACTACGCTACGCGTTTCTCCACACGGAATGTATTAACTAAGTAGTCTTTTAGTTTTCTTTCTTCTATTGTTTTTTTACATTAAAAAAAATACTACATTTACTATTTTAAAAAGTAAATGGGAAGCGTCGCTGTAACATTGCCAAATATAGTTATAAATTTGTGGTAATTTTATACGTGTTTGTGCTAAGAGGGCAGCTCTGTCGACACTGTTGAATGCATTTTGGACGTCTACCTTTAATATGACCTTACAAGAGGTTTGTGTTATATATGTTCTGAGTGCATGTACCGCGGCCTCACACCCACCCTTTGACCCAAAACCCAGTTGAGTAGGCTGAAAGTATTGGCTTAAGGGACCGGATGCAGCAGCGCAGCAGATTTTGGCTACAAGACGGCGATAGGTTGTACCCACGGCGATGGGTCTGATACCGCCGTCTTTTTTTAAAAGCGCGCATAGGTTGGCACCGTACAGTGTGCTCGTAACTCCCGAATGTACCTTTCCCGAAAGCATGAGGTTACTCAGGTCTGTCAGTGCCTTTAGGAGCAGCTCGCCGGCGTCACCAGAGCTATACCCAAGGAGATCCTTAAGATGCTGAGGGGTCAACCCGTCCAGCCCACCGGCTGAGCCGCTCTGGAACGACATGACAGCTCTAAGAACCCCATCGGTGCAGGTAGTGAGCGGTGGTGTTGATGAATCTGGTGGATCGGGGAGGCTTTGGTCTGTGGATGGCAGTGGATGTTTTGATTTCAGGGATGAGAGGGTTTCTTGGTTATCAGGAGCAAAACTGTCGGTCGAAAAAAGTAGGCGGGCAGCTCCCCTGATGTCACCCTCACCTACTTTGTTCTCAATATTTTTGTAAATTGATGTGTTGTGTCTTGGTCCTTGGAGTTAATCTACGGAGGTCTTCGAGTGAAAGTGGATGTTGACAATTGTGTTTTATTTTGGTGGTTGCAGTTGTAGTTGCAGCTTGCGACGTTAACGGCGGCGGCGGTGGCGGGGGACCGATCTCACCCCCCGCATATAGGCGCGGCCGTACCTCCGCTTCGCCTCGCGGTCCGCGGCCGTTTGGCGACCGCGGCGGTACGCGCCGCTAGCGTCGCTATCGCTATTATCAGAGTCAGTGTCAGTGTGTCCGTCCACTTGCGTGTGGACGGACACAAACCCTGTCTGGTGTGTGGCGTGATTTCTGATTATCGCCGCCATACGCCGCTGGATGTATGGGTCGCGGGCGATCACGTATGCTGTTGATAGTACTTCCACTATGATCTCCAAGTACGCCCTACATGACCGGAACCAAGTGAAAGGCATTTTTATTATTATTGCCGAAAAAAACACAAAAAATTTATTATTATTGGGCCGAAAATTCAACTTTCAATTTTTATATTGAAAAAAATGGCTACTGCCGAAAATTCAGCATTTACTATTTTCCATTTTTTTTTTGTGGATATTAAATTTTTGTGACAATCATCATATAACTGCTTAAAATATAATAGGTGAAATCTAAAAAATAAATGAGTGGAATGGAACGGGGATATAATCTTAAGCCGTAATGTTGCCTGTAATGATAAATTAAAATAATGCTTCATAATCTTTCACAATAACTTATAATTATGTTTTTATTATATGTTTATTTATGGATAAAATAATAACATAAAAACAGATTTCATTTTAATAACACTAATTCAAATATTGAATTTAGCTCCATCTATCGAGCGAGTCTCGTACTACGCGCACGCAAGTTTTAATGTATGAAATCTGTAAAGTACTGAGTGAAATGCCCCTGGACCAAACTGAATGTCAATGTATAATGTTACTAAACATGATTTAGATTAGATTTAGATTTTAGATTTATTTATTTCATAATAACAAATTACATTATAAATTACCTATCCTAAGTTAATTTACATGAATCTTGATATTATGATCGTCAATAAAAACATATAATAAGATAATAATCATTCAATTAAGTCAAATATACACTCATAATATAACTACAACAATAATAATAGAAACATAAAATGCAATGTCAGATAGAACAGAAATATATGTCACTATGAGTAAAAAACTAGTTTACACAACTTATAATAGATATACATATCTCCCATGGGATCGTCAGAAAAACATTAAATAACTAAATAAACAAATGTCATTTTATAATTTCATGTCCATGTACTCACTAACAGAATAAAATGGATTTTTCAATAAAAAGTTTCTCAATTTTCGTCGAAATGTTTCGTCAGATGGTTCAGTACGTATTTCGGCGGGTAGACGCTCGTAGTAGGTCGGGCCGATGACGCGCGGGTTTTTATTTTTACCTGCAAGTGCCATGCGACGCGGGACTGTTCTGAGTCTACCTGACGATCGAATCTGTTTGCCCGACACTTCGACACGTGCAAAAGTTGGCAAACTCTTTCTTACGAACATTAAAATTTCAAATATGTAAAGTGAGTAGTGCGTCATGATCTGGTACGTTTCGAATAAATCCCTACAAGAATATCTGGGTTTTACTCCAGCCAGTATTCTCAGTGCGCGCTTCTGGAGAATGAGGACTCGTTGGGCATCAGTAGAATTACCCCAAATGATTATTCCGTATGACATAATAAATTTAAATCTGAACCGATTTAGATGAAATTTGGTATATTGACGACGCGTTTGGTTCGTTTTATAGACACCTGCCTACTGAGCGGCGGTCCCGGGTTCGAATCCCGGCCAGGGCAAATATTTGTGTGATGAACCTGAATATTTGTGCTTGGGTCATGGTTGTTATATGTATTTAAGTATATATTTATCTATATAAGTACGTATATCGTCGTCTAGTAGACGAAAAGAACACAAGACTTCTTGAGCTTAATTTGGGACTAGATCGATTTGTGTGAGGTTGTCCGATATTTATTTATTTATTTATTTATAGATAGTTTCAGTCCTGGGGAAGGACATAGGATACTTTTCATCCCGAATAAATTTAGTGTTCCCGTGGGATGAGCGGGTAACACCGCGGGGCACAGCTAGTGGGTAATAAATTTAATAGTCATTAGGAGACTCCAATATTGTTATTTTTTAACCGACTTCAAAAAAAGGAGGAGGTTCTCAATTCGAACTATTTTTTTTTGTTGATACTTCGGTTTGGTTGGCAAAAGGAAACATCACGGAAACATACTTGGGAGAGCCACGGCGCGGGCGGCGCGGGCGGCGGGGAGGGCGGCCGCGGCGCGGGGGGCAGGGGAGCCGGAGGCTGGATAATAAACAAAGATTTATAAACATTTATTCGGGAACAAAACATAATGATGAATGTATAATTGTAAATGTTTGTCTTTGGATTGTCTCAGATTTTAATTTCGATTTGCACTAATTGCCACTAACTGCAATCGCCTAAAGTTGTTTGTATCTCACAGTATACATTGCCAAGAATATTGAAGAATTCTTTCAAGAATTGTCGGATCTGCTCTGAAAGGTGATCAGGATTAGATGGTTACCTAGCTGAAACACTAATTTTTTTCAAAAAATGAAACGCGGGGGGGGCGGATTGCGGGGTTAAGAAATAAAGGGAAGCAATTGTAATTTTAGATAGACAGTAATATATTTTGACTAAAGGTTAGATACTAAAGCAAAATAGACTGCAATTTTGGGTAATAATTTTGATGTTTTATGAAAACAATATTTGGTGAGCAAAAAATCCATTTCGGGTAGCAAAAAGATATACGGACTCAACGTAAAATTATTCTGGTGTAATGTATATCGATTTTGGAATACAAAATGATTTAATTTGGGGAGCACTGTATAGAGTGGGTTTAATTTATATGGAGGCAATTCATTTTATTTGGAATTTAGTTTTAGGGTATAAAAGCCATTTTGGTGAGCGTTTAAGACTAGAGTATAGCATCGCGATCCTAACGAAATAGGTATTTACGAAAACGCATACCCCCCGGCATCGCGCACAACACATACAAATCCCCTCACGCACACATCGAAGCAGTGACACAACGCTGCTAGGCTAGTTTGACGATTGACAAGCAATTGCGATAAATAAAGGTGGACTGTTTAGTTTTCTTGCGTACCTACGGATAGTGAATTGTTGCGGTGTGACTGAAATTCCGATATTATAAAGAAGTATTTTATTTATTTATGTAATTATTAGTAACGAGTATGTACCTACAAGCTAAATTAATTTTTGATAAATCAGTTTGTTCCCGATGTACCGGTAGGATGTAAAT
This sequence comes from Apotomis turbidana, assembly GCA_905147355.2. NCBI lineage: Eukaryota > Metazoa > Arthropoda > Insecta > Lepidoptera > Tortricidae > Apotomis > Apotomis turbidana. The sequence continues at coordinate 20,407,423 of LR990292.1, read as the reverse complement.
GACTGACATTTGTTATTATAATATTATTTAGGTTTTTCAAAGGTATTTGTATAATGAGTTACTTACTGATATTTACGAAACAAAACATTTTTTATTTGTCTTTGTCATTGTGTACGAAAGTACATAATTATTATACTTACTTATAATGTTTACATGATATCGGAGTTACTATGTCTTTCTAGGGTTCCGTAGTCAACTAGGAATACTTTTTGACACAATTTTTGTGGTATATGTTTCTAGTGCCTTAGCAATAATTGATTGTGTGGGAATTGTGTGCAAGACGTGTTAAAGTTTTTCGCATTTCCAAAACTGTTGACTCGGTGAATTTATTTAAAGTCAAGAATAAACAAAATACATCTAATATAACAAGCTGTCGGTGAGGGTAATCTTAGCTTAGATATTATGCTGGTAGCAGATTTTATAGCTCCAATCCTTTCCTATATTACTATTTTTTCTTTCTCCTCTGGCACGTTTCCTACAATTTGGAAATGCGCCCATGTGATTCCTCTCCCTAAAACCCCTAATCCGTCGTACTTTTCGCAGTATCGTCCTATGTCCATTCTTCCCGTCTTATCTAAAATCATTGAATCCTTTGTAAATCGACGCCTCTCATCACATCTAAGTAGACTTAACTTGTTTAATTCTTTAGCACAACTACCGCTTTGGTTAAGATCACCGACGACATTCGTCTAAATATAGAATATAGAAAAGTCACTATATTGGTGCTCCTTGATTTTAGTAGTGCTTTTAACACTGTTGATTTTGATATACTTCTCAGTTTACTTAGTACTTTAAATATATCTTCAACTTCACTGTCCTGGTTTCGTGATTACCGCTTTGGGAGGGAACAGCGGGTTCGAGTTGATGACCGATTTTCTAGCTGGTGTAAACCGTCTGCTGGTGTCCCCCAAGGGGGCATACTCTCTCCGTCGGAATCACCAAGTCACTCTCCTCCTCGTTCCATTTCTATGCAGACGATTTGCAGCTTTATGCGGCGACCAGCATTGAGGATTTTGGCTCCTTGGTTTCGCAAATCAATTCAGACCTAGAATCAATCCGTGCTTGGGCTTGATCCATTGGTTTGATGAAGAATGCTAAGAAGTCGCAGGCTATTGTCGTTGGAAGCCCACATTTTATTTCCAAGCTTTCAGATCAAGCTAAGCCAGTTATTTTCTTTGATGGTACGCCTATACCTTGCTCTTCTACTGTAAACAAATTTGGCATTACCATGGATCAAACTTTGTCATGGGCACCTCTTATTTCTGAGATCAGTAGGAAACTTTTCGCGTCCCTTCATTCATTGAGGTGTCTGCAGAATTTCCTTCCTCTTCATACGGAGATCATGCTTGCCCGCTCACTTTTGCTTTGGTCTCCACAAGTTTGATCATGTGTCTCAATACCGCGCTCAACTTAAATGGCTCCCGATCCGTCAGCGCAGATACTATGTTCTTTGTCTTTTGTATAATGTCCTTTTCATTCCTTCTTGTCCTCCTTACCTTGCAGAGAAGTTCTTTTACATGGCGGATGGTAGTGGACATCGCCTGCGGTCAAGTGCGAATCTGGATCTATGTATCCCACTGCATATATCATGAGATCTATGATCAGAACATGAGTTTACGATCTGTTTTTTGCTGTGCGCGCCGTGAAATTATGGAATAAATTGTCTCCCGTTCTAAGGTAGACGCAGTTCGTAGCATCACTCAAGGGGAAGTTACAGAAATTGAGGCTGTCGAACGAATGATTACTTGATTAGGTTGCTGTTTTTGTTATAATTATGATTATATTTATGTTATATGTATTTATATAGATATTACGTAATATGTATTACCTACATTGACTGTTTGCCTATCTCTCTCTCATTTGGTTTTTGCATTTTCATTTGTACTATTGTAAAGTTATCGTATTGTACATGTTGCTTGGTTTGTCTACCATTTACTTGTGTTTAATACTCATTTACTTGAAGGTTAATTGGAAGAAATCCCTTGGACGGATAGGTTCGCTTTTGTACATGCTTATTTGTTTGCAATGTATTTCTTGTTATTGTGTACAATAAAGTGTTTAGATCTTTAGATACATTACATGCAAACAATTAATGTAAATTATTACTTTTGCTATTCATAATTTATTTATTTTTTAGGATGGCTAATCGCAAAAAAAAAACAATCAAGAGAAGAAGTCCTCGAAAAGAAAAAAATATATTGTTTTTACAAACGAGTTAGTGATTGTATTTTCATAGATATTTTGGTATAACTAAAATATTAATAAAACATTTACTTTCTTTCAATTTCCAGTAGGCAATTTCATTAACAAATATTAATTTATAGCACAAATAACTAATTTTGGTGTAGATGTAGGTACAATTTTGGTGGCCAAAAAATCAAATATTTGCGGGCACAAGCAATTTTGGTGGCAGGCAAATTACTAAAATCATGATAACTTTATAACTATTATGTATAACAAAGGGCCATTACTACACAATATTGGTTATGACTTGATTCGTATTATTGATATGTATATAATTTTGACTCTAACATTAAAAATAAAAAATGCCACCAAAATTAGGTAAATTTTGAGCTTGTTGAAATTCACCCTGAAACTATACATTTGTAATACAATCATAAAAATATCATGTTTGGTGAACCTGGTTATATTAAGTTTGCACCTCATTTGTATACGGCGCCATACGCACCAGGTGCAAACTTAACCAGGCCAGTTAAGATGGCATAAGTGAAAATTTGTACGGAATCCTCGGTGCGTGGGTGGCTCACACTTGGCCGATTTTTTAAATTAAATTGTAATATAATGATAATCAACCGATCGATCTTTTTCTTGAAATCCAACTAGTGTTAGTAGAAGTTCCTACTCTACTCCCATAATTTTTGAAACTGATTTAGATATCGATTACGCGGGTAAGGATCGTTTTTAATTTTTCATTAACATCCTTGTAAATACGTGATACTTTACTTCCTCCCCCGACCCGCAATCGTGCGATAGAGAGCGTTGCAGCTTGCGACTGAGAATAGGTACTTTTTTGATGAAATTTGCGTTACGGGAGATAACGTTTTCCACTAACTAAATCTTAGCAAATCACTTCGATTTTGATTTCGATCGCTTCAGCATAATATAATCTAGGTTTATAGGTTTCGCTTTTTTTTTAAAAGTGCATTGTTTTTATAATACAAACGGTTTCATTCAACAACGTTTTAATCACAAAAATTAAGGTTTTTCAGCTACCTTTAAATTAGAATCTATAGCAAATTTTGAAAAAAGGAAAACCTACAAACCTAGTTTGTCACTGTGTCAATAACATACTAAAAAATGATGGAGATTGGAAAATATTTAAAGGTGGAAAAACGTTTTCGCTTTTTGTATGGACGAGTGCGTACTATACTTCCCTCTTAAATTGTTCCCATTATTAAAGAAACACTACTTCTTGCTACTACCTACTACTACTTGTAGTCAGCCATGTTTCTTGAGACTTACCGTTAACGGCGGCGGCGGTGGCGGGGGACCGATCTCACCCCCCGCATGTAGGCGCGCCCGTACCGCCGCTTCGCCTCCCGGTCCGCGGCCGTTTGGCGACCGCGGCGGTACGCGCCGCTAGCGTCGCTATCGCTATCATCAGAGTCACTGGTGTCAGTGTGTCCGTCCACTTGCGTGTGGACGGACACAAACTCTGTCCTAATATGGCAAAAAAAAAAAAAAAAAATTAGATTTTTTAAAGGGGCACCTTTTCTATTGATTATTTAACATAAGAATCGGTAACAGTATTTTTTTCATAATTTTTGGACAAAACGCTACCACAGCTTAAACTTTGTGAAAAATAACTAAACAAACATATTACATAAAAAATCAGATTTATTGGCAAAAACACTTCATAAAGTGGTAATAAGTGCAGTTACATTCTCTAAAACAGATATTATTATCAACTACACAATAAGGTATCCATTTTAATACATACTAAAATTACCAAAATATGATAAAAGGATGGATTTTTGGGTGTTAGGGTACTTTTCCGGATTGTTTTAATATTAAAAGCAAATACTGTTTCTGTCTATAAAAGTAAGACTGGGAGTGTTGAAGGCCCTGCTTCCTGGTTCATGTCAGGTGTTGGAATGGTATTTTCACTGCTAGATGTAGATGAAAACTTAGATAGGATAGGATTGGCTTACTGGTGCGTGGCGCGATTTTGAAGGATCGCCGCCATACGCCGCTGTATAAACGGATCTCTGGCGATAACTGAAAACAATAAATAAGGTGTAGGCTATTCTGTTTGTTCCACTTTATTACGAGGCGTGGTATGTCAATGATTTACAATCACTCACGATTTTATAAGATTTATACTGTACAGGTAACAAGGGAATACTCCCGTATTCTGATACACCACTGGCAACACAGAAACGGATTGACGACCAATCATAGCGCGATGACGGCACAAGTCTCGCCTCTCATTCCGGGAGTGCCTTACCCTATTCTCTTCATTGACATATAACACGCCTCGTAATAAAGTGGAACAAACAGTATAGCAAGTCAAACACAAAACAATAAAGTTAATGCACTACGTTTCTGCCAATATGAAATGAATGCGATATGAAATGATTTACATTTAACTGGACTGGATGGAGTGATTAGCGCACGTACGCTTTGTTGTATGTCTACCAGCAAACCATAGAGTAAATTATATATACTGAGATAGAGTCATCAGCTTCCTTTGTGTACTAGCGCCATCTATTGACTGAGTCTCGAGTTATCTGAGTCATGTACATATGTATACATAGCAATCGCTATGCACTGTACTGTAGGTACTTTCAATACATATTATATGATTCATCTGTACCTCACACTTAACATAATAAGTGGGCTTTAAAACTAGTTATGTTTGTAGGAAGGTATAAAGAAGACACATTTATAATTAATTATTTTTATTTCATTGATTTTGGGGAACATAATTAGAACAAACGCTTACCACAGGTAGACACACACAACATTTTTTAGTGCTACCATGACTTTAAAATAGTTTAAAACGAGGCAATCGTGATCCATTACACAAATCCGGGATCGAAATCCTTACGTAGAGCAGATTCGCTAATATCCATCAAGCACAGCCGAAGTAAATTTCTTATACCCGTTTGAATATCCACCAGAAAACAAACTTGTCCATAATCCATAAAGTAAACTGTCAAACAGCACTACGCTACGCGTTTCTCCACACGGAATGTATTAACTAAGTAGTCTTTTAGTTTTCTTTCTTCTATTGTTTTTTTACATTAAAAAAAATACTACATTTACTATTTTAAAAAGTAAATGGGAAGCGTCGCTGTAACATTGCCAAATATAGTTATAAATTTGTGGTAATTTTATACGTGTTTGTGCTAAGAGGGCAGCTCTGTCGACACTGTTGAATGCATTTTGGACGTCTACCTTTAATATGACCTTACCAGAGGTTTGTGTTATATATGTTCTGAGTGCATGTACCGCGGCCTCACACCCACCCTTTGACCCAAAACCCAGTTGAGTAGGCTGAAAGTATTGGCTTAAGGGACCGGATGCAGCAGCGCAGCAGATTTTGGCTACAAGACGGCGATAGGTTGTACCCACGGCGATGGGTCTGATACCGCCGTCTTTTTTTAAAAGCGCGCATAGGTTGGCACCGTACAGTGTGCTCGTAACTCCCGAATGTACCTTTCCCGAAAGCATGAGGTTACTCAGGTCTGTCAGTGCCTTTAGGAGCAGCTCGCCGGCGTCACCAGAGCTATACCCAAGGAGATCCTTAAGATGCTGAGGGGTCAACCCGTCCAGCCCACCGGCTGAGCCGCTCTGGAACGACATGACAGCTCTAAGAACCCCATCGGTGCAGGTAGTGAGCGGTGGTGTTGATGAATCTGGTGGATCGGGGAGGCTTTGGTCTGTGGATGGCAGTGGATGTTTTGATTTCAGGGATGAGAGGGTTTCTTGGTTATCAGGAGCAAAACTGTCGGTCGAAAAAAGTAGGCGGGCAGCTCCCCTGATGTCACCCTCACCTACTTTGTTCTCAATATTTTTGTAAATTGATGTGTTGTGTCTTGGTCCTTGGAGTTAATCTACGGAGGTCTTCGAGTGAAAGTGGATGTTGACAATTGTGTTTTATTTTGGTGGTTGCAGTTGTAGTTGCAGCTTGCGACGTTAACGGCGGCGGCGGTGGCGGGGGACCGATCTCACCCCCCGCATATAGGCGCGGCCGTACCTCCGCTTCGCCTCGCGGTCCGCGGCCGTTTGGCGACCGCGGCGGTACGCGCCGCTAGCGTCGCTATCGCTATTATCAGAGTCAGTGTCAGTGTGTCCGTCCACTTGCGTGTGGACGGACACAAACCCTGTCTGGTGTGTGGCGTGATTTCTGATTATCGCCGCCATACGCCGCTGGATGTATGGGTCGCGGGCGATCACGTATGCTGTTGATAGTACTTCCACTATGATCTCCAAGTACGCCCTACATGACCGGAACCAAGTGAAAGGCATTTTTATTATTATTGCCGAAAAAAACACAAAAAATTTATTATTATTGGGCCGAAAATTCAACTTTCAATTTTTATATTGAAAAAAAATGGCTACTGCCGAAAATTCAGCATTTACTATTTTCCATTTTTTTTTTGTGGATATTAAATTTTTGTGACAATCATCATATAACTGCTTAAAATATAATAGGTGAAATCTAAAAAATAAATGAGTGGAATGGAACGGGGATATAATCTTAAGCCGTAATGTTGCCTGTAATGATAAATTAAAATAATGCTTCATAATCTTTCACAATAACTTATAATTATGTTTTTATTATATGTTTATTTATGGATAAAATAATAACATAAAAACAGATTTCATTTTAATAACACTAATTCAAATATTGAATTTAGCTCCATCTATCGAGCGAGTCTCGTACTACGCGCACGCAAGTTTTAATGTATGAAATCTGTAAAGTACTGAGTGAAATGCCCCTGGACCAAACTGAATGTCAATGTATAATGTTACTAAACATGATTTAGATTAGATTTAGATTTTAGATTTATTTATTTCATAATAACAAATTACATTATAAATTACCTATCCTAAGTTAATTTACATGAATCTTGATATTATGATCGTCAATAAAAACATATAATAAGATAATAATCATTCAATTAAGTCAAATATACACTCATAATATAACTACAACAATAATAATAGAAACATAAAATGCAATGTCAGATAGAACAGAAATATATGTCACTATGAGTAAAAAACTAGTTTACACAACTTATAATAGATATACATATCTCCCATGGGATCGTCAGAAAAACATTAAATAACTAAATAAACAAATGTCATTTTATAATTTCATGTCCATGTACTCACTAACAGAATAAAATGGATTTTTCAATAAAAAGTTTCTCAATTTTCGTCGAAATGTTTCGTCAGATGGTTCAGTACGTATTTCGGCGGGTAGACGCTCGTAGTAGGTCGGGCCGATGACGCGCGGGTTTTTATTTTTACCTGCAAGTGCCATGCGACGCGGGACTGTTCTGAGTCTACCTGACGATCGAATCTGTTTGCCCGACACTTCGACACGTGCAAAAGTTGGCAAACTCTTTCTTACGAACATTAAAATTTCAAATATGTAAAGTGAGTAGTGCGTCATGATCTGGTACGTTTCGAATAAATCCCTACAAGAATATCTGGGTTTTACTCCAGCCAGTATTCTCAGTGCGCGCTTCTGGAGAATGAGGACTCGTTGGGCATCAGTAGAATTACCCCAAATGATTATTCCGTATGACATAATAAATTTAAATCTGAACCGATTTAGATGAAATTTGGTATATTGACGACGCGTTTGGTTCGTTTTATAGACACCTGCCTACTGAGCGGCGGTCCCGGGTTCGAATCCCGGCCAGGGCAAATATTTGTGTGATGAACCTGAATATTTGTGCTTGGGTCATGGTTGTTATATGTATTTAAGTATATATTTATCTATATAAGTACGTATATCGTCGTCTAGTAGACGAAAAGAACACAAGACTTCTTGAGCTTAATTTGGGACTAGATCGATTTGTGTGAGGTTGTCCGATATTTATTTATTTATTTATTTATAGATAGTTTCAGTCCTGGGGAAGGACATAGGATACTTTTCATCCCGAATAAATTTAGTGTTCCCGTGGGATGAGCGGGTAACACCGCGGGGCACAGCTAGTGGGTAATAAATTTAATAGTCATTAGGAGACTCCAATATTGTTATTTTTTAACCGACTTCAAAAAAAGGAGGAGGTTCTCAATTCGAACTATTTTTTTTTGTTGATACTTCGGTTTGGTTGGCAAAAGGAAACATCACGGAAACATACTTGGGAGAGCCACGGCGCGGGCGGCGCGGGCGGCGGGGAGGGCGGCCGCGGCGCGGGGGGCAGGGGAGCCGGAGGCTGGATAATAAACAAAGATTTATAAACATTTATTCGGGAACAAAACATAATGATGAATGTATAATTGTAAATGTTTGTCTTTGGATTGTCTCAGATTTTAATTTCGATTTGCACTAATTGCCACTAACTGCAATCGCCTAAAGTTGTTTGTATCTCACAGTATACATTGCCAAGAATATTGAAGAATTCTTTCAAGAATTGTCGGATCTGCTCTGAAAGGTGATCAGGATTAGATGGTTACCTAGCTGAAACACTAATTTTTTTCAAAAAATGAAACGCGGGGGGGGCGGATTGCGGGGTTAAGAAATAAAGGGAAGCAATTGTAATTTTAGATAGACAGTAATATATTTTGACTAAAGGTTAGATACTAAAGCAAAATAGACTGCAATTTTGGGTAATAATTTTGATGTTTTATGAAAACAATATTTGGTGAGCAAAAAATCCATTTCGGGTAGCAAAAAGATATACGGACTCAACGTAAAATTATTCTGGTGTAATGTATATCGATTTTGGAATACAAAATGATTTAATTTGGGGAGCACTGTATAGAGTGGGTTTAATTTATATGGAGGCAATTCATTTTATTTGGAATTTAGTTTTAGGGTATAAAAGCCATTTTGGTGAGCGTTTAAGACTAGAGTATAGCATCGCGATCCTAACGAAATAGGTATTTACGAAAACGCATACCCCCCGGCATCGCGCACAACACATACAAATCCCCTCACGCACACATCGAAGCAGTGACACAACGCTGCTAGGCTAGTTTGACGATTGACAAGCAATTGCGATAAATAAAGGTGGACTGTTTAGTTTTCTTGCGTACCTACGGATAGTGAATTGTTGCGGTGTGACTGAAATTCCGATATTATAAAGAAGTATTTTATTTATTTATGTAATTATTAGTAACGAGTATGTACCTACAAGCTAAATTAATTTTTGATAAATCAGTTTGTTCCCGATGTACCGGTAGGATGTAAATGACTGACATTTGTTATTATAATATTATTTAGGTTTTTCAAAGGTATTTGTATAATGAGTTACTTACTGATATTTACGAAACAAAACATTTTTTATTTGTCTTTGTCATTGTGTACGAAAGTACATAATTATTATACTTACTTATAATGTTTACATGATATCGGAGTTACTATGTCTTTCTAGGGTTCCGTAGTCAACTAGGAATACTTTTTGACACAATTTTTGTGGTATATGTTTCTAGTGCCTTAGCAATAATTGATTGTGTGGGAATTGTGTGCAAGACGTGTTAAAGTTTTTCGCATTTCCAAAACTGTTGACTCGGTGAATTTATTTAAAGTCAAGAATAAACAAAATACATCTAATATAACAAGCTGTCGGTGAGGGTAATCTTAGCTTAGATATTATGCTGGTAGCAGATTTTATAGCTCCAATCCTTTCCTATATTACTATTTTTTCTTTCTCCTCTGGCACGTTTCCTACAATTTGGAAATGCGCCCATGTGATTCCTCTCCCTAAAACCCCTAATCCGTCGTACTTTTCGCAGTATCGTCCTATGTCCATTCTTCCCGTCTTATCTAAAATCATTGAATCCTTTGTAAATCGACGCCTCTCATCACATCTAAGTAGACTTAACTTGTTTAATTCTTTAGCACAACTACCGCTTTGGTTAAGATCACCGACGACATTCGTCTAAATATAGAATATAGAAAAGTCACTATATTGGTGCTCCTTGATTTTAGTAGTGCTTTTAACACTGTTGATTTTGATATACTTCTCAGTTTACTTAGTACTTTAAATATATCTTCAACTTCACTGTCCTGGTTTCGTGATTACCGCTTTGGGAGGGAACAGCGGGTTCGAGTTGATGACCGATTTTCTAGCTGGTGTAAACCGTCTGCTGGTGTCCCCCAAGGGGGCATACTCTCTCCGTCGGAATCACCAAGTCACTCTCCTCCTCGTTCCATTTCTATGCAGACGATTTGCAGCTTTATGCGGCGACCAGCATTGAGGATTTTGGCTCCTTGGTTTCGCAAATCAATTCAGACCTAGAATCAATCCGTGCTTGGGCTTGATCCATTGGTTTGATGAAGAATGCTAAGAAGTCGCAGGCTATTGTCGTTGGAAGCCCACATTTTATTTCCAAGCTTTCAGATCAAGCTAAGCCAGTTATTTTCTTTGATGGTACGCCTATACCTTGCTCTTCTACTGTAAACAAATTTGGCATTACCATGGATCAAACTTTGTCATGGGCACCTCTTATTTCTGAGATCAGTAGGAAACTTTTCGCGTCCCTTCATTCATTGAGGTGTCTGCAGAATTTCCTTCCTCTTCATACGGAGATCATGCTTGCCCGCTCACTTTTGCTTTGGTCTCCACAAGTTTGATCATGTGTCTCAATACCGCGCTCAACTTAAATGGCTCCCGATCCGTCAGCGCAGATACTATGTTCTTTGTCTTTTGTATAATGTCCTTTTCATTCCTTCTTGTCCTCCTTACCTTGCAGAGAAGTTCTTTTACATGGCGGATGGTAGTGGACATCGCCTGCGGTCAAGTGCGAATCTGGATCTATGTATCCCACTGCATATATCATGAGATCTATGATCAGAACATGAGTTTACGATGTGTTTTTTGCTGTGCGCGCCGTGAAATTATGGAATAAATTGTCTCCCGTTCTAAGGTAGACGCAGTTCGTAGCATCACTCAAGGGGAAGTTACAGAAATTGAGGCTGTCGAACGAATGATTACTTGATTAGGTTGCTGTTTTTGTTATAATTATGATTATATTTATGTTATATGTATTTATATAGATATTACGTAATATGTATTACCTACATTGACTGTTTGCCTATCTCTCTCTCATTTGGTTTTTGCATTTTCATTTGTACTATTGTAAAGTTATCGTATTGTACATGTTGCTTGGTTTGTCTACCATTTACTTGTGTTTAATACTCATTTACTTGAAGGTTAATTGGAAGAAATCCCTTGGACGGATAGGTTCGCTTTTGTACATGCTTATTTGTTTGCAATGTATTTCTTGTTATTGTGTACAATAAAGTGTTTAGATCTTTAGATACATTACATGCAAACAATTAATGTAAATTATTACTTTTGCTATTCATAATTTATTTATTTTTTAGGATGGCTAATCGCAAAAAAAAAACAATCAAGAGAAGAAGTCCTCGAAAAGAAAAAAATATATTGTTTTTACAAACGAGTTAGTGATTGTATTTTCATAGATATTTTGGTATAACTAAAATATTAATAAAACATTTACTTTCTTTCAATTTCCAGTAGGCAATTTCATTAACAAATATTAATTTATAGCACAAATAACTAATTTTGGTGTAGATGTAGGTACAATTTTGGTGGCCAAAAAATCAAATATTTGCGGGCACAAGCAATTTTGGTGGCAGGCAAATTACTAAAATCATGATAACTTTATAACTATTATGTATAACAAAGGGCCATTACTACACAATATTGGTTATGACTTGATTCGTATTATTGATATGTATATAATTTTGACTCTAACATTAAAAATAAAAAATGCCACCAAAATTAGGTAAATTTTGAGCTTGTTGAAATTCACCCTGAAACTATACATTTGTAATACAATCATAAAAATATCATGTTTGGTGAACCTGGTTATATTAAGTTTGCACCTCATTTGTATACGGCGCCATACGCACCAGGTGCAAACTTAACCAGGCCAGTTAAGATGGCATAAGTGAAAATTTGTACGGAATCCTCGGTGCGTGGGTGGCTCACACTTGGCCGATTTTTTAAATTAAATTGTAATATAATGATAATCAACCGATCGATCTTTTTCTTGAAATCCAACTAGTGTTAGTAGAAGTTCCTACTCTACTCCCATAATTTTTGAAACTGATTTAGATATCGATTACGCGGGTAAGGATCGTTTTTAATTTTTCATTAACATCCTTGTAAATACGTGATACTTTACTTCCTCCCCCGACCCGCAATCGTGCGATAGAGAGCGTTGCAGCTTGCGACTGAGAATAGGTACTTTTTTGATGAAATTTGCGTTACGGGAGATAACGTTTTCCACTAACTAAATCTTAGCAAATCACTTCGATTTTGATTTCGATCGCTTCAGCATAATATAATCTAGGTTTATAGGTTTCGCTTTTTTTTTAAAAGTGCATTGTTTTTATAATACAAACGGTTTCATTCAACAACGTTTTAATCACAAAAATTAAGGTTTTTCAGCTACCTTTAAATTAGAATCTATAGCAAATTTTGAAAAAAGGAAAACCTACAAACCTAGTTTGTCACTGTGTCAATAACATACTAAAAAATGATGGAGATTGGAAAATATTTAAAGGTGGAAAAACGTTTTCGCTTTTTGTATGGACGAGTGCGTACTATACTTCCCTCTTAAATTGTTCCCATTATTAAAGAAACACTACTTCTTGCTACTACCTACTACTACTTGTAGTCAGCCATGTTTCTTGAGACTTACCGTTAACGGCGGCGGCGGTGGCGGGGGACCGATCTCACCCCCCGCATGTAGGCGCGCCCGTACCGCCGCTTCGCCTCCCGGTCCGCGGCCGTTTGGCGACCGCGGCGGTACGCGCCGCTAGCGTCGCTATCGCTATCATCAGAGTCACTGGTGTCAGTGTGTCCGTCCACTTGCGTGTGGACGGACACAAACTCTGTCCTAATATGGCAAAAAAAAAAAAAAAAAAATAGATTTTTTAAAGGGGCACCTTTTCTATTGATTATTTAACATAAGAATCGGTAACAGTATTTTTTTCATAATTTTTGGACAAAACGCTACCACAGCTTAAACTTTGTGAAAAATAACTAAACAAACATATTACATAAAAAATCAGATTTATTGGCAAAAACACTTCATAAAGTGGTAATAAGTGCAGTTACATTCTCTAAAACAGATATTATTATCAACTACACAATAAGGTATCCATTTTAATACATACTAAAATTACCAAAATATGATAAAAGGATGGATTTTTGGGTGTTAGGGTACTTTTCCGGATTGTTTTAATATTAAAAGCAAATACTGTTTCTGTCTATAAAAGTAAGACTGGGAGTGTTGAAGGCCCTGCTTCCTGGTTCATGTCAGGTGTTGGAATGGTATTTTCACTGCTAGATGTAGATGAAAACTTAGATAGGATAGGATTGGCTTACTGGTGCGTGGCGCGATTTTGAAAGATCGCCGCCATACGCCGCTGTATAAACGGATCTCTGGCGATAACTGAAAACAATAAATAAGGTGTAGGCTATTCTGTTTGTTCCACTTTATTACGAGGCGTGGTATGTCAATGATTTACAATCACTCACGATTTTATAAGATTTATACTGTACAGGTAACAAGGGAATACTCCCGTATTCTGATACACCACTGGCAACACAGAAACGGATTGACGACCAATCATAGCGCGATGACGGCACAAGTCTCGCCTCTCATTCCGGGAGTGCCTTACCCTATTCTCTTCATTGACATATAACACGCCTCGTAATAAAGTGGAACAAACAGTATAGCAAGTCAAACACAAAACAATAAAGTTAATGCACTACGTTTCTGCCAATATGAAATGAATGCGATATGAAATGAATGCGATATGAAATGATTTACATTTAACTGGACTGGATGGAGTGATTAGCGCACGTACGCTTTGTTGTATGTCTACCAGCAAACCATAGAGTAAATTATATATACTGAGATAGAGTCATCAGCTTCCTTTGTGTACTAGCGCCATCTATTGACTGAGTCTCGAGTTATCTGAGTCATGTACATATGTATACATAGCAATCGCTATGCACTGTACTGTAGGTACTTTCAATACATATTATATGATTCATCTGTACCTCACACTTAACATAATAAGTGGGCTTTAAAACTAGTTATGTTTGTAGGAAGGTATAAAGAAGACACATTTATAATTAATTATTTTTATTTCATTGATTTTGGGGAACATAATTAGAACAAACGCTTACCACAGGTAGACACACACAACATTTTTTAGTGCTACCATGACTTTAAAATAGTTTAAAACGAGGCAATCGTGATCCATTACACAAATCCGGGATCGAAATCCTTACGTAGAGCAGATTCGCTAATATCCATCAAGCACAGCCGAAGTAAATTTCTTATACCCGTTTGAATATCCACCAGAAAACAAACTTGTCCATAATCCATAAAGTAAACTGTCAAACAGCACTACGCTACGCGTTTCTCCACACGGAATGTATTAACTAAGTAGTCTTTTAGTTTTCTTTCTTCTATTGTTTTTTTACATTAAAAAAAATACTACATTTACTATTTTAAAAAGTAAATGGGAAGCGTCGCTGTAACATTGCCAAATATAGTTATAAATTTGTGGTAATTTTATACGTGTTTGTGCTAAGAGGGCAGCTCTGTCGACACTGTTGAATGCATTTTGGACGTCTACCTTTAATATGACCTTACCAGAGGTTTGTGTTATATATGTTCTGAGTGCATGTACCGCGGCCTCACACCCACCCTTTGACCCAAAACCCAGTTGAGTAGGCTGAAAGTATTGGCTTAAGGGACCGGATGCAGCAGCGCAGCAGATTTTGGCTACAAGACGGCGATAGGTTGTACCCACGGCGATGGGTCTGATACCGCCGTCTTTTTTTAAAAGCGCGCATAGGTTGGCACCGTACAGTGTGCTCGTAACTCCCGAATGTACCTTTCCCGAAAGCATGAGGTTACTCAGGTCTGTCAGTGCCTTTAGGAGCAGCTCGCCGGCGTCACCAGAGCTATACCCAAGGAGATCCTTAAGATGCTGAGGGGTCAACCCGTCCAGCCCACCGGCTGAGCCGCTCTGGAACGACATGACAGCTCTAAGAACCCCATCGGTGCAGGTAGTGAGCGGTGGTGTTGATGAATCTGGTGGATCGGGGAGGCTTTGGTCTGTGGATGGCAGTGGATGTTTTGATTTCAGGGATGAGAGGGTTTCTTGGTTATCAGGAGCAAAACTGTCGGTCGAAAAAAGTAGGCGGGCAGCTCCCCTGATGTCACCCTCACCTACTTTGTTCTCAATATTTTTGTAAATTGATGTGTTGTGTCTTGGTCCTTGGAGTTAATCTACGGAGGTCTTCGAGTGAAAGTGGATGTTGACAATTGTGTTTTATTTTGGTGGTTGCAGTTGTAGTTGCAGCTTGCGACGTTAACGGCGGCGGCGGTGGCGGGGGACCGATCTCACCCCCCGCATATAGGCGCGGCCGTACCTCCGCTTCGCCTCGCGGTCCGCGGCCGTTTGGCGACCGCGGCGGTACGCGCCGCTAGCGTCGCTATCGCTATTATCAGAGTCAGTGTCAGTGTGTCCGTCCACTTGCGTGTGGACGGACACAAACCCTGTCTGGTGTGTGGCGTGATTTCTGATTATCGCCGCCATACGTCGCTGGATGTATGGGTCGCGGGCGATCACGTATGCTGTTGATAGTACTTCCACTATGATCTCCAAGTACGCCCTACATGACCGGAACCAAGTGAAAGGCATTTTTATTATTATTGCCGAAAAAAACACAAAAAATTTATTATTATTGGGCCGAAAATTCAACTTTCAATTTTTATATTGAAAAAAATGGCTACTGCCGAAAAACGCATGGCACTTGCAGGTAAAAACTTTTTACCTGCAAGTGCCATGCGTTTTTACTAAAAAGTTAAAAACCCGCGCGTCATCGGCCCGACCTACTACGAGCGTCTACCCGCCGAAATACGTACTGAACCATCTGACGAAACATTTCGACGAAAATTGAGAAACTTTTTATTGAAAAATCCATTTTATTCTGTTAGTGAGTACATGGACATGAAATTATAAAATGACATTTGTTTATTTAGTTATTTAATGTTTTTCTGACGATCCCATGGGAGATATGTATATCTATTATAAGTTGTGTAAACTAGTTTTTTACTCATAGTGACATATATTTCTGTTCTATCTGACATTGCATTTTATGTTTCTATTATTATTGTTGTAGTTATATTATGAGTGTATATTTGACTTAATTGAATGATTATTATCTTATTATATGTTTTTATTGACGATCATAATATCAAGATTCATGTAAATTAACTTAGGATAGGTAATTTATAATGTAATTTGTTATTATGAAATAAATAAATCTAAAATCTAAATCTAATCTAAATCATGTTTAGTAACATTATACATTGACATTCAGTTTGGTCCAGGGGCATTTCACTCAGTACTTTACAGATTTCATACATTAAAACTTGCGTGCGCGTAGTACGAGACTCGCTCGATAGATGGAGCTAAATTCAATATTTGAATTAGTGTTATTAAAATGAAATCTGTTTTTATGTTATTATTTTATCCATAAATAAACATATAATAAAAGCATAATTATAAGTTATTGTGAAAGATTATGAAGCATTATTTTAATTTATCATTACAGGCAACATTACGGCTTAAGATTATATCCCCGTTCCATTCCACTTATTTATTTTTTAGATTTCACCTATTATATTTTAAGCAGTTATATGATGATTGTCACAAAAATTTAATATCCACAAAAAAAAATGGAAAATAGTAAATGCTGAATTTTCGGCAGTAGCCATTTTTTTTCAATATAAAAATTGAAAGTTGAATTTTCGGCCCAATAATAATACATTTTTTGTGTTTTTTTCGGCAATAATAATAAAAATGCCTTTCACTTGGTTCCGGTCATGTAGGGCGTACTTGGAGATCATAGTGGAAGTACTATCAAC
Source organism: Apotomis turbidana (assembly GCA_905147355.2). Lineage (NCBI taxonomy): Eukaryota > Metazoa > Arthropoda > Insecta > Lepidoptera > Tortricidae > Apotomis > Apotomis turbidana. The sequence continues at coordinate 20,390,284 of LR990292.1, read as the reverse complement.
AGCATACGTGATCGCCCGCGACCCATACATCCAGCGACGTATGGCGGCGATAATCAGAAATCACGCCACACACCAGACAGGGTTTGTGTCCGTCCACACGCAAGTGGACGGACACACTGACACTGACTCTGATAATAGCGATAGCGACGCTATCCAGCAATGTAGAGGAGGCGCTCCGAGATCGGTTTGTTATGGGTATGCTGCCCGGGCTGGAAAAAGAGAAACTTTATGCCCAGAACCTGACGGAATTAACGTTGGCGAGAGCGGTCGACCTAGCCGAGAGTGTTCGCTGCGCGCGGGCTGGGGCCTCGGCTGCCGCGTCATACGGATCCACCGGTATAGCTCCATCAGCTGATGTGTTCAAGATTGCGAACAGTAAATAACAGCGTAACGACGTTGATAAAGTGAAGTGTGCCGTGTGTGGTTGTAGTAATCACAAAGTGTCAGTGTCGTTTTGCTAATTATGTCTGTAAAAAATGTAAAGTTAAGGGTCACTTGCGCAAGATGTGTCCTAAAATTAACTATATATACTCGACGCCACGTAGCTTGGCAATAGCGACCAATGACTCCTCCTACCATGAAACTCAATTTCTAATGACGACACTTTTTTTTGTTCCCCGTAACGACCATTTTTACTTTTATTGCTACACCGTGGTAGCGGGTCCGCTCCCTCCACGCCCAGACACCCTCATTCGTCACGTCATTGGTCGCTATTGCCAAGCTACGTGGCGTCGAGTATAGACATGGGAATTGTAGGCGAAGACGACGGTGACGATGGTGAGTTATTTAATATACGCACTGTTAGGGGGGAACCCATGGTCGAATCAGTTTCTATTCTGGGGTACGAGATTAAATTTGAAATTGATAGCGGGTCTGCCGTCACAGTGATATCCCAAGGTATTTACAATAAATACTTCCCGAACATTCCATTGTTACCTACTAGCAAGAAATTACGCAGTTATACTGGTGACATTATTCAGTGTGAGGGTACGATATTGCTGCCGGTTACGTATCGCGGTAATACGCAAACTTTGACCGCGTACGTAGTACGCGACGGTCCCGTCCCCCTTTTGGGGAGAGGTTTTATTTCAAAATTTAATTTAGAACTAGGCCCAGGTATTTACTGTAATAATATAAATAACATTGAAGAGAGTTTACTTCTAGGGAGTTGTAACTCAGAGTACCTAAGAGATATTTCGTGGGGTACATAAACGGGTAGTACCCATACATTTTCCGAAACAAAACCCTAAGAAAGGCTTTCTGTACCTTCTCCAGAAGCAAGACGTACGTGGACTCGTGTGGACTCCACACTAGTGATGATGACTCCAGCTTGCTTCTCACCAACGCGTTATAGACCATTTTTATAGCTCCCGGGTCGTAAAAGTCACGAGCGTTGCGGATTATGCCTTGATCACACGTACCGAGTAAACGGGCGAGACAGTGCTCTCGGCCGAACAAAGCGGCGAGACAGTAGCTCGACCCCCGTTCTATCTACTAAGGCCGAGTGTCCACCCTCTCGCGTCCCCGCACTGTCTCGCTCGCTCACTCGGCAGGTCTGAATGTGCACTGTCTCGCCACTCGGCGTTTTTTTACGATCCATCGTGTCCGAAAGTCTTAATAGAACTGAACTTACTGTGCTAATTTCAAAACATGTGTAAACAGCTACTCACTTACATCACTGTCTCGGCCGAGAAACATATTACTGTCTCGCCCGTTTCCTCGGTACGTGTGATCAAGGCATTACGAAACCTAGCCTCCGATAACAGTTGGCAGTGGTTACATTAACGTGTTTGTGGATCGTTCGTTTATCAAAGTTTAATACAATTTAACGTGAGCCTATTCACCTATTCTATAGAACCTATTCAACTTGAAGCGTTCATAGCCCTTCCTGTCTCAGTATATTATATAATTTACTCTATGCCTTCCTGGGTGAAGGCCCGATGAGATATGTAGTTGTAAATCCAAAAAACTCACCGTACGCCGTCGACACAACATCTAATGCGACCTCCAAACCCGCCCTTAGTGAATTTAACCAAGGTAGAAAACTGAAAGGCATTTTAGAAAAAAAAAGACTACAAATTTTGATTATTATGAGGCCGAAAATGGCAGCTCGAGGCTTTTGCCAATGTCAGTTATGCAGAGGCGCGTTTTAATTCTGCTTGATGCCAAGTTTTGAAAAAAGCAAGAATATTAATTTATATAAGTAAACAAAACAAAACGGCCAATAGGTAAACAAATCAAAATGCTATTACATACAACGTAATGAATCAATTATATAAAAAATAAACGAGACAAACGGGAAACTAAAGATGAATAGGTATTATTTTTCATAGTCACTACAAAAAATTTTGAATGAGCAAAGCAATCGAAACTATTCGAATTTACCATGGTATAATAATATACTCCGCCTGGTATTCCATTCCGAGACTCGCGAACCACGTGACTGACACAAGCCTACGTCATAATGCTGTTTCATTCTTTCATTCTCAAACTTTAAAATGTGGGAGAATTTTAACCAAGTGTACGGGAATCTTCGATAACTACTATGAGCGAGGACAAAAACACAGCAGCTAGACACAAGAATATATTGACAACTGGTAAAACAATGGTACTTCAAAAAATAGATAAATAAAACATAGACAATATAAAAACTAATATAAAAACTCCTTGACATCATCCCCCCCGTGTAGCCTAGCTACACAGCTTCTTGTTGGAGCACAGCCAGCTTCCTGGTGGGCCTCCTCAGTATGCCGCCTTTGGTAGCAACATCAGCCACTCGGACAATTCCGTCTCTGCCCGGATGCACTGCCAGAATCCTACCCATTGGCCAAACTCCTCTCGGCATGTCTGGGTCAACAACTAGTACGACGTCGTCTACCTTTACGTTTTCGTACTGGGTTCCGTGACGCTTCTTAGGTTTGAGGCTGGGCAGGTACTCTTTTAACCATCTGCTCCAGAAATGCTCTGAAAGCCGGAGAACTTTCTGCCATTCTTTCCTCAGTGAGAATACTCCGTCATCCAGGTGAACTGGTAACTGCTGATTCGAAGCTCCAATTAAGAAATGGAATGGTGTAAGAGCTTGGCACTCCTGATTTTCAGTGACGTATGTCAGGGGCCTCGAGTTCACTAGGGCTTCTGCCTCTAGGAGCAGGGTGTGAAGCAGCTCTTCTCTAGGTGCTCTTTCCTTTAAAGTTGCTTGAAGGGCAGTCTTTACCGTCTTCACGAGCCGCTCCCAACAACCTCCCATGAACGGTGACGCAGGTGGTATAAAGCACCACTCGATCTGCTTGCTGGCAGCATATTCTTGTACCGCACTGTTATGAAACTCAGATAAATGGCGGTTAGCTCCAACAAACGACGTGCCATGGTCGGACAAAATCTTAAGCGGCAGTCCACGACGTGCAGCTAAACGACGTATACTCATAATGGCAGAATCCGCTGAGAGACTAGTGACGATCTCAAGATGTACTGCTCGTGTCGTCATGCAAGTGAAAAGAGCAATCCATCGCTTTTCTCTCCGGCGGCCGACTGACACTTCGACGGGGCCAAAATAATCTAGGCCGGTGTTCGTAAAAGGGCGTGTATGGTGATCAAGGCGCACGTCCGGCAAGTCACCAGTAGGTGGGATTTGAGGTGATGCTTTTCGTTTGATACAATAGGAGCATCTTCTTGCAATCATGCGTACTTCGCTACGGCATCGAAAAATCCAGTAATATTGTTTAAGTTCGTTAATCACCAGTTCGTTAAACGCATGTGCAGCTCTCACGTGGTAGTGACGTATAAGAAGACGTACGGCAGGATGACGGCCATCCAAGATAATAGGGGACGTGGTGGCGTAATCAACGTTCTTCATGTGCTTTATACGGCTGTCCAATCTGAGCAGGCCATCGTTGTCGAATATCGGGCAGAGCGGGTGCAGTTTGCTAGACCTGGGCAAAGGCTTGGCGTCGTGGAGTAATGCGATCTCTTCACCAAAGCTGTCAGACTGTGCTCTTTGCAAAATGGCTACTTCAGCCTTTCGGACCTCTTCAGCGGACAGTGGTAAGACCTGGTTGGAAGAAGCGTTAGTAGCATTTTTGGAATTTGGAGTGTTATGTGCCAAAAGAGACCGAAACTTGTGCGCGCACTGGAAGACGCGCGCGGTCGCGTGAATCAGACGTAGCCACTCACTAAAGCGTGAGGGGTCGGGCACAACCGATGAAGGTTTATGCAGAATAGTTAAACCTACATGTACCTTGGACTCCTTGGAGGGTTTCAGTTCTTCCAAGGTAGATGTAGTTTCAGACGAGCGCAATGGTTCTTTAGGCCAATCACAAGATAGCAGTAATAAAAAATCTGGTCCAGAGAGCCATCGCGTCAAGTCAATGTCAGAATCTTACAATCTCGTCGCGTCGTCTGCGACATTCAAGCCACCTGGAACGTATTTCCAGTCATTGACGTTTGATATTTCCGTGATTTCTCCAACGCGATTCGCTACAAATGGCTTAAATGTTCGCGCATCGCTCCGAATCCAACTCAGAACTGTAGTTGAATCTGACCAAAAGTGAATTGAATTCGGTTGGATATCATGACCGGTACACAAAGTATTGGCAAATCGAGCAGCAATAAGGGCTGCTTGGAGCTCTAAATGTGGTATAGAAGCGGGTTTCAATGGGCTGAGGCGTGCTTTTCCACCAATGAGAGACAACTTCACAGGCCCGTTCGAAAATGTGAAACGCCAGTATGCAACGCACGAGTATGCTTCTTCACTTGCGTCTGCAAAAACGTGAAGCTGCCTATCACTAATGCCCTCACCCTGGAATCCGCACCTGTACCAGCGAGGAATTTTGAGGTTTGATATCATAGCCAGTTGTCGAGACCAAGTCAACCATTTTTGAATTGCATCTGGGTGCAGCTCGGTATCCCAATCAATACCAGTTAAAAGAATAAAATCCGACCCTGAATTACCAGCGGAGTTAGGAGGCCAAGAGGATCGTAAACACACATTAAATACGACAATACCTTACGTTTAGTTAGTTTCTGGTTTTCAAAAATTGGAGAACCATTGCGGAAACTAAACGTGTCGCTTTGAGGATGCCAAATAAGTCCTAAAGTCCTGACAAAGGTTTCAGGCCCTACGTGAATATTATCGGGTGGAGGAGCGCGCAAATCTTCAGGAACATCGGTAAGTGCGGATGGTACGTTGGATACCCAACCTCGCATTTCCATTCCTGCAGCTTTGTGCACTGTCACTATATCAGCTGCCAGTTGTGAGGCTTCTTGTGCGTCATCCAAACTACCCAGGAAATCGTCCATATAATGGTCATGGATGACAGCTTTGGATGCCGCGGGGTATGACTTCTGCAATTCTTGAGCGATCCGATTCTTGATATATAAAGCTGTGCACGGACTACAGGCGGCGCCAAAAATTACAGAAGTCATCCTGTATTCCGTCAACTCACAGCTGGGAGTCTCTCTCCAAATGAACCGTAAAGCATCGCGGTCCACCTCCCTTATCCTGATTTGAGGAAACATTTCCTTCACGTCAGCTGTCATAGCGATGTAACCTTCACGAAAACGGAATAAAATATGCAGCAATGGTTGCAAAAGATCAGGTCCGGGCAGCAGAAGCGAGTTTAAACTGACACCCGAAGTCTTCGCAGCTGCATCGTGTACTACACGAAGTTTTTTCTTTTGTGGATGTACAACAGGAAAATGTGGTAAATACCAACGAGAAGTTTTCTGTATATCGTTTAAATTTATAGTGTCTCGGTAGGTGTCGCTAGGGCACTCCTCAGTGTAACCTTTTGCTATTATGTTGTTTATAAAATCGCAATAACCTTTTTTGAAGTCTGGGTCGCGAGTCATGCGCCTTTCTAGGCCCAGAAATCTCGATAAAGCGTGAGGATAGCTGTCAGGTATGTTTGACGTATCCTTGCGCCACAAAAGGCCGACTTCAAACCTACCTGACGGCAGACGCCTGGCTGTAGTGTCTAAAATGCCTAAAGCGTATTTATCTTCATTGGAAACGGTAGTTTCAGGCTTAGATATACCTATAGAATCAAGGCTAAAATAATCCTTGACAAGTTCGTTCATGGCGGAATCGCCACCGTCGTCAACAGAAACGTGGTTTATGAAATGCACAGGTTTTGTCCAGCTGCTGGACCTTCCGTGGACAGCCCAACCTAAGGCCGTGCGTGTACCTATTGGCTGACTTCTGGAACCTTCACGTACCTCGCGGCTAACTGTCAAATACCAGTGCTCAGCACCGAGCAAAATCTTAGGCGTTGCATCAGTAAATGTAAGTTCATCGATTAAATCAGTTAGATGCGAATATTTAGACAAGTCATTTCGAGTGACAGTTTGTGTAAACAACGAGAGTGAGTCCATAGCCTTAGCATTATTTACCAAAAATGTCTCGGAACAATGTTTACCTTTAATGGAAAAACTCACATGTTGAATCGGTTTGTGCGTTGACATTCCGGCGACTCCGTCAACTTTGATTGACTCCATGGGGCCTGATGCTCCTATTTGACGTGCCACCTCCGAGTCGATCAAGGTCGCAGAGGATCCGTCATCAAGTAACGCAAAAGTGTCATATTTTCCGCAAGGACCGCTCACTTCAACTGGAACTACCTTCAAGTACCACGTGTCGGTGTGGGTGACATATTGCCACTTGTGTGTGATTCAGTAATGTTAGATATTATCACAGTTTTATCAGTGTCGTTGTGTTCGCTTACGACGTTGTAAGAAGGAGTCGAAGACTGATCAGCAGTGCGGGACGTTTGCGGCGTCGACGGCGGATGCAGCAGCGGGTTATGGAAGCGCTCACATCCGTCGATACCACAGCGACCAATCCTACAATTCTTCCAACGATGGCTTTTCGATTTCAAACACTTATAACAAACTTTAGCATCGCGCAACCAGCGCCATCTATCATCTAATGTCAGAGCCTGAAATTTTTTGCAATCAGTTAGTTTGTGTTTATTATTACAGTAACGACATAAATCAGCACTACAACCGCGTGTCGATGTGACGTGAACATTTTCACGACGTGTAAAATTGGGTGTAAAATTGTTGCCGACTGTACCGGGTCGTTTGTTGTAGTCTGTCATAAAAGCACCAGGACGCTTAGCGTAATCAGGAACTAAACCAAACCTATTGTGCTTCACAGCCTCCACGTCGAGGAACGCAGACAATAATTGTATTTTTGGTATAGACTGATCACTACGATACGCAAAATCTTTCCACTGACTGTACAATATAGGCGTCAATTTACTCAACACAGAGTTAAATAGTTCCACTGAATAAATGTGTTCTTTCTGGTCTAAATTGTTGATGACAGCTATACAGTTACGTAGTCTACACGCAAAATGGTTCAACTCTCTTTGGTCAAAGCTTAGCTTGGGAAGACTCCGCACGAGGTTGATTTCATGCAGCACGATCATCTCGGGGAGCGCGAACGTCTGCTCCAGCATGTCGAGCACTTCCTCGGGACGTTCGGCCGTGTACAGCAACGACGACACGCTCTCCAGGGCTTGGCCACGCAGCGCGGTAGTCAAGCGCACGAGATTTTCTGCGGGTGTAAACAAATGTTGAGTGTTGCGGTAAGTACGTTTAAACATTAAAAACTCGGTAGTTTTACCGCTAAACGGAGCAAGTTCAAGCTTATGCGAACATCTGTGTGAATAAAAATTCGGTTCGGCTTGTTTTGACATTAAAAAATCTTTGTTGTGATTTGTGTCAACTGACGGCCGTGTAAATGACATCGCATTTTTTGACATCGATGGTTGAAATAATTGTTGCGACTTGTCATTTATTGGAATTTCAAATGTCACGGGTTTTTTATAAACATTGGGCCGAATTTCATGAATTTCAGGTTGATTCAGCGATGAGAAACGTTCAGTATTGTACTGAAATTGAGTATGAGTTGTTGTGTTTGCCGGAATATCGTAACGAGTGTTATTCTCTCGCGAGAGATATGGTACGCTCGAATCGTTTACGATATTTCGTTCGGTAGTACTACGGGCAGCGACTAAATTTCTCGCGGGTTCGGGAACCATAGCAGTAGCATCCTCTCGCGGCAACAAAGGTATCGAAAGTTCCGCGTTTTTATCGGTTGGATGACTACCATGGTTCACGTCGTGAACCCAAGATGCAGTACGAGAATATTTACTGACCGAGCGTGTGGAACCATCGCCGGCTTCCTGCGCCGCCAATGTGGCTTCCAGTTCAAGCTCTTCAATTTGCCTCACCTGTTGAATAAGCTTACGTTCGTGTTCTAGACGTTTTCGGGTGAGCTCCTGCTCACGCGCGATTTGTGCGAGTTTTTGCTCGCGTTCAGCACGTTCTCGTTCGAGTTGTTGTTCGCGTTCGACACGTTCTCGTTCCAGTTGCTGTTCGCGTTCGAACAACTGTTGTTCACGCTCGATGCTGCGGCGGGCCAACTGTGCCTCCGCGGTCAGTCTACGTGCCCTTATTGTGGCCGACGACCGCGAAGACCCCGACAAGCGCGACCTGGAACTTGGGGAAATATTAACGTGTTCCGCACCCGTTGCCAAGCACTCGCGAGGCGTCCCGGGGCCAGGGTTGCGGGGCGCGGGTGTTACAGTGGCATCGGTAACAGCAGTGTCCTGTTCTGTGGACTTACCGAGCCCACCCGCGACGGGCAAACCTGACTCCGAGCGAACCTCGCTCGCGCCGGTTTTCAGCGTCCGCTGCTTTGTTTTTAATCGCGTGTTCATCTTAACCGTGAGAAGGACCAAAATGTACGGGAATCTTCGATAACTACTATGAGCGAGGACAAAAACACAGCAGCTAGACACAAGAATATATTGACAACTGGTAAAACAATGGTACTTCAAAAAATAGATAAATAAAACATAGACAATATAAAAACTAATATAAAAACTCCTTGACACCAAGGGTGAAAAATATTTAAACGGCATTAATTTTAAATTATTCATGTAGAAACATAGGTAGTACAATAAAACAAATCTAATATATTAAGGCGCTCTGCTCCAAGTAGACGCCGAACTCACTCATTTTCAGACTCGTCGTAGACGTTTAATCAGTGTTTGAAGATTATGAAAAACATATATACGAGTATCATACTTAAGGATCTTGCGAATATGAAATCGTGTTCAGCAACATGATTGGAAAAATTTCGCTCGATAGAAAACAATCCCAAAGTTACCTCTATTCGTAATATCTTTTCTGTAGTATGGCTAAAATACGAACCTTTTTTACCCGTTTTTTGCGTAAATGTATAGATACTTACATTATCTAGTCAAAGCCGATGGTATTTTCTGAATAAAATTAACTATTTAATCACTAGAACTAAATATGTACTAAAACTAGGAGCGCGATCACGCGCGGTGCCAGTTTAGTCGCGCTTCGGCGCTTGAAGAGGACGGACCTGCGTCAGTTTGCTCCGCGCAATCACGTGATCGCATTTACGAATTATTGTTGCAATAAAGATGAGAAATAAATCAGCACGAAGTAAAAAAAAGCTTTTCATATTATAAAACGAATAAATAAAGAAAATGCTGGAGCAAGGAATGCGAAAAAGTTAGTTAATATTTTATTTATAATAAATTTACAGAACCGAACATAAATGTCAAAAAGTAGCACGGTTGATATGTTCAAGTAGATGCTAATAACGCTTTCTTTATAATTTACAACAACACAACCATGTCGTACAAAAGAACTCATTGCTCAAAGCATTAAGAATCAAATTGACTTACGTACTTACTACCACAAATATATTTCATCTAAATTAAGTTTTTTAGCGTATTATGACATATCTCCTGTCAATCTCGCATGGAATTTAGTACACAGTTAACATATTTCAGTACTTTAAGTCCCTGCCCTGAAAAGGCGTGATTATATATGCTATGTAACCTAGATATTAGTAGGTATATCGAATGTATATCGGACACCTAGGCATGTAGTTTATTTTTACCCGACTGCGTGACACAAAGGAGGGTAATGTATTTAGCAGTCTGTTTATAGACTGGTAGAAAAATCCAAATATCGGCTTCCTTTACCGTCCTAACGGCATTTTGTGAGCCATTTTGGCAACATGACTTTTCCGATGTAAAAAAGCCTGCTGAATTCGATTCTGGATGTTGCCAAGCCGAATTTTGCCCCCCTCCCCCCATTTCCCCCCTTTTTACCTCAAAATATGTCCCTAATCACGGTTTTGAAGGTTTTATACAAAAAGTCTTACAATTAGAAAAAAAGTGTCAAAGACAATAATGACCTCTATAAAATTTCCTATAACATGGTGTATAAACTTTCTTAGTAGGCCTTATGGTTCGTGAGCAATATCTTCCGGAACTTCATAGACTGGTAGAAAATTTTAAATATGGGCTTCCTTTACCGTCCTAACGGCATTTTGGGATCCATTTTGGCAACATGACTTTTCCGATGTAAAAAAGCCTGCTGAATTCGGTTCTGAATGTTGCCAAGCCGAATTTTGCCCCCCTCCCCCCATTTCCCCCCTTTTTGACCTCAAAATATGTCCCTAATCACGATTTTTACGGTTTTATACAAAAAGTATTACAGCTAGAAAAAAAGTGTTAAGGACAAGAATGATCTCTATAAAATTTCCTATAACATGGTGTATAAACTTTTTTGGTTAGCCTTATGGTTTGTGAGCAATATCTTTCCGAACTTCATTTTTTTTTTTTAATTCATAAACTTGGTCGAGGCAGGGAAATAGGTACACTTATTTTGGGATAATTGGTATCGCACAGGATCCAGCCGCTCTGCAGCTCTTGACGCTGACATCCAGTTGGCGTGCTGCTTATTAAATGTATGTCAAGACTTACGAGGCTTTCAGTCATAAGCAGTCGTCAGATTTACACGCAGAACTGTATCCGGTCGGGCTAAAAGCGACGTAGTAAATAAAAATGCTTTACTTCTGACCATGAAGTCATTCAAAATGCTCAGTTAGACGCCAGATTCTTCAGAAACGGGCCTTAGAAATGCAGTTACCCAGGACCTTGCAACAGAAAAAAATAAAGTGACAATTCTCACTGCTAAGCAGCTTGGCTCAATCTAAGTAACGAAGTTTGTTTCCGAAAGGCTCACCAACAGCAGGTCTACAATACAACGCAAAGTTAAAAATGAACAAAGGCCCGACCCTCAAGACCTGTACAAGGCAGGTCGTTCAAAGTCTACCATATTTGCGTCTGATGTGGGGGGCTGCTGCTTGCTGACCTGATGTTGGTGAGCCTTTCGGAAGCAAACTTCGTTACTTGGAGTGAGCCAAGCTGCTTGGCAGTGAGAAGTGATACTTTATTTTTTTCTGCTGCAAGATCCTGGGTAACTGCATTTCTCAGGCCCGTTTCTGGAGATTCTGGCGTCTAACTGAGCATTTTGAATGACTTCATGGTCAGAAGTAAGGCATTTTTATTTTCTACGTCGCTTTTAGCCCGACTTGGATACAGTTCTGCGTATAAATCTGACGACTGCTTATGACTGAAAGCCTCGTAAGTCTTGACATATAATAAGCAGCACGCCAACTGGATGTCAGCGTCAAGAGCTGCAGAGCGGCTGGATCCTGTGCGATACCAATTATCCCAAAATAAGTGTATTTCCCTGCCTTAACCAAGTTTATCAATTTAAAAAAAAAATAATGAAGTTCGGAAAGATATTTCTCACAAACCATAAGGCTTACCAAAAAAGTTTATACACCATGTTATAGGAAATTTTATAGAGATAATTCTTGTCTTTAACACTTTTTTTCTATCTGTAATACTTTTTGTATAAAACCGTAAAAATCGTGATTAGGGACATATTTTGAGGTCAAAAAGGGGGGAAATGGGGGGAGGGGGGCAAAATTCGGCTTGGCAACATTCAGAACCGAATTCAGCAGGCTTTTTTACATCGGAAAAGTCATGTTGCCAAAATGGATCCCAAAATGCCGTTAGGACGGTAAAGGAAGCCCATATTTAGAATTTTCTACCAGTCTATGAAGTTCCGGAAGATATTGCTCACGAACCATAAGGCCTACTAAGAAAGTTTATACACCATGTTATAGGAAATTTTATAGAGGTCATTCTTGTCTTTGACACTTTTTTTCTAACTGTACGACTTTTTGTATAAAACCGTAAAAACCGTGATTACGGACATATTTTGAGGTAAAAGGGGGGGAAATGGGGGGAGGAGGGCAAAATTCGGCTTGGCAACATCCAGAATCGAATTCAGCAGGCTTATTTACATCGGAAAAGTCATGTTTCCAAAATGGCTCACAAAATGCCGTTAGACTTGAAATTTTTTATTTGAACTACCAGTCTATTATGTATGATAGCGCCTTTGAGATTATTCCACATTTAAAAGTAGGTATCTAAATATTATTAATTGGATTATATTTATCTCAGAAGCACATTTAATAGATCATTGAGTATCTTGATAATTTAGTTATAAGTTATTGGCCACTGCTAGTTACATGAGTAATTTTGTGATTAATAATATCAATTTAAGAAATAGTAGATTCGACAATAGTATTGTTCAAAGACCCGGTTACTTAACGCCTACCGCTTACTTGTTTCTCCCCTCCATTTAATGGTACTTTGATGGGTTTTAATTTAAATACCGTGTCCTGTGACATTTCTATTCAATTCTTTGTGAACTTTTAAGAAGTTATCATAAATAAATAAATAAATAAATATCGGACAACCTCACACAAATCGATCTAGTCCCAAATTAAGCTCAAGAAGGCTTGTGTTATGGGTACTAGACGACGATATACGAACTTATATAGATAAATATATACTTAAATACATAGAACAACCATGACCCAAGCACAAATATTCGAGTTCATCACACAAATATTTGCCCTGGCCGGGATTCGAACCCGGGACCGCCGGCTAAGTAGGCAGGTGTCTACAAACCGAGCCAACGACGCGTCACAATAATAATATCATCATAGTTTATTTATTCACACTCCTCATCACCACCTCAATGCCGTCACAAGTTCACACGTAGCCTTATTGAGTATTTTAGGAGTATGAGACTGCTCTCACATGTACATAAGTATATATGTATGTACGTAAGTGTGTATGTATGTTTTTTGTGTTGGCCGATTTTGATGAGTCTGACGTCAATCGAATTGTCTGTCAAAAGCATAAAAAAACTAATAATTGGATAACAACTATCAGGCGTAGGCGTCATATAAATAAGTTAAAAATCTAATTCAATAAATTGTGTTAAATGGGCCTGATTGAATAGTTATTTAAAACTATAAAATTTTTATGTTTCTTTCCTATTCTTTTATATTAATGTGCCATTTAGGATCTATAAAGATTTAAAGTTGGCTAGCAAATTCGATTGGGTAAGTTTGGACCTTATTCATAGATCTAAACTTAGATATCAACCAGATCTAGACTTAGAACTTGTCTACTTTCATGCTATTTTATTTAAAGAATTAAGATAGACCCTGGGATAGCTGTGAAGACAAAATGGTAGGTACGTTATTTTAGCTTCGTGAAGTGGGTGAAATCCTACGGGCTAAAAGTACCATTTTAGCCCGTAGGGTTTAAATGGAAGCCATATAATAATTTCTATGAAAATTAAAAATAATTCTTGTTAGCGGCCAGCAACAACAAAGAAAGAAGTCTCTGCAGTAGATGAATTTTATTATTAGTAATACTGAGATTAGAACTCCAAGAATGTATCATAATTTAACTAATACAACATAGTTATGGATTACTTAGGTTAAATTATTGAATAAAAAGGGTTATTAGATACGAAACTACGAAATGTAATTGCAATTTTTTTTTATGTAAAGCCTGACCAGAAATATGTGAGGATTGTCAAGAGGGCGCTATTTATAAGATTTATATGGCAACAATTTTGCAACCAATCGCAACCCACTATAATTACATTAGTTTAAATACCTAACAGTTCCACTATGTTAACCTGGTAATATCATTTAATGGAATGCACTCTTTTCCTAACTGTTATTCGTGTAGTAAACACGTGTACACTTTATTTATAATATAACGTTTACAACTGTGAATGTTTTTCGGCATTTTCTTTGGATAAATTTAAATATTTGTCGTTTAAAGAAATCACCACGAACGACATTGACATTGTTGACAAGCCATCATAAAATCATTGCCAGTGTAAGAAATTAGTTCCATTGAAATTCCGCAATATGGCGCATCCTCATATATTTCTGGTCAGGCTTTACATAGTTAAAAGCTTAGTTAACAGAAAATAACTTTCGTCACACATAGGAATCAATTAAGGTTTGTTTTAATTAAAGCCCTTAACTATGTACATTTTTTTTCAATCGACCTATTAATTATCTTATGATCTTAGGTGTATTTCTGATCTTACAATTGTCTATGCCCTAGTCATAGTTAAAAAAAGTGCCCAAACTACAAAAAAATAAAACAGTAAGCTACTGCGCATTAACTACTAGGCTTTTTTTTCGCAGTCGAAGTGAAAAGCAGTGTTCAACACATGGTTAAAACCCATTACGACATTCAGGTTATATTTATCCTCGCACATTTCTTTCGCTCGTCCAAATAATCACTTTGTGTCACAGTGGCTCAATATTTTAACCCATTGTCAAACAATGTAGTAAATCAACATATCGACCTACAATCTACGTACCAATAATATGCATAACATGATTGGTTTACAAAACTGAGTAACATCCATACTAATTAAAATAACTCCCGGGGGACGACATAAGATATTTATTCCGAAATTCTTCCACAATAAACAATTTGTATTCGTACAGAACACAGTCGCAAGTAAAAACTATAACATATTAGTTAAAAGAAAAATTTAGTTAAAACGTAAAATAATATTTAGTACTTCTATAGAAAAAAATCGCATTTCACTTTGAACGATTTGCACCGTCCACTTAAAAGACTGCCGACTGATATCACTGTATTGTGACACCCCTGTACGTACAGTGTACATCGCCATCTCGAATTCGCGTTAGCGAACTCGGCGGGCGGGGCGGGGCGCGCGGGCGGCGCTCCGCGTCTTACCGCGCACCTCACCCCCTCAATTCGGCCGGAGGGCTGGACAATATCGCCTTAAATCAATATTTTATTTATCTATACAAGAGAAACTTTTGAAAAACGAATCCACATCTAATCAATAAACGGTGTTCGACACTTTAAGCAATGTTCGTTTTAATTTCTTCTGGAGTTGATTACTAACGTTTTTTTTATTTAATCATTTTAGTCTTATGTAACTATGTCCTCGTTCTGACTAAGCAAAGTAAAGTATTACAGCGAATTTCTAATAAGCATTTCTATTTCAGGGTATTGTTTTTGACGTGCTTGTGTACAATATGCCGCCGCGGTTGGCTCACTTTGTAAGCACTTGCCTACTGAGCCGGCGGTCCTGGGTTCGAATCCCGGCCAGGGCAAATATTTGTGTGATGAACTCGAATATTTGTGCTTGGGTCATGGATGTTATCTATATATGTATTTATATATTATGTCTATCGTCGTCTAGTACCCATATATAATAAAAATCCTTTTCACGTGATCAACAGTGTTTTATTCCCTTTTAACATATTTCCTTTCTACTTCACAATCACTCTTAGAACTTCGTAATCTCTGTTATTCCTCACAGTGTTATCTCCATGCCAGCTCATCATCAACTGCCCTGCCATCTATCATGCCAATGTCTTTATACCCTCGTTATTCAAGAAAACGTAATTTAGTCGGCGAGTTTACTTTTACATTTAAGAAACTCCTTTTTTTAACAATATGTTTTGGAATAAATACTAAAATAATTAAATCTTACACTCGTCCATCCTGACGTTGTGCATGTCCTCATGCACACTGTATTTATGAATAAATCTTACACTCGGCATGTTAGACCGCCGGTTTATAATTATAAAGTAATTCAAGTACTAACCATAAACATTTTTTTTTATATTTGAGTATGAACATAATTAGTATTGCAACAAAAATTGATATATATCATCTAGTTGATCAACGACCCATTAAACGGGCTTATCCCTGGGATCCCAGTCCTCACTTGAGGATTGAGGACATAACATAAAAAAAATTACAGCTAAATGTCAAACTGGCTTAATAAGTTAATACGCATAGAACGTTTCCGAACGAAACTGACAACCTAAATAAAATAACACGAGTCATAGACAGCCAATCAGCGATCAGTGCGGCTTTGACATCTGACACAACCGGCCAGACCATGCTCCGCGGTAAGAAAAATCCAGATTTATCTCACTGAAAGTCTAATTACATATTTTTATTTTGTTTTGATTAGTTAATTTTTAGTGTAGTTCGTTAGTACCTAAAGTAGTTTCCCACAAAAAATTAAAACTTAGCCATAAGTGGCTCTGAAGTTTATGTACTCGTGCGAGTACAAACGGTCTCAACGACGTATGATGTTTTTTTTTTTTTTTTTTATCTTACATAAAAGTTAACTATGTTTTATTTGCAATTTTCAGGCTTTTCCGAGGGCGAAGATGTTTAATATCTGAGCAATAATCTTGAATGTAATGATTCCGTTATAACTGAATCGGAAAGCGACGACAAAAATAGCGATGTTTTTACAAATATTCAAAGGATATCAGACGATATAACTTCTACAATTTTAACTTTCAATTTTATGGAGTGGAATAAGTGGGGCATCAGCAGCTTCTAGTCCAAGTTTTGTCAGAAGATTGTGAAAATGCAGATGTTCTCAGTGCTTCTTCCGTTTTAGTTAATTCAAGTATTTATCTAATATAAGTATTATTTTCTATTCATATTTAAGATAATTATTTTGAAGAACAGATTTTTGTTACATACTTTTAGAATCTTTACTTTGGTAAGGACTGAATTTGAATTAATAACTACTACGGTATAAACGTATGATAAAAGTATCCTAGGAAATTTAAGACTGACTGAAATTTTAAGCTACTTAGTAAGAATGTTTCTTTGTTTTCTAGAATATAGTATTTTTAACTTATTACGCAACTTACTAACCATTGTTACACTTGTACAAACTACCTACCCGTTTCATAAATATTAATTTAAAGTAAAGGTATTCATACATGCCAGGCCAGATGGGCTTAATGTGTAAAGTAAGAGTAACACATGTGCCAGAAGGGCATTTATTATTTTATTTAAAATATCTACCAGCGGTTCACTATAAGGCTTACTGAGGAGAAAGAACCGCCGAAAGAAAACTCCCAGATTGCCTTATTTATTACTATGGAATACTTTTAAATAAAAAAACTCTACATATACTACTTTTAAAAACTAATCTGTTTTACACCGTTGGGGGCCCCAGGTTTACAGTCTTGTGTCTCGCTTGATCCTTGATAAAATGTATTGAATGTCTTGAAGCATCTCTGCTTGGCCCTATGCAACCATAGGCCCTAAACTAGCTAGCAACTATGGAGACCTACGTAAGGTCAGTATTAAACGAGTTCGCCGATAAGTTTTTCCTGCGCCTTGACAGGCTCACAACAACAATGGAGTCCATTTCCTCACGACTTGTCACTTTCGACGATCGAATCTCGTCACTGGAAAGACGCCTCGATGATAATGCAGGTTATTCTGGTGTCCAAAACAACTTAGCCCAAGAGGTCGAAAGGCTTAAATGTGAAATTAATGAACGTGACCAAGAACTACTCGCTAATGACATAGAAATCTCGGGATTACCAGAGACAATTCAAGAAAACAAGCTACATCTTGTTACACTTTTAGCCAGGAAGATCGGTGTAACAGTGTCGGAGTGCGACGTCGTCAGCGTGATCCGAGTTGGAGCACGTCGTGCGGTCAAGGTCGAGTCTGGCAGCTCAACGCGTCAAACACCTCAGGTTGAGCCTCCAGCAACAGCGACGCAATCGGCCGACGGGGCGACAGGCGGCAGTGCTGACGAGATGCACACACCGCAGACTACTAGTCGCAGCGTTCCTGTAGAGGACATTACATCACCGAACGTAACATCGCGGCCTCTGGTGGTGCGGCTGGTGCGGCGCGCCCTAAGGGACGAGCTTCTTCGCGCGGCCCGCGTTCGGCGTGTCATTGACACTACAGGTTTTAATCTTCCCGGTGAACCGAGCCGGGTATATCTTAACGAGCGCCTGACTTCTTTAAACCGGCAACTATTTTACAAAACTCGTATGGAGGCCCGCCGTCTGCAATGGCGCGCCCCCTGGACTAGCCGCGGTAATATCTTCGTCCGACGTGATGCCAGTCAATCACCCCAGAAAATCCGTTGTGATGCCGACATCAGCAAGGTTTTTAGTACCGCATATGTTTGCACCTAGTAAAATTCAAAATATAATGTTTAAAATGTTTAAAGTTACTTGCAAATTGTATCGTGACTCTAATGACAGCTATTGTTTTAATTTAAATTACTTATTACTATGGTGCACGCTATTTGTTATATTTTTACAATATTTTGGTTATATAGTGTTTATTTTTATTTACATACTTTTACTTAAAAAAACTGTTTGCAATGTTAAAGTAACGGAGAAAAATATATTAGACATAAATTATAAGATGAAGTCTAGGTCTCATTGCGTTTATTCGAGAGTATACACTATACCGTACCTACACATATATACAAAGTATTTTATTACATTTGATACCTTTTACACAACTTTCAATGAAATACATATTTTTAAATGTATATTGCATGTTGTTTGTATCCACAATGCCCCCATAAAAAATATATATAAATCTTGTCACAGCATATGTAAGAGTATGCATATTATGCCGTCAGTTTTCCTATATTTATCGTTATTTTCAATCGAGTGGCGGCATATAACGATCATAAAAAAGCTTCTTGCATGTTGCATGTACTGTCAACTTGTTTTTTCCTATATAATTCAATTCATAAAAAAGATTAAAAAATATAAATTGGGACTATTAAACGCTGGGTCGCTCGGGACCCGCCACGATGAGTTTTTAGTAGCACTGGACCGTCATCGTGTGGAGATACTAGCGGTAAATGAAACTTGGCTCCGTGGAGGTGACGAGGCGCGCGCGCCGGCGCCGCCCGGCTTCCGTCTGCGCCATACGCCGCGTCCCGCCGGCTCGCGCACGCGTGGTGGCGGTGTTGGTTTTTATATACGGCAAGGTATTAACGCCCGCGTCTTGTCTACCCCTGTGGTGCCTTTAGTCGAACAAATGTGGCTAGGTCTCACTCTTAATTGCGAGAGGGTTGCTATAGGAACCGCGTACCGACCTCCTTGGCAGAGTGCAGACGTATTCTTTGAGGCACTTAGTGCATCTATATGCTCACTGTCGTCATATGACCACATTGTCTTATTAGGAGACTTCAACATAAATACCCTTGGAGGGCATGACTCCAACTATAAGTCGTTGTCAGATTTTTTGACGACTTTAAAATTAACCCAGTTTGTTGACCAACCTACGAATTTTACTGAACACTCTGACTCTGAAACACTAATTGATTTAATATGTTCAAATACAGATTTGAGTAACGTCTCTGTCTATCATATCCGAGATCTTAGTAGTCATGCATTTTTAACTTGCGAGCTATATATTAAAAATATTGAATCAATACCTATATGGACAGTCTATCGTCCAATTAAGGACATTGATACGGAAATGTTCAACAACGACCTCAACTCTGTGAACTGGGAGCGGTTACTCTGTGAGAACGTTGATGAAACACTTCATTATTTTAACTTCCACGTCTTGAACCTTTATGAACAACACGCACCTTTAAAAAAAGTTTTCATTAAGGAGAAAAGCTATCCTTGGATAACTACCACTATAAAGGAGATGATGAGACTTCGCGATGACGCACACGCTAGATCTCGTCGTACCGGCTTAGATTCTCACAAGCAATACTATAAAGACCTAAAAAGTGTTGTTAACACAGCCTTATTTTCGGAAAAGGCAGCCTATTATCAGGTGCATATCAACGACAATTCAAAAAATCCCCGTGCTCTTTGGAAAAATATTAAACGCAACGTGGTTGATTTCAAAAAACAGAATGATTTACCTTTATGTTTTAATAATCCTGACCTGATCAACAGACATTTTCTGAACCTCCCCCCCAGACGTGACGTTACCCTATCTGATATCACATATTTTGAGTTTCACAGGTTCGGTTCTTCAACATTCGAATTAAAACCCGTTGATGAAATCACAATATTAAAAATTATTAAGTCTTTTTCAAGTAATGCTGTTGGTACTGACAGCATTTCTTTGGATATGATTGAGCTGACCTTACCTAGAACTCTATCCATAATTACTGCTATAATTAATCAATCGATTCATACCAGTTGCTTTCCAGACACTTGGAAATCTGCTATCGTTAAACCGATACCAAAAAAATCTGACCCATCCGATGTACGGGATCTCAGACCGATAAGCATTCTTTGTTTTATGTCCAAAATCTTGGAGAAAGTGGTGTGCCTGCAATTGACTGAGTATTTAGAAAAAAATGACATACTGCCAAGTAAACAGTCTGGATTTCGCAGACGACGCAGCACAGCGACTGCTCTACTTGACGTTGTTGACGATATCCTGTCCGCTCAAGATAGGGGAGAAGCATCATTACTGGTTTTGTTAGATTTTTCCCGTGCGTTTGACACAATCAATGTTTCATTGCTTCTCTCAAAGCTAGCGTATTATGGTTTTGACAATAAAACTATTCATTGGTTCTCAACTTATTTGTGTGGCCGATCTCAATGTGTTGGATTACGTAATCAATCTGGGTTAACCGACTATTCTCAAAACATTTCTGTGAACTGCGGTGTTCCGCAAGGATCTATACTTGGTCCGGTATTGTTCATTTTGTATATATCGGACATTATTAACAAAATTAAAAACTGCAATTTCCATTTATACGCAGATGACCTACAAATTTACACATCTTTTCATCCTCGTGAAACATTAACTGCTGTAAAATTGATGAATGAAGATTTGGATCGAATTGCCGATTGGTCTGTGCGTAATGGTTTAGTCCTTAACCCTACTAAGTCTAAGCTTCTAATTCTTGGCACCAAAGGTCAGATTGACAAAACTATGAATTGGGGTCCACAGGTGAAGCTGGGAGAGGAACGACTTGAGCGTGTTAACGTGGCCCGTAATCTTGGTCTTCTTATGGACGACACGTTGCATTTCGAGCAGCATGTGCTTGACTCCGTTAAGAACTGCTTTTACCGGTTAAGAGTGCTGTATCAGATTCGAAGGTATCTTAGCGTTGATATTAGGATAAAGCTTTGTGATACCTTGATCTTGTCTAAGCTGAACTATGTTGACACTGTGATTAACGGTTGTTTGTTGGCTCGCTCAAGGGCTCTTATTCAACGTGTCCAAAACGCATGTGCTCGTTTTTGCTTCCCGATCCCACCTAGAAATCATGTCACCCCCTTTCTAAATGATAATAGATTGCTGAAGATGGAGGCGCGACGGTCGTTACATTTCGCTTCTTTGCTCTTTGGTGTGCTCCATACTCAGCAACCTAAATACCTATTTGAGAAGTTGAGATTCTCGATGCGCCCCACGAGAGAAGCTGTCCGCCTCATCTGCTCGCGTCCCGGAAAAACAGCGGCATTTCGTGGTAGCTTTCGCTACTCTGCCACGAAATGTTGGAACAATATTCCACCTCCTATTAGAAATTCTAAAACTTTAAACACATTTAAAATAAAACTTCGGAAATATCTTTTAAATATCCAACTCTCATAAGTTCTGAGCCTAATTTAAGTATTATATAAACTGTTTATTTAAGACCCTACTTATACTTATCGTATTGTTTTTTATCCGCTATATTTTTATGCATACCTCCGTCTTTTCCGTGTCCCGCTATGTTAAGGCAGACATACACACACAACACATACACACACAACAGACATTACACACTAGGTACCTATAGGATTAAATCGTAGAATGGCTATCTCATTTCATGGTATTATACACCCGTAATTTATCAGTTTTTTTACTCTTTTTTGCTACAAACATTCATAAGATGCGTGTAGACATTACTGTTCCGACTCGTTGTCGCTGTTCTCGCCTACCTACCTCAGGCCCCACGGAAGACCAGCGCTGCGACATCCCCACGATGCCGCAGCATTATGCTGAGTGGTGTCCTTTTGCGGTGGACATGGCAGCACCATTAACCTCTACCTATATATAATTTTCTGTTTAAATTAAGTTTATATTGTATGTTAAGTGATTTAGTTTTTAAGTTCTTTGTAATGGTGGTGCGTCTTTTTCGCTGCAATAAATGTGTTTTCTTTCTTTCTTTCTTTCTTTCTAAACTTTTGTTTTGTGCAATAAATTTTAAATAAATAAATAAATTACAGGAAACTTACTAAATCGTTTTTTTTTTAAAGAAAATATCAGTTTCGGCAAAATCGATACCTCCAGGATCCAGGAGGTTATGTAACCAATATCATATTCCCCATCAATCCATTATATATAAATATACACACATTTAAATTATCCGATATTTCAGATTCCATATATGTACCCATACATACATTTTCACATACCAATCCATCTTGTAAATTTTCATTCCATCCGTATTATGTAAACATCCATATATACACATCAATCCATCCATTGCTTTTTTTGATTCTATTTATGTGCACATATACACATTTACACACATCGATCCATCGGTCGTTTATTTTTTCTCTCTTATATATAATTATTGTGTATACACATTAGTCTATCCATTGTATAGTCTGACTTATGAAATATTACTCAAAGCTATGGCGGGAAATTATAAAAAATCTGCGGCTGGTCACACACTGCGTAGTAGGGATTATAGCTTTGATACTGGAAAATAATAATAATAAGGGTGGGCAACCCAACACGCTGAACACGTTCTGGATGCAGAGCGACGTGGACCTGTCCCGCGGTCTCGATTTCTCCAACCGCGGGCCCTTATAATAATAATAATATAATAAATATATATGCTGACGTGTACTCATCATATGTTTGCACTTTCCAACCACATACAAGGCCCAAAATTAAATGATGTGTAAATAAGACCCAGGTCGATAATACCATATTACTTCATTACCCCAAAAAAAAATACATAAGTCCAAATTTCAACACGATCGGAATGCCAGAACTAGAAGAAAAAGCCTCAATATCATTTATCTAGAGGACCCACCCAAGACATTGATTTAATCATAGACAATTGGTGATACCACAAGGAAATATCTGTCAACATTATTTAGTTCGCCAGACTTTAGTAATTATTATTATATACTTTTTTTTTGGTTCCATTTCCGTATACAGATATACACACTCACACGAGTCTATCAATTGTAGTTCTTTTTTTTTCATTTCTGTATGCAAATATACATGTAGGTACATATTAATCCACCTATTGTTATTTTTTTGATTCCGGCTATGTACATATATATTTGCATACGGAAATGAAACAAAAAAAAAGAGAGAAGTATGATGGATATACTAATGCGTATATATATGTACATAGCCGGAATCAAAAAATAACAATGGGTGGATTAATATGTACATATATATTTGCATACAGAAATGGAAGAAAAAAAAAGAGAACTATGATGGATATACTAATACGTATATATATATATATGTACATATGTACATATATATTTGCATACAGAAATGGAAGAAAAAAAAAAGAGAGAACTATGATGGATATACCAATGCGTTTATATATGTACATAGCCGGAATCAAAAAAACAACAATGGGTGGATTAATATGTACATATATATTTGCATACAGAAATGAAACAAAAAAAAAGAGAGAAGTATGATGGATATACTAATGCGTATATATATATGTACATAGCCGGAATCAAAAAAAATAACAATGGGCGGATTAATATGTACATATATATTTGCATACAGAAATGGAAGAAAAAAAAAGGAAAGAACTATGATGGATATACCAATGCGTTTATATATGTACATAGCCGGAATCAAAAAATAACAATGGGTGGATTAATATGTACATGACGGCGCGCAGGCAAATATGATGCCGGTTATTAATAGTTTGATTTGATTATCCGATTTTCTGTGTAATTTAAACGGTTAATTTGATTTTAAGATTGTAAATCGTAATAGTAACTAGTGTTGTTTACATCAATGAAATAGTTGAGGGTAACTTTAGATAATGCTTGACATTAATAAAAATGTTGAAGCTATATTGAAATAAGAGCGGGGCACCCCGAATAGGGTAGTAGGCAGGCGCCAATCGGTGACAGCTGGTGACTTGACGGACAGCTGGGCACGAGTGTGCATGCATACCTACTAACCTATTGGCTCTCAATCAGTGTTTACCTTGTTAATCTTTCTTTATTTTGATTCCGAGTGTGTTTAAATAAAACCAGTGATTGTTATTTGTGATTAAAGTGATTTTATTTCAGTGTTTCTGGCATCTTGACTCCATAATGAGTGATACTGATGACGGACGTTCTGTCGATCGTTCTGCTGCCTTTCCCGGTGCTTCTATATACATATATATTTGCATACAGAAATGAAACAAAAAAAAAAGAGAAGTATGATGGATATACTAATGCGTATATATATGTACATAGCCGGAATCAAAAAAATAACAATGGGTGGATTAATATGTACATATATATTTGCATACAGAAATGGAACAAAAAAAAAAGGGAGGAACTACGATGGATATACTAATGCGCATATATATGTACATAGCCGGAATCAAAAAATAACATTGGGTGAACTAATATGTACATATATATTTGCATATAGAAAGGGAAAAAAAAGAGAACTACAATGGATATACTAATGCGTACAGATGTACGTCGCCATCAGATATATGGTAGCGGTGGAGGTCCTCAAATATTTCGGAGCAGCATTAAATTTCAAAATATTCGTTACGCTAGATAGGGGCTATAATATCGGACCATATAGTTTGTCTTAAATTTAAGAGCAGCGACTTTTCAATAAATTCGTAACATACAATCAGGCAAAGATATCGGAACGGACAGATCAACAAAGGTATCGAAGCAGGCAGGCTGATCATAAAGATCGGAACATCTAAGAAAAATATACCTTAAGTCTGTGTCACATAGTTTAAATTTAAAGTCACTTTATTAACTTCAAGCTGTCAAACACACATGATTATAATTTGAATTTATAGCAGAAGGGTTTGTTGTGATATTATTTGAAAAGAGTACAAATATATTTCTGTCTCTTTCGCAAATTGGACAGATATTCTTAACTAAACTATAAAAACGTTGTTTCCACTCAATGTCAAAATTGGCGAACTTAGAATAAGTAGCTTAATTTCTTGTGATGACGTCGGATACTCAGCAGCGTCATTGACAGTTGCTTCACTATTGAAGTGCAAGGTTTAAACTTCAAACCTGATGCATTTACACAAGATGTTTTTTTAACCGACTCATCATCATTTCAGCCACAGGATGTCCACTGCTGGACATAGTCCTCGCTCATAGATTTCCAATCAGTCCAGTTGGAAGCCACCTGCATCCACCACCAACCAGCAGCCTTAATAAAATCGTCCGTTCATCTATTTGGTGGCTGGAGTCCCTTTCCGCCTCAACGGCCATCTGTTCTACGTGCTATATGGCCTGCACATTGCCATTGCCACTTCAAGAAGCTTATCCACACCACCATATTTCTTCTACGTATCTCCCATTATCATAGTTCTTCTACGTATCACCTCATTTGTGATGCGGTCCCGTGGAGAAATCACGAGCATAGCCCTCTCCAAGCCCGTTGAACGACTCTGAGCTTATTCATAAGGCCTAAAGTGGAGCACCACGTCTCGGATCCATATGCCATCAGTCATCACTGGCAACACACACTGGCTATTTTGGACGAAAAGACGTTGCGGAGTTGGATCCGACGATTGACCTCCGTCACAGATTAATATAATAGTTCTTCCTCCGTCTCGAAATTGGACCTACCTAGTTGGACTGCCTGTCCTAGGTATACATATGCGTCAACAACTTCAAGCCCTTATAACCCAGAAACTACTTAAGTTATTCGAAGATGTGGAATACCTATCGTTAGTTTCGTCTCGGTTTTCCGCGGATTATAGGCAAGTTAATAGAAATCAAAATCCAACCCAGGTTCCGTGATCCTGGAATAAGTCAAGGATCAAAAAATTAATTGCATCGAATTGCATTTAGTTATATACTAAATTTAAGAGCTTTAAACGGAAATTTCTATAATATATCACAAATATAGTCGAAAACTATTCTATGAAACAATATTTTCATTTGAATATCAACAAAAACGCGTTCACAGGATCGCTTTTCGCCCGATCTGTTTACAGAATGGCTAGCATGCTGTCGACGAAAATGTAGGTTGCATAAAGAAATGATCGCTCGTCACTTTCATAATTCACTTCATAGAAAAAGAAAAAAAATATGTTTGACATGTTGACGCGTCCTGATTACCTTAGTAGGCAGTCATGCTCGTAGTACTTCAGAAATGTGTCACTATTGAGTAATTTCGGGAGCATTCGTATTTCCGATTGTTGCCGAATAAATGTCATCTATACATAATATAAACGGACAAGTCCTGACTGACTGACTGACTCACTCATCAACGCGTTGCAACGTAGAGCCGAAACTACTGAATCTAGGAACTTCAAATTTCTAGAATAAATCAAGTATACGAGGAAAGCAAGCACTAAGGGATTTTTCAAAACTCATCCTTTAAAGGTGTCAAATCGGGTTTGAAAGTTTGTATGGAACTTACGTAATTTTTGGGTTAGAGTAATAAAATTTTGTGTATAGATTCTCGATCTAAAAACAAGAAAACTAATTTCAGGATTTTTGAAAACTCATTATTTAAAGGGGTTAAATAGGGGGTGAAAGTTTTTATGAGGAACTTGGAATTCATTGAGTAAGAGTAGTAATATTTCGTGTACAGCTCTTTCTATACAAAGTAGGAAAACAAGTTTCAGCATTTTTGGAAATTCATCCCCGAAAGGGGTTAAATGCACAGTGAAACTTTGTAAGAAAAACGTGGTCTGTTTGAGTAAGGGGTGCATTCTTTTGCGTGTAGACTGATCATCAAAAACTGAAAACATGTATTTCAGCGTTTTTGAAAGTTCAACCCCTAATGGGGTAAAGTGGGAGGTGAGGTGAAAATTTGTATGAAGAGCTTGGGATTCTTTGAGTAGGAGTGGTAATATTTCGTGTATAGGTTCTTCTATTCAGCATTTTTGGAAATTCATCCCCGAAAGGGGTTAAGTGGACAGTGAAACTTTATTTGAAAATCGAGCCTTTTTGACGAAGAGGTGCAACATCTTGTGTGTACACTGATCATCAAAAACTAAGAACATGTATTTCAGCGTTTTTGAAAATTCAACCCCTCATGGGGTAAAGAGGGAGGTTAGTTTCAATGAAGACCTTGAGGTTCTTTGAGTTACATTTCGTGGTTAGATTATTCTATACAAAGTAAGAAAACAAGTTTCATCATTTTTGGAAGGGGTTAAATGGAAATGGAACTTTGTATGAGAATCGGGCCTTTTTTGAGTAAGGTATTTTTCGGGTAGACTTTTCTTCAAAAAAAGAGAATATTGATTTCAGCGTTTTTGAAAATTCAACCCCTAATGGAGGTGACAGTTTGTATAAAGAGCTTGGAATGTTTTGAGTAAGAGTGATAATATTTAGGGCATTACAAACAACTTTTCACCATAAATGAAGTTAAAAAGCAAGATTCATTTTTTTAATATTCATCCCCTAAGCATGTGAAATTTAAGGTGACAACATTTTAATGTTATGAATAAGAGGGGTTGCGTATACGGGTACGCGTATAGTATGCGGGTTTTTTTGTAGAATATTCACTAAAAATTGAGTAAATAACCTTAAGTTTTTTTGGAAATTCATCTCCAAAATGGGAGGCGAAAGTTTGGATGAGAAAAGATGAGATTGTTTTCGTAAGTCTGGTCATATTCCGTGTGTCAAAATACTATTTTCAGATTTTTTTTAAATGTACGAGTATTGTCTGAGTATAGGGGGAAGAAGAAAATTCATGTGAGGAATACATTCGTGTATAAACTGCATTCATTTTTGGAAAGTTATCTCCTGAAGAGGTTTAAAACTTTATGCAAAACATAGGATTTAGTCACAAAACTTCGTATAAAAAAATTGTTAGGGTTCCGTACCTCAACCCTCAAAGGATCACTTAGTTGTCTGTCCGTCTATTGAATAAAATGGAAATTAAAACCATGTAAATACTCAGGACTATAATCCTTTGAAGTTGTTAAAAAACCAAACTTCTAAGTTATACGTAAAAAAGATCCGGCTGTTTACCTATGCCACTACAAACGTCGATACTCTCAAGGGAATCAAATTGTATAAGGTACTTAGGTATTTTCAGTTGGCATGTATTTAAATTGATATCTGTATATTCCCCTTTTTCGATCAAAATATTTAAAAGTTTCACCAAAAATACTGACTTGCACACTAATTATGCACCCTAAATAATGCGAATTCAATATACTATTTAAAGGTATTTGCAAAACTGTTTTACTGGATATAAAAAAAAAACTAACCTAACCTAACCCGGCCGAGTCGGATCTTAGTGTGCAGTGCGGGGATAATTAGTGTGCAAGTCAGTATTTTTGGTGAAACTTTCAAATATATCCGATTTACGAACCATATTTTTGGTGTGAATTCGGTTAAAAAGGTCATCTCGTTTTGTATGTTGTTTAAGTTTTTTTTGTAGGATATGTTCAGTTAATCAATTGTTTTTTTTACACAGCATTAGTTTTTCTGGTATGCATTCAGTTAATTAGTGGAGTTACCCAGTGTACTGAAAAATTATACAGATGTGCATTTAAATATATCCCTTTTCAGTTGAACTAAAACTATGAATGTAATATATACTATTAATATAATTCTATACTTATATATATTCTATATATACGAGGGGCGTCTGAAAAGTTCTAAGCCTAAGATAGAAAAAAACAATTTACACAAATGAACTCGTGTTTATTTTTCAATATAGTCTCCTCCTAAATCAATGCATTTTTTTACATTTTTTATACAGTGCTTTTAGGCCATTAAAAAAATAATCTTCATTTTGCCCTTCAAAATGCTCCTGTACAGCCGCCTTCATCTCTTCGTCACTTCTAAATCGCTTTCCCCTCAACTCTTTCTTCAAATTATTGAATAGAAAATAATCGCTTGGGGCTAGATCTGGGCTGTAGGGTGGGTGGTCAATTTCGTCAAAACCAACTTCCTTCAGAGCACGCCTCGCAACATTAGCGGTGTGAACGGGTGCGTTGTCTTGCAAAAACAAAATGCCTTTCCTTAGTTTACCCCGCCTTTTCTCAACTATGGCTTGTCGCACCTGTCTTATTAGATTTGCATAATAAGTTCCGTTTATCGTAGAGCCTTTTTCTAAATAATCGATTAAAAGAATGCCATCACAATCCCAAAATACCGTAGCCATTAACTTAGAGGCCGACTTTTGCACTTTAAATTTCTTCGGCGGCCTTTCACCCTTTTCAATCCACTGCATCGACTCAGACTTACACTCCGGATCATACTGTCTGATCCATGTTTCATCAACAGTTACTATTCGGGAACAAACTTCATCTAAATCATCTTCGCACAATTCTAAAAACGCCCGAGAAGTTTCCACACGACGTACTTTATCGAAGGCCGTTAGCATTTTCGGTACCCAACGAGCACTGACTTTACTCATGTACAAATGTTCATGTAAAATTTCTCCGACTCTTTCTTTACTAATACCTAAGACCTCAGCTATTTGCCAAACCTTAATTCTTCTATCTTCTGATACCAGCTTTTTGACTTTTGCTACGTTTTCTTCGGTCACTACCGATATTGGCCGCCCTGAGCGGGGGTCGTCTTCGATCGATTCCCGTCCGAGTTTAAATAAGCGACTCCACTTTTTGACTGTGGCATAAGAAGGCCCAGAATCACCGTAAATAATAGCCATTTCCTCAAAAATACACTGCGGTGATTTGTCACTTTTTGTAAGGAATTTAATTACAGCATGGTGCTCAATTTTCGTAATATTCGTTGGTAATTCACACATGATGTACTTTTCCGTTGAATATCTCGAAACAGAATAATAAAATGGTGACATGTTATTTTTTAATAATTTGTTTTTAAATGGCCTTTCTAGTGGCCAGTATCATAAACGCATATATAACCTCGAAATACCTTAGGCTTAGAACTTTTCAGACGCCCCTCGTATATAGTATAATTCTATACTTTGTATAGAAGAATCTATACACGTAATGTAACTCAAAGAACCTCAAGGTCTTCATTGAAACTAACCTCCCTCTTTACCCCTTTCGGGGATGAATTTCCAAAAATGCTGAATAGAAGAACCTATACACGAAATATTACCACTCCTACTCAAAGAATCCCAAGCTCTTCATACAAATTTTCACCTCACCTCCCACTTTACCCCATTAGGGGTTGAACTTTCAAAAACGCTGAAATACATGTTTTCAGTTTTTGATGATCAGTCTACACGCAAAAGAATGCACCCCTTACTCAAACAGACCACGTTTTTCTTACAAAGTTTCACTGTGCATTTAACCCCTTTCGGGGATGAATTTCCAAAAATGCTGAAACTTGTTTTCCTACTTTGTATAGAAAGAGCTGTACACGAAATATTACTACTCTTACTCAATGAATTCCAAGTTCCTCATAAAAACTTTCACCCCCTATTTAACCCCTTTAAATAATGAGTTTTCAAAAATCCTGAAATTAGTTTTCTTGTTTTTAGATCGAGAATCTATACACAAAATTTTATTACTCTAACCCAAAAATTACGTAAGTTCCATACAAACTTTCAACCCCGATTTGACACCCTTAAAGGATGAGTTTTGAAAAATCCCTTCTTAGTGCTTGCTTTCCTCGTATACTTGATCTATTCTAGAAATTTGAAGTTCCTAGGTTCAGTAGTTTCGGCTCTACGTTGATGAGTGAGTTAGTCAGTCAGTCAGGACTTGTCCGTTTATATGTATAGAAGATAGATAAAGTTGAAGAGGGTCGAAAGTCTGTACATGGAAGATATTCGAAAAAAGTTGGTGGGGGATACCTACTTAGAATAGATAACAGAGCACGTTCCAACTGTTTTTATGATTTTTGTACGTCAGACAGATAAACAGACAAACATAACTAATTTATAAAATCATTTTTATAGTTTCATTATTCCAATAAATAATCATATATACTATAGTAACACTTGTCCACACAAAATTTGTGTAATTTGTATCTAAATTGAGGCATGTCAGAGTTTTTTACTTCTACGGGTAAATTATTAAATATTTTTATCGTCATACATAAAATATTTCTTGCAAAGAAAGGTATCCTTGATTGCGAGATTCTGATGAAAACTTCATTAATCTGTCGTAAAAATCCATATTATCCATAGGCTATAAACAATTTACCAATAAAAGGGGGTTCGCCAGCCACTACACTCGAGTCAGTTAAGTTTGCACCTGAATCTTATGGCGCTACTTAGGAATGAGGTGCAAACTTTTTTTAAACATGTGCTACACGGAAAGTCCTGTCTCCAGGGTATCAAGAAACTGTGATAAAGCAAAACTGACAGACCGATTACACACGTGCGGAGCCGCGGGAACAGCTAGTTTATAAAATGTGACAATCTGGGGGCACGGTAGTGCCCCCGCCAAGACGAACAAAAAAGAAGGGGGCACTACCTACCTTTTCTCGAACCGTTTCGTCTCATATTCAAACCCTCATAGTTTCGTCCCAGTTAACACTAGAGCGCCCAAATTCTCAGGTTAAGATACAGTTAGCAAACATATAAAATGTACAAAATTTAATTGATCTAGCTTTTACACTTTAGGTTTTATAGGTACCTAAAATACGCCGATTTTGCCACTCACTCACTGACGTATCAAAACCTCTGGGGTACTTCCCGATGACCTAGAAAGCTGAAATTTGGTATGTAAGCTAGTATTAGTACACAAACAACAAAATAATTCTAAAACTTGGAACTTTTACCCCCCAACCCCTTAAACTAGGGGATGGAAGTTTGTATGAAACTTCCGCAAATTTTGATACTAGAGGTCTGAAAATTTAAACCTATAGGGACTCATTGTTATAAATCAAATACATATTGTAGGACTTTTAAAAAATCACCCCCCACCCTTTAAATAAGGGGAAGGAAGTTTGTATGGGTTTCCCATAATAGGGGATAAAAGTGTATATATTATATGGGGCTAGAATTAAGTATTTCTTAAATTGTCTACTTCAGTTGTCGCTCAAGAAACCCTAAAGCCCAAAAAAAAAAACTAAAGCACCTTACAAAAAGAAATGAGATCCCACCAAAAACATTTCATGTAAAATTGACGGCCAAGACTCACATTCTCATAACGCTTTCGCTGTAAAAAAGTTATCAGATCCCAGGAAAAGCCAAGCCCCTAAGCCCCGACTTTACTAACCCCACCACCTTGGTTTAAAAAGTATGGCATCAACTGGCTTCAAGCCCCTAAACCCGGAGTTTACTAACCCTACACCTTTGTTTCAAAAGTATGGCTTGGCCGTTTCATAGACTACCGTAAATAAGTCTAGCGGACTGTCCGGCCCATATCGTAAGGAATTAAGTTTATAAGTATATATTATCAAAGACATAAACTTAGTTTCTTGATACCATATGGGCCAGACGGTCCGTTGGACTTATTTACGGTAGTCTATGAAACGGCCAAGCCATACTTTTGAAACAAAGGTGTAGGGTTAGTAAACTCCGGGTTTAGGGGCTTGAAGCCAGTTGATGCCATACTTTTTAAACCAAGGTGGTGGGGTTAGTAAAGTCGGGGCTTAGGGGCTTGGCTTTTCCTGGGATCTGATAACTTTTTTACAGCGAAAGCGTTATGAGAATGTGAGTCTTGGCCGTCAATTTTACATGAAATGTTTTTGGTGGGATAGTTTATTTTGAAATGAACACATAAAATATATATTACAATAGGAAAAACAATAGATGAATTTAAAAAAGAAAAGACAATTATATGTATATGTACAATGGCTTAAAGCTAATTTTAAAAAATATAAAAATTGTATCAAAAAAAGAACCGACTTCATTAAAACTAAAAATCCAAAAATAACCCGTTCAAGTAGGTACAGATTACATTTGACTCACCCTTTGACGTCGGTCCCAAACCACTCAATTATTATATTTATGTATTAGTTAACGTGAGGTTTGACACCGACTTCAAAGGATGAGTCAAATGTAATCTGTACCTACTTGAACGGGTTATTTTTGGCTTTTTAGTTTTAATGAAGTCGGTTATTTTTTTTTTCTTTTTAGTGAGTCATATAAAATAAGTAGGTAGGTACTTATGGCGTCTTGAAGGCATGCATCTCGTTTGAATTATCTCCTAACTCCTCACCGTTAAGGAGTTGTACCTTCCATCATCAGCTCAGCATTGGAAGATGATGACTACTATATGCAAATACTTAAATAGTTTTAGAAAATATATGAAAAACGTTATGAGTGCCAATAACATTTTAGGAATTCCTTCGATTCCTCATGGATCTCTTATTCAGATCTTCACCAAAATTTTATGGGACCAACCTTGAGATGTCTATTCATGAACCTAAAAATAATTTTCCAAATCGACTCATAAATTACGGAGTTCTGAGGTAACAAACATTAATAAAAAATATATGTAACCGAATTGAAACCCCCCTCCTTTTTTTGAAGTCGGTTAAAAATAAAATATTTACTATAAAAAGAATACCCAGTCCAGAAGGTCTGCCTGTTCATAAAATTAGTCGTATGAATACCTATCAAAGTCTGGCAGGTTGAATTTATGCAGTTTTCGAGTATTATGCTGCTTGAAAACTTCTCGTGTAGGTATCTAAAAACTCACTTTATTACTTACTATATCATCCACAATAAAGTTGTCAAAATATTTTTTGACAACTTAAATTTGAACCTGAAATTTAAACTATATGTCACAGACTTAAGGTATATTTTCCATATATGTTCCGATATTTATGATCATCCTGTCTGCTTCGATACCTTTGTCGATCTGTCCGTTCCGATATCTTTGCCTGATTGCATGTTACGAATTTATTGAAAAGTCGCTGCTCTTAAATTTAAGACAAACTATATGGTCCGATATTATAGCCCCCATCTAGCGTAACGAATATTTTGAAATTTAATGCTGCTCCGAAATATTTGAGGACCTCCACCGCTACCATATATCTGATGGCGACTGTACGGCTTACTACACCATCGCATCCGCGAGCGCCTTCGTCGTGAGGAGTTCCAGTCCTTCGACGAGCTTCTAAGTAAGGCGCATTCGATAGAGGACGCCCTCGAAGTTGATGTAACTCGCGCGAGCGCGGGGAAGCCGCCGCCGCCGCCGGCCGCGGGGAAGCCGCCGCCGCCGCCGGCCGCGGGGAAGCCGCCGCCGCCGCCGGCCGCGGGCCCCGCGCGCCGCTCGACATCAAACACGCCGCCGGCCGCGCGCGCGCCGCGCGCTCCGTCTCCGTGTTCAATCTCGCCGCCGCCGCAGCCGCTTACCTCGGTTGGCGCGAAAGAAAACGTCGATTCCAACAATAAACGTCTGTTCTGTGTTTACTGTAGAAAACCTAATCACGATAAAGACAATTGTGCTAAACTTAAAAACCTAACTGATAATAGTAACAGTAGTTCTATTGACAATAACTATAGTAGTAGTAATAGTTTTATTCACTGTTACGGATGTGGAGAACAAGGCGTGATAAGGTCAAACTGTTCGAAGTGTAATTCTCAGTTTTCGGCAATACTGATCGAACCAATTTGTACGTTGGGTTCAATGACCTTGACCTCCGCACTCGAGTCAGATGTTTTTGAATGCACCGATTTGTATAATCGTCACTTAGATTGTTATGAGCATGAGGCTAAGGCTAATAATAGGCGTAATCAGATTTCGTCTAACTCGAATTCAGTCGAATTGTTAAATAATGAACGTCATTTGAAAAACAATCGTAAATCTGATTATGACCTATCGATGTTTAAATCTGTGATTCCCGAATTTTTCGACACTTACGAATGTCGTAATACAAAACGTAATAACGTGTTTTTACCTAGCCAGTTTACGAATGTTTTACCTACAGATTTCTTTGTAAAATGCGCGACGCTGGTAGTGTCGATGTCGATGTCGCTACCTAACCATGATGGTTGCGTCAAGCAGGCAGGTCCACGATGTAATGATATGTGCGTTAACCCGGTAGATCCACAATGCATTGATGTGTGTGTTAAGTCGGTAGGTCCACAATGTAATGATATGTGCGTTAACCCGGTAGATCCACAATGTATTGATGTGTGCGTGGCCGCGGCAGTACCACCAAATGAAGGTAATAATTTAGCTTTGAAAGAGAGTACATTGTCTACGTGTGACACTTTAGCAAACATTTCGGTTGCCGACGCTGAATTAAGGGGGAGTGAATTAAACAGTAGCGTGTTTATGTCGACTTCTAGTTCGGATACAGTCTTGCCTCCTTATGATTGCGCGTCCGCAGACTTGGACTCATCCTCTAGATCCATTGTACAACAACAGCGACCTATATTAGGTATATCCGTTTTAGGTATAAAAGGTATGGCTTTAATAGAAACTGCTGCAAAACGTTCCGTAGTAGGTTGCACGTTGTACGAAGTATTAAAACAACAAAATCAAATATTTTTAGAATCCTTTATGTCAATTAGGCTCGCAGATGGATCTGTACAGAACAAGGTAGTGCTCACAACAACGTTGGATGTCGTTGTTAAGCATAAGACCGTGTCACTGGAATTTGTAGTGTTGCCTGACGCGTCCGGCAATGACACTTTACTAGGCATTGATTTTCTAGTGAAAGCTGCCATTTCCATGGACTTCGCAACTTCTTTGTGGCATTTCTCCGAGGAAAACAAACTGTTTCCTATTGAGTTCGAGTCGCCGAGCAGACACGTAACGTGTTCGTCTGCCGACATGCTCCGCGACGGTGAAGGTATCATGCTGCATTCTTCTGTACGTATTAAACAATCAGGTCTTCTCCTTTCTAACGGGGATATTTTCGAGATAGGGGGAGCTCCGACCACATTTGAGGTGTCACACTTAGATAATGCTGTCATTGTAGGTAAATTTAACGCGGCATTTCTTACCCCTTTTGTTACTAGACAGGGAGAAGATGCTGTACCTATTCAGCCTCGTCGTCCCCGTGGACGTCCACCTGATCTGAGTACTGCCAAAGCCAAGCCACATACGGGACGTTCATGTAGCTTGGAGGGGGAGGATGATACGCGCGACCCTACTAGTGCCCGCACCCCACTTGTGGCGCCATCTGTGTCCAATGAAGGGAGTTATCCTCCCAGCCGCCCGCGCCGATTGGCGCGCCGGCCAGTGTGCGAATTCGTGATGGCGG
Organism: Apotomis turbidana; assembly: GCA_905147355.2. Lineage (NCBI taxonomy): Eukaryota > Metazoa > Arthropoda > Insecta > Lepidoptera > Tortricidae > Apotomis > Apotomis turbidana. The sequence goes on along the minus strand of LR990292.1, from coordinate 20,353,974 downwards.
AGAATGATTGTGATTGTTAAGTTTAGTCTTTTTCCTGTCTGTAGTTGAGTTTAAGAGTAAACTACTGTGTAAGCTACTAAGACAGTTTTATCCATTGTTTGTTATAAAGTGCTCTGTGTGGTGTTTCAATAAAACTAGAAAGCACAGCAATGCGTGATCATTTTGCACAACTAGACTCACACCCGTTTCAAAGTCTAAAAATTAAATATGTTTTATTAAATGCCATAATTTATGTTGTTACATTTTTAATGGGCACGTTATAATAGTTTGCAATTAATTATATCATAAATCTATCGGTAATTTCATAACCTAGTGGTTTCCAAAGTAGAACCCCTTATATCTAAAAAAGATACTCATTTAAGAGAAGCTATACCTGCCAAGATCCGATTATCAATCACATTGAGGTTTTTAGCAAGTGGTGACAGCTATAGATCATTGCATTATTTGCTTAAAATTTCAAGTCCATTGATTTCAAGAATTGTAGTTGATGTCTGTAAAGCACTTAATAAGGTTCTCAAGGATGAAATAAAGGTAAGAATCCCCGCCCCCGTCATTACCATCCATTTTTGAAAGTTTTCTTTCACTAAAATGGGTTTTATAGCACTTTTATAAAAGTTATAATATAAATTAAATTTTTTAAAGAAAAAACACTCCCGCTTCTTTCAAATTCCCGCCAAAGAATCCCTGTTTTGTCTCGTCTAACCGAGGGTGTTGCTAGTGTACTTATTATTTAACCCTTAATTTCGGAAAAAATAAATAAAATAAAAATCCTATAAAACTAGTCATTAAATAAACTAGGTCGATGCAGAGTCAGCCACCGGCTAAGCTTGCACCATAGATTGGAGCGGAGTTTTTTTTTTTCGAAATTTTCTCTTCGTCACGACCTAGCGAAATTTAATTTGTGCATTTTAAAACAAAAATAAAGACAGTGTTTACAGTGACAGTACTCGCTGCGACTTCGTAAACGATTTGTATTGGGTATTGTAGTTCTACATAGCAACCTTTAGGGGCGCTGTCTTACTATTCTCCATACAAATCGTTAACGCTGTGGCTAGCGAGTGCGGTCACATTAACTCATAGAAATGTACTGTTCAGCATGCCTGTCTTTAGCTTATTCGTAAGGATTGTGTTTATCAGGACTTCATGAATAAAATAAATGAGGAAGCATTCGTCACTCTCAAACTCATATACACAGTGACGTGTGAAAAAGTGAAGGAACCTTTGTCACTTATTTTATCGCCGGATAAACGCAACCATCATGCTGGAATCTGCAAAGGCGACTGAGATTGGATCCAACCATAGCAATAAAGGTTTCTTGGCATGGGATTAGTCATGAAATTTCTCCCTATACCATTGGATTTCGAGAGATAAAGTCGATTTAATCTACAATTATGTTATCTCATGTGTTTAGCTAGCTGGCAAAGCCATTTTTCCATTCAGTGTATTAGACGCAACTAAAATTCTAAATTGTTTCGACGACGCGGTTGGCGCAGTTTTGTAGTGCGCCTGCCTACTGAGCCGGCGGGCCTGGGTTCGAATCCCGGCCAGGACAAATATTTGTGAGAACACTCATTTGTTCCTGGGTCGTGGATGTTATCTTTATATGTATTTATTTATATATTAAGGATATCGTACATAGTACAAGCGTAGCTTAGTTTGGTACTAGGTCGATCTGTGTAAGAATGTCCCTATTTATTTGTTTATACATACTAAAGGAGTGGCCACGATATTACGCGGCCAGCGGAACTGCGAGCGGCGGTCACAGGAGTGAGCGAGACAACGCACTCGAACCTTCTGCTCACACCTATAAGTCGCGTGAAGTCGTAAGGAAGTATTTGATGTAGGTAAACACTAAAACAAGAATTTCAGTAATTATCATTAAGTTTATTATTTACACTTATTTAATTCTATTATAAATATATCTGTACAAAATGCATCCCTCATTCGTCGTATGTAAACATACAAAATATTAGTACTGTATTACATATGCCTACTTAGGTATAGGTACACGTCTATCATATTTATGTTCATCCACAAGGGCCACCGATTTATCCGCCAGTGGTCGCTTCTCATCGATAAAGGTCTAAAACACAATTCCATAAAACACATGTCATAAGGACATACCGCGACTTTCGGCGGCGCGCGCGGGTGCGAGCGCGGCGGCCATACGTGTGAGCGAGACACGCATACCGCTCACCGCTGCCGCTGTCGCACATGTCATGGCCGTACGGGCGAAAATACAATTGACCTTTTGGTGGCATACGCAACAACGATTTTATTTTTAATATTTGTTGTCCATTTTGTGTATGTTAACGAATAAATTTTCATTCTATTCTATTCTAATTGAACGTTAGAAAAGAATTTAGCGTCTCCGCCCCGCTCCACTTCAGTGGAGACGTACCCTAAATCATCGTATTGGCCCTGAGGAGTGTTGGAGGAGATTAAAAAAACATCTTAGGTGGAGATTTAAAAAGTAGTGTGAAAAGAAATCCTGTCCGTCTTCATTGAAACTTGAGAGAAAGTGACGTACCTAACTGTGCTGTTCATTCAGTCAGAACATTGGTCTCACGTTTTTATAATAACTAGAAATAATGATTATTCGTTTAACGCTAAAACAGAATAAAGAAAATATTCAGGAATTAACGCTATAATCGTTGTTGTACGTAATCTCTATGGTATCTTAACTTTTTTTAACGATACATAAGTCTCATTTCAACACATCATCATATCCGTATGCGAATTTATTGTTGTCCACGAATGAATTTGTTTGAATCCAAACTTATTGATGAAATACTAATACGTTCAAAATGTATCGTAACGCTCATTCTTTTATACGTTTAGGTGCACTTCGTCCATATTCCGATTTTGACAACATTCCTATTTCGTCCACATTCCTAACTTGTCCACATTCCCAACTCGTCCATAATCCGAACTCGTCCACACTCCCAACTCTTCCACAATTCCCTATCTTCTTTATTCGATTTTAACACTTTCACTGCCATGCGCCCACCAGGTGGGCGCCTACGCCGTAGCCGCTACGGCCTACATACGTGTAAAACCGTGTTATCGGCTACACGCGTAGCTCGTAGCACTTTCTGGCACGGAATGTGTTAAAATTTGCAAGCTATTTATCAACAACCACTTCTATTGACTTAATAAAAGGAGGTGGTTCTCAATTGTAAGTTTTTTAAAACGTTTTTATGGGATTGTGGATAACTTCGGAATGTGAACGAGTTGGGAAAGTGGACGACATGGGAATGTCGTCTACATTCCTAACTCGTCCGAGTTAGGAATGTAGACGAGATAGGAAGAGGACGATTTGGGAATTGAATGTGGACTAAATGGGATTGTGAAGAAAATTGTAATGTCGACAAAATGGGAATATGGACGAAGTGAACCTAAACGCTTTTATATCAATTCATAGCCAGAAATTGCCGAATTCTAAACCTATAAGTAGTGATCTCTACAATGTACCTATTCGTTCTTACTTGTCCTATTAAGGCTGGATTCAACAAAACTGGAATAATACTCACTCGGAGATTAAGAGACAAAATGTCGTATAAATTTGACATTATCTTCTAATAATAAACCTGAATCCATGTTGATTAATGAAGCCTTAATTAACAAAAGTCTAACCTCAAAATCGTCATTTAATGCCAAAACTAGCTGTTTTCTTGCAAGAAGATGTTAATAGTAAAATTGCTAGCGTGATATCCTAAATAGTGAATGAGGTTTCGACAAATAAGTCATATCTTGTGTTTATTAACGTACATAGTTTTGAACGCTAAGAAACCTCTTTGCATAAATTTATTTCTAAACCACGTATTGGCCAACCGAAAACACGCTAAAAAAAAGAAGTTTGACAGATGAAAATTTTACGTTGTTGTTGTGTTTCTGTTTTATGTCCGCTATTTATTTTTTCAATAAACAGTGTGGATTTTAAGTGGTGTTTTAACACCTTGAGGTTAGAGTCTTGTTTACTAAGGCTAGATCCAACCAAATTTTATTCCAAGTACAATAATAATATGGAGTATTGACATTACTATCCGAGTAAGCGTTATTCTTGAAATAAAAGCTTGGTTAAATAATACGGTGTATTGACATTACTATCCGAGTAAGCGTTATTCTTGAAATAAAAGCTTGGTTAAATAATATGGTGTATTGACATTACTATCCGCGTAAGCTTTATTCTTGAAATAAAAGCTTGGTTAAATCCAGCATTAGTCAAGTAAGGTCGAATAAACTGTAGGTGTGTGCACTGGTTCTTTTTTTAATTCTCGGGGTGTATTCGAGCAAAATTTAATGACAACTGTTAGCAGCGAGGGATCGCCTATATCGATAAACTCAAGTATCGATACTTTTCCCATATATTAGTGATCGCCCCCAGCATGTTTTATGAGTGTATACTTTTTAAGTATGTATGTATTATTCTGGAGACGATCACAAAGTTTACACAGAGCATATTTTAAATGATCGCTAGGTTATGAATACCATAACACTATGAAACAGTATTGTCTCTTTATCAAACCTCTTTAAATAATTAGATAGAAATAGCTCACCAAGTGAGAACTGGAGTGGGAATCGACCTCTAGTCAAAACCAGAATTGGTCAAATCCAAAAGTGGTTCAAACCAGAATTGCTCAAATCCAAAAGTGGTCAAATCCAGAAGTGGTCAAAACCAGAAGTGGTCGAAACCAGAACTAGTCGAAACCAGAAGTGGTCACCGACCGTCAAAAGGGCGGGTTCGATTCCCACTTCAGTTCCCACTTGGATATCAGTGGATTGCGAGAATCTATGTACAAGCTTAGATCAATAGGTGGAACAACCAGTCTTAAGAAGATTAATCAGAGTGTATCTCATCGGCAACTTGCTGCCACTTGGCCACCATGCTGGACACTGTCTTGTGCTTCAGTCCGATGGAAGACGATATTTTCACCTGCAAAAAAAACATATAAATCTGTGAAACATGTAATGTCTCATCATTTTCTTATACTGTGGAGCACCACGATTGTTTTATATTGAAACATTGATACAAAGATCAGGGCACAAGGAAAAAATGAAATGTGTAGCCTGGCGATTACCGGTCCAACGTGTTAACCTCTCCACCACTCTAACGCCAGATAACCTTCCTATTTTTTTTTTCTTATTCTTTGTGTGTCGATTGCAGTGTTATTTGCAAGGCTTTACACCTTGGCGACTTCTATGTTAATACGTTAATATTCACATCTTACCGCACTATTTTACAGGAGTGAACGAGCAAGCGAGAGAGGGCACTGTTATTTATAAATTTGTGAAACATGTAATGGCTAATTATTTTTATTTAGAACACCTCAAATTTTTTTATTGAACCACTGATACAAAGATTCCAGGTTTCTTCCATCAAGTATTCCAACTTTTTTGGTGCTTGTACTTTTAAAATAGCGAAAATTTGAAAATATGCTATCTTCATATTTTTATAGAATCTTTTTATGGATTCTATTTTTTTATGTGGAAATACCACATTTTTATTTCTATAAATATTGACACAAACCTAAATTACGAAAGAAACATTTAATGTGATCTACAGACCTAGGAATATAAAGGGCAAATTTTAATGACAGCTACTAGCAGCTAGGGATTGCCTATATCGATGAACCCAATTATCGATGCTTATCCCATATCGTCGGTGATAGTGCAATACCGCGTAAATAACAGCTGTCGATAAACTTCTCATTTCAATAAAATACTTAGCATTTGATTGAATATTGATTCGTATCTATACACTTGTTACTTACGCGGTATTGCATTATCCCCGACGATATACATACTAGTGCCCCTGCTGCCCCTAGCACGCTTTTTGACTTTGTATTTTCTTGTGACAAATATCATAATAGGTATACATATTTAATATTAATAATATAATAATAATATCTCTTTATAGACCTCTTAACATAATTAGATAAAAACTGCTTACCTACTTAGACACTTATAATGAAAGGAGTACTAATTGTCAATGTCGTCGGAATGAGGAAAATATACAATACAATACAATACAACAATACTTTATTGCACACCAAAAAAGTTTACAAAAGGAAACAAGATAAATACAATATATGAATGAAGGTTTAAAAATCCTTTTGTTATATATATAATTGTATATTGTTTCATTTGTATACTTTCAATAACTTTTCAATTCAATGGATTTTAATTTTTACAAAAGGCGGTCCCTAGTATATTATGGAATAAGCATCGATAATTGACAACGTTTCATATTTTGCTAAAGTCCTAAATCGAAAGCCATTCGTAGAATAACGTGTAAAGAGCGCAAAAAAAATATTTTGGATTTTTTTCTGCCCATATTTTTCAAAAAATCAACAAAATATGTTAAACCGGAAGTATGACGTCATTGCTGGACTTGAGGGCTTAAGCCTCCAATGGAATGAAAAAAAAATCTCCCTTCCGGTTGTCACGTTTGAAAGTTTGTCAAATAATTGTCATTGACTTGTCTTTGTTCAGTTTTCGCTCAAGCGCAATATTTCATTTTATTATTGTTTTAACCCATTATACGACTCGGCTTTCCCACGGACATTGATTCTTATCCTTTTCACAACTCGGGTATTCCACGGACATGGATTCTCATCCATTTCACGACACGGCTATTCCACGGACTTTGATTCTGATCCCTTTTACGACTCGGCTATTCCACGGACTTAGAAAATAAAGAATTCTGAAGGACTTACAAGCTGACAGCTCAAACTTGAAACCCTCATGATGATGGAGTACACGAAAAGTTCTGATAAGTATAATTTAGCCGCCATAAGAGCTGCCAAAGCCTCACAATCTTCACGCAACACTTACGTCGATAACGCAGTCGGATATGTGGAGGTACGCAGAGAAGCAAATCATTGTTTCGTTCAATGCCGTATGACTCGGGAGCACCGCGTCAAGAATAAGTTGTACAAGATCACATATGAAATTGACGAAACTGAAGAAACCGTTATAGACGTACATTGTCGGATGGCGGCTGTAAACATCATCTGTGCTGTGCTTTCTTATGTGCATACCTGGGATAACTCGGGGCATCTATACAAAAATATATCGAAGATACTGTCAAGATATAGAACATAATTATTACCTATATTTTTCTTTTCAGCTCGAAATAAAAACAACAAAACGTCTATTACCTATTCGTTTATTTTAAAATAGTTTTCATAGTAAGTGCACAATCAATATTTTTCCCCATATTCGTAGGTATAAAAATATTGCCGTCTAGATGAACTTATCCGACTGCAACACCATTTTCGTGTATTTCCACGAGGAACTGTAAAAAAATTCTTTGCAGGATACGCAGATGAGTTATATTTGCAAGTTTTTAAAAAAACAATAAGTATTTTGTTTTCACGACAGACATTTATTATTATCAAATTATTTTGTACTGGCAAAAAAATAATATTCCGTATCGAGTTGGTCAGATCATTAATCTGTCGTAATCTGTCACTCATCAAGTCATCAACAACGAAACTCAAACATCTATTCAATTCAAAAAATAGATACGCACACTCAAAAGTTTTGATTACTCTACGCAAATTGATGCTAATAAGGTTTGGTTTTATATAAATGTACATTCGATAAATCAACAAAATACGGTTAAGTAGGATTAGACATAATGTAGATCGTCATAAAAGTCATGTGCGTGTATGGCAGTTTTAAGATAAATTTAAGAACGTCTGTGACTAGCGTAAGTTGTCGTGGCTATCTTTTTTTTGACTGGCAACACGATACCCCAGCACTGACGTCATTTTTGTCGCTTACGATCTATTAGAATGAGCAACTATAAAGTTGGGCTTTTTGCTTCAAAATGGAGGCTTTCGATGAAAATAAAAAATACGTGTAACTTAAAAAAAAACCCTCTTTCGGACTGTATATTAAAAAGGATATGTAAAAAAAATTAAACGTTGTCAATTGGGTTCATCGATATAGGCAATCCCTAGCTGCTAGTAGTTAGCTGTCATTAAATTTTGCCCTTTATATTCCTACGTCTGGTGATCTACTACAATCTAAGCAGGATCAGTTGGGAGAGCAATACGCCGGAAACGTAGAGGTCGCAGGTTCGTGTCCTGCTTAGATTGTAGTAAATCACATTAAATATTTCTTTCATAATTTACCTTTGTGTCAATATTTACGCTATCTTCAACTTCTCAAAATTTCGATTACCTTAGACTTCTTCTTAGTGGGTTTATCTTTGTCCTTTTCTTTATCTTCTTTTTCCCTGGGTTCCTTAGGCAGCGGCGGCGGCGGTGGCTCTGGCGAGGCAGGCGCGGTGTGGGGAGCTGACGTCTTCTCGAGTTCCGCGATGTCGCTGTAGAAGGAGAGAAGCTCGTCGCCTATCTCTTTCTTCGGTTCCTGGAGATATAAAAATATATAAATAAGTTTATAGGTTATGCTGCGTTCAATAACTTTGACTTTTGTCGTAAGTATACCAGCCGAAGTTTATAGTACATAGACGCACTAATCACTAATCCAATCTATCTAATATTTTCTGCTAATTGTATATTTTTGCTGTAACCATTAGTCAACACTAAATACTAATTCTGTGACTGCCGTTTAATCAGTTTTAGTATGAGCATCAATTTGACTAACTAATAACTATGAAATGGTCTGAGTTTAAGCCAAGACACTTTGGTGCCGGTGACGTCATTATGGCGCAAAGTCGCATATAGGATGTTTTTTTTTAAACAAAATTGCAACACCTCAGTGATTCTTTATGGGTCAATTGCAAAAAATTGTACATAGTTAAGGGCTTTAATTAAAACAATGTTAATTGATTCCTTTGTGTGACGAAAGTTACCCATACATTTTGTATGACTAACTTTCGTCACACAAAGGAAGCGATCGTATTTAATGTTAACTAAGCCTTTAACTATGTACAAATTTTTTGCAATCGACCCTTATAATGTAATAATGGTAATATAAATACATATTATTGTTTATTTATAACAATGTTTGGTATTTATACAAAAAAATATGTAAATATTAAAAACCGGCCAAGAGCATGTCGGGCCACGCTCAGTGTAGGGTTCCGTAGTTGCTCATCCTTCACAATAAACTGCTGTTTTAAGCCCGAGTTTTAAGTTAAGAAAGATTTTAAGCTCTATAAAAAGGTCGTAAACGCCCTAGAAACTGTAATCACTTATTACCTTCTGGAAGTCAACTTACGTCCTTTAAAAGAAAAAATATGAAATTTGGCGATAACTCAAAAACGGCTCAACCGATTTTGTTCAATATAGTTTTTATTGAAAGTACTTATAAGGCCTCATTTACATGAATTTTTCCGAATTTTTTTGACCCGTGGTTGAAAAGTTAGAGGGGGGGGGGGACACTATTTTTTTGTTTTCGGAGCGAATATTTACAAAACTGCTGACTTTATCAAAAAATTATGTTACCTATTCAATTACCTATTCAACGACACCCCACACACTAGTGCTGAAAAGAAAAAAAAATATCACCCCCACTTTAGGTGTTCGAGAGGTACCCGAAAAAAAAATTTTTTTTTAATTTTTATTTTACCGGTCTGTCGGCGTTATACATACACATACTCATACCAAATTTCAGCTTTCTAGTACGAATGATCACGGAGCTAAGCCGCGGACGGACGGACGAACGGACGGACGGACAGACGGACATGGCGAAACTATAAACTATTAGTTGACTACGGAACCCTAAAAACGATACGAATAACATTTTTACTGGATAGTGAAATTCTAACAAAACAACTTTTCCTCAAGTAAATGAAACAACACAACAAATGTTTCGTTGGATAACGAAGTATGCGAAACGCTTAACGTAATAACGCGTGCAAACATAATAATCGCATCTTCTTTTTATTTACATGTAGGAATAACGATGTATACGAACTTTAGGAGGTGATACAGGGGACTATTTGGAAGAGTTTGAACCCTACGAGTATATATACTTTAATCCAATCCGTGATTGTTTATTATAAATCGAGTTTTTCCAATTTATTCAGTGCGTACCAAAAATTGACATGAACAGTTACATTTAAACTAAACTATGCATATAATTTACATGTATACATTTCACACGTACATTCAGGGCAATATAATTCTCGAACCTCTCGCCAGTTATAGATATGCAATTGATTAGGTATCTATAATCTAAATAAAAATACTCTGTATGTAGCTTGACGTCATACGTCTGTCATCGGCACCATAGTTTCGCTCCCTGCTAATTATATATTATTTACTAAAGCAGTAACGTCTGCTAGCGTAAACCAAATAATAATAATAATAATCTTTATTCATAAAATCATAGTAATAACAATTAGCATAAAAAGTCTTACATCTATACAGAGCATTCATAATACTGGTGCCTGAACTAGGAGAATCCTGTATCTCAGGCTTTGCGAGTTCAAATTATACGCTAAGTACCAAAATAATAATTTACAATCAATACAATACTACTTATTGAATTCATAATATAATAATACTATTACACTACATACTTTATTTAATGTGATATTGCTTAATTAATATTATGTTCAACTATGTAGGACATTGCATTGTCACCGTTAGCACAAATTGAAAGAAACTAGGACAGTCGGAATTGCACGAATCGTCACCTTGTTTAATTTGTGTAGTTAGTGTATATTATAAATTAGAAATAAGAACAATATTTAGAGAAGTTATCTAGGTCATGTATTAAACTATTACTCATAAATATATATTTACGTTAAAGTACAAGGAAGAAAAAAAATGTATACGGCGCACTCAGGCGCCCTCATAGTCTATGGAGTTAATATACCTTTTTTCGGCTAATTTCCTAGCAGGGCAGTCGGCATCACCAGTTTCGTGGTCGCCCGGCTTGTTGTAGTGCTTACATGCAGCGCAGCTGGCCGGCTCGGCCTTCCTTGTGCATTCCTTGATAGAGTGGCCTACGTTGCCGCAATGGCCACAGGTATCGGCTTCACTCTTGCACGATTTTGCTGCATGAACGTACTGCTGACATTTGTAGCACCTCGTCACTAGGGTAAAGTCTCTGACTGGGCACGAAGACCAGTTCACGAAAACTCTTTCGCCTGAAATTAATGCCTTTCTGATGGGAGCAGGAACTTCTATAATGTAGTTGCAGGTCTCAGCGCCTTTTTTGCCTGATTTATGGCTCAGCTTCGTTGAGGTCAAAAACGTATCCAGAGACATGTCAGGTAACTTATCGGCTAAGTTTTGCTTATAAATACATTTAAATACATCTGCTTCCTGCATGGCCGCGGGCACTCCAATAACCACTATCCTGGGTCTGCGCTTCTGTGGTTCGTCCACCGTAAGTCCAGAGCTCGCTAACTGCGCAGACTGCCTAAGCTTCAAAATATCGTCCTTAGACTCCGTACTTATCACGACACCCCCGTTCCTCGTTTTTCGTAACCCTCTTACGTGTAGCTGCATTTCGTCTGGCTTGATGATCTTCTGGACTAGAGATTTGGTCTGATCGCTAGAAGTTTGTTTGTCGGTAGGATAAATCGCTACCGAACTGAAATTAGTGGGCTGCACGAACCTGGCCTGATTTTTCTTCAGCATATCGGCGAAAGAGACCGGGACATGGCTGGGTTTTGTGGACTCGGCGATGCACTCCTTAATTTCTTGGACGCGCTGTGACAGGTCGACTTGCTCTTGCAGGTGCTTACAGGACGTGTAGTTAAGGATGGCCTTCTGCTTTACGCTTTGGTACTCGACGGCTAACTGAGATGTGCAGTGGGCTACTTTTCGACACAGATTATGGACTCGTAATTTCTGCTCGGAGTTCAGCTTCCCTTCGGTCGAGATGGTGCAGACCTCGTTCAGGTGATGCTCGATCGACGTCAACCAATTTTGTAATTCCGGTGTCGTAATAAGTTCCATTTCAGTGGGCCTGGCGGCGGGCGGCGGCTGCGATGCTGGAGCGGGCGGGGGCGCGGGCTCCGGGCGGGGTGAGGGCGAGGGCGGAGGGCTGCGGCGCGTTAGCCCACTCCGGTTGAAAGGGCTGTTGCCGTCGGACATTATTTTTTATTTTTATTTACAATAACTAAAAACTATTAACACTTCATTATATTACTTAATGCCTCAGCAAAAACGGTGACACAGATAATTTCTAGGTCGCAATTTTGCAGATGAATAATTATTTACGATGTTTATGGACACGTCCGATCTCGTTGACGACTCCGATAATCAAATGTTTACAATGAAGCGAGTTTAAAGCATCTTATGCTGGACGGGCTGCCGATTACGTATACTCCTGGATTGCCTTGCTGGATTATAAAGTAAAGTAGGCACTAACCGGGGGTAGAGGCGGCAGCTCGTCGCATCCAGGCGGCGGCGGGTCGTGCCAGGCGGGCGGCGGCGGCGGGGCCGGCGCAGGGGGCAGGGGGGCTCCTGCTGGATTATAAAGTAAAGTAGGCACTAACCGGGGGTAGAGGCGGCAGCTCGTCGCATCCAGGCGGCGGCGGGTCGTGCCAGGCGGGCGGCGGCGGCGTGACGACGCGCGGCGCGGGCGGCGCAGGGGGCAGGGGGGCTCCTGCTGGATTATAAAGTAAAGTAGGCACTAACCGGGGGTAGAGGCGGCAGCTCGTCGCATCCAGGCGGCGGCGGGTCGTGCCAGGCGGGCGGCGGCGGCGTGACGACGCGCGGCGCGGGCGGCGCAGGGGGCAGGGGGGCTCCTGCTGGATTATAAAGTAAAGTAGGCACTAACCGGGGGTAGAGGCGGCAGCTCGTCGCATCCAGGCGGCGGCGGGTCGTGCCAGGCGGGCGGCGGCGGCGTGACGACGCGCGGCGCGGGCGGCGCAGGGGGCAGGGGGGCTCCTGCTGGATTATAAAGTAAAGTAGGCACTAACCGGGGGTAGAGGCGGCAGCTCGTCGCATCCAGGCGGCGGCGGGTCGTGCCAGGCGGGCGGCGGCGGCGTGACGACGCGCGGCGCGGGCGGCGCAGGGGGCAGGGGGGCTCCTGCTGGATTATAAAGTAAAGTAGGCACTAACCGGGGGTAGAGGCGGCAGCTCGTCGCATCCAGGCGGCGGCGGGTCGTGCCAGGCGGGCGGCGGCGGCGTGACGACGCGCGGCGCGGGCGGCGCAGGGGGCAGGGGGGCTCCTGCTGGATTATAAAGTAAAGTAGGCACTAACCGGGGGTAGAGGCGGCAGCTCGTCGCATCCAGGCGGCGGCGGGTCGTGCCAGGCGGGCGGCGGCGGCGTGACGACGCGCGGCGCGGGCGGCGCAGGGGGCAGGGGGGCTCCTGCTGGATTATAAAGTAAAGTAGGCACTAACCGGGGGTAGAGGCGGCAGCTCGTCGCATCCAGGCGGCGGCGGGTCGTGCCAGGCGGGCGGCGGCGGCGTGACGACGCGCGGCGCGGGCGGCGCAGGGGGCAGGGGGGCTCCTGCTGGATTATAAAGTAAAGTAGGCACTAACCGGGGGTAGAGGCGGCAGCTCGTCGCATCCAGGCGGCGGCGGGTCGTGCCAGGCGGGCGGCGGCGGCGTGACGACGCGCGGCGCGGGCGGCGCAGGGGGCAGGGGGGCTCCTGCTGGATTATAAAGTAAAGTAGGCACTAACCGGGGGTAGAGGCGGCAGCTCGTCGCATCCAGGCGGCGGCGGGTCGTGCCAGGCGGGCGGCGGCGGCGTGACGACGCGCGGCGCGGGCGGCGCAGGGGGCAGGGGGGCTCCTGCTGGATTATAAAGTAAAGTAGGCACTAACCGGAGGTAGAGGCGGCAGCTCGTCGCATCCAGGCGGCGGCGGGTCGTGCCAGGCGGGCGGCGGCGGCGTGACGACGCGCGGCGCGGGCGGCGCGGCCGGCGGCGGCGGCGGGGAGGGCGGCGGCGGCGCGGGGGGCAGGGGAGGCGGAGGCTGGATTATAAAGAAAAATAAACATTTATTCGGGAACAAAACATAATGATTCCATATTTTCCTCGGTTTCCGCGACTGTCACATTTTAATAAAACAATTTAATCGGATTATATCAACCTTTGACAATGGTAACTGTAAAGCCACCGAAACGTCAGGGAGGCTCAAATAATTAATATACGCGATATAATCCGTCTAATTATTTAAATAATGATTCCATTTCGAAAAGCATCCTGTGTCGAAAGCGTGTGGCTAGTTTAAGATACTTGTTTCAACATTTTCATTTTACTCTCTCGAACTCAAATGGAAAAATGTCTGAAAACTATCTAATTGAACTATTCAAAAATCGCTAATAACAAGTCTGAACTGGTATCGCAAGCATCCATCCCGTTTGCCGCGGCGTGTTATGCTCGGCGCTGTAGCGGACGCCAAAAGAAACATCGCTCGCCCGATGCTGCATTACAAAGACTTCGCCAAGAGACATGCATTCGTTTAACATCCGTGTCCATAACTGGGAGGAGTCTGCAGTCGATAGGGACAAATGGAGGAAGCTGGTATTGAATGGGCGTAAGATATTAGATGAGGCATGGTTCAGGACACTCACAACCAACCGTGCCAAAAAACATAATCTCGGTCCTTGCTCACCGCGCGCAGGCCATTCGCACATCTGCTAAGACTGTGGTCGCGCTTGACGTTCTCGTATTGGCTTGCATAGCCATAAAAAGTGTTGATTTCCTACATGACACCCGTTTGCATGGTCTGTAAAAGACTGAAAGGCCTTTGATGATTTTGAACTGGTTAATTAACTCTCACCCGGTGTCCTAAATCAATACTTACTTAAGAGGCCTAATTTCTTTTAAAAGCTGATTGTTTTAGACATTTTTCTCTATGATCAAACATGTTTCTTAACATATTATTGATGTTACTACCTAGAACAGGGCTATTGGGATTTATTGGTATATATTTGAAACCTACAGTTTGAATTTTTCATTGATAATTTTTTTTCAAAAACTACTCGAAATTGACAAAATTCACGCGAAAAATTAGTTTTTTCAACTTATTTTCGACTGCACGCAATGAAAGCATGATATAGCTATGACTACCTAGAACTTGAGGAAACGTATTATTCACTTCAAAAAGTTGGTTGAAATTATCAATATATTTGTCATAATATGAAAAAAAAAAAAATTAAAATTATTTTTTTTAGGGAATAAGGCCTCTTAACTATTACTGGCGGCGAAAAACCCGTCGCATCGCATTATATGTAAGTGCGAAGTTCGACATGGTAGCTAATGGTTAAGAAAGTCAGCTTACTCAGCCTAAGGCTGCCTGTCCACTGAAGGTGAGCGGAGCGGAGATGTGTAAAATGGACCAATAACATTTCTCAGATTTAAAAGCCCTTCTTTCGGGTTTCTCAATCACGCAGCCTGATTAGATCATTTTCTTCGCTCCGCTTCAGTGGACAGGTAGCCTAACCCGGTGGTATCATAAACACACAAACTATTTCAGGGCACCGCATCTTAACACTTTACCCTAAAACCGCTATCGATAGTGAATGATTCGAACATTCTGTGCCCCGAACACCACACCTGTGACCGCTGTAACCCTA
The DNA here is from genome assembly GCA_905147355.2 of Apotomis turbidana. Taxonomy (NCBI): domain Eukaryota; kingdom Metazoa; phylum Arthropoda; class Insecta; order Lepidoptera; family Tortricidae; genus Apotomis; species Apotomis turbidana. Next base: position 20,338,507 of record LR990292.1, on the reverse strand, counting down.
ACCCTACCTCTGCACTAGGTACTCGCGAAGTTGTCCGAAATTGGCCGAGGCGAAGTTGGCCGAAGTATGGGTTTCCGCAGCGACGTGCCCCTCCACACTATCATATTAGCACAAGTTCGTAAGTAGTATGAAGTCGCAATTAGGTTTACAGACTGGTGTTACGCGCACAGTTTTCCCTCAAATCAAAAGGAACAAAATGACCAAACCAACTCACCACTTTAGGCTCCTCCGGCGGCGGGGTGGTGCATATCTCCATGTCGCAGTGCGCGGCGGCGGGGTACTCCCACTGCGTGAGCCCGTCCGCCTCGCGCCGGTAGCGGTAGCGCCCCTCCGACCTGAAAATACCGACCGTACAAGCGACTGGCGGGGAGGCGGGCAGTGCCCGGACAGCCGGTGGGAACTTACAGCTGGGAACCGTTCAGACAGCCTTAAGGAACGTTCGGAGACGTGAACTCGAATGCGAGTTTCATAGGTACATGGCCAGCTATACAGGTAGGTATTCTATTTGTCCTTATTCGTCATTATTAGGCTGGATTTAAACAAACTTTGATTTCAAGAAAAACGCTTACCTGTGGATAGTAATGTTAAAACTCCATAAGAGTTTGATACTACCAGAGAGTTAGCGTTATTCTCGTAATAAAAGTTTGGTCGAATCTAGCCCTAAGTACCTAAACAATTTCCTAACATTAAAAATTGTAATTTAATGCCAACACCGGCTATTATTCTAGAGAGTAATAGACTAGAGCAATTTTAATTATAAAATTGACTACGTAATATCCAATGTAGTGACTTAGGAAAGTTATTTTTTTAGACTAGGTATAGCAAAATCCAATTTTTTTTTGCGGTTAGATTCTTGTTTAGGTAGGTACTAAAAGGGACAAGTAAGGTCGAATAGCCAATAGGTACAGGTTCGATCGTTATGTTTAACCCCGCAACGTTATGAATCTCGCAGGAGAGTTCACAGCCTGTCTAAATGAGCCTTAAGGAAATGCCTGCCAAAGTTGTTTTTTGAATGTGTGATACATAAGTAGGTACCTAAGTATGTTTTTTTTTATTGTTGGTCTTTAATCTTTTACTTTATTGTAACAAAACGAGGCTTAAGGCGACGGGTAATGCGAAACTAGCGCCGCTTTAAATTTTTTCTTATACCTTCATAATCTGATATTTTTTTAGAAATAGCTGAAGTCTAGGAGCTAGCAAAATACCTTTAATATTTATTAAATCACTACATACAATTTGTTCACTGTAGTTCACCCTACAAAACTTGTTCACGTCAAAAGCGGACACAATAGTTTTGGGCAAGTTTTAGAGACAACTAAAGAACAAGAAATTGTGTATAATGATTTAATAAACACTAAAGGTGTTTTTCCAGCTCCTAATATCTTGCAATTACTGAAAATTGATCTGGTTTGGAAGATATAATAAAATTCGTAAGTGGCGCTAGTTTCGCAGTACCCGTCCCCTTAATCACGTATGTATGAATTTTGATGAAATATTTGACAACCAACTAAAAAATATTATAATATTCTCAAACGTCATGGAAGAAAACAATCTATGGCGAATATCATTGATAAAAAAATCACAATAAATTGTAAATGTTCATATTTTCAAAAAACATAATTTAGTCAACTCCTACCTGCAAATCTGCAATAACTTGAACTTTTTCGATAATGCTTTCCCTTTTTTTTAATGAACCTGTAATGAGCTGTAATGTGGTACGGGAATATGCTTACGAAGCCCTTTGATAAAATACCACAACAAATGTCAAAATCGCATACAAAAAAAATGACATTTTTTTTGTTAAATATAGTATTTTGTTTAGTACTTCGAATATCTTTATGCATGCTGTTCGCACCATTGTATTTTATACAAATTCATTTTTGCATGTAGTTCGCCGACACAATACTTTACTGATGTACCTTTAGACCCTGTATCACGTTAAGAAGTATTCTAGCAAGTAAAACATTTATATTTTTTTTATTAAAGCAGTAACGTCTGCTAACGTAAACCAAATGTTTACAATGAAGCGTAATAAAATTAAAAATTTAATGGTTCGGACAGGATTCGAACCTGCGTTTCCAACGGCTTTCCGGGCCAACACGGGCGTCCTACCAACTGGACCACGAACCAGATGTCAGAGCCATTGAATCTTTCAACTAGTTGCTTCAACATGCCTTAGGGTCTAGGGTAATCTTTACGGTAGATGGCGCTACGATGCCACCCTAAGGCATGTTGAAGCAACTGGTTGAAAGATTCAATGTCTGACATCTGGTTCGTGGTCCAGTTGGTAGGACGCCCGTGTTGGCCCGGAAAGCCGTTGGAAACGCGGGTTCGAATCCTGTCCGAAACATTAAATTTTTCAATTTTTCGCTTCATTGTAAACATTAAGTAAAACATTTCTTGCAATGACGTCATAACTCCCTCCTGTGCTGAAAAACAAGATGGTACTCCTTCTAAAAAAAAATCTAAGGGTTCAGAAGGTTCATCCTGCCAAAAAAGAAAACCGAATTCATCGTAAGTATATAGGTAATACGGACCATAAAAGATAAAAAAAAAACTTGTTTAACTTCTGCTGTTATAACGAATTTTAAGTTATTTTATGCAATTTTATATTTAAGTTTTACAATTCAATAATGAGACATTCCAAATAACAAAATTGTGCACAAAATAATATCTATGCACGATGAATTATTTAGAATGTCTGATTTATTATTGTTTCTACTTTATTGTATCCGCAATACAGTCTTGTGATTATTTTGAATACGTAAATTTTACTGAGCCATAGTATTTAAGTGTTAAATTGCATCACAAAAATGCTGAGCAGTTGTCAACTGCATGTCAATTCAGATAGCGGGTTACTCAGGTAATCACTAAAGTATACTGCTCATAATCGTCATGAGACTATGTTTATGTGTATGTACTTTTTACGTGAGATTAGCTATAATTGAATGATGGCTGTCGACGATTTGTACAGCTTTAAATTCCCACTGACTACAAGGCGATGCTTAAAATTAACCAACTCAGTCAACAAAACGAATGAAACCGTTATACTTAATCCCGTTGGTTCCTTGTGTTTACTTTCTTTTTATAAAGCAGAAGTAAACTCCGCTCTGAGTCCTCTGCTAGCTTCTGAAACAGATCAAAGCGCATTATCTTGAAGATTGGAAATTATTAAGTTATGCCATTTTTCTTACCGGAATCCTCGGCGCGAAGAATTGGCCCTGGTGAGGTTGTGTTGACATGCCTCGGCTTCAAGTCTTCATTTTCAAGCCACTTCTTATAGTTAATTATTAATTAATTATTAATAGAAAGATAATTATTTTTATTACAATGCATTGTAACAAATATATATGTATATCATTTGAGGGTTTAACTCTTTAAAGTAAACTCTTTATGTTTAATCAATAATTTTATTAACAATTATTACAGATTATGCCTAAGTAAAGTTAAGAGGACATTTAAAAACGAGTTAATAAAATTTGTGAGAAAAATACACGTTTACACGTTTAAAATGTTATATTTGATATTTAATTTTATACAATCAATCGCGAAACTATGTAATAACACAAGCAAAGTTCAAAAAAAATTCAATTTCATATAAAATATTGAATTAAATGATACAGTGTTGATAAAAATTGATGTAATGTCATTACAAAAAATAAATATCAAGTATCGAAAACAAACAGTCACTTATACATTTTAGAAGGTTATTTCAACAGTGCTTGAAGAGCAGATGTGATAGGGCACATCATTGTTTCAGAATGCTACCAAATTGGGTTACAATAGTACCCAAGAAATTACGCTGTGTGTTGCACTTCGTGCGCATTAAAAGATGATTTTAGCCTTCCTGTGAATCTATTAGAATGTATAAATACATTGAGGCGATACAAAGTTAACATTGGTCCTGGTAAACTAAAGTTTAACAAGATCTTATTTAATATTAGTATTTCATATTTCGCCAAATGCATTTATGAAAAAACGGTCCTAGACGCATAACCTTCGAAGAACCAAGGTACGTTTAAATGGGTGTCCATGTATGTTAAAACTTTTTTTAAAGCTGAAAATTATATTAAGCGTGTTACAAAGGTTCTACGTCTAAAATACCGTATATATAGAATATTCAGTAAATATGTATGAATAACGCACATAAATACTGCAGTTTATTGGCAAGAAAAACAGGAAAATAAACAAGATTGAGTAGCAATTGCGTTGTGCGTTGGATTTAGAAACAAAAGCCTCTATTTTTGCTATAAGACGCAAGAAATGGAACGCACAGCGCAAATTTCAGTAGCCCCCCACGAACACTAAAGTCTTTTATCACACCAACAGTTCTTCACTTTCTATTAATATGGCTGCACGTTTAAGACGCAAGACAGTTATGTGAAAAGTGATTCGGAACTTGGCTAACACAGAACACTCTACCGGTGCATATAAAAGAAAGGGTTGGTCAAATAAGAGTGGTGTTTTCTGGAGTATTGTGTTAAATCGTCATAACAAACTAGGTGAAAAAAGAGAATGGGTAAAACACCTACTGTCACGATCATAGAACCTTGTATTGTATATCTTTGGGTTAAGTACATTTTCTATATTAGGGAACACGAGGGGTTGCTTTGCCTGTCATTAAGTTATTTAGTTGGTAAAAATTGTTGAATTAGCCAGTCCATCAATACCATCTCCCGGTCCCGAATCTTTGAGATCATCTTATGCTGAGGCCGATTTAGCCAATTCGATTTAATCATCAAATTAGTTAATCAAATTGGAAAATTTAGGAGGAGACATAAAGGGGTTGTGTCATCGAGTTGGTCAGTGTCAGTGTGTGTTCTCAGTTGGCCTTTATCCACAGTCATAAAGACGGTCTCCTATTAGTCTTATGAGATGAGTATTCCTAAATTATTGTATTAAGCGGTTTACACTCACGTGAAATTGTCAGGAACGGCCCGACATGTTTCGAACTCGTATGATTCACGTGAGTGTAAACCGCTTAATACAACAATTAAATATGTCTCACGAAAGTTTTAATAAAATTATTCCTAAATTGGTCAGTTTATGCCACCTATCAGTCGAATATTGGAGGAGAGACCTACAGTTGATCAATCTTCATTCTGTTACTGAGTCGGTCAGTCTGTACCGTCCCAAAATTCTAGTTCCGGACACCAAATTGTAACGACCCCACCCCATCAGGTGACGGCACTGTCTTGCGAGGTAAACGTGTATGTCGGCCGGCAGTATCGGGTCTCGTACCTCTGGAAGCTGCAGCTCCAGCCGGGCGGCGCGGCGCGCTGCTCGAGCGCGCGCAGCGACTGCTCGCCGGCGGCTACCCAGCGCCGCCAGTAGCTAGGGGTTAGTGCTCCGCTGCGGAACGCCGTCACCAGAGTCTGCGGAATGATAATAAATTAAAAAACAAACTTGTTGGTATTATAAGATAGTTTTAGACTCTTAGTTCACTTTTCACTTAAACCTATCACCTATACAACCTCCATGTTTTCCTTGTACGACATTCCCTCCCTGCCTGTTTTCGTTTTATTACAATTTCTACGTTCTTTTACGTTTCTGCATTACATTCTCCACAGCTGGCGGGCAGATCGGTTCCCAAAAGCCATGATAGAGCATGTGAGTACCACAAACCCATCATCATATTTTTATGATGACGTTCATAATTACGGTCAAAGGAGAAATCCTTTTGGTTATTCCACTGAGATGATAATTATTAATGACGATAATCATTCTCATTACCTACAATAAAGCTGAATAATCAAACCAACTGACCTGCCACTGTATCAGCATCTCTTGCACAGGCGCGACTGGACACGGCTGCACCTCGTTCAAAAACTTCAACTTGGCTTCCACCAGCTCTGACATGTCGTCCAAGTCTTCATCCCTCTTATCCTCATTCAAAATCTCCCCCTTCGTGAACGTCAAACCATTCCCATAACTTATAGTGCTAGCAACCTTCGGACTTTCTTGGTTATCATCTTCCTTAAAACCCAATCCTGTTCTTTCACTAGAGAATCCTTCGATGAACTGTGAGTACTTTGTGGTGTAGGATGGGACTTCACTCTTTTTTTGAGGTAGAAGTGAATTATCAATCCTTAGCTTTTTACGATTCTCTTTAACCTCTGTATCTGCTAAGTATAAATTAGCTGGCTTCTTTTCTGAAGTTTCTGGTACTGGTTTATCTACACCATTTTCTACTGGAACTGTAGGTGTAGGAAGGGGAGGCTCTTCAATAGCTTTGCTACTTGGGAACAGAGGTTTCACTTCTCTAGGGGGAGTACCAACTGGAGTACTTGAACCACTATTGGCCAACTCATCACCAAACATGTCAATTTTCTTAGACTTAATTTTGGGCAATTCCTTCTTCTCTATCTCTTCTAGTAAATCATCAATATTGTCAATTTTGCTGTCTCTACTTGTTTCATCGACAACTTTAGGAGACGCGACTTTAGTATCATCTCGAATCATCTTCTGGAGGTCTGTTGGTATTTCACCACCTAATTTTTCCAATAACTTTGCTTTTTCTTTTAGTCTTTTAAACAATGATTTTTCTTCTTGGCTATCGTCATTCTCAGCTGAAGGTGTTACTACTGTTACTGTCTCCTGTTTCTAGAAGTGCAAATTATTTGTAAGTCATTAATTTGAGGTATAAATAGTAAGAAGACATCATGGTACAAAATGACAGCTTCCCTGACAGTGTGGAGATATTTTTTTTCATTAACTTAATTTTGGTGGTCTCAGCAACCCGTGAATCTCTACAGTTGGAGACTCTAACGGGCATCTCATCACAGACCCAAGCACCTCAGATTGAAAACTTTAACCATCACAGTGCTCATAACTGACTTATTTCATTGAATACCTCAATCAAAATTTATATTACACAACAAACAATGTATCAGTTGAAAAATTCAACGATATCTTACAAATGACTAATATAATTAGTACAAAATTGAGGTGTTCAATGATATTGTGCAGTTATTTTTAAGCTTTTCAGTTTTCTTGCTCATCATTGGTGCTAACGCATAGTCTTATTTTAATCACACTTTTCGATGGCTAATTTGCAATCACTAATATATACACAAGATATGATACACATTTTTATTGAAAAAAAATTATATAGATATTGTATTCTGTGTAAAAGGTATAAATATACTTTCCGAGATAATTTTTATAAAGAATCTTATAAAATAACAGAATTTACCTTGTCATTTATCTCTGGCGGTAGTGGTGGCTGTTCTTCCACCACCATGCTAGGTGGTAGCTCTGGTCCAATAGGCACAGTATAATTCTGGTTAGCCGGCAGGCTGGGGCCAAACTCAATGGTCGGCTTGGTCTTCTGCTTCTTGTGAGGGTTTTTCGGAGTAATTGGCTTAGTTGGTTGAACTGCAGGTTTGGGCGGTTTGGGCGGGGTGTCCTCATCGTTGGACTCGGAGTCAGAGTTGTGATAGGAAGTGATTAGTTCAATCTTTCTGTAGAAGGAAATAGGTAAATTAGTGTTAAAAGTGTGCCCAATGTTAAGTACTAATTTATGACATATAAATATTATATAGTTTTTCATTTTGCAATTCAGGACGAGTATAATCACCCTTTTAGAAAAAAATACAGTTGACATCAATTAAACGAAACGATATATCCCTGAACAATTTTACGAGTTACTAAAAATACCCAAATCACAGTAGGTGTGTGCCACACACCTGTGTGGCTAGTAATAATGTTCACAATTTAGCCATCATCTTTGAACATGAGTAATGTACATAAAAAAAACCAAATATACTGACAAACTGAATACCTACTGAACGAAATGAGGGCAAATTTTGATTTTGTTGTCGATTTCTTTTATTTCTCAGATTTCAATAAAATTTGGTGAGCAGGTAAAGACGCTTCTTCTGACCATGGTAAGCCCACAATTTCACGATATGTCCTACAAATTTCTTTCCATTGAGTACAAAATGTACTACAGAAATTGGCCCATGGGCCAATTTTTATTATGCTGCCGAATTATTTATTTTTCATTTCGAGCTACTCATTTTGTACTAAATTGTAATACAAAATATGAAATTTTGTTAAAAAAATTCCAAACTCAATGGAAAATTTTGTAGGACATATCGTGAAATTGGGCTAACCTGTTTCAGAATAAGCAACTTTAACAACTCACCAAATTTTATTGAAATCTGAGAAAAAAACAAAATCGACAACAAAATAAAAATTTGCCCATGAATGTTTATTATGTCTAATAAATGGTTGTCTATTGTTTGACCGAAATTTATATGCAATAATATTGATTTGCTCGAATTTCACTTACCCGAATTTAATTTGCCCGAATGTTTCGTTTCCTAGAAAAGTCATTTGACATACTCTTGTATTCCCGAATATTATATGCCATAATGATACGTATGCCCTAAGTATTGTTTACCATAGTATTAAGTGCCATAATATTGTTTGATAGAATATTTAAACGCCATACTAAATATTGTTTCTGTGCGAATCCAACCTGGCTATGCATTTGACATTGTCTCGCTACGCTTCGCTCCCGCCTGACCTTCTAACCTAACCCGGCCACGTCGGATCTGCTCTAAAAGGTTTTGCTCGCTCGCTTCGCTCGCTCGCTCGTTCAAATTTAGTAATCCAATCTATTTTCCTAGTAGTGGTTCGGTGGGTTGTTCTTGTATGTAAACAGTATGAATATAAGCAAGCCTTTTTTTCAGGACGCAAAAAAAAATAACCTCGAACGCCAGGCGGGAGCTCGCTACGCTTTGCTCCCGCCTGACCTTCTAACCTAACCCGGCCACGTCGGTTCTGCTCTCAAAGGTTTTGCTCGCTCGCTTCGCTCGCTCGCTCGTTCAAATTTTGTAATCCAATCTATTTTCTTGGTTCGGTGGGTTGTTCTTGTATGTAAACAGTATGAATATAAGCAAGCCTTTTTTTCGGGACGCAAAAAAAAATAACCTCGAAGGCCAGGCGGGAGCTCGCTACGCTTCGCTCCCGCCTGACCTTCTAACCTAACCCGGCCACGTCGGATCTGCTCTAAAAGGTTTTGCTCGCTCGCTTCGCTCGCTCGCTCGTTCAAATTTAGTAATCCAATCTATTTTCCTAGTAGTGGTTCGGTGGGTTGTTCTTGTATGTAAACAGTATGAATATAAGCAAGCCTTTTTTTCAGGACGCAAAAAAAAATAACCTCGTACGCCAGGCGGGAGCTCGCTACGCTTTGCTCCCGCCTGACCTTCTAACCTAACCCGGCCACGTCGGTTCTGCTCTCAAAGGTTTTGCTCGCTCGCTTCGCTCGCTCGCTCGTTCAAATTTTGTAATCCAATCTATTTTCTTGGTTCGGTGGGTTGTTCTTGTATGTAAACAGTATGAATATAAGCAAGCCTTTTTTTCGGGACGCAAAAAAAAATAACCTCGAAGGCCAGGCGGGAGCGAAGCGTAGCGAGCTACTACTACTAATTTATGACCTTCTAACCTAACCCGGCCACGTCGGATCTGCTCTGGAAGGTTTTGCTAGCTCGCTTCGCTCGCTCGCTCGTTCAAATTTTGTAATCCAATCTATTTTCCTGGTTCGGTGGGTTGTTCTTGTATGTAAACAGTATGAATATAAGCAAGCCTTTTTTTCGGGACGCAAAAAAAAATAACCTCGAAGGCCAGGCGGGAGCTCGCTACGCTTCGCTCCCGCCTGACCTTCTAACCTAACCCGGCCACGTCGGATCTGCTCTGAAAGGTTTTGCTCGCTCGCTTCGCTCGCTCGCTCGTTCAAATTTTGTAATCCAATCTATTTTCCTGGTAGTGGTTCAAAATATTAGTATGAACAAGGTGTATGAGTGTTGATTGTATGAGTTTTGATGATTATGAATTCTGATGATTATGAGTTAGATTAGTATTGTAAGAAAATATATGAAAATAAATATTAGTATAAACAAGTTGTATGATTAGTGATCTTATGAGTTCTGATGATTATGAGTTCCGATCGTTAGTATTAAAAAAAATTATGAAGAGTGACCATTATGATATAAAATTGTATAAGAAATATTTTCGGACTTCAGATAATAGGACTTAAAAAGTTATGTGAGAAAATACGCACCCCCTTTTATCGTAGTTCTTCTAAAACTGTAAATTAGGCTAGGATTTGTATTTTGAAGCAAATATTCTGACGCTCCGCTCGCTTCGCTCGCTCCGCTATACGGGTCACATAACAAACCTAACCTAACCTATAGTTTTCGGTTTTAGATCCATGTACTATTTGGTAGCAGTTCTTCTAAAACTAGGTTAGATTGTAAATTAGGAAACTGTAAATTAGATTAGGATTTGTATTTTGAAGCAAACATTCTGACGCTCCGCTATACGGGTCACAACACAAACCTAACCTAACCTATAGTTTTCGGTTTTAGATCCATGCACTATTTGGTAGCAGTTCTTCTAAAACTAGATTAGATTGGGTTTGTATTTTGACGCTCCGCTATACGGGGTCATAAACAAACCTAACCTACAGATGTCGGTTTTCGACCTATGTTCCATTTGGATAGCATATGAAATTATAGCATGTGACAATTATGGATTACAATCTTTATGGAAAATGTGATTATTGGAATCAAAGATTCGGGCATAGGATTAATATGGCAAACAATGATTATGGGAAACATAATTATAAGAAACAAGATTTGGACAATTGAACATTATGGCAGACGAAATTCGGGCATTTGAAATTCGGGCAAGTGAAGGTATACCCTAATAAATAACTAGGTATCGCCAGTTCAAATGCTAGTAATTTCTGAAAAGCTAAAAAGTTGTTTCTGAATAAATTACTGATTGTTGAGTTTCTTTTCAACAGAGGTCTCTTCTTGTAAAATGCCTGTTAACTCGGTCATGTAAAAATGCTCTTGTGGCCTGCTTGCAGAATAAAGTTCATTATTTCATCTTAAATGCCATAACAAAGCATAGAAGTCTAGAATTAAATTTTAGAAAAAGGGGCTTACTCATGCTCATCATCACTGCCCTTCCTTTTGGAACCATTCTTCAGAGCAGGCTTCTCTGACTTGGATTTGCTCTTGGACTTCCCCTGGGTCTTCTTCTCGGCCAGGGCCTGCTGGTACAGCTGCCACTCTTCGGCCGACACTTCTGCAGAACCTAGGAATTCGATTAACAGATGCTTAAGACACGTATGGACTGGCAGTGGCATCAGAAGCATCAGTGGCCTAATAGTAAATTTTTAGCTAACATAAAACTAAGCCTCAAAATCCCCACATTTACAATATATTTTTATCTATCAGCCACATATATCCACTGCTGAACATAGGCCTCCCTGTAGCTCGCCACAAAGTGCGATTCCATGCAGACCACATTAATCGATTCCCCGCTACCCTCACAAGGACATTCATCCACCTAGTGCGATTCACACTGCGATTTTTTATACGTGGTTGCCACTCCAGGACCTCAATACCCCAACAGAGAAATCATAAATATTTATGCATATTTCTTTTGTTAAATATTTTTGTTATTTTCTCGTATTTATGTTCTATTACTTCTATCTTTGTTTATTAATGTTATTTGTAGATTTGTTTTATTTTATTTCTATATTTTTTATGTTACAGGCAAACAAGCAAATGGATCGCCTGATGGAAAGCAATTACCGTACCACAAAACCAGAGGAGTCACATGTGTATTGTATACCGTACAAAAGTTTTGGACACATGTTTGCAAATTTGCCTATTTTTACTCTTCGTTCCTCAGCATAGAAGGGGAAGGAGACGGGGCAGCACACTCACTTCCCTGCATACATTACATTGGATCTTACCTGATGCATGCAACTGATGCTGTGCCAGCTTCAGCGCCATCAAATACTCCTGTGGTGCGTCCCAAGTGACAGCGTTTGTATGTTGATTCCAGTAGTATGTGAAGCCGCTGCTCTCATCGTAACAGGCAGACCAGGCTGTGGGTATAAATATAGAATAGTTGATTACAAAACAAAACATATTTTTTTATTTCAAAACACATGTTTTGATTATTTTATGATTTGGGTAAATTAACATCACATTTTTAAAAGCTTTTATTTAACTTGCAATGTAAGTATGTATGTATGTATCTAAGTATGTTTGTTCGGGTGAAATCTTGCAACTCAATTTTGAAGCAGACATCGTCAACCGATTGAGCTGAAATTTTGCATACTTACTTGACTTTGATGACAATACAATAATATGTTACCATGGGGCTGATCTGATGATGGAGTCGGAAGGTGGCCATAGGAACTCTATAATAGAAAAAGCAATCCTACCGAGCTTGGGCTCTTTAGAATCGTCTCAGTGAGCATTTGATGGATATCCAAAGAAAAGTACAGTCGGCTATAAAAGCTTGCCACTAAAATGTCATTTTTGACAGAAACTTATTTTTATTGCTATATAGATACAGAGATCAACATGAAAAGAAAAATTAAATTGCCCTCATAAGTGGTCCACACCAGGATTCACAATGTCTTACAACATTGGACCGGTCCAACCAAATATACTGGGTTCAATTAAAATGAAACATTTTCTTATACAGATCTTTGATATTGACAAAGCACAGATGGTACAGGGTAATCATATGAATACTATGACTAACCATGGATACACTGGGTAGTTCAGATTTGTTCTACAACATCATTGAAGAAAAAATGATTTTCTTTTATTTTCTTCCCTATATTTCCAGTTTTTGGTTTTAACATAGCATTTGTGCACCGAAACCCCCGGGTATGTTCTTTTCTCATGGTGCTACTGCACAGTCCTACCGGTAGTAGGTACTACAGGCAAAGAAAGGGAAAAAATAGGGATGAAATATGTGTAATTTTGTTTGACAATACCGAGTTCCATAGAACAAATTTAAACTGTCTGATACATTCGAGAGCTGAGCGGTTAAAAATAATTTCTTTTCGAAATAAGAACTATGCATACTACATGTAATTCTAAATTCAAAAAGCCCTCACAATATTCTATGTAAAATAGCCCTCACATTATATTAGTCAATCAAGATATTTATATTTACTTATTTTATTTGGTGGATATTGATGCCGCTTAAACCATAACAAAAATGCCATACAATTCAAGGGAAGTATTAAACAACAAACATAAATTATAACTCATGGTGGACCTTTGTAAAAAGGTTGTTTTCATGTAAAGATGTTTAGATTTCCCTTATTCGTATAATAATGAGACGTAAAGCTAGTCAGAAACATTGCACTGTTGTGGGTATTTTTTTTCACAACAATGTGTAATTCTAGATAAATACAACAAAAGATAATTCCATTACTTACCACAATGAGGTATCGGTGCGGGGTGAACTCCTGGATTGGCTGCATGAGCCGCTGTGCTTGGTTCTGGTGGCTGGATCTTCGATGGCTTCTCTGTAACCCTAGTAGGCCCTTCATCATCACTTTCATCCGAGTCCCCATAACCAATCAAACCGACCAAAGGATTAGATTTACTCATATTGATTTAACAAAATGATACACTTAACGTTATCCTTAAATAGTTTCACTACAGAAAAGAACACTAAACAAAAGCATTTGCAATTTTTTTGCATTTATCGCATTCTTTCGCACTTTCACATGAACAGAGCGTGATTTTCTTACTGACATTGACAATCGACATGACAGATTGAGCAAAACTAACGCTACAACTTTACAATCAGCGAATGCGAAAATTCTAATAAAGGCATTTATTTCCTTATTCCATTACAATAAGGACATTTTTAGATGGGCAGAAAACTTACCATGATGTTCTAAACTGCAAATGAAAAGCATAGACCACAACTAAGTTTTTTTTTAATGGAGCGTCAAAGACGCGTTTCAGTAAACAATTGTATAGCGTTACAATGCATACGCAATTATTGAGTATCGATTGAGTGCGTCATATTTGTTTAAGAGTATTTTACTTGAACACATTTTTTTTAAACCATTTGAAATGTATTTTACAATTTTATTTGCCTATGTGCAAAATATGGTGCAGGTAGCCTTTTGATTATGTGTAAAATGAATAGGTAGAGTCGGTAGAGGTAGAATTAGTAGGATCAGTATTAAGGTTGTCGCACATCCAACCGCTCGGTATCGAATAGGCCCCGCCATGGCCCCGAGTCGTTCAGTATTCTTTTTATGAAATTTTAGGCTGCAATTCACACTTATCAACTCCGTAACGGCATCGCACTGCCTCGGAACAAGTTAACACCGCGTGGCAATACATATTTATTCATCTGAGGTGGCAATCATGTCGTTGCCGCGCTTACGTCAAGTAACGGCGTCGGAGGAGCAACGCGTGAATTGCATAAAATGGAAGCCTCGTCCCAAGCGCGGATCGCTCCGCCGTCACCGCGCTGACACTTTGCGGCGCCGAGCCACTTCCTTTACGTGCTTGCTTGCGTATGGTTTACCCTTGATTGACGACGAGGCCAGTGGCGAAGCTACCCAAGGGCTATCCATAACAGTTCGGGGTCCCCAAGATCCTAGGGTTACTGTCAAAGGTTATAGGGGCTCTGGGGCAAGGCTCGAGCTGAGCCCCATTTTTTTGGCCCCGGGGCCCTTAGTTACCAAGCTACGCTATAGGTTCAGCGGTGCATGTCTTGGACGTTGCAGTGGGGTTAGGCGTGCGACTTTCAATTATTCGTTTATTTATTTGCCATTAAATATCGTGCATGCATTCGTTAGGAGAAAATATTGTTATGGGCGCAATGGTCATCATTCATTATCATTATACTGGTCGACGATTGCAGTCGAAGAAGTCCAGGACATACATTGGCCTTCATTTCACCGAGAGCCTCCACGACGGCCAAGTCATGTTGCGGCTATTACGTGAAGTTTTGGCGGGAAATTTAAAAAATCTGTAGCTTTGTGTAATAGGAATTATAGTTTTGATACTAGCAATTATTTTTGATTTTCTATGCACACATAACGCATCTAAGGCAATAAGTTAAATACATATATGTTGACGTGTATTCATAGTCAGCTCACATAATTTCTACCACAATGTAGGTACGCGCGGTACAGTCAACGAGAATCACACATAATGTTTACACTTTCTAACCATATACAAGGCGAAAAATTAAATGTTTTGGAAATAAGACCTAGCTCGATAATACCATAATATTAATCCATCACCAAAAAATTACATAAGTACTATGCCAAATTTCAAATCAATCGGAACGTTAGAACTAGTACATAAAATATCAGAATTATTTGTAGAGGATCCACCTACTAAATTGTTTAAATCATAGACCACATTGTGGTGATACCACAAGGAAATATCTGTCAACATTATTTGGGGCTAGCCAGACTAGTGTGAGGCACATCGCTGCGGAAACCCATACCTACTTCAGCCAACTTCGGTCAACTTCGCGAGTAATCGGTTCGTGTGTGCCGTGCCGTGGCGCCACCTATGGTCCCACCGGAAGATCAGCGCTGGCTCTCTCAGGAGCTAACATTACGCTGAGGTGGGACCATTTCGAGGCAAGCATAATTTAGCATAAGTATCATATAAGTATACTTAGTTTATAGAATTTTTTTGATGTCACTATTTATCTGCGTGATTGTGTTTGTCCCCGAATAAATGTTTTTCTTTCTTTCTTTCTTTCTTTAATGACTGTAGTGATAGAGTTGAGGTCATGACTATGAGCAAATCTGATCCTACGATCCTAATCAGATTGTTGGTCCGTCTTGTTAGGTGCATTCGTACTCGGTCAAAAAAACACTCGTAATTGTCAAAAATATTTTAATCGGTAAGTAATAGGCACATTTTATACACAAGTGAACTATCTATGAAACTTTACAAAATTATAAATAATTCTAAAGCTGACTTCGTCCATCTATTTGTCATGACTGTGACTGTAATATCGATGCTTAACGGTTTTATTAGGCATTTAGTGGGTATTACAGTAAAATATAATAACTATAAATTAAACTTAATAATAACGCGTTTGAACTTTACATTTGGGTTGATCCTAGTCCTAATATTGGATAGTACATAAAGCTGTCCTGTCCTTATAGTTTCATATCTGTAACCGCTAAAAAATATACAGAGTGCAACAAAAAGCTTTCTAGTTATCAGCGAGCACCTTCTACAAATGTGACTACATTGAATCACTTTTCAATATCAGTCATTCATTTTAAATCGATACTTTTTGGACCCTGCATTTCGAAAACTTAACAATAATTTAATTTACATAGAACAAACGCTACTCCGATGTTCGAAATTCCATCGTCGTATAGTGCCGTCTCTCTCGATCTCCTGGCAAACTATATTTGGATCAGTGGGACGGGACTATACGACTGTTGAATTTTGTACATCGGAGCAGCCGTTCGGTATCACTGAGTTGGTATACTAGGTACGCTAGATCACAATGAAAGTTTATACAGAATTTGGACAATGGAGTGGTCATGTTTTTGTAGCATATATTACTAAAGCGAACCTTTGGAATTTAAAGTGCGTTTATTACGTAAAGCACAAAACGTTCAGTGTTACCATTAGTTACTATTGAAGCTTAAACTACGGTGATCTATGGCTGTTTGCTCCTTGTTACCGTTTGACCACACACGGTTCGCAGGTTCCCGGGACAAGGTACGCGGGATGGCATTGCGGGCAAGCAGGGTTCTCTCCATAACTCGCCCTTCCAGGCCTGGATACCCTCACGCTAAAAGACGTTTCAGCTTCATCATCGTTGTAACCGGGATGAGGCTTGTCCAAAGGAAACACGTAGTCAGGAACGAAATAGGAACTGATATTGTATTCCGTATTACTGGCAGTGACAGCTACTTCCTCTATCGTAGGTCTTGTTACGGAACTAAATGGACTTTCGCCTGCGTTTCTGCCTTGAGGAGCGACTGTAGTGGCATTAGTTACGTTACCTAGCTTGGGGGGCTCTAGATCGAAAGCTGGGACAGCCCATTTCCATTCATAGTAAATTGGTGGCCCTATAGTAGTTGACGGCGGATCAGAGCTCTCAGACTTGGGCGGTAGAAGCTCTCTGTTAGGAACTGAAGGATCAAAAGTACTAATTGGCTCAGTGGGTTTAATGTTTACCGAGTCAAATCTACTGCGTTCCGTAACGCCTTTACCTTGATCGTTAATTCTATTAGCATTATTCCCGGAATCTTTATTCTTCCTCGGAGTTCGATCTTCTTCTGAGCTGACTTGACCATCGGGTAATTGCTGATTCAGATTTATAATTTCGGTTTTTGTCATGGACGTTTTGTGTGAGTCAGGGGAGTTGGGGTCGAAGCGCTTGATAAAATTGATTACTGGGTCTACTTTCTCTTTCATTCTAATGTCTAGGTTAAATTCTTCAGAGCTGGCTGATTCTGTTGTTGAGGGTATTGGTGGAGATAGGTCCTGAGACGGGGTCGTTACTGTGAACCCGGTTCCTCCAGTGTTCTGGGTGAATTTTTCAGTCGGTGTTGGCTGGAAGGTGGGGCTAGGTCTTTGGGAAGCGGCACCAGCGAGACTGTCTTCTTCCTCGTCGGGTAGGTTTGTCTGGACATTAGGTGTGGGGTTGGGTCTTCTGGACGTGGTAGAGCCAGGGCGCTGGCCAATGCCGGTCGACCAGGAGCTGGGTGGGCGGTAGTTGTTCTTGGCGCTATCGAGGCCATTGTTTGTGGAGATGGTGTCCGGAATTCCCACAATGCTGTTTCCTGGGTGGAACTGTAATAGAAATGATATACTGATAAGTATCTTCATACATATGTAATTTTTTTGGGAGACACTGTTAAAGAAGTGCATAGTTAACTATGGAACGGCAGTTTCTGCTGCATTGTTTACCGGGTCGTCATTTTTGTGGGAAGCTATTCAGTATTGTTATTATTATATTTATTCGTATAAATTCTCGAAATACTTCGAAAGGCAAAGTACTGTGTCGTTAACTTTCATACAAAACCGCTTCCTAGCCGATCAACTTTGAAAGCTCGCAAAAGGTCAGTCTTTATTGAAAGTAACTTTCAGCAAGCCAGGATTGCTAATTATTGTCCTCGCCCTTGATGACGCAAATAAAGCTAAAACTTTACTTCCAATATCGCTGGTAAATGGTCAATATTCTCGCCAAGTTTTAACAAAGAATTTATTTGGGTAAGTACTAACTGTAAATGGCAAATGGCCGATTTAAAAATCCCCGATGAAATATTGAAGATGTTGTAAGATAAAATAAACCTAGTTAATTATAACTGCGTCAATGTAAATCTTTGTCATCGAAGAACTCGAATTCGTTTAATAATTTAATGTCGATTTCATTTCTATGTGATTCCGAAAATGACAAAAGACGGCCGTTATCTTGCTGAGGGTTTTCTTAGATTTCAATATTTGCAATTCTAAAGTAAACTTATAAGGTTACAGGTAAGTATGCCGCGTGCCGTAGTGAGTAAACGTTCAAAATAAACAAATATAGAAACTTAAACCATGCAGCTAGAAATGTCAGCACATGACGACAATGATAAAACGAATTGCAAGGTATTATTGCAATCATGCAATGTGCCACATGTGACATTAATTTATCTATTCACGTAGAAATATTAATGTCAGAGTATTGCAAACGTGGACTTGAGAGAGCATCGCAAATGTATGGAGTAATCAAGTACATAAACATAATAGAAGCAAATCACTCCTGTGGCGTGGAGATAATCCCATTGGCGGGTTATACCTACTCCCACACAAAGTCCGACTTACTGGTAGTGAGGGCTAGAGATGTGCCGTTCTCAAGAACGTTCCCCGATTTGTATTATTGAGAGATAACGTTCTTGGGAACTAATACAAAATGAGGAAAGATTCAGGAAATTTTCGAGAACGGCACAACACTATGAGGGCTAAACAGCGCTGATACAGTTCAAGTCATGTTTAAAAAATAATAATAATAGAAGCACCAAAGACAAATCAAATGAACTGGCTCATTTTTTCTCAGATCATCCTTCAATTTCATCTCTTTGGACTCATGGCATGGAAAGAACTAGCTTGCACTGTTTGTGCTAGTGCAACATACTTAGGTTACGAGTGATCAGTGAAGTCTTATTTCGTTTCACTAAGGGCACCGCGTCGTGAATACTTCTGTTCCACCAACGTTTTGTGTGGATATCTTTAAAAATGACGTTCGGCAAAGGACATTACTGAGGTAGAACACGTAATATGCTTTAGGGTAGCTTCATACTCTAAACTTTCCTAAAGTCGATACGAGTGGCAATTTGAATAGAAGAATAAAACACCAAATAGCTAGCAGGGAGGGCTAATAGATACCATGTTCGTTATACAAGTCTATGAAGTTATATACGGCATGCGTCAGATCATAGTAGAAAATAAATATAGAAAAAATAGATTCTACAAGTTTTCTATTACGTAGATGCAGAGTAGAACAAGCTCAAGAAAAATACATATTCAAAATATATTCTTATATTGAAGTAAATCATATATTATAAATTTCGTTAAAATATATAAAGTTATTATAGCATTAAAATTGCTGTGCTAAGTGCATAGTGCCTTGTAGGTTGCCAATGTAGTGCCTAAAATATATGAAAATCAGGTGTAAAGATATGTGTCAAGTATCTTGATCTTAATTCATACTGCATCAATTTACTTAAACATTCAGCTAGTGACATGTTATTTTAAATATGTTTTTAATATTGTAATATTGTAAATAAATATGATCGTATTGGGTAATAGGAACGAATACCCTATGCTTCCCTGCATGGTTGCGTAAAAATATTAATCCTGCTGAAATTTCGTGTTCATTTAGCAGCATAATTTTGTTTAGCTTACATAAACATATCCTCAGAATATTATTCTGTGTGTGAGCCTACTATCTTCATAATTTATTTCAATTACACAACTGTGCCACTCAGACGCATATAAGAGAAACAATTGGTTGAACAATTCAATGAATCTTTCATAGAATCGGTAGCTTACTGGACAGGCAGAGCGCCCTTGTTACCAGGAAAGTCGTTGAAGGTTCGAATACCGTTAGTCATTGAATTTATAGGGTTCCGTACCCCTGACACCAGGCTGTATCTCATGAACCGTGATAGACAGTTGAAATTTTCACAAATTACTAAAAAATAGAATAAAATATATATTTAAGTGGGGCCCATACAACAAACATGATCAGTTGCGTTAACTTTGCACCTCATTTGTATCCGGCGCCATACAAACCAGATGCAAACTTAACTGAACCCGGCCAGTTAAGGGATAAGTATTTGTACGGAACCCTCGGTGCGAGAGTCAGCCTCGCACTTGGCCGGTTTTAAAAAAATAAGAAGAGAGGAATCAAAAGCTACCTTAGTCTCAGCCTCCCTCAGGCCATCGTAGTAGTTCCCGTTGGGCGGCACGGACAGAATATCGGGCCGCGGGGTCCGTTGCCGCATGTCTGCTTCGGACACGAAGGGCTTGTCGCGTTGACCTGGAACGAGATAACAAAAAAATATAAAAAAAATAAAACCGGCCAAGAGCATGTCGAGCCACGCGCAGTGTAGGGTTCTGTAGTTGTCCAACGGGCTTCGAATTACGAGAAAGATTTCAAGCTCTATAAAAAAGGTCGTAGGTAAACGCCAAAGTAACTGTAATTACTTATTACTTTCTGAAACTTATCAATTATACGCGCCAGACTGAGTGAAATGTTTTAATACAGTATGGCACTTAACTAATATGTGTAACGTTCGAAGTATATGGATACCGCGCGGCACTTATGTCATTTTAAAGAAAATTATGCAATTTTACGATAACTCAAAAAACCGGCCAAGAGCATGTCGGGCCACGATCCACAGGGTTCCGTAGTTGCTCATCCTTCACAATAGACTTAAGTTACGACAAAGATTTCAAGCTCTATAAAAAGGTCGTAAACGCCAAAGTAACTATAGTCACTTATTACCTTCTGGAAGTCAATTTATGTTCTTTTAAGAAAATTATGAAATGTTGCGATAACTCAAAAACGGCTTAACTGATTTTGTTCAATATAGTTTTCATTGAAAGTTCTTATAAGGCCTCATGTTCACGAATTTTTTCATAATTTTTTGACCCGTGGTTGAAAAGTTAGAGGGGGGGAGGGACACTATTTTTTTTTATTTTGGAAGCGATTATTTACGAAGCTGCTAACTTAAACAAAAAATAATGTTTGAAAACCCCTATTATTTTTAAAAGACCTATTCAACGATACCTCACACACTAGTGTTGGAACGAAAAAAAAATTCACCTCCACTTTAGGTGTTCGAGAGGTACCCCAAAAAAAAATATTTTTTTTAGTTTTTATTTTACCGTTTTGTCGGCGTGATACATCCACATACCCATACCAAATTTCAGCTTTCTAGTACTAATGATCACGGAGCTAAGCCGCGGACGGACAGACGGACAGACGGACATGGCGAAACTATACTAGTTGACTACGGAACCCTAAAAACGGCTCAACCGATTTTATTCAATATAGTTTTCATTGAAAGTACGGCCTCATTTTCACGAATATTTACAAAATTTTCTGACCCGTGATTGAAAAGTTAGAGGGGGGGACGCTATTTTTTTATTTTCGGAGCGAATATTTACAAAACTGCTGACTTAATCAAAAAATAATGTCTGGAGACCCCTATTATTTTTTAAAGACCTATTCAACGACACCCCGCCACACTAGTATTGAAACGAAAAAAAAAAATCACCCCCACTATAGATGTTCGAGAGGTACCCGAAAAGAAGTTTTTTTTTTTAGTTTTTATTTTACCGTTTTGTCGGCGTGACACAAACACATACTCATACCCAATTTCAGCTTTCTGGTACTAATGATCACGGAGCTAAGCCGCGGACAGACGGACAGACGCACATGGCGAAACTATAAGGGTTCCTAGTTGACTACGGAACCCTAAAAAATAACGTAACTGTAACTAATTGGTTTTTTGCTATAAAATCAAAAAATAGGATAAAAAAAAATATATTACCATATTTTTACATTTTCTAAAATATCCCAATTTCTGATTAAAATATCAATTTCGAAAGTACCTATCTCGTTCTAAAAGAGAGTAACAGACAAGTCACTGCGCCGGAAAATTATACATAGAGTAGGATTATTACTAAGACGGATTTACTATGGAAATTGTACCTACAGTACGGTTACAATATCTGTGGACCTCGCTCCCCCTACCCTTGTACCTACCCGCGCTCGCCACGTCGCGTCGCGCACCGTACCAGAAGGGCTACTCCGATGTTCGAAATTTTACTTTCGTATAGTGCTATTCCATTCGCTCAAATATACCTTGACAGGAGATCGAGAGGGATGGCACTATTCGACGGTCGAATTTGAACATCGGAGCTGTTTTCCTTGCGCGTTCAAACTGTCAACTTGTCCACAAGGTGACATCATATTATAAATAACTCCGCCGCTTCATATTCTTGTTTCTAAACTTAAACTTCCACTTCCCATGAATATGGCTTCCCTTTTATGCCACACAGACAACAGAAAGGCAATTTGTACATTGAGCAAATTCATAGAAAAAAATAATATTAAACTATAAAGCGCTGCAAGAAATATTAGACTGTGCTGTCTGCTTATAATCTGTATGGGCTATGTGTAGGTATTATTCGTGTTCCGAAAAGCTTGGTAAACATTAGCAGCTTCTGTGTATGTGATTTTTGTCTTCAGGAATTACCAGCTCCGAAAAGTGACAATACTTAAAAGTGCTATGCTTTATCTATGTACCGTGCTAAGCTCAACACTTGTCATTGGCAGAATTGTGCTAGATGCACAGTAGCCATAAATAAAAGAGTGAAGTGAAGTGAAGTTGACTTTTTTCGGCGTTTCTTCTCCCGGTCTCCTCTTGTGAAATGCCGGTAGACTCAGACATGTAAAAGTGCCCTTGTGGCCTACTTGCAGAATAAAGTTCATTATTTCATTATTTATGGTAACGATTTTGGGGCGACGACGCTTCTTTCACATTTTTCTAAATATTTTCAAAATTAGTCGGTATAATAGAATAAAAATAATGGTTTTGGAGTCCGTGCTAAGTAATAAAGTAAGGAAATTAGTTCAAATTCAACGCTATTTCATAATATTATCAATTCTGTCCTGCCCCGGATTTGCACCTTTTAACCTTTTGACCGCCACAGTCGGCTGTGGTCGTCAACAAAAAGTCGTGCCCCTGATGCCACGTCGGCCAGAGCTGTCCAAATTTCAATGATTAAAAACTTTGTAATTCTAACCGCTACAAGTATTATTCAATCCCTGTTGATTTTGGGGCACATCTTTTTTTTTTACTCTGGCGTCAGTGGCACGGTAAATTGCTAGACCGCTTGGCGGTCAATAGGTTAAGAAACCTCTTCTCCAGTTGTGTATTATTTTACTTCAAATAGATGGATTCGGTTCTACTTACGAACGCCGGGCGTCATGTAGCACGGACGGTACCTATATGGATTAAGTATCTATTGTGTTAGCTAGTACCTACCTAGTACCTAATGATAAGCATGTAGAATTGTAGATATACGAGCTGGTGACAACGGTAGGTGTCGGAAGCTGATCGCCGCGGTTGACCGCAGCCAAGTATATAGGCCCTCACCTTGCCGCTAGGTGTTGGTGATCATATCGTCTTACCAGCGCAACTAGCGTTACAATTACGATATGGATCAAAGCTAATCAAGTCCGTAATATAGAGTCAACAGCGAGCTACATCCTCGACCCCGTAGTCACTTACCATCAGGGGATACTGATGTCATTCGCCGGTCAGTTTGTGAATAAAAAACTTCATACAATCATTTGTTTTGAAAATCTACTTTTTGTTGACAGTAAGTACAAAATGCGCGCTATGAGAGAGCGCGGACGCCATTTTTTTTTTGTTGTGGCAACACGCCGCAGATAATTTGTCTTGAAAAAGTTGTACCACAGACCGCAGAACAACCGTTAGCATACGTGCACATGGCGAGAATGTAGCTGCGAACTTAGAAAAAGTCGACAAATAAATATTTGTCTTTCGATTATCGACCCGAAAGTTTTACAGTTTTTATTTATTCGTGGCTACGTGGTGGCTACCATTCAATGCAAATTATCAACCTACCTATAAAGTATAATTTATTATATTAGGTATAATACGTTTATTAAAATATCGCTTCCAATATTTTGAATTTGGTATTACAGGTAACATTCAAGACCAGTTTGAAATAATATTTTGTTTTATATTATATCAAGATTGACTGTAAAATATCAGGAATTTATTATTTCAAACGTCATACAAAGAGCAAGGCTCCCGTCAAGGATGCACTAACAAGAATATTATTATATAACAATACGTTTAGCCCATTATCAAACATGCAAACATTATTTTACGAGGAAGTCAGTCAAGTTTTTTTTATTGCGCTATTAGTGTTGCCACAATCATCCCAATTAACCCGAGCACTTACGGAAACTCACGAATCCTACTTACGATCCGTTCGGAAGTGACCGATGCCTCCGTGTCAAGGGCGTGACATTGACACCTGATTGCGTCCATTCATGCAACTCTATTATAGTCTATGGACGTAAAATTTTGAATATGTTATATGTTTAGTTAATGGTGCGGAATTTTGAATTTAGAACGCGTTGAATGGACTTTGATTGATATTCGATGCAGTTTGATTGACTGCGTGGCCAGAATTGTTCGGTTTGCAGCTTCAAAGGCTTGTTAAGAATGTAATTATATGTATACTTATTGCATTAAAGTGGCAATCATTAATCATTTGTATTAGCTGTGATGACGTTGATGTGACACGACCTTTACTTTGTCACCTGTTTGGCACGACTTTATGAGCATCATGCAAACAATAATACAAAATATACTAGAGACAATATGCGATCGGTTCCAACCCCGAAGGTATTCGCTGGGTGCGCGATAACAGCGTTAACTAGCGGTTACAATTACGGCGGACTTTTTAATGTCAAATGGCTGACTGTCTTTACGAATAGTAAGTAAACCACAAACAACTAATTTCAATGAAATATCGTAATTTTCTTTCATTTTATTCGATTATGTTAATCTATAGTGTCGATAAAACGTTGGCCTTCTTTATTTCCCGTCTAAATTGGCAAAATCAATAACTTTCAGATGTAATTCACACGGACCTTTTCATGGCTGTCTTCACGAGAAGTAAGTTACAAAATAAACAAATTTAACCGAAAAACGCATTTCATGCATAATGCAACCCATCATTTATGACTGTTTTTTCGATATAATACAAATTATTTTGTTTATTCAGTTAAACATGGCCAAATTAATTATTATAACTGGATACTGCTCAATCAAACACAACATCGCTTTCAAATCCCAAACTACAATAAAATGGGAAACAATTCGTTTTTGGTCAACATGTCCAAACTGTAAAGGAAAATAAACGCATAAACATTTTACTCCCTACAACATACAAGATATAATATTAAAAATGTTGTTCTATAGGTTATACCAACTTTTTCCTCTTGATAGCGATTATCCATTTAATTCGTTGTTCCCGTTTCCAACTTGCTTGTGGAAATTTATTTATTTATGATTACTGTTTTTGAATTTGTGGTTACTGTTTTTGCAATTTACTACGCTGCAGGTTTCGTGCCGCATATTTATTTATTTTTAGATGCCTTAATTTGGCTAGTAAAACGTGACAGTTGGCCTGACGAAAGTTCCTTTTTTGGCCACGGCGCGCGCTGCGATCGATTCGTGGTTCCCCCACCACCTACTTCGCACCCAGCGAATAGCATTTTTCATAGGAGAATATTTGAAAAAGTGTCCAGCGTTGAGCATAAATAATAGTTCCAAAAAGCTCCACATGCGGCGCTAGAGTAGCTAGAGTGAAGTGTCCCGTCCATAAGCTGCCGGATATTAAATTAAACCTCAACTTATGAAGGGTAGAGGTTTTCCAACTCATATTATTAGTACCTGATTTGATCTGTCAGGAACAGGAAACTCTATCTGGCAACACTAGCGCCACTAATTTCACACCTTTCAGCGGACACTTTTGGATAATATGAAAATTTTTCTCCTTTCCTCTA
The DNA here is from genome assembly GCA_905147355.2 of Apotomis turbidana. Classification (NCBI taxonomy): domain Eukaryota; kingdom Metazoa; phylum Arthropoda; class Insecta; order Lepidoptera; family Tortricidae; genus Apotomis; species Apotomis turbidana. Next base: position 20,312,551 of record LR990292.1, on the reverse strand, counting down.
CACTCCATATCTGAAGGGTTACTATAACGTTCGGAAGTTCGTATCGTGCCATGCTCCTCTCTGTCTATGATATCGAATTCATTATTTATTAGATAGCTTAGTTTTGATGATTTCTTTAATCTGATGCATTTTTTTAACACGCTTGTATCAGCTTCGCTTACCTTCAATAATATGTTATGTTGGAGCTGATTTGACGATGAAGCCCAAATTGGACCATGGAAACTCCCATCCTTCACTGGTGGGCTCCCCCACATCTAGCGTCTCCCGAACGTCGACGCCTCACCAACGCCCGCGCGGCGTCGACGCCGCGCTCCCACAGCGCCGACGCGACGCTGCGGCGCCTCTCGAACGTCGACGTCGCAGTGACGTCCGCGCGGCGTCGGCGCCGCGTTAGCGCCGCGCCTCTTCGACGTCAGTGTCGACTGTCGAGCGTCGGAGCGTCTTGTCGGCGTCCACGCAGACTCTCACGTCACTGCGACGGACAGCACTCAAACCACCCCGTCCGGGGTTGCCAGACGTACGATAATTATGTAAATGTACGATAATTTGGCCTCCGGTACGATGTACAATACAATGAGTACTATCATACGCAAAAGTACGATAATTTGCAGGTCGTCGAAGGTTGGGGTTAAATTGTTCGATTATCAAATAAAAGTCATGGATTCCGACGAAGAAACACTGCTGTTAACGTTACTGTTGAAACGGAAATTACGTAAAAAGAAGAGAAAATATTGTCGTCGATATTGGCAAGATCCTCTATAGAGTTCTGGAATTCATGAAAGTGACCATTTTGTGTTATATAAACGAGTGAAAAAAAATGAAAAACACTTTTTTGAGTATTTAAGAATGCCAAGAAAAACATTTGAGGAACTTCTGCTTATAATCCAAAACGATTTAAGGGTGATTCTCCAGGCGTTTCATGTTTTGTTAAGGAATGGTCTTGGCATGGCCCGACCTGTATATTTGTTGGTAAGTTTTATGATGAATAATTATGTTAATATTTTTATGTTTACAGTTACAGTCCGGTAGCATGTTATCATGACAGCTATAGCTAAACTTGTGTTGATTATACCTTTTACATACTTTTGCCAAGTTGTAATCTCGTCAATGATGTCTAAATCTCTTAGTCTTTATGGTGTTTGCATGCAACATTTTTGTCCTTTATAAAAAAGACAACGTGTTGGCATAATCGCCTATGGTCTATGCCTGTATCCGAGTTGATTAAGAAAAAGACACCTAGAGTAAGGCATAGACAACATGACACGAGCTGTGAGAACAACCTTAAAATAGCTCTCGAGGATTGTTAATTGTTTAGCACATTTTGAATAAATGATTCACAAATTACTTAATTGTAATTTTCATTCATAAAGCACTGACATTGGCATCCCTGCTAATGGCGACCAAACAGTGAAAAATTTTGACGATCTGATCAGGTTGGCAGTCATTTCTGACCATTTGGACGTTTATTTCGATTCAAGGTCACTCCAGTGAGTGCGTTTTCATAGAATGTTATTAAAAAACCCTAGAATTTAACCCAACCTTCGACGACCTGTAAATTATCGTACTTTTGCGTACGATAGTATTCATTGTATCGTACATCGTACCGGAGGCCAAATTATCGTACATGTACGATAATTACCGTACGTCTGGCAACCCTGGACGCGGTGGGTTGCGTGCTCTGTCCGTCGCAGTGACGCTGCGTGGGCGCCGACAAGACGCTCCGACGCTCGACAGTCGACACTGACGCCGCGTGGACGTCACTGCGACGTTGACGTTCGAGAGGCGCCGCAGCGACGCGTCGGCGCTGCGGGAGCGCGGCGTCGACGCCGCGCGTGCGATGGTAAGGCGTCGACGTTCGGGAGACGCTAGATGTGGGGGAGCCCATAAACCCATCGTATTTGTTTGGGTTGGGTTTATTTAATTTGTTCTGATGAATAATTAACGTTTGTGTTCCAAATTGGAGTGTTTTTATAATGAGCATTTAACGTTAACATGCAATTGAAAAGTAAAAAAAAAAACATTTGGTAAGTAATTTGTAATTAGCCTGTCGCAAAGTGCCTCCGTACACTTAGTGTGATACCTTTATGGAGTCGTGCTCGCAGGTACTATTCAGAAACGCCTTATTAAATAAGGCGGTGTTCACACTTGTCACATGCTACGCACGCGCGTAGCGTGTTGCGCGCGGTCGTGAGATGCGGCGTTATACGGTATAAAGTGTGTTAGACAAAAAACACAAGCGGTATAACTTATAACGGTTTTGCTTTTTTGCCTAAAATGAAATACTTGCATAATGTTAAGAAGCGGCCATACCACTGTTCAAAAGACGTTGGCGCACGTGTAAACGCTGTCACGCGTCGTTTTCTTCATACATTTGACTGCGTAAACGTACCGCCAGCGTATATTGATCTTCAATGTGAACGGTGTGTGTTAAACACATTACACATACATACGACACAAACGCACCGTCACATCAGGTGTCAAAAACGCAGCCTAATTAGTAATTTTCTCCGCTGAGTAGACAAGCGGCCTAAATCGGTCGCCTCGCGCTCCGCGTTGTAGCACGTGACACGTGTAAAGACTGCCTAAGACTGTAAAGCTCAGCTTCAGAATTAATTATAAATCCAGACGTGCAGTGAACAGCCTGCCTTACTGACCTTTTACCACGAAAGGCTAGACCAACCGGTTGATTGGAAATGTCGCTGCATCATTGATAAAATTCGCATTCTAACTGAATGTTACTAGGTAGTTTCTAGGAGGATCCATGCGATACTAGAGGTCGTTAGTGTACAGTCGCCATATATCGCAGTATATAAGACTTTCATAAATATCTGAACACGACTCTTATTTACTGGGCGTTACAGTACATTTATTTATTTATTTATTTATTCAAATTAGTTACACAGCATTACAGCAATTAAACTAAGTCACTGTGAACTACAAAATCAGACAAAACAAAATCATACACAAAAAAAAAACATAAATCTAGTTGGATTTAGGCGACGTAACAGCGTGGCTCCGTTGCGTCGTCTGATCTGGCGCAGGATTCGGCAGATATTTATATTACATGTTCAGATATTTATAGGCGCCTTATATATACGAGTATATACTTATTTATATATATCTGATGGCGACTGTACTATACCTTAAGTTGGGTGTGAATCTTATTGATCGAGTGAGCGAAGCGTCTGCGTTTCAGCTTGGCCAAAAATTATTCCGTTTTTCCGGAGATCCAGCTGTTCTCGCCTACAGGTCGCATTTATCTGCCACTCGTATCAGTCAATTTATCGTTGACGTCGGGTTTTATAAAGAATAAATGCTTAGTTTAGGACTTGTTAGCTCGATTTGTGTAAAACCATTTCTTGATAATTATTTATTAAATTAATAAATAAAGTTCGCCACTAATGGAAACCCATTTTTATAATCAACATTAATAAACTATCCGTTCTTATTCTACCTAAACTTAAACTTTAGTAAACAAACCAATTTATGCGGAGTTCAATAAACCTGAATTCTAAAGACTTCTTACTTTAACTAATAGTTTATTTTTTTTATAAAATATGCTAAGAACCGAGGTTATCGTTTGACCTAGGGATAAAAAATGCAATCGTGCCAAATAAAAAACTTGTACAAAATTAGTATCATGCTTTTGCAGACAGGTATTAATTGGATTTAAACGCTAAAGAGATAACTGAAATTTATTTTTTATGCCAATTTAATGATAAACCGTTAATTTGTGCCGTTCATCAAACTCATTAGAGTTTGAACCTACTCATTGGACAACCAAGTTTGAGTAAGTATGACCTCTCAGTGAGTCAAATAGTTTACTTCCATTTCACTCTGTCCGCCGCAGATGTTCAGATGTTCCTTCCAAACCTTAGGCTTCCCCGTCGACGATCTCTATCATGTCTATCACACGATAAATCAATGACAAAAGCATTAGTGACTTCATTGATGCGAGAGTGAACAGATACTTCATTATTTGTCTACCGTGTGATAAATGCAGCTATCATAGGGCTAAATGATAGTTACCTGGTCACCCTGTTAAGAAGAGACAGTAGGTGTTGCAGGTGTTTAAAGATGGACAAGAAAAAGAAGGGGAAGCTGCGTGTTGACTAACCAATAAACAGGTTGGCATCACAATCTCACTTTTAGAATTGACCATGTACCATGTACCATGTACAATGGTCACAGATCAGCATCCTCTGTTGAAAAAAAAAACGTAGTGTTCGGGTAGGTGTAGCTGGTATAATTAACTATATAACACTTACCGATGAGCAGGTTGGCATCATAGTCACTCTCGCTCTTGGAACAGTTGACCATGTACCAATGGTCACAGATTAGCATTCTCTGCTGGAAGAGCGTGGTGTTCGGGCAGGTGTAGCTGAACTGCCGGCCAAGACCATCGCACATGTGGTACACCTGGAACAAGACGTCAGTTTACACTCATGGTAAGGTGGAAGTACTAGTACTCGACGCGGTACTAATATGCGTCACCATACTTTCAACTGCGATAAATAAGATAAGATTACCGTTACTTTCATAGCAAATAGAATGAATACATGAGAAATGTTTGTAGCTATCGAATTTCACACGCAAAATATTAAAATATACAACCTGACTGCCTGCAAAAGCACGTGACATGTACTGGGACAATCCTATTGACATACATTTCAATACATTACGAGATTTTTTTTATATGATCATTATATGATATAAATACCATTTAATAAAGGTAAAAGTCATACCTCTCATAAGGGATGAATAAATTTGCGATAGACGTGTAAATTGACGTACTATTACGAAACATAAAATAAATATCCCTTGCAATGTCGAGTACTAGTACTTCCACCTTATAGGTATGGTAGAGGCGAATATTCGAGCTTGTTAACCTTTTATTCACGATATTGATATCAGACAAAGAAAGAGTAGAAAAAAATGCGATCAAACTAGTATCAGATTCAGGAGTGCCTTTCGGACTGGTGAGATAATAATGTGAGAGAAAAATGTAGCAAAAGTGCTGAATTCGTCCCTCTTAGTGAGACAACCATATCTGGCGTCTCCACGCACCTTTAAAAGCTTCGTCTTTGTCACCAATCGTGTACCATTCGCAATAAAAAAAAAAACATTATTACTCCGCGCACACTCACTGGATTGTATTCGAGTGTTTTAACTTTATTTATATTGCGATAAATGACTGTGGCCAGTACAGCTTCATCGTTAACAATAAATTATTTTTTAATAGTTTAATTACCTACAACAATAATTAGTTTACTATTGTTACACATCATTGGATCAATTTTATAATTATAAGCATAGCTGGGCATTAACTCGTTAATCCGTTAATCGTTAATTAACGAAGTTAACATTTTGATTAACGGATTAACTTTTAAGTTAACTTTTAAAAATGTTAACGGACACGTTAACTTCCGTTAATATGCAAGAAGTCCGTTAATCGTTAATCCAATGCCTACTATTTACCGCACGGCACCGCGGCGCGGCGCGAGAAACAGGTTCAGACAAGTGCCGGGCGGCGCGTGGCAGCGAGTGAAACAAAAACGAAACTAGATATACAGTGGAAACTTGATAAGTGGAATCGCAAGGGACCGGCTGTTTAGTTCCGCTTATCCAGATTTCCACTTATCCAGTTTTCCACTTAACCAGGTTCAAATAAAACGTTTTCTCACTAACAGAGGCTCTCGCTAACAGAGGTTGTGGATGCTAGTAATGTCGCTTATAGAGGTCACGTATTAAATATATGGTCAATAAAAGACCAAGACATAAATAATCCTCTTTCATTAAATATGTATGTAAGGTGTTGGTGTCCACTGCACTACTCTCTCTGCACATTTTTTTAAAACCCAAATCTATACGTTTTTTTAATCCTTCTAACCATCCATTACTCTTAGAAAAATTATGAATATTAGCCATTTTGCAAATTCTTCAGCTTTTTCTTTTGTCATTGGTCCATTAACTGGTACATTTTTTTCTCATACAAAATACGTAGAAAACACGAACCATAATGTTAACGAAACAAACTACCCTCTTTGTGATGGTTTATTAAAAATCCAAATTTTATAACGCGGAGCTATTCCACTCATAGAGGTTTCGGAGATGGCGACTTCCAGTTACAGAGGTAAAAATAAGAAACTTTCGAAAAAATGGATTCCGCTTATAGAGTTCCCAAAATTCCACTTATAGAGGTAATTCGTTGCCAAGGGACTGGAACCGAGAACTTGGGTCCACTTAAAGAGGTTTTCCACTAACCCAGGTTCCACTTATCCAGTTTCCACAGTATTTTGCCGACGCGTGCGAGTGAGAAAACTGCGAAGAGATTTGTTTCGTTTGATCATTTCATTACTTAGCGCCGGTGCTAGAGTGACGCTGACGAGTGTTTTGTTTGTTGTTATTATAAAATACTGTCAGTGATCAATTGCGAGTTGATAAAGAAGAGTGCAGTGTAATATAGTTAGTTAAAAAAAGTGTTCTGTGCAGTGTAGTGATTAAAACCATATCATGGAAGACATGGAATCGGATTCCAGCGGTCCTGATGAGAATCCATGGCCACATTTGACTGAGTATGTTGAATTTGTATCCAGATCGAGCCAGCAAATACTTTTTGCGTGTAAGCGTTTGACGACGCGGTTGGCTCAGTTTGTAAGCGCTTGCCTACTGAGCCGGCGGTCCCCGTTTTCGAATCCCGGCCAGGGCAAATATTTGTGGGATGAATTCGAATATTTGTGCTTGGGTAATGGTTGTTCTATGTATTTAAGTATATATTTATCTATAAAAGTATGTATATCGTCGTCTGGTACCCATAACACAAGCCTTCTTGAGCTAAATTTGGGACTAGATCGATTTGTGTGAGGTTGTCTGATATTTATTATTAAGCGTCGTACGTAAGTTCACTAATGCAACGATATAAAAATGCAATTTTATACATATTAACGGATTAACGATTAACGTTAACTTGCGTTAATTCTTCGGTAATGTAACGCTTTAACGTTTAACGAAGCTAACTTTTTTTGTAGCGGATTAACGATTAACGAAGTTAACTATTTGATTAACGGTGCCCAGCTATGATTATAGGTAATTGCCAAATGTTTTCTCTATGCGGAAAACATGCACAAAAACTCGTTTGGGCGTATTGATTAGTGATTACTTACAATTAATATTCTTACGTGTATCCTATTAATTGAAGCTTTATCAAGTTGTAAAATAAATGAAATAATCAAATGATGCGTGTCTTCCTAGAGATTATGTTACAAGGAAGTGCTTAAAGAATTAAACAATTTGTTGTTAACATGATCCGATGGCAAAAAAATAATTTGAAGGTTCTACTACACACACGAAACAACATAATTAATCCTTCATTTCCATAATTTCCCCATGTTTTAGGATTAGACTGTTACTCGTATCATACGTTTTTAATATACTTAATACCTGTTTTCGTTGTTAGGATAACCTTGTGAGGAAATAAGATGTAGGTATAGTTTAAAGGCGTGTAGAATTTTTTTTTACATGTCAACCGATCCTTTTTTTTATTTGGATCAAATGTCTGTAGGAATATTACACTTCGACCCCTCTAAAAATGAGGAATGACCGATAAAGTTGGACAGTCCCGCTGTCGCTGCTGAAAACGCTTCATACAACATCGTTATTCATTATTTGCGTATCTTCAAAGTTTCATATGTCAAGGTATTTTTTATTGATGGCATATTCAACATTTTTATTCAAATAATTGCAGTATGTTGTATAATTCAACATAAGTCTACACCCCTATCAATGAATTTACATGTTTTAATATGTCTGTGACTCAACGGAGTTCTCTAACTAAAACAATTTTAAAATGGCACATGTATTTAAATCGATATCTGTTTATTCCCTTTTTTCGATCAAAATATTGGAAAGTTTCACCAAAAATACTGACTTGCACACTAATTATGCACACTAATCGTCTAGTACCCATAGTACAAGCTTTGCTTAGTTTGGGACTAGGTCGATTTGTGTATGATTGTCCCTTAATATTTAATATTTATTTATTTATATTTATTTATTTACTAAATAATGCTAATTAAATATACTATTTGAAGGTATTTGCAAAACTGTTTTACTGGATATAAAAATTAAAAAAACTAACCTAACCTAACCCGGCCGAGTCGGATCTTAGTGTGCAGTGCGAGGATAATTAGTGTGCAAGTCAGTATTTTTGGTGAAACTTTCAAATATATCTGATGTACGAACCATATTTTTGGTGTGAATTCGGTTAAAAAGGTCATCTCGTTTTGTATGATGTTTAAGTTTTTTTTGTAGGACATGTTCAGTTAATCAATTGTTTTTTTTGCACAGCATTAGTTTTTCTGGTATCATCATCATCTCAGCCATAGGACGTCCACTGCTGAACATACGCCTCCCCTTTGGACTTCCATATATACCTGTTGGAAGCGACCTGCATCCAGCGCCTTCCGGCGACCTTTATAAGTCATCTGTCCATCTTGTAGGTGGACGTCCTACGCTGCGCTTGCTGGTCCGAGGTTTCTGGTATGCATTCAGTTAATTAGTGGAGTTACCTAGTGTGCTGAAAAATTATACAGATGTGCATTTAATAATATCCCTTTTAAAATTAGTAGGTATTCATGTAGTAAACAATGATTTGGCATGATAAAGTCAAAGTCATGTCAAAACAACATCTAGATTGACCATGCTGCCGGAAATACCCAGTTTTTTCGTAGACTATGTTATTTGTAGAATGTTGCAGGCAATCATAATTGTGTGTTCTTATGCCATGCCACGTGTGTATTAGGTTTTGTGAGATGTTTTTATGTTTCCTTTTGTTGCGTGGATGGGTGGCCTTAAGACTATATACCTACTACATAAAACTATATACCTACAGGATGCCTTTAGGATTAATATTATAATTAAAATAAATATTAAATATTAAAGGACAATCTTAATTGGATAGGTTTGCTCAATGGCTCAGTGACCCAAAGCGAATCTTGGCCTCCGACACGAGTTTACGCCACTTGTCCCGATCTAGCACCGTTTCCCGCCAGTTACCGGCTTGGAGTTCACGCAGATCGGCTTCTACGACACCGATCCAGCGATACCTGGACGGCCGACCGGCCTTCGGCCAATAGGATAGGTAATTGGATAGGTAATTGTACAAAAATAAAAGTTAATGATCACCACTGAACAAGCCGTGAGAAGCTACATTTTAACGTGACGCCAAGGGTGAAAATGGCTTATATAGCGTTTTAAGCATTTCAAATAATTATATTTTCAATCTGTTCAGCCATCTTCTACTTCCATGAACTGAAAAATATATATTTAGGTTATCTGTTTTTTTTTTTTTTTTTTTCCATTTATTATTAATAAAATGTATACACAGCGTTTTATTACATTTAAATTTCGCCAAACTGCATAACAGTTTGTTGGCGAATATGTACACTCTACTTTGTTTTCCTGTTACACTGCGTAACTCACTAACCACTAATTACCTAAACTACTTACTCTTAAATATACTACTAACAGCTGAGCAGCACAATTAACTGTACACCATGAAGTTCTAACACGTTGTAATAAGGTTTACATTCGTTTACAAATGCATAGACAACACTGATACCTACTATTAAATTTCACTACAAATTAGTACGTAATAAACATTAGTGAAAAACAATTTAACATCAGTCAACTGGCCTATTTTTGTGAAGTGCAGTGGAAGACTCTTACATATTGAAGCGTAATTATATGAATTAAGCGGCAATTTGGACTATTGTTCCATTGCGTGCTTTGAAGACACGAACCTTTAAATAATCTATGCATAATAATATGCCTTGTCCAGCAATGGAATCATCAAATATTTGTAGAACATTATGATTTGTGGGAATAGGGCTCTTATACCACAATAAATAATTGGACTGTAACAGTTATTTTTCGACTTTCACTTGTCCTTGCCGTTTTGCAGTTACAAGTCAAGTCAATAATGACGTCATCACAAAATACCTACTTGCCAAGGAGAAAATAATGCCTTGAATTTATTGTCGTTTGTGACATTTCTAATGTTCAATCCGTGATCCAGATATGTATTTGTGGTTCATCGAAGATAAGTTCTCTACGATTATAATATGTAATGTATTATATTTTTTGCGTTAAACGTAAGTAAACTACCATCTAAATTTCTGATAAATACAGGTAGCTTGCGTTCCAAAACGCATATGCATTACTGATTGAATGATAGACGGGTACGTTCCAAATCTGTTAAATAAGAGTTGGGTTCTAAGTTTAATCGTACAGGTTTTGGGGGTCGCGAAGGAATTGGTCATTAAGGGCCATGACACCAACAATTTTGAAAAACTGCAGTGACAACAAATACGGACGCACATAAACTTTGTGCTAACCCTGACCTGCCACTTCACCGTTCAAATATTAAATTTGATCGTACAAGAAACAATATCAATATAATATAGCACATGGGTGATCATCACGATCTCTGTTATGAAGCCGTCAGAACTCTTCCTCATTCCATCGTGCGGAGACGGCGAGGGGCGTCCTGTGTGTCAGAGATGTCAGTTTTTTGTTCAACTGTATTTGAACTATACCATGCATATTTTTCATTTCAAAATACACCTAGATATGTAAACATCAACAGATGATGCCATATGCTAGAATATTAAGATTATTTAAGTAAAAACACTGCACGTCTGCGAAGCGAAAAACACGATACCACCCTCAGGCATTCAAGAAGCAACTAGTTAAAAAACAATGGCTCAATCATCGGTTCAGTGGTCCAATTTGTAGGGTGCCCGCGATGGCCTGGAAAGCCGTTGGCAACGCTGATTCAAACCCCACCTGAACCGTAAAAAAACACTTTATCGCTTCAATGTAACCATTCAAAAAAAATGCGATATAACAAATCAAAATAACGTTACAATAACAATTTTGATATAAATACACTTAATACGTATAAACTCATCTTCACAACCTGTTTATTCATACTATTTATACTTCCTGTATTAAATATTTTTATGGTTAATGAGCCGGTTTTTAAGGAGTCTTCGGACCATCAATAGTTACGTAAGACGTCGTGCGATGTTTTTAAACTAGATCAATAAAACTTGACATTTGCTCTACTTAAAAAATGAATCCTGTTTAACGATTGATCCTGACGTTATTCATAAAAATGTTTGTGCAAATTGCCTTTACGGTGTTATTGTTTGCTTAAATGTGGTGCTGGAAAAGAATGATTGGCATATCAACATATCATGGATAGAATTTCGCACCAACCATTCCATTCTTCAAGAGCTGAACATAGAACAGCGCCTGTCCTCTATGGTGAAGTCCCGAATCCTCGCCTTTTTCACGCTCAATGGACAAAGCTTCACGTCTTGACACGTGTCAAGTGACAAGTGGTTCGGGGCAAAGTAGACGATAGTAGACCACGCGCTAGGTCTCCATGAGGTGGACTGACCAAATCAAATCGGCCACGAACTGCTCCCTGCACGAGAGCACTAGACACGCCGCGGTGAGAGAAAAATGGCGCCGTGGCTTGCCATACAAGGAATGACAGCCACGACCACTCTGCGAAGAGTGTAACGACAAAGAAGAAGTTATTGTTTTAGAAAAATCCCTGCCAGATACCAAAAAAATACACCAAGTGCGAGTGGGACTCGCGCACGAAGGGTTCCGTACCATTATCTGTAAGTTTGTTGTATAGGAGCCCCCCTTGAATATTTATTTTATTTTATTTTTAGTATTTGTTGTTATAGCGGCAATAGAAATACATCATCTGTGAAAATGTCAACTGTCTAGCTATCACCGTTCTTGAGATACAGCCTGGTGACAGACGGACGGACGGACGGACAGCGAAGTCTCAGTAATAGGGTCCCGTTTTTACCCTTTGGGTACGGAACCCTAAAAATGAGGAATAAATGTTTTACACGTGTAACTGGGCAACTTTCTTTGTTACATTTACCTACTCTTAGTTAAGTGCGAAACCCAAATGTAGGTAAGTATAATTTGTTAGTGTTTGTTGTATAGCGGCAACAGAAATACATCATCTATCACGGTTCATGAGATACAGCCTGGTGATAGAAAGACAGACGATCAGTGAATTCTCAGTAATAGGGTTCCGTTTTTACCCTTTGTGTACGGAACCCTAAAAAAACATTAGCACTACATATTTCAAAGCACTTTATTTTATTTTCATTATTTTGCCCTATTTGTATTCATACCGGGTGTTGCACGTAATAGGAGCAATAAATGAAAACATAGACTCTAGCTACTCTTTAAAACAAACAACATTTTGTTCAGCCATTTTTAACAAATAACAGTTTTCGGAAGTTCATTATTTTCAAACAAATTAAATTATTTATTAATAATATTTTCAATGTATGCCGTCCAACATTGACATTCCTTTAGCATTAACATAGCTGTCACTACTAATATCACACAGGTCGAAATACATTGCTTCTTTGAATAAACATTATTTTACAAATTATCATTTCAGGTTATTTTCAGAAATTGTTTAACAAATGTTGTCCAGTTTGAAGAGTACAATTTATGTTTTAATTTATTGATCCTATAACAGGCAACACCCGGTATAAGTACAGTAATTTGTATAATTGGAACAACAATTCGGTATTCGCGGAATTATTACTTACAATTCCCGTGTCATCAATCTAAAGAAAATATCACATAAAACTCGCAAATTATCATTTTTCTGAAACGGTATAGCTCGCATGACATAAAATACATATAATTAACATAATTAACGTTTGTATGTCATGTTATGTATATTAAGTCATGTGATACAATGGATTCGGTTAGACTCATAAAAACCAACCAACAGTCCAGTCAGTCGGTCTCAGAACCAATTGGGCATATATCCGATATCGTTTCAGGCACTTACGACCTATCGTTATTAAAATAAATATATGCTCAAAAATATTTGACATATCAAGTCAACATTCTGGGGCCGACTGATAGCGGATCTTAAAAGCGGAATACTAATTTACTCTGTGACCTTTTATGATTAAAATGTTTAATGAATTAAACGTCACGTCATTTATTTTGGGGGAACTTGTTGGAATTGGCAACAATGTGGTCGGACAATAAATTAAGGAGGAGACCATGACATTCGTGTGTAACGATGGCATTAATTTTTAAAGAGTCGGCAATCATCTTATACTGGAACGTGGGTAGCGATAAACTGGAGTGTTCGACTTTTCAGTCAGACTATCGGGAACGATCTTGTGTGATACATAGAACTTTTTCTTTAGCACAATCTATTATTTTACAGATATACGTATACAGTATACACGCGGTATAGTATACACATAATGGAACACCCCTTTTTCAGATTACCCAATATAAATTTTCTGAAGAAGTGGATATTGGCCCATGTGTATAAAACCAATGTGTATTGGCCAGTGTGTGGGTTAATTATATAAAATAGCTTTTGCTAAAATCAAAAGAGAGTATGTTTCATTCTGTGACATCAGTCAATCGAACGCCCTTTTTCAGAATAATATAAATTTTCTTAATCCTTGACGTAATTTTTTACCTCTTCATTACGCGGTTTTACTCGCTTTCACTCGCCCCACGCGGCTTTTACGTAAGCAGCGAAAGTTCAAGGTAACCGACTGGTTCAAGACGCTCTGCTTCTCCAACTGGCACAAAAAACCGCGTTGAACTTCCACCACGATCCACACATTCTAAAACGACGTATACGCCGCTGAACCCTCTGACGAGTTACGACGTTTTGTATTAGCAGGAGATAAGTGGATTTATGTACCTAGTAGAATAATGTTGTTGCTTCCTGGTATGAACAAAGGAGTTACGACCTTTTAGCATATCACGCGAGTGATCTAGTTGCGTGGAAATGATTGTCTATAGTGAAAATAAAAGTAATGGGTTCGGATCTGTTCTGATCGTGGTTGTTTGTTGATTGCATCTTAATCATCGCATTTGTTATTGATTGATTGATCAATAACAAATGCGATGATTAAGATGCATTTAGATCGTGAGATTAATACTAGGTTATTTGTTTATGCAGCGTGTATATTTGATATAACCGCAAATTGAAGCCAGACGGAGATTTTAGTGCTATAACCTGATAGTTATAACAATTATTAATTCAGCGTTAACTGCAATTAATTTTTGAAAACTTTCTAAGCAGCAATGTATGGCGTAGTATTAGGGCCTGGCCACATGTCCACGACACGGCGTCGTAAACGTAAAACGACACGGCGTCGCGTCGGAGCGCGACACATTATCCACCGTGCGAATATCCGTTGCCGCGTCGTGAAAACACACGACACGGCGTCGTAAACGTAAAACGACGCTGTGTCGCGTCGGAGCGCGACACAATTATCCACCGTGCGAATATACGTTGCCGCGTCGTGAAAACACACGACGCTGTGTCGTGAAAACACACGACGCTGTGTCGCGTCGGAGCGCGACACAATTATCCACCGTGCGAATATACGTTGCCGCGTCGTGAAAACACACGACGCTGTGTCGTGAAAACACACGACGCTGTGTCGCGTCGGAGCGCGACACAATTATCCACCGTGCGAATATACGTTGCCGCGTCGTGAAAACTCATGCTGCACCGGGCACCGCAGGTCGCGCCGCGCGCCGGGCAGATTAACTTTGCTGTGTTGAGTAGATGCACGGTGCGGTGCCACGTTCGATTACGACGCCGCAGCTTCTCGTACATGTTCAAAATATTTTGCGATCAGTTTTCAATTCGACATGGATCCTATCACACGTATTCTGCTCTTGTTGCTTTTAAGAAGAAGCATGAAGAAAAAGCAGAAGAAACGAAAATGTTGGATAAATCCATATCTTTCGATTATGAACCATGATGGCAGTCATTTCTAAAGGAAGTACGAGGCTTTAAAAATAAGTGATCACAAGTTTTATGATTATTTTAGAATGTCTGTGTCAAGTTTTGAAGAACTATTATGGAAAATATCGCCTCTGGAGATGTTGGGATTAACAATAAGGTAAGAATTAAAACTATATATATTTATGTTACTGTTTATTGTCATTGTCAATCAAACAAGAATGTTTTATAAGTAATTAGTCAAGCTTGTAACTATTTGGAAATAATTAGGTAACACTATTAACAAATTTTATACACGGTGTCACATGAAGACACCGAATAATTTTAACAGCGTATTATTCCTGACGCCACAAGAAGAAAAAAATATCATGTGGCTTTAAACCGATGCGGTCAAAAAAAATGTTTTTTTTCTTGTTTTTTTTTTGTTTTTTGAGCGTGGTTTCACATGAGAAGTAAATTACAAAACTGTGTCTAACAACAAATAAGAACATTTTTTTTCCGCACCATACATCTACTCAACACAGCAAAGTTAATCTGCCCGGCGCGCGGCGCGACCTGCGGTGCCCGGTGCAGCATGTGTTTTCACGACGCGGCAACGTATATTCGCACGGTGGATAATTGTGTCGCGCTCCGACGCGACACAGCGTCGTGTGTTTTCACGACACAGCGTCGTGTGTTTTCACGACGCGGCAACGTATATTCGCACGGTGGATAATTGTGTCGCGCTCCGACGCGACACAGCGTCGTTTTACGTTTACGACGCCGTGTCGTGTGTTTTCACGACGCGGCAACGGATATTCGCACGGTGGATAATGTGTCGCGCTCCGACGCGACGCCGTGTCGTTTTACGTTTACGACGCCGTGTCGTGGACATGTGGCCAGGCCCTTACTAGTGACAGTTGTCACATCACGATGTTAAGTGTCAACAAACAACAACAAACAAATACATTGCGGGCTGAATAATTTTATATGGAAAAAAAGTTTGACTTTTTTATAATTTACGGTGCAATATATTAATAAATGCCTATACTAAGACCCCGTAAAGTTTGCGGTTATACCAAATATACACGATGTATATAGCCGGTCAATCTTTCTGACGGATGTTAGGTATATATGAATACCAATGATACAAATATCAAAGCACAAAGAAAAATTTAAATGCGTAACCTGGCGGAAGAGACCGGGAATCGAACCTGGTAAAAAAAAAAATATTATAATTATACTTCTGAATTACCGGTCCAGCGTGTTAACCTGTCTACCACCCTAACACCAGATAGCCTCTCGAATTTTTCCTTACCTATGCATCGTGTGTCGATCTTCGCATTGTTTATTTGAAAGGCTTCACATCTTACCGACCTCTATGTGAATACGTAAATATTCACATATTACCGCCTGGATGTTACGAATGTTGAATACACGTGTAGAATTAAGATAAAAAAGTAAAACCTGCAATTACCTAAAAGTCACATACTTCCTGAAATTCTTGATTATTAACAAGACGGGGTCCCTATATCAGCGACCTGCGATTGAAGCATAAGCGCTATATAGCGCACACTTGGGCAGTCAGCTCCGCCTTCCACCAAAGTTGGGGCACGTTCGTAGGGCGTGCCACTCATGGCAGTAAACACTTGTCGGGCGGTCTCCACAATCTATGATCAATTCACATTTTATACAAACACCTAATATAATACAGACTGTAGTATATTAAGTTTGTCAACTGTCCCGCTATACACAGTACGTCCCGGAAAATAGCTACATTTTTCTGGAGCTCTGGAGCCGTCGCAAAGACGTATTTATTGTATTCTGTATTTATCGATACATAATTATGTATATCGGAAGTCGATAAACGAGAAGTCCCATTGCGGCCTTTGATCATGATATTCGAATATACTCTCTCGCTGGGCACTACCCTGCACCCTGCGCCTGCCCTATTCTTCAGCTCTTTTTCCTTTGTCTTTCCATGCTTTTCAAGATGTTGACAGACAATACACCTTACCCAGTTATGCCGTGTGAGAGAGTCCCACATTTTATAGTCAAAATTTCATTTTATAGTTTCACACTCAAAACGCAAATGTACCGCAATTCTGTACATTAAGGTTGACAACCCTACATACATTCCTCATGCGGTTTTTCTTGGCACTTTATTATATGTTAAACGTAAAATGCACAAATTTATCTCAGTTTTATAATTACTCGTACCTATATATTTGAATGTCAACCCACGCAAATTGGCCAATGCTCCAGTACAACAACCCAGCACAATAGGCTATAATCGATTGGGCTTAATTACTTGTTAGAGTGACTTTGACACACTAGTACTTTGTTGCAAAATACTCACTTGACACATAGATCTTTAGAGAACTTTTAGTGTCTAAGCCCTTTGATTTACGATTTCTTTGAATATCTATGGGAAGTATGCAGCCATAATGCTCGGGGGGCAGAGCCCCCCGCACAATAAAAGACAGACCAACGTCGAACGGAAACCAGAAAGCTTAGCTTCTGATTATATGAAGTCAACTGAGGAGACGTCGAGTATAAGAGACGGGGGGTTCGGAGGGCGCCCCCCGCACCAAAAATGTAACAAAGGGTAAGAACGGAAACCAAGATAGCTTGCCTTCTGATTCTATGAAATCGAGTGATGAGACGATGAGCTTTGTGTTTTTTGGATCGTTTCTATGATACACTCTCTGGCATCTTTATTTACACCAGCTCTTACTTATCATATTTAATTGAGGTCGGCCCTGAACGCTTTTTTTCATTCTTTCCAATCATTCGTCATCTCATCACTCATTTAGTCTTCTCTTCAACAGTTGTGGGCTCGAATCCCGGCAAGGGCAAAGATTTGTGTGATGAACTCAAATATTTGTTGTTGGGTCATGGAAATCTTCTAAGTATTAAGTATATACATATTTATCTATTCATTAGGTATGTATATCGTCATCGTCGTGTAGTGCCCACAACACTAGGGCTTACTGTGGACTAGATCGATTTGCGTGAGATTGTCCGATATTTTCTTCTCTATCTTTCTCACAATCCTTCCATCTCTTCTTCGGCCTTTCTCTTCTATAACGCTCCACACACTTCCTCAACTTAGTTCTCAACCATTCTTGATGATGTATCCACGTCTATCATCTCCACGCATCACGTTTACATATTATAGGAGTTTTATAATTGGTTGAATAGAAAAATTCCCAAATACCGACATTGTTTTGTTTCTTTTTATTCCGGACAATCCTCTGGTAGCTGATTACAGAAATAAGACGAAATAATCAGCTATATTGTAAACAGACTGAGGTCAGGGAAAGTTCACAGGGCTACAAGATACAGGCAAATCAGATAAGAACCGTGTCGAAAGGCGTTTAACAAAATAGAACTATTTAGGTCGACAGCGATTTGAAGTCACACGATGTACCGACGCTTGAGTTATGCCGTTGGCTCACACAATTTCGGTACAACTGGTGGGTGACACTGACATCTCCAGATTACGTGATTTGTAAAGCGAAAGAGAAAAATAATTATAATTCGAATCCATGTTGAAAGAGAAGAGACTTTTACTGCCTAAACTAACATTTGGATTTCGCTAGACTTTGCTTCTACAAAGGGTAGGTAAGGCAAAAAGTTGGCCGAAATTTAGGTGTTCGAGAAAAAAAGCGATCTGATAAAGTTCCGTTGTGCGACTATTTACGAAATTAACGATACAAAAAGGAACTTTAACGAAACAAAAAGGAACCAACCTTAAAAACGTTAAGGTTTTTTCGATGGTTAGTAATTCGTCGTCGCACAGCGGAAAATTTGATACAATTTTTATTGAATAAGTTAAGGTGATAAACTTTTTGGTCTTTATAGGATACCCACCACCGTGTAGACCGCATATTCAGGAAGTGAGACAGAGAGAAAGACCTGTATATAATATAGGGAACAATTTAAACGCTCACCAAAATGGCTTTTATACCCCAAAACTAAGTTCCAAATAAAATGAATAGCTTCCATTTAAATTAAACTCTCTCTATATAGTGCTCCCCAAATTAAATCATTTTGTATTCCAAAATCGATATACATTACACCAGAATAATTTTATGTTGAGTCAGAATATCTTTTTGCTTCCCAAAATGGATTTTTTGCTCACCAAATATTGTTTTCATAAAACATCAAAATTATTACCAAAAAATATCTTTTTGCTTCCCAAAATGGATGTTTTGCTCACCAAAATGGATTTTTTGCTCACCAAATATTGTTTTCATAAATTAGTGTTTCAGCTAGGTAACCATCTAATCCTGATCACCTTTCAGAGCAGATCCGACTCGGCCGGGTTAGGTTAGGTTAGTTTTTTTTTTTTATATCCCTAAAAAACGCTCCATAATGTGCGGTAGTCATTATTAGCTATGCTATATCAATTTGAAATTTTCTCCATACAAATCGTTTTTTTTTTCGATATTTCCGAATTTGACCGAATTTTCGGACAAGATTTCAGATTCATATTTTTGAGCCCCGAGAGCCCCCCGATACCGAGTTTTAGCCGCCTAGCACCAATTTGAAATTTTGAATCGTTATTTTTCGATATTTTCCGAATTTGACCGAATTTTCGGACAAGATTCCAGATTCATAGTTTTGAGCCCCGAGAGCCCCCCGATACCGAGTTTTAGCCGCCTATCACCAATTTGAAATTTTGAATCGTTTTTTTTTTCGATATTATCCGAATTTGACCGAATTTTCGGACAAGATTCCAGATTCATATTTTTGAGCCCCGAGAGCCCCCCGATACCGAGTTTTAGCCGCCTAGCACCAATATGAAATTTTGGTGAAAAAAGCCAGTTTGGTGAGCATTTAGTTTTTTGCCTCAGCAAAAATGACTAAAATGGAAGTAATAATATAAAATATTGGTGACATCCATTTAACAGTAATTTAGATTATTTGGTCTGAAATTAACTTTTTAGGTGTTCATATATTTTTATAGGATGTAAGAAAAAGAATTATTTGCCTTATTTATAGAATAGTTTGGGGTACACTATTTGGTGAGCATTCATCCGTTTTGGTGAGCATTAAGAATTTATTGGTAGTAATTTATCAATATATTTGGTAGGCGTTTAATCATATTTGGTAGGCGTTTAAACCCAAGCCTATAATATATATGAACGTGCATATTAAATTGTTGAATATTTTCTATGGCAGCCTGCGTCACGCACCGCCCAATAAGCTACCACAAACAATGGCTTCGCACGCTACCGTTTGCAAGCCCTGACCCGCAAAATAGCATTATTATAAACATATTGTTACATTTAAATAGTTTCGGTAACCTTTGTCAGCTGATGACCCGGATTCTACGTTGAAGAGGAATGCCAGTCAAACACGATGATCCTAGGTGCTGACAGGTGTAGGTTAATGTAATGGGTGTCTTAAATGTGTTAAGCAGTGACCGTGAATAAATCTATGATATCTGCCAGATTAATAATAGAGAATCGTATAGATACGAGTAGACTAGTTACATTAAAAAAAAACAGAACAGCAAACAGAAAGTTACGAAACATTTCTTATTCATTTATACCACTTAGAACAGTAGTCTACAAAGCAACATAATATGCTAGGTAACACTGTCAAAACACAACCCGTGTGTTAACTTTTTTCCAAAACTGTCCAGTTGTTTTCTATAAGTATGTGTAAGTTCTCATTCAGGTATTTGATTCCAATAGTTCCTGAATCTTCAAAGTATAGCGAACAAACGTGATAGACCAATAATCAATAATGTAGATGTGAAGCCAACGCCGAATATATTATATACATGTTTTTTGTAAAATACGTCGCAATTGGTCACGCACCACTACGACTGGCTACAAAAGGGCATCGAACAAAAGCGGAAGGCAGAGCTTGTGCTCTGATGCGCGTCAGTAAGTTGGTTTTAAATAAGTTCGTGGCGCAAATATCTTGATCATACTTCGCCTTTGTACATATTTCATTTGTTATCAATGTATTTATAACCAGTTGTTGTGTACAATAAAGCGTTTACATACATACATACATACATAATCTCTATATAATCTATATATAGACGTAAGCATAACACGCCCTTTGACTTCTAAACGTCTCGTATATTTCACTTATCAATATTGACGGCACGTAAACAATAACATGGTAACCTTCATAAGGAGCTCACCAAAAGGTTAGCAGAGAAGAGTCCACTGGGGACCGAAGAGCTGGCAGCTTCGTCGCACAACGTATCAGCATAGCTGTTCTGCGAGGACTGCCAGCATCATTCGGTACCATGCCACAGGGAAACAATTTCCTAAATTTGTATGTATGTAAACATTTTATTGTACATAAAAACAAGAAAAACACATTACAAAGGAATAAGCATGTACAAAGGCGAACTTATCCCTTTAAGGGATCTCTTCCAGTTAACCTTTGAGCAAATGAGTGCTAAACAAATGTAAATGGTAGACAAACCAAGCAACATGTACAATACAAAGGAGTAACTATAACTATGAAAATGCAAAACCAACAGAGAGATTTGTTTTAGTTTATTTTAATTTTCCCGACACAGGCAATAACATGCTTAATGGGAGGCTCCATCCATTGTATTATGTAACCATGTGTTTTCTATAAAATATTTTTTTATTTTGATTTTAGCATTTTTGTACATATATTTGTTATAGTAGAGTTGCTAAGCCGCGAAATTGCGCGCATCGGGTTACAACCATGAAATTTCTACCACACATAGAGCGTTCCGCGGTGATTATTTTCAGATGTGGAGGGAAGTCAGATTCGCCCCCTGAGTGGCGATAGAGCGGGGTTAATAGGACCAAGTACTGCTCCTTTTCTTTTTTTGATTACTGATCAGTTAAGGCTATTAGGGCTTGTGTGGCATTGTTTTCGTGTAAAACAGATATCAGCGATTCCTTTTTTATGTTATTTAAGAATAGTTTGGTATAAAACTTTGGGTAAATTGCCGAAAAGGTAAAAATCACCACAAGTTTTTTTTATTCAGAACGATAAGTAAGTTATATATCCTGAATAATTACAATTTTAAAAAATATCACTAAATAGAAAATTTTATATTGTTTTTAAAAATGTATACATATTGGGCACATCTCATACAAAAAGTACCTTGAAAAAAATATTGATATTAAGCTTAGCCTGCATGCACATTTTGCTAAGTCACGAAATTGTGTGCATCGGGATACAACCACGAAATTTATACCACAGATAGAGTATTCTGCGGTGATTACTTTCAGATGTAGAGGGAATTCAGATTCGTCCCCTGTGCGGCGGGAAAGCGGGGTGAATAGGACAAAGGAGTCCTCTTTTTCTTTTTTTATTACTGATCAGTTAACGCTACTAGGGCTAATGTGGTATCGTTTTCGTATAAAACAGATATCAGAAATTTATTTTTTATGTAATATAAAAATATGGGTGTATTTCCGAAATGGTAAAAATCACGACAAGCTTTTTTTATTCAGGGAGATAAAGGAGTTATATTTCCTTAATATTACCAACTAACAAAAATATTGCAGAACTGCAAATTTAATCTACTTTCTAAACTTATATACATGTTGGGCACTCTTCATACAAACAGTAACTTAAATAAATTGTTGATGTTGAGATTAGCCCGTGTGCTGGAGATACATTAGCAAAAAACATTTTGTTTTAATTACATAAATTTGTTTTTCTACGACGTATTTGCTAAATATTGTATGTATACGCTTGTTAATAATCATTATTTAATGTATTTAATGAAGCGAAATAGGATGCGTTCGGAGATTTACGTTGGTTACGCCGACTTAAACATATATTTTAAGCTAATGTTTGTATGATAAGTGCCCAATATGCATATATTTTTAGAAACAAGATTAAATAAGTTTTTAAAATAATAATTATAATTTGAAAATGTTAACGAAATTTAACTAATTTATCTCACTGAATAAAACTTGTTGTGATTTTTACCTTTTCGGTCATACACCCATATTTTTATATAGAACTATACAAAAATAACATAAAAAATTAATTTCTGATATCCGTTTTACACGGAAACGATACCAGACAAGTCCTAGTAGACTTAACTGACCAGCAATAAGGAAAGAAAAGAGGTATACTTGGTCCTATTCACTCCGCTCTCCCGCCTCACTGGGGACGAATCTGACTTCCCTCCACATCTGAAAATAATCACCGTGGAACATTCTATCTGTGGTAGAAATTTCATGCTTGTAACCCGATGCGCACAATTATGTTAGAAAACAGCGGACTAACAACTCTGCTATTAGTATTATTTAGTTTATGTTTTTATTTACTGTTTCTTTGCTTTTCCCTTTTTTGTCATTACATTAAATAAATGAACATAACATGTTTATTGTTTACATGGCGTCTATTCAATGTATGTAGGTGTCTCCTTGACACCCGACCAGAGCCACTATAATTATGTGTCTATAATTAACATCTCGTACTATTTAGTAATACCAACTTTATAAATATGCAATAGGCCTCAGATTTCAAGACTTTGTTGCTATGTCCAATTGTTGTCATAACGTCGTATGTTAGTATTTAAATAATCTGGAATTTGGAATTTTAGTGCTTGGACAGGTATGCCGGGTTTTCGATGATACGAATGGAGATTCAAGTTGGTGAAGATTATTTTCGCGATACTCTTAGTTATTTTAATTGTTTGTTTTATTGTCTTTACTGGGCTTCTGTGCTACACGATTCTTTTGTTCCAGGTGGTTATATTATATGTAATTGTGTATTTTTAAGAGATATACTTACTTGTAATTGTCTTGTCAGCCTTGTCCATGAAATATATTCAGTTTGTGAAGATTAAAGATGACTGTTGTCGAATACAACATCAAACAACATAAAACAAACGTAAGAAAGTGAAGTGACATGTTGAAACCATGCATTAATCTAAAAGTTTGGTGCTTGCAACTAAATTAGACTAAGGTATGTTTACTTATGCAATGCTCGCCAAGAGCAAATTAACTTGTTATTTTTATAATCAATATTTACCTAGCTTTTAAAGTTCTCATGTAGGCGAAACTGTCTTTCTTATGAGAAATAGATGTATTTAAACCGATACAACATAATGTAGTTATATGGATAAAAATGAAAAATGTGCTCTCTCTCTTTTTTTTACAAAAAAAAACCCACTCAAAATAACGATGGAATCGGTGCCAATCTCCCGTAAACTATTTTATCGAACAAAAATACTCATAAATACCAAATAGGCTTCATGGGTGGCATCCGTTTTCATAGTAATAATTGAGTGATTTGGCACCGACTTCAAAAGGTGATTAAAATGTAATCTCTACATGAACGGGTATTTTTGGCTTTTCAGTTTATTTTGAAGTCGGTTCGTTTTTTGTTCTTCCATACACATATCGGTATCTTTAATTGTTGTTACTGGTGGGCACTATAGTGCCAAAGGTTGCGGATGTTTTTTTCTGCAAAAAAGAAGTATTCGAGGCACGTGACGCCGTTTCATCAATGCATCGACTATTGAATAATTGCAAGGATGACATTTGCCGCTATCGGCAAGGCAATTACAACTTTCACCAATGAAAATAAGCTGCAATTTCTTTAACGTGTTGTTGCTAAACCGTTGACCATAAATTTCGTGAAGTTTGGATTTACTTATATTTTTTTAAATGTCGTTTATTCTGCAATGGTTTTTAAATTGCCGGTAAACGTTTGTGATCATCGTAACGTTGAGTTTATTCTTTATTATGGTAAATAAAGTACACACTTACGCATAGATAAATATATAAAAGCATAGAAAACATCCATGACCCAGGAACAAATATTCGAGTTCATCACATAACACATATATTACCTATCTCTTTCTTCGCTGTACTGTGAGAGTGACTGGCCCGGCTTGCATTATCTATAATTAAGGATTTACCTCGGTTTTATAGAATGTTTCATTTCATAGACATATCATTTCATCGAAAACATTTTCTCAGAAAGCATAAAAAAAAATTAATGTTATAAAACAAACCTAACCTAATCTATAGAATGATATTTTCAAGATCTATGAAAAATTAATAATTTCAGGGGAAGAAAAATTCTATGGAGCGAAAATTAGATGAAATCTAGCATTCGATGCAACGTTTGTCTATATTATACAGGGTGTAACCGACAGCTTACCGAAAACGAAAACCGTAGTTTTAGACCATAATCACGAACTGAAAACGAGTGTTCATTTTCTCGGAAAACTCAAGGATAAGATTTTCCAAAATAAATTATAAAACTCGACGCGCAATGTATTGCGTCCAATTCTCTCGGGTGCAGACGCGCGGGGAGGGGAGCACGCAGCAAGCATCGACCGGTTCCGGCGCTCCTCACTCCACTCACGCGTCAGCGCAAAACATACCGTTACGCCAATGCGCATCGAATGACATGAATGAATGCTACCACAAAAACAACGCAACCACAAATCACAACTAGTGTACTACCTAACACCAATAACAACTGACCGATAGGTAAATTAAAACAGTCTAACAAGATTATTTTAATTCAAGCAAGTAAAGCTAATAAAATGTGATTGTGCGGGTAGGTAAACATTAAGCATGCGTCCGACCGCAGCGGCCTGCGCGAGCGCACTGGGCTGGCGGATCAATGACCGGCCAGTACCGTTATCAGTCCCACTCCACGCGCCTGTGTTGTACCGTAAAGCTTACATAATACTGTTTGTGATACATTGTGTGTTTTGCGGAAAATGCTATTTTCATGCGATTTTTCATGAAAAATTGTTACCGGTAGAGTTCGATTAACGGAAAAGAAAGAAAAAATGAAATCTTGCGAGGAAAATTTGTGAATTTTCTCAAAGAAATTTCCACGATTTTCCAGCCCAGAATAATGGTCTGAAGCCATGGTTTCAGTTTTCGGTACACCGTCGGTTACAACCTGTATATATGTCCATAATAAAGTTTATACGTGTCTAGTTTTAATTACTTACGTTATAAGAATACGATAAATACGAAGGTTACTAATAAAAATTGGAATACAATCATGATTAATGTGTAATTGTGTATAAAAAAAATTCAAAGCAATCAAGAACAAATAGCCTACATTAAATTAAACTCATCAATGGCTACCAAACTTGTACAAACGATTAACTTTGCTCGTTTTATAAAACACCGATTAAAGATGAATTATGACATGACTAGACGCGCAATGTACCGAAATTTAATCTTATCGATATTGTAGTGTAGGCGCTGCCGGTTCGGCTTCGGGGCGGCCTTCAAATCAAATCGTGGGCATCCTAAATAATTCACATTTAAAGTTCAAAAACGGCGCAATTTGAACCATAGCATAAAAGTAATTAGGTCTATATTAAATGTGACTTTCACTCTCTTATAAGTGCAACTTGGTCGCGTTGGAAGGAATTTATTGAGTACTCTGAGAGTTCAGAAGCGAAGTGTTCATGTTACGTAAAAAAATAAATTATTTTACGACCTCATCGATGACTAGTTTTCTGATAAAGCAAATCAGTTTACTTTTTATGAAACATCAAAACGCTGAATTAGTATGATTATGATTTATAAAAAAAACACAAACTATGATGTCACCGCGTGTACCGTAAAATTGCTTTTTTTTTTCTTTATTTAACAAAAAAATTCAAAAACCATAAAAATATTGTTATAATTATTAATGTTACGTCTTTATTATCGATAATTATATTTAGTGATGGGTGTCGAATGGCCGATTAATAATTTATACTCGTCCCGGAAACTATCCGATTACCTATTTGGAAACTACGAGTTTCCTAAATACTAATTGAATAAACAGCTCACAATTCATTAATCCATATAGTTCCGCAGATGTAAACATCACGTGTCTATAATTGCCCCCTTGCCTGTTCCGCGTGGAACCGGATCTTTTACTTTCGTTTTCATTGATAACGTCTCTAGTACGCTTGCGTGTTCGATATTTACAAACTCTGTCTTAGAAATTTCATGCCAAACTTGCGAGAGACTGCGCATGATTGGGTCAAGTGGCGTGTTGTACTCGTTTTGGCGGTCATATTAATTTTTTGGTTACATTAAATAAATAATTAAAAAAATGTGAATTTAAACGAAGTAAACGGAAATGTTTCCACTGAAATGATTTAAAAAAAATAATGATTCAGCCGGAGTTCGAACCCACGTTACCATCGCCAACTACAAACTTTTCGGGGCTAACAAGGGCGTTTTACCTATTAGACCACCTAACCGATGCGAGAGCTATTGAATTTTTCAACCAGGTGCTTATTTCTTATAATGATTTAGGATGTAATCGTAGCCATCCATATGCTGTTATCGTACATTACATACCTAGGGCGGTAAATTCGTGAATGTCCCAGATCGCAGGTGTTTGTTTTGTGGCCCGAACCCAAGGTGAGGGCCATAAATATGTAATCTGGGACTTTACAAATTACCGCCCGTGTTTTGCCTAAAGTTTTACGTCTTACCTTGGCTAGACCTAGGGTGGCATACAGACTAACCCGCTTACTGCAGACTAACTTTTTTTCATGTTCTCGCTTTAATGTAACTATTTAGTTTACGCTAGCGCAAGTTCTATACTAAAATTAAGAAGTTAATCTAAACTTCACTTATTTTCACTAGCTGGTAGATACTTATAAAGTTAAAAAGTGTTACCTGACATCCAGTATCCACGTCAGCGTAGTACCCCGAGGTGCGGCCGACGCATGTGAACCTCGTTCTGGGTATGCTTCTCGTTCTACCCTGTTGACAAAATCCTTTATTAGAACACAAACCATGTAATGTGATCGTAGTCTTAAATTATTAGGAGTTTTAGGCTAGGTTCAGGCCTATTGTCGTTTTATCGAGAGACCACAGGCTTTATAGCCAATAAAAAAAACCAATCGGATTTTTCTTCGAACCACAAAGCTGGCTCATTGCTCGGCCAAAGGATTAGCTTGGCTATTCAGCGGGGGATGTAGCCGACATCATGGGTACTCGGCGCGATCTTGCGGACATCGGTTTTAGTTAGGTTTTCATAGAAGAGATTTTGTTATTGTTGTTTTTATTTGATTGTCGTTTAATAAATTTGATTCTTCTATTGTATACATGGTCATGAGCACACCCCCAGATCGTGATCGAACAAATACCGGAGATAATTTCCCGACCTAAAGCCCGTGGCAGAACCAGTCATAAGGTTGTGAAGAACGTCATTTTAACACCCCAGGTGACTCCAAATCGAGGCACCCGGAGAGTAGACCTCAAGTAAATGGGAAAATCGTACTATACGGCGACAAACTATCAACATTTATGATCGCCTACATGACTAACACTACTGGGCTGTACCTATGTATATGTGTCTCCAAGAAATACCAACTTATTATTCCTCGCCGTTCTTATAACGCAACACAATCTTAATTCCTCAGAGATCTAGTTGACATTTATCGAAAATGCGAAATTATATTTTACCTAATACCACAGTCATCGTATGACTCGCAAGCCAACAATCTCACTCATATTTACATAATAAAAATAAATCTAGAACAATTACTTACCAAAAACATGGTATAAAACAACTAGACTTAAATACCGAAGTCGTGGGTGGTGATTTACGATACACAAGACAGCTACAGGACTCATAATTTACCAGAGCCACTAAATTACCATAGCTACTAGAACATGTTCCGCTAGAGTTATTTAAAATAAGAACATGATTATAAATACATTCTAAAGGAATGCTGGTCGAGGCAATCATTACTGAATCGAAAGAAAGTTTATGTTCCGTGGAAATACTTAGATACTTATAAATATTTTTGGAGAAGAGTTAATGTTAGTTTTATTTTGTTGTGGTAAACATTGGGTGTTAATGGTAGATTAGTGAATCACCCAAAAGATAGGCAAGCATATTTTAATAAATTACATAGTAAGGTACAATGTACTGCCATGCTACGGTAAAAGGACGTATCTTACTATGACATCCGTATAAAGATACCACCTTTTACCGTAACACGACAGTGTAGCAGAACCGTCCTCAAGAGCAAGGCGACGACTAAATAGATTAGCACAGCAACCACCTACTGCCCTAAATTGACCTAGTTTGCCATTCGAGTTTATTGCGAACACAGAAACATACAATAACAACCTACTATAATTCATAACGAATGGGAATATTTATCTATAACAATCCGTAAAATGAGATTTTATGATTAACATCTAGGTATACATGCTAATTTGACTCGCGAAAACTGGCTTGATCGGTACTGTATTGACATTCCTATATGATCCACCATTAATTATAGATTTATTTCTAAAACTAACATAAACATTTATATTAATCCGCTACCCAAAGGTTGTCTGGAAGAGATAGCTTTTTAGCGATAAGATCGCCCATTGTTTGCCTCTATTTTAATGTTAAGTGTCATCTGTATTTGTATTTCTTTCTTCTTGAGGTGTGCAATAAAGAGTATTCTATTCTATTCTATTCTATTCTAAAAACATAACTGTTATTGAATGCAATGAAGCGCTAAATCTCATCTGACATCAACTGAATACTCGTACATTCTGCTCATCTGATGTTGATTGATTACCAAATGATAATTAAACTAAACTTGTAACACTTTAGATAACTCTAGGTTTAACATTGTAACACATATTGTTGTCAACGAACGATGATCAATCATGTTTAAGCTAAAAGACCTTTATTAAAATGTCATTTGCGCAATTTAGTTAAATATAATTAGTTACGTGTCATATTGAAAGTTTAAATAGGTTCAGGATATTTATGATTGGATTAATAAACAAGTTACAGTGTTTAATTTTACTTACAGAAATTGCCTGTGATGATTAATTACTTATATTTTTATGACCTAAGTACATACCTATGCAATAACGAATGCAATGAAATAGGTTTAAATTAAATAGCAAATTTAAGTTTTACCGGCCAAGAGCATGTCGGGCCATGCTCAGTGTAGGGTTCCGTATTTGCTCATCCTTCACAAGAGACGGTCAAAGACGGAAAGACGGGAAAAGGTCGTGAACGCCAAAGTAACTGTAATTACTTATTACCTTCTGGAAGTCAACTTACGTCCTTTTAAAGAAAATTATGAAATTTTGCGATAACTCAAAAACGGATGGACCGATTTTGTTCAATATAGTTTTCATTGAAAGTAGTTATAAGGCCTAATTTCCACGAACTTTTCCATATTTTTTTGACCCGTGGTTGAAAAGTTAGAGGGGGGGGGACACTATTCTTTTTATTTTCGGAGCGAATATTTACAAAACTACTGACTTTATCAAAAAGTAATGTTTAAAGACCCCTATTATTTTTAACAGACCTATTTAACGACACCCCACACACTAGGGTTGGAACGAAAAAAAAAAATTCACCCCCACCTTAGGTGTACGAGAGGTACCGGAAAAAAACATCTTTTTTTTGTTTTTATTTTACCGTTTTGTCGGCGTGATACATACACATTTTCATACCAAATTTCAGCTTTCTAGTACTAATGATCACGGAGCTAAGCCGCGGACGGACAGACGGACAGATGGACATGGCGAAACTATAAGGGTTCCTAGTTGACTACGGAACCCTAAAAAAAAGATAAGTAATAAGAATAATTTAATAGGAGATATCTTTTGCAAGGGTGCGGCAACCATTTACGTATTTTAAACTCTCGTATTATGAAAAACTGTACACATACATAATATTATAACTAGGAACAGCGATGTTGTAACATTTACAAAACGCTTAAGTAAGTACAACGAGTATGTCAACAACGTAAAACACCAGTTTACATCATATTTTTCCCACAGCCCATAAATTTTCACCAATAAAACTAATTTCGCCATGGCATTCGAGCGCATGTACCACATTTAAATACCAACAAAGCGGTACTTAATTACCGGTACCACCGCTTCCTCCTTGCATAACTGCATTGTCGGCTAGTTGTGACGATGAATAAATCGGTACTTTTGTCGGCATTAATGCGTTTGGAATGTGGGTTATGGGACAGTTATCTGTCACAACTATCTAAGTCTAAGGATGCGTTTCCACTGGCGATGGCGGCTCGGCGAAACGGACTACGGCAGAGCGGTGATGAGTGATAAGTGATTCCATTGACGCAGCAGATTTGACGAATGGAAATATCGAGCCCTGTAATCGATCAACTCCCGGGGTGCAGTGGAAATGCAGTCTAAAGCCATCTATGTATGGGTAGCGTTAACTTGAATGTTCTTATAGTAAAAATTAGACATTCACTAAAAGGAACAAAAAAATCTACATCTACCAATGGATATCAGGGAAAACATCAGCAGCGCGATGCAAGGACTTTGATTACAGCGCCATCTATTTACTCGAAATATTTTTTGCGCTCATCATGACGAAAGGCCATTTTCTCAGGCTTTTTCTCTCCAAGCTTTTTTAACAAAATTTGGAGGACGATAACTGGACATCGAAGGATGATAGAGAACGCTACTTTTTACTCGACTGCACTTAAAACCGGCCAAGAGCATGTCGGGCCACGCTCAGTGTAGGGTTCCGTAGTTGCTCATCCTTCACAAGAGACGGGCTTAAAGCAGCGGTTTTAAGCCCGAGGTTTAAGTTACGAGAAAGATTTCAAGTTCTATAAAAAGGTCGTCATAGCCAAAGTAACTGTAATTACTTATTACCTTCTGGAAGTCAACTTTTAAAGAAAATCATAAAATTTTGTGATAACTCAAAAACGGAAGGACCGATTTTGTTCAATATAGTTTTCATTGAAAGTAGGTACTTATAAGGCCTTATTTTCATGAATTTTTCCATATTTTTGTGGTTGAAAAGTTAGAGGGCGGGGACACTATTTTTTTTATTTTCGGAGCGAATATTTACAAAACTACTGACTTTATCCAAAAGTAATGTTTAAAGACCCCTATTATTTTTAACAGACCTACTATTTAACGACACCCCACACACTAGGGTTGAAACGAAAAAGAAATTCACCCCTACTATTTAGGTGTTCGAGAGGCGCCCGAAAAAAAAAATAGTTTTTATTTTACCTTTTTGTCGGCGTGATACATACACATACTCATACCAAATTTCAGCTTTCTAGTACCTACTAATGATCACGGAGCTAAACCGCGGACGGACGGACAGACGGACAGACGGACAGACGGACAGACGGACATGGCGAAACTATAAGAGTTCCTAGTTGACTACGGAACCCTAAAAAGGGGTATGCGAACGAACTCGCGTGCATCGTCTAGTGTTTTTATTTATGGTTTATTCCAATTCCATCGGTCGGACACACTACGGCATGTTGATCTTGATTAATGACGGATTAGCCTTAACATTAACATTGTATTAATGTCGTCTAAGTGTCCTTAATACGAAAAACACGAGCGTTTCGCAACAACGAAACAAAGCAAAGCCACGAGCTTTTTATAGTCAAGATTAGCATAATGAGAAGCTAATCAGGAACGGATACTTTTTATGCACATTTAATTTAACATAACACTAAATTGGCTACTATGCCATTATGAACTGCAGAATTGCATGGGTGAATGAATTCATTAATAAAATAAATAAATTTTAATGAGCCACGCATTTGTGCAGTACCTACTATGATAATCAGGAACCTTGGTATACTTAGTTTAATAAGTTTAGCCTAGCTTACACCAAAAAAAAAGCACGCACGATAGTATTTTTATGCAATCGTGGCACAATTAAGGTTCTTAAAGTCGAGTACCGCGTTTAGGTCATGAGGCTTGCCGAGTCTGTGCCTAGCCTATATGTTAATCCAGTGTCAGGTTCCTTCATACCAAAACTTATCAAAATTGGTCCAGCCGTTTGAGCGCGAAGACCAGTGCCGTATTTACCCCTAGGCACAAGACCCGGGCCTAGGGGCCCAACCAGTCTAGGAGTCCTAGTCGTAGAAGTAGGTCTTGCACAATTCTTATGTTCTCCTTATTTATTTATCATTTCTCTTTAATTCGCCGAATAGCATTTTGAGATAGGGGAGGGGGGCCCAAATGCCAAGCGCCTAGGGAGTGAAGACGTAACAAACAAATGCATAATCAAACTCACAAACTTTCGCCTTTATAATATTAGTGTTATACCATTACAACGAAGTAGTACTCGACTAAGAAATGCACACCAAGACCCAATCCCATCTCCTCCACCATCAACTCTGCTCTGCTCCGCTCTCCATCATCAACTCTGTACTCGACGTGGCCCCGCACTGCGATATATTTGCTGCGAGCTTTTCGAATCTACTGGTGGAGTGCAGGAATATCTCGAACGGCGGTAAATTCAATGTTTGTATTTGTATTCGTATTTTTTCATTTATAAATTGTTTTGCTGTGCACTAAAAGTTTAGTTACTGTTTTCTTTCTTTTTTTTTTGTTTTTAATTTGTAACTATTAACTTTTAAGGATATATAATAATGCTTGTTGTTTAATTTTAAGTTAAGATCTGTAACGCCTTGGCAATTAGCTGTAAGTTGCAGATATGTAATTATTATAAAATAAATAAATAAACCCCCTACGAGGAAGCAACACTTCGGCGGACAATAATTTTATTGTACTTAGAACTCATTAAATTATATTTATCTGCACGTTATCTGAGTACTTAATGCGAGTACCTAGGTGATTAACAAGTATTAGGTAATGCAAGCTACACGGACGTTACCGGCCCGTTAGAACAATAGACAGATAATGCATTGCCTATCTCAGCATCTAGACCTAGAGGAAGGTGCGTCCACGCGTCTATTTGACAGGTGCATTGTGGCTTAATACTGTTTGTACATTCGTGTTCGTAACTTACTTTAGAATCTTTAGATGTAATGTTTATATTGAAATGAAAAATAAAAAAAAACAATGAACAATGCGGGGTTCGAACCCACGCCTCAAACGGCTCTCCGGACCAACCACTAAACTACAGAATCCTATCCATTATTCAATCATTTGCTTTATTTCAGAAAGAAAAAAAAAGGAATATATTGACACACCAAAATAAGAAGGTACAGGGAATAAGTAAGAACATATTACCATCAGGCATCAGTTAAAGTTTACACACAAATTACTCCTTGTGACAAAAGGAGCGGATTGCGCATACGCTGCGACAGCCAGGCGTCTGCGCAGCGCTAGTTTTCAGACCGTCCCCCTTCTCATTTCTTATAAGTACGGTCGCCAGCATACTGGAGACTATGCCGCAGGCGGGCCTCAGGAAAGGTGTATTATTTGGTTCACTAATGTTTGACCAAAAAACGTTTGACAAATGATCATTTGACCAAACAACGTTTCAACAAATATTCATTAGGCAAACGAGACATTTGTCAAAAGTATCATATTACAAAAAGAAAACCAAATGCAATAGCAAATGATTATTTTACAAACACTACACTTGACAAAGGTGTTAAATAACAAAATATCATTTAACAAAATGTTATTTCATAAAAAGTACTTCTTTTTCAAACATTATGATTTAGTCTGTAATTTATTCCGCTACTATCTTAGAATCTACCCACTATGCTCTACAATCTGTATCTACTAATAGAGCAAATTGTACATTTTCCTCAAGTTTGCTCTACGAGTTTTACGGATAGAGCAAATTGAACTGTTTTATTATTATTATTATTATTATTATTTTTTGTTCTGGCGCTTCGCCGACCGCTGCCGCGGTACGCTCGCTTCGCTCCCTCGGCTCGCGCGCTGTTGTGGTCGCAGTTCTAACATAACCTAACCCATTAATGAATCTATCCACTATTCTCTACGATCTAAAATAGTAAAAATAGTAGAGCAAAATGGAGAAAAAAAGTTAGATTTGCTCTAAAAAAAAACAAAAAAAGAACAAACGAAACACTTGTCAAATAATACATTGTACCAGACGTGTTTAGACCAAGAGTAGTTTTGTCAAATAACTCAGTGGCTAAATGATCATTTTGTAAAATGTAATTTTAACATCTGATCATTTGGTGAAGTGAGTCATTTGTAAAATGACTTGTTGTAAAATGATCAATTGGCGAAAAGTTTTTTTGTAAAACGTTGTTGGTAAAGTGTAATTTTGTAAAATGACTTTTGGTCAATCGATAGGACACCGTATTATTTTTATGATCTTTTCTTTTGTTACTGTTATCTTAAAGTTTATTTGAATTAAGGTTTATACTTATCTTCTTTAAATAAATTAATTCCTCATGACAATTGAAAAATCAAATTGTGTAAGTAGGTACCGCATGAAGAAACTTATTCTACTAGTTACTAAATTTCACCGGGACTCTCGAACGAAGGTACGTAAATTAAGTATGTCCAAACTGACGCAAACCCGACTCCTTGACCCCACCAAGCACCTCAGCGTGACGAAACCGTGGAAAATGCATACCAAAATTACCAGGTAACAAGTAATAGCAATATGGTTTTTGTTGCGTTGGGATAAGACTAGTCTTTCACGCTGAATAAGTAATCCATAAGAAGGCAATACCGTGAAATAATGCTTAATAGGACTGTTATACGACATTTACACAAGAGATTTATGTGATAACAAGGTTTTCGATACTCATTCTGAAAATAAAGTTCACAATTCGCTTCGCTCAATAGTATTCGTACTACAAACAAGAACCCAACGAACAATTTTGAGGTCCCATCATTTTGAAGATATCCGATTTTAGGGAATAGCAGCCGTAGGTAAAACTGTCCCGTTGTCAGAAAGTGGGTTTTGTATGGCAAATATTTGCTTTGCTTGCGAATTGCAACACCATGCTGAGTCAGTGACTTTAATATTTAGTGCTCTCATAGTGACAACTTTACTCTACACGTTGTGCAGCAATTGAGAGAAACCAACAAGAAGCAAAACATAACTTTCTTATTATTGGCCCTTGAAGAGGTTTGAAGAATAAGTTCTGGTAAAACAATGTTTAAGCTCATAAATACATTATTTTTTGTCTTTTCCTCAGGACAGCGGAAAGCGTGGTCGCTCGAAAAAACTGGTTCAATCCTAAACTGGTACCGCTTCTTGACACTTAATATTTCAAATGACTTCCTAAAAAAGGAGAACGCGTAGAAACATCGAGTGAATCACTTTGTCACACGGAGCCGTCTAGTCGGTTATGCTTATTTTTGGTCAACGAAAACTAGTTTTTGTTATGTGATGTTGGATGTTTACCAAAGTAAGTAATATTACTGAAGATGTTCGGAACAGGCGAATGCATGATTTTGCTGACGGCGTTTTACTCAAATATTGTGTATTTGTGTAACCGGGTGAATATTCAGTGTTTGTAAGGCGTCTATTTTCGTAATTCCTATTCCTGCAAATATTGTTAAAATTAATGATTGTTAGAAGAATCGACTTCTTTTTGTATCCCCGTATTTATGTATCCCCGAAGCCACTCCCGAGTGCCATCCTAGTCAGATCATAGTTAAAACCACTGGCTCTTCTGTTGTGGTAATAAATAATCGTGAAAAAGGAATGAAGCTAGAGCCGCGCGGTTGATACGCTCGGAGAATCACCCAACGACTTAGCTTTACGAGTTGCAAAAGTAAAGGAACCGACGAATCCTTGTGTGGCGAGGAAGAATCAGTAGACATGGCGTCGATTGGAGCTCTGAATGATTGACTGAAAACCATATGACGGTCGTCGGACAGCGCGCGGCTTTAGAGCCGACAATGGGCATATTTTGGCTAATGATGATGTCGATTGACCGAAGCGAAAGGGCCTAGCATCGTCATTTCACCTTGACCAAAATTGCTTTCGTATGTCCGCATGTCCAATTTTCCGGATATTCTCATCTATAAGTCGCGTTTCTTAACCAATTCTCGTGAAATTCTATGAGCAGTTTCAATAATTATAACATTTATAAATAAATATTTTGTCGATTCAGTTTATCGAAATTTCTCAAAATGTCGGAGATACGGGAGTTGAAAACGTAAAAAAAAAATACATTCAGCCATTGACGACGCGTTTGGCTCGGTTGGTAGACAGCTGCCTACTGAGTCGGCGGTCCCGGGTTCGAATCCCGGCCGGGGCAAATGTTTGTGCAAAATATTTGTTCTTGGGTCATGGATGTTATCTATATATGTATTTATATATTATGTATATCGTCGTCTAGTACCCATAGTACAAGCTTTGCTTAGTTTGGGACTAGGTCTAAAAAAAAAAAAAAAAAAAAAAAAAAAAATTTTGAGCTAGCCGATTAACTGGTGAACGCAAACGATGCACAAAACGGATTCCGTATCAAAAATGTTCTGAAGCCGAATCCCTCATTCATTTATTATCCAACTTACCTTGATATTGATTAACACAATCGTCTATTCTTACGATTCGTAGAGTTTATAGATAAGATTACCCCTAATACATAACTTATGTCATCGTCACAAGGTGTCAACTGACCACATCATTCCGGACATTTCGAAGGCCGACCGGACCAAACCAGATCCTCTTCAGAAGTGGGATCGAAAAAATTGAATTGCTAAATAAATGGTTAATTAATTGCAAATTATTTTTTGTGTGTTTTAGCTGTCAAAGGTCGTAAGTTGGTCGGATAAGATCAAATCGATTCCGATTGGATCGTGTTGTACTAATTAACTTCAAAAAGGAACATAATTTTGCGGTATTTTTATTAATTTAGAGAGAATAATTATATAGCGACCAAAGGAATGTGTGTAAGATCCACAATTTAATCATAGATTACAAGATATGATAAACGAGCGGTTCCTAGCAAGATAATATGCTAAGCAGGCTTATTAATAATTATTTGAAATTAATAATCACAAGTTTAGAATACCTAAGTACATGCTTGTTCGTTTCTACGTTGCCCCACGCAAACGTAGAGCTTCAATAAAATTATAGAAACTATTATAATAATCACAAAGTAAATAATTTTGATGTAAATTAACATCTGTAAAGTATTGGCATCTAATATGTAGGCACCTTATATAATATTACTATATTAAACATCTGTTTAACCTGGCTATTGAAAAGTTGTTTGTTTTTTTACGGAAGTACTGAGTTCTCCGGGTAAATAAAATGAAATCATAAATAAATAATTATTGAGGGACAATCTTACACAAATCGACCTAGTCCCGAACTAAGCAATGCATGTAGTATGGTTACTAGGCGACGATATACATAATACATACAAATACATATATTATATACATAACATCCGTGACCCAGGAACAAATATTCGAGTTCATGACATAAATATTTGCTCATATAAATATTCGAAC
Source organism: Apotomis turbidana (assembly GCA_905147355.2). Lineage (NCBI taxonomy): Eukaryota > Metazoa > Arthropoda > Insecta > Lepidoptera > Tortricidae > Apotomis > Apotomis turbidana. The sequence goes on along the minus strand of LR990292.1, from coordinate 20,274,571 downwards.
CCAGGCCCGTCGGCTCAGTAGGTAGGAGAACAAACTGCGCTAACCGCGTCGTCATATACATATACATGTATGATTCATGTTTTTTATAATCTTTCATGTAGGTGTGTGGCGCCTCTGTGCACATGTCTCTGCCGCGTGGGAAGAAGCACGATACTCAGAGGTCACATCCATGAAAATACGATTCACTGTAAGTATACTGCATTTGCAATGAACCATGACCGCCATCGACGTCATTTTAGTACACGTCATCTCTCGTTGAATAAATACGTAAATAATATAATTAATATCGGATACACTCACACAAATCAATCTAGTCCAAAATTAAGCTCAAGAAGGCTTGCGTTATGGGTACAAGACGACGATTAACATAAGTATATAGATAAATATATACCTAAATACAGAGAACAACCATGACCCAAGCACAAATATTCGAGTTCATCACACAAATATTTGCCCTGGCCGGGATTCGAGCCCGGGACCGCCGGCTCAGTAGACAACAAACTGCGACAATCGCGTCGTCAAGTTGTATCTCTAATAGCATCACTTGGCATATAGTTTTTGGGGTTCCGTACCCAAAGGGTAAAAACGGAACCCTGTTACTAAGAGTCTGTTATCCATCCGTCTGTCACCAGGCTATACAGCCTGACCCGTGATAGCTATACCAGACAGTTGACATTTTATTTATGTTGCTGCTCAACAAATACAGAAAGCTAAAAAGAGTTAAACTTAAACAATAATTAAATATGTCTCACGAAAGTTTTAAATATGATTACTGAGCGGAAAAATGCGACATGTCGGCGAGAACAGCCAGAAAGCATCTGGACATAGAATAGAATATACTTACATATGAAAAAATCTTGACGACGCGTTGGGCTCGGTTTTTATCTGCCTAATGAGCCGGCGATCCCGGGTTCGAATCCCGGCCAGGGCAAATATTTGTGTGATGAACTCGAATATTTGTGCTTGGGTCATATCTGTTCTATGTATTTAAGTATATATTTATCTATATAAGGACGTATATCGTCGTCCAGTACCCATAACACAAGCCTTCTTGAGCTTAATTTAGAACTAGATCGATTTGTGTGAGGTTGTCCTATATTTATTTAATATATTATTTATTTAATTTTTTGACAAGCTGAGACGCAGTCACTCGTTCGCTCAATTATTCGTTACATCTGAAATTACCGTAACATAAAGCCGAACCCGAGTGACCCTCATGTCCTGAGCAGAGTTACGTAAGTGGGTTAATGCCAATAATTGTGATATCGAAATGAGGAGTCATTTTTTGATAAAATTACGTGATTACTCACGATTTTTTGATGTTTATGAAAGGGTAAATTCTGAGTTACGTAATAAATATGATTAATGGGAGATGACGTGTTTTCGGAGAAATTGCAAGGGAAATATATGTAACACAGACATAATTAATAACTGTAAAAACGGTTTAACTCACGTAAAAATTGTCAGGAAACTATAAGAGCTATACTGTTGAAACTTGGTAGGTAGATGTATTCTGTGCACCGTATTAAGATTTTGATGCAAAAATAAAAAATAATAATAAATATTGGGGGCTCCCCATACTTAGAACTGAAACTCAAAAATTTTACCAGGTGCAAACTTTACTTAACCACTTAGGGATGGAAAGTGTTTGTACGGAACCCTCGGTGCGCGAGTCCAACTCGCACTTGGCCGGTTTTTGTTTTTTAGTGCTCCAATAGGTACATTAGGATTTTTCCGGAGTAAACCGGAGGCAATAAAACTGAAATAAAAAAAAAAAAACTAAAAGAAAGTGTCAATTAATAGCACCAAATGGCACCATTTTTCAACTGTGCCCGTAAGAAAAAAAAATTACCCACCCTATTCATCAGGGGCAGCTATCCGTGCTGCTACGCGACTCGCGGCCCACACAAAGACGTTTTTAAAAACAAGCGTCTTTCCCGTATTACAATACATTGGTCAATGAGTGGGGTATATTTGACGACGGTGCCGGTGTTGGCGCAGTTTGGAGTGTACCTAGCTACCTACTGAGTCAGCGGTCCTGGGTTCGAATCCCGGTCAGTGCAAATATTTGTGTGATGAACTCGAATATTTGTTCCTGTGTCATGGATGTTATCTATACTTTATGTATCTATATCGTCGTCTTATACCCATAGTACAAGCATTACTTAGTTTGGGACTAGGTTGATTTGTGTAAGATTGTCCCTTAACATTTATATATTTACTTATCCTTTGCTTATATCACAAAACTTTCCAGAAATAGACGGCTTCTACATGCCTATAAAGGTTCAGCAGGAAAACTAGGCCTAATTTTGTAATATTCACGTGAAAAATGTATAATGCTAACTCATATAATTTAAAAATCGCTTAATGCGTTATTACAACAAGCGTTAAACCGAATTTCACTGTTACCTGCAAACTATTAAAGGGTCGTTCTCAAAATATTTGCACCGCCACCTGTCAACAGGTTTGTCTTAGAAGAAGTTTTTTACACAGCATTATTATAAATATTCATTTATCATCACATATCTAAAGACACTTTTTACATTGAGGCCAAATGCTTTTAATTAAAAGTAAAGTATATTAATAGACAAAAAAACGATTCGGAACTAGGTTTTGTCGGTCACGTGCCGTGTCCCAACGCGAGGTACTCATGTTTCGTTGTTATAAAAACATATACATTACCGACTTAGCTTAAGTTCAGTACTCCATTTTATTTTCATATATGATGAAGATTGAATACTACCATATCGAATAATAATACTATGCTTATTTTGCGAATTATTTGCAATTTAAGTTTGTCCACGCCATTTTTTGTCGTCCACTTGGCATGAGACAAACATTACAATTGTGTGACTACTATTTCGTTTCCCCTGCCTCACCCCGCATAAATCGAGACCTTCAGTTGCCACCTAACACTGTTCCGAGTGACATGTCGTCAGTGTGCTGCACTAAAAAAATATGATACATACACTTACGCGAGCGGGAGTTTGTAATGGGTATGTAGTCTATATTCTGCCTTCCATATTTTGGTTGACGTGTGTCCTATTGCATTCATTTTAATTTATAACGCGTAAAGTATGGTCTACTTTTATGTGTATAAATATGCAGTTCATCAACGAAATACTTTATTTGTTTTGATGACATAATTGTCATTTTGTCCATCACCTGTATGTCGTTCACTTGTCTATATAAAAACAGGTGAACGACACATACGGCAAGTGAACGACAATTATTTAAACACATATAAAATTATTTAAAAACCAGGTTTTACCGGTCACTCGCCCTGTCTAAACTCATGTTTCGTTGCTATAAAAACAATATATTACCGAAGTAGCTTAGTTTGAGTATTCCATTTTACTTTCAAGCTGTCTTAGGAATCCTTAGCAGGCGGCGCCCGCACCAGATTTCGAAAGCATCAATCCTCTGCCTGTCAGCGGCTTTGAGTGTCCAGGTCTCTGCCCCATAAAGAGATATGGAGAAGACAAGTCCACAGACGAGGTGCATGTTAGTCCGGTTAGGGATGTGTCAATCTTTCCATATTTTGCCGCGTTGGGTCATCGCTGTTTTGGCCATTCCGATTCGCCTGCGAATCTCTGGTTTGCATGTGCCTCTATTTGTGACAATGGAGCCAAGGTACTGGAGCTGATCAACAGTTTCGAACTCTTGAAGCAGGTTACTACTTTGTCGACTAGTAATGGTCGACTATCGTCAGCTCGGTCCAATTTTTATTAATATCGAGACCCATTCTGAGGCTGGTTGTTTTGAGTCATTCCAAAAGTTGGGCCACTGCTTCGGGTGATGCAAAATAGGCGATGTCAACCACGTACCTTCAAGGGCTCCATATCTGTTAAATAGTATTGAGGATATTGTGCATCCCTGTCGTATACCTTTCCGGAACTTAAAGTTCTTGTATGTGACAACTCCTACCGACACCATTCTGTATCCAGACTCGTAAAGGCTTTATAAAGTGTTACCAGATGTGCTGGCAGCTTCAGATAATACCTCGCATAGCTTATCGCACCTAACGCAGCCGAAGGCTTTCTGGTTATCAGATGTGAAGGAATTCCTCGAAGATGACGAAAACAGCAGTAGGTTACTCAGCGGGTAAGAAAGAATATGTCAAAAGAGGCAGCATTAGGATGCAGAAACGTTATTTAAATGATTCGCTGTTGAACCTTCATAAGAAATTTATAAAATCACGTGGGTATGCTTGAGTTTTGCATCTTTTTGCTGGTTATGACCTTTCTGGATAGTACAGGCTTCAAAAAACCTCCTGAGAAATGTCCTATGAGATGAGAATTAAATGCTTGTTTTTTTTTGCAAATTACTAACATAAGGAAAAAAGAAAAACAAAAACAATCAAAAAAGCACTATTCAGTCACTTACCTGCAACCGTCGTCGTTAACCTGCTAACAAATTCAGTCAAGTTGGAAAATATTTGTCGCAAACCTGCACCCATTGTCGATAACTTGGTAACAAATGTCGTTTACCTGACATCGACGTCTTTCACCTGTCGACCTAAAATTTCAAACACCTATATCTTCTAAGATATTCAATTTAACTACTTCCCTCGACGTGATATCAATTGTCTGAATATATTTCTAGCGATCCTATGAAAAATAAAAGAAGAAATCGCAACTTTAAAAAAAAATGGAACATTAACGCAGCGGTGCAAATATTTTGAGAACGACCCTAAACCAATCGTACCTAAAATTCGTTTACGAATATTTTAACATATTTTCATCTCGGTACCTACTGATTACAGCATGAAAATTTTATTTTATAATAATAATGAAAATGTAAATAATAATTTCGTCAAGCTGTCAAGATTTAAATGAAAAAGCATCAATTTCTGACAGTATGGGTAATTGTGAATCTTGAATGCTGGACACTAACGAGTTACAAAACTGATCAAAGTTCAATTGTAATAAATTGAAGTTTCGTAATTTTTGTTCAAACTGATGGTAACAAATGCATTCTGATGCAGTCCATAGATAAAAAAACAGCTTTACCGATGCACGTATTGATTAAATTGCGAGTCGATTTTTGCAAATTTCTTCGTCACGAGTCGATTACGGCTGTCGATTGCCAATCAGAGAGGTTAAGCACGCCTCTGTGGTAGGTGTGTTTTATTAATGCTTTTGGAAATTGCAGTAAAGTAAAATAAAACAAAATAATTAATTTCAAAATATAACATAGCGTGTGCATCGTTGTTTTTCAATCCACCGAGTCTCTTATTGTAAAAAAAATAAAAGACTATAGTATATTGTGTCATAAGGGTAGTAAGTAGGGGATTACTAACGAAGGTCTATTAGAAGCCCGACGCCGAAGGCGGAGGGCTTTTAATGTCCTGAGTTTGTAATCCCCTTACTACCCGCCTTACACACAATATTTTTCATCACATTTTGGAGTAAATAACAAATAAATGAGCCAAAAATAAACATTAAACGATAACGATTGACAACCAACTTTTTTCTGTATATATTTTTTTAATTTACTATAAGCACTGGCAAAACGGCCATCAGCTTAAAACAGAAAACAAATATACACAGAATCTTACCGTCTATTATTAAACAAATAACAATTATCAATATTATGCAGCAATAATTAACAGCGTAATATTATAAAACTTAAATATGAGCAGTAAGTTTGTTACAAACTAAATAGTTCCTAACCAATAAGTTTATAACTTTTTTCCTTTTTTTTGTGCCGTCTACCACAGATAATGCTAAGAACTGCGTTTCGTTTAGATTTCGATTGAAGTTCGATTTAATTTAATAAAATTATTGCAAAATACACATAAATAATTGTAAAACATAAATATTAATGCAGTTACATATACCGTATTAATTCAATACACAATAAAATTTGCTGGTAGGCAAGTTTTGTTGATACAACAAAAAACTTTGGCTGGATTGAAACCTCCTTAGTCTGAAGTAATCTGCGAGTGCGTACTACATTTTTAAAACTAAAACCATAACTCCCGAGGGAGTTATGTCAATTTATAACTCCCGCGGGAACTATATAGGCCTTAGTCCTTCAGTACACCCGCATGTAATACCACCTTTTACGAGCAAATGTGATGAAAAAAATATATGTTTATTATGTAAGTATATGTGTTATATTAAATATCATGTTTTCTGCTGTTACGTCGTATCTATAACTATTATAACTACCCTGTGATTCTCGTCTTATTCAATTATAATACATGTATCTGTTTTGAGCTAAGGTTGATTCTACCATTTGTACGACGTTTCCTGTCGTGTCGTGCGACAAAGATTAAAGTAATTAAAAAGAAAAAATACGGACCATTTTTATCAAGTTAATTACATTTTAACAACGGTCAACGTGCTACGCTTTTAAAATGCTCACCTACCATGTACCTACACTATTTTGATGGCATTCAAATTAACATTTCAAAGTACTCCAACTACACATCATTTCACAAGAATCCTGTCCCGGTCCACTTATCTTGATCTGCCATTTCTTGGAGTTTTGGAATATTTATTTAACAACAAGTAGGCGACGAGTCCTTGGACACTCCATTAAAAAGATCTCGAGCAGTAAGTCATGTAGGTAATAAAACAAACCCACGCTTGATTAAGCCTCTCATACTTTAAAACATTTGACATCCACTTTTAGACAATCTTTTAAAAGCAATGGATGAGTGGATCTACAACTTTAAAGATTATGGCGTGAGGACAGGACATAGTAAGTGATGACCAAAAATATTGTTAAGTATGCTTTAGATGGTAATACGAGTAGGACAAAACTAAATCATATAATTCGATATTATACTGCTCAAAAGAAAATAAGGGTCCCTAAGATTTGACACGCTTTACAATTTTTTAATTTTCATATCATCATCGTCATCATCATCATCATTTTCATATATATATCATCATCATAACAGTGAACGCGATTTCAAATCTCAAATTATTATAATTTTTTCCTCTTTTTTAGGTCATGCATTTAAGGAATTAAAAAATCGGCATCAACATGTGTCGCCTTATAAGTATTTTTAGTTTGTTCGCTAATTTTCACAAAATTATTTTTTCATAGCCGCGAATTTTCACATCGCGTTTTTTCATGATCGCCTATTTTATTATTCGTCTTTCTTCATGAAGCGATTTTTCATGAAGCGTTTTATAATTTTCGCGTTTATTTATTTGTAGTATTTAAGTAGAGTAGTGATAGGTTGCTTTTATTGATAGAACATCACTAGTGTGTTCCTTGCAGACTGCCCTAACATTCAATACGCTCGTTTTATTGACTGCTAGAATAAGGCTGAGACATCAGGAGGCCATAAGAGACTCGTAAACTTGATTATGCCTATGGCTAACCATAGGCTTAATCTAGCCAGAACCTTTAACTAGAGCACCACACAGATACACAAATATCAATTTGAATCACTTCTTTCAAACATTCGTTGATCACAAATAGTTTTAGACGCTCTGTAATGTCTAAGTGACCACGGCTAGTTTCCCTGATATTCTTTTACGGAATTTTGCTTCTCATTTAGTTTTATTAATTCATCATCATCATATTAGCTTCAAGAGGTACACTGCTGGACAAAGGTTTCCCCCATGGATCTCTACAACAAAGCGCTGCTCTCATGCAACACACACACTGGAGCCTAAATGGTCGAGAACGGTGCGGTTCCAGAGGAATTTCCTACCGCGAACGCTCCGCATGTAAAATGAGCTCCCTGCCGAGGTTTTCCCCGGAGGCTACAGCATGCAGTTCTTCATGAGGGGAGTAAACAGGTTCTTAAAGGGTGGGCAACACGCGTGTGATGCTCCTGGCATCGCAAGAGTCCATAGGCGGCAGTGACTGCATGACATCAGGCGAGTCACATGCTTATTTGCCACCGTCGCAGTATAAAAAAACAGTTTCCCGCTACTAAGACCAGATCCTCCGTCCATTGTTAGTGGATCCGCTCCAGCACTAATCAAAATTTCCTACTCCAATTTCCATTGGTTCTACAATGAGACAATGTTTTGACAACACGTGGGCGTTGGCCATTCACGTTATGATGTAACGTTACAGTTTGTCCGTCACAAAAGAAGCGTGTCAAGAAGACATGTCAGCTGACCACAACCTTTGACCAATAATTAGCCAATTGTGACAGATTGTGAAAGCTGAAGCGCAGTCAGTTGTGACATGGGTGACCACACGGACCTCGAAAATGCAGGTGAAATGAATGCAGCAGTTAGGCCAATCATGAGTCAAAGCTTCTTATTTCACGTATTTTCGCTGAACTCAACCTTCGTTCTGCGTGTATCAATTTTCTTATTTTTAGGGGGTTTATGCTTCTGATAAATACCTAATGCTTTTGAAAAAACCTCTCGGTAAATTAAAGGATCCTTACCTTAAATAGCGGAAAATTGACTGCTGAGCATAGGCTTCATTTGGACGTCATTTAGTTGTGACGATGATCATGATAACTTATAAAAAATATCTCGCACGTTTGCAATAAGCACATTTAATTGCTGATATTAGTTACTGTGGTAGTCACTAACATCGGCAAAAACTTTATATTGTCCCGGCGTGGTGACCCGCCTGACACTGTCGCAAATATGTCCCATTGTTTGGTTTCTGTACCGACTCACTAATGGTTGGATACTTTTTTGGAGTTCCGTTGTCATCGGAAACAATACTGCTATAGGTAGAGAAGTTCTAGAAAATGTTTCATTAGTTTGTCTAGGGTTTTCTTTAAAGTATGAATTGACAACATTTCATATTTCTAACAAGGGGATATAAATATGGACATAAAAATAACTTTGCGTCCTGTACAGCCTAAAAAAATATTTAAATTTATTTTTCGATATGTAAAGAAATACAAGAAAATACATAAAATAACCGAAATCTTTAGAGACGTAGTATTCGACCTATCCGCGAAAAATAAGCTGTCAATAATGTAAAATCGCCATTCGGTTTTTTTAATAAGACACCAGACTAAAGTGATTTACACACTGTGTCATAGTTTCGTAGTTACTACATTTTAAAATTAGTAAATTTTAATAATGTAATAAGTAATCTCAGGAAAAATACAAAAACAGTGATTGTGATTCTAAGCGAAACACAGAAAAGGTAATAAAATTGTAGTATTAAAAATATGAAATGTTGTCAATTCCCGGCAGTCTCGGCTAGACATCTTATACCGGTAATCGGATGCTATGGAAGGAGGTACATTAGGGACAAACGAGAAACAGGGTTGCCATCTACAGTTGCTTAGAGAAGGAATGTTTGGCAAAAGGCACAAGGACTGCGGAGCTAGTTTGAGCCGGTTTAACCTGACTTAGAAATCGATCAGAGGACAGACAGCGTTATGTAAATTATGTGATGTAAAGGACCTCTGCACTGAAAAAAAAGCTCAAATAGTTTAACTACTTGGGAAATAGCCAAATTGTAGGAACCAAAATTATGCAAATTTTACGCTCCCGTCCTCAGTTTGTCAGTCCTCCGATTCATGCAGTTACATAAAGCGGAAGACTGACAAACTGAGGCTTGAGGATTTTTTGGCTGCGAGTAGTTAGCAGCTAACATTTGGGCTACTGTTAACAAATCTTTTTTATTTTGGTGTAAGAAAACAAGTGGCTTGCTGCTTTTTGTCACTCAAGAAATATTGCCTAATTTTTTGCAAATATTTTTTACGTCGTTTTCGCCATTCGTGAATTCTCGAATGTAGATCAAAAACATGTTATTATTAACTTGTTTCATGATTATTTTCCTGCATCGGTATGACCATGACGTTATGGTAATTTGGCAGAATATTGATAACATTGTAAATTAAAGGCTAAATTACAGTACTACTAATAATTTGATTTATTTATATCTCAATTATCTCTTCCAATGAAACCTTTACTACCAATTCAATCTGTGGTATCCACTGAAGACACCTGTTTTATTTATGCCCCAATTAATTTCGCACTACATTTTACGATTAACTTATTTGAATATTTAATGAACTGTATAATAAAAATAAATCAGATGTTAGGCCGCAAGGCGCTACTAAAAAACCGACAAAGAGGTACGCTATTATTTAAGCCTATAACTGGACTATTTTGTAAAACAGTAGGAAGACTATTGAATATCAAGTAACGCCGATGGTTGCCCCAAACTCATATTTTGAAATAAGAATGTTTAAATTTCTCTTTGTCATTAATTCATTATTCGAGTGTTTCATCCGGGACGGAAAAAAATTACATAGCAGCCGTCACTAATTGTAGACCAGTGGGTAAATTGATTTTTGTGTCAATTTGAGCTACCTAAATGGTAGAGAACCCGGACGTCAAATATTTTTTGGAATTTTATTATTATTTGATTGTAATCTAATATATCTATTTTTTTTTTAATATTTTTTCTACAAAATCCACGAAAGTAATCCGGAACAAATACGATAAAAAAATTGGGTAGTTCAAGTGTAAGAAACAGACAAAAATTGTGTTTGTCTCAGTCAACAAAATTTAAATGTGTGTCAATCACAGAAACCGAAGTAAAATATGTTCTCGATGTCAGTAATACGCGGAACCTAACCGAGTTAAATTTCGACTAGGTTATTATTAGAATTACGCAAAGTAATTGTATGTCTGTCTCGTTGGCCAGAATTACATCCTTAACGAAAGCGGGTGGATTGACAATAGTTGCATGATGTAAGTTGTTTCGCCGTCCTGACATTGATGACTTAAGTAATTAATAATAACTGTGCTTTGTTCGCAAAGTTGTTGCCATTATATTTTTTATAATATAAATGCGAAACCTTCTCAGCTTTATGACACGATTCGTATCTTAATTGTAAGTAAAGCCATCGATTTCCGTTAAACGTATATCATGGTGTTGGAAGCCAATTTTTAGGGTTCCGTACCCAAAAGGGTAAAAACAGGACTACTACTAAGCCTCCGCTGTCCGTAGTGTCCGTTCGTCTGTCCGTCTGTTGCCAGGCTGTATCTCATGAACCGTGATAGATAGACAGAGTTGACATTTTCACAGATGATGTATTTCTGTAGCCGCTATAGCAACAAATACTAAAAACAGAATAAAATCAATATTTAAGTGGGGCTCTCACATTGGCTTAAATTGCTGCTTTCAAAGAAATAAAAATTTCTATTCACGACCTAGGAATCTCCCTGTAGAGTATATTGAACCAGTAAGTAACATTTTTTGTCCCATTAATTACCACTATTATCAGGTTCTCAGTTAAAACCAGTTATTTATTTGTAGGCTCCTTATTTGTGCAATAATGCTGATTGTTTTAGACATTTTTCTCTACTATGATCAAACATATTTCTTAACATATTATCAATGTTACCACTTAGAACAGGGCTATTGCGATTTATTGGTATATCTGAAAACCACAGTTTGAATTTTTCATTTTTTTTTTCCAACCCTACTAAATTGTCAAAATTCACGCATCAGAAAACTGGTTTTTTTTCAACTTATTTTCAACGGCACGCAATGAAAGCATGAAATAGCTACACTATCTAGAACTCAGGGAAAAGTATTATTCACTTTAAAAAGTTGTTTGAAATTATATTGGTCATAATGTGAAAAAAAATACATTTAAATTGTATAAGGCCTCTATTACTTACTGAGATGCACAGATCTTGTTTAGACATTTAATGTGAACGCTCTCAATGTTATGTATGAAATGCAACTAGTTCGATCGAAGCGAAAAAAATAGAAAAGTGAAGTTCGTCAAACTCTTAGCAACATTGCATTAAATGCAGTTTATTCAGCAAGCATTCCAAAATGGGATGGTAAGACTATTCGATGACTTGGGAAAGTGAATTTCCGTTTTATTTCTCATGCTTAAAATATCTCAGTTAAGGTTTGCTTGTGGCTAAAATGCTAGTTTAGACTCCAGGGCAATACTAAAATCTCTGTACAAAATAAAAAATATTTACACGCAAGAAGTCTATTTTATTATTACCTATTTATTTATTTGTAAAAATGTCTTACGGTAAATAATTATAACAATATAACTCATTTTGATGGAAAATTATAGACGAGACTTGCACCTTAAGGACCTTAACGTCACACTAGGCCGTAAGTAGGATTTTATGCCCGCTACGCGGGGAGAAACTATCACTTCCTGGCCAAGGCAAGACGTAAAACATTAGATAAATCATCGGGCGGTAATTCGTAAAACTCTTGATCTCATATGGCCCTCACATTCGGTTTGAGCTACAAACATCTGCGATCTAGGACATTCACAACTTCATCGCCCTAGGTATGTAATGTACTATTACGACTTGCGTAATGTTACCGCACACAATCATTCAAATTTGTCATATGATCGACCAAACTAAACTTCGCATGACCTTATTCACAAAAGAAACTATACAATCTACAGTTATCGTGAGAAACAATAATTTCGCAATCTAGACTTTGGCTAGAGTCCTTAGCAGTTAGTGTTTTTATTGAAATTTGACTTTGAAATAGGTCACAGTAAAATATTATGAACGGATAATGATCGGTTTTCCCAAAATTTAATTCATAAGAACAAGCGATGTTTGCGTGGGTATTAAAATCTCATGTGCATAATTATGATTACGCTACCGATAACAAATAAAATAAATAAACTATTGTTATTGAGATAGCAACAAAATTAAAGCGTGTTTGTTTTTATTTTATGTGAAGAAGGAAATCAAATATGGTATCTAACACGTTGCGTTGTTCTGTTAATGGAACACATTGGCAATCCAACAATCTTTCAATCTATGTTAGGCACCATTAATTAAAACAGTTTATGAACAAGACATTTAAATTAATATAACAACTAATTATTTTGATCCATCGTGTGGATGAAAATACTTTTAATTCCCGTTTAATTAAAATACGCCCGCAAATTCGTGCGCGTAAGTTTTTTCTTTACTTTTGTTGCTTACAAAAGTATTCTATAACCAACTTTGGATATCCATCCACACCTACTTATAATACCGTTTATAGTGTGACGAGACTGCAAATAATTTTGATACGAAAATTGGTAATCATAATCAAATCCCTCAAATCGTAATCCCTTTCATAGAAAATAAACTTTTGATATTTTCCGCCTTTAGTCGATATCCTCAATGCTGAAGGTAGTGGCCATTCTGAATACTTTTTCGTGAACTATTTTGCGCCACCTTATTCTACTCGTATCCTGGGCTGCGGGGATGACATCGTAAATTGAGGTCTTGACAGAGCATGTATCTGGTCCGACCAGCGTGTTCTTCTTCCTCTAGGCCGTATTCCGCACACATTGCATGTTACCAGCAGCTTTTCTAAATTGTTACTTCACTTTTGATATCATTTTATTATAAATAAATCAAATTTAGGGACAATATTACAGAAATCGACCTAGTCCTAAATCCCAAACCAAGCAATGCTTGTACAGTCGAGTTCATTTACATCTACACACTTACGAGAACAAAAATATCTGAACACGACCCTATTGTCAGGAGCATAAAATCGTGTTCAGATATTTTTGTTCTAGTAAGTGTGTAGATGTAAATGAACTCGACTGTACTATGCTTTGTAATTATAATATAAATGTTTATCGCTGTATAGACAAATCCAACCTAAAAACGCCATAACGCTGGCAATGTATCGCAAACCGTGCATAATTTGCCAATAGACCCGCTGGGTGGTCGAAAAGTATTCGGCCAGCGAGTGCGTAAATTTGGTGGCAATCAGAGCGGAGCCATGCAAATAGTGCGCGACCTTAGACCTCGGCGTAAAAAGGTATTTTCTCTTGTTTCGTAGTTAATAAATAGTGATAGATTTACGCTAGTTATATAAAAATTACGTTGTCTTTTTAACTCGTCGACTGTTGACTTCCAAAAACGCTGGAGGTTAATTTATTTACTTCATAATTTAAATTGCGTTTACATTAGGGAATGCAAAGCGATAAAATCTTGTATAGGAGTTACCGAAAAGTAAATTACCGATAATTTCACCGGTTTTAATTCTCTAGTGAACATTGAATCATGAACTTAGTAAATCTATGAACCAGGAACAAATATTCGAGTTCATTACACAAATATTTGCCCCGGTCGGGATTCGAACCCAGGACCGCCGGGTCAGTAGCCTCACAAACCGCGCCGTCGTAAATGTTAGATATGAGTCACCGTCCACGACGCCTCAATCGATTTATAAATCGTGAGATACAAGAACAATAAAAACCAAACTTTCACGCTTCTCAAAATCGATTATTCCTAACAAAGACTCCATTCGTCATGTAACGTGTCATGATGACATTACAACTGTCAAGTCCGAAGTTGGACACTTAGCGCATTGTCAAGTGGGCCATTTATTCACCAGTTAAACAAAAGTAGTTACAAAATATATTCAGAATAAGCATTTAGGGTGAGAATAACAACATAAACAACAAACTACAACAGAAGAGTGTGCGAGTTGCACGAACTGTTGTCGGGTATACCTTCACTTGCCAGAATTTCATATGCCCGAATTTCGTCTGCCATAATATTCCATAGTCTGAAACTTGTTTCTTATAATTATGTTTCCCATAATCATTATTTACCATATTAATCCTATGCCAGAATCTTTGTTTCCCATAATATTAATTCCAATAATCACATTTTCCATGAAGATTGTAATCCATAATTATCACATGCTATAATTTTATATGCCATCCAAATGGAACATAGGTCAAAAACCGAAATCTGTAGGTTAGGTTTGTTTTATGACCGCGTATAGCGGAGCGTAGGTTAGGTTTGTGTTGTGACCCGTATAGCGGAGCGTCAGAATGTTTGCTTCGAAATACAAATCCTAACCTAATTTACAGTTTTAGAAGAACTACGATAAAAGGACGTACGACATTTAGTATGGTATTTAAATATTCTATCAAACAATATTATGGCACTTAATACTATGGAAAACAATACTTATGGCATTCGTATCATTATGGCATATAATATTCTGGAATACAAGAGCATGTCAAATGACTTTTCTAGGAAACGAGACATTCGGGCAAATGAAATTCGGGTAAGTGAATTCGAGCAAATCAATATTATTGCATATAAATTTCGGTCAAACAATAGACAACCCTGTTGTCGCCATGGAAAATTCATTATTTAATTATTAATAATTATAAAAACGGTTTAAATTTACGTAACAATTGTCAGGAACGGCGACATGTTTCGAACACATTATGAAGATCTTCATTTACGTGAGTTTAAACCTTTTTAGGGTTCCTTACCCGAAGGGTAAAAACAGGACCCTTTTACTGAGACTTCGCTGTCCGTCCGTCCATCCATCCGTTCGTCCGTCCGTCTGTCACCAGGCTGTATCTCAAGAACGGTGATAGCTAGACAGTTGAAATTTTCACAGATGATGTATTTCTATTGCCGCTATAACAAAAAATAACTAAAAATAAAATAAAATAAATATTTAAGGGGGGGCTCCCATACAACAAACTTACAGATAATTGTACGGAACCCTTCGTGCGCGAGTCCCACTCGCACTTGGCCGATATTTTTTATAATTCAGTATTCGACTATAGTGAAATAAATTGTATCATTGAAACCACTAAAGACACAGTCAAAAATACACGGATTGAAATGAACAACCACTAAGTTTTGGACATTATACTATTTTTAATTGAACGAAAACTACAAAGGAGTCGTGTTTTGACTACTGATTTTTATGACGTCACAAGCCAGTATCTCCATAGATACTTCATACTAACGGATCGTTTTGGAAATTTCATAAAGAGTAGCTGATTTGAGCTGTCATCAAGTACCGTAAATGTGTCACGATAGTTTTAATAATATTTTTATTTTCATTATTATTTCAAAATTTCAGTTTAACCTTTGTTTTTTCGTCATGTCCGTCTATGTGTGTCACACGCATTTTACTCAAACACTTTAACGATCGATCCATTGATTGGTAATGAGTAATTACCGATTAATTGGAAATCATCAGGTACGGAACCGTCAGGAACGTGATTTGACAGACACCGCTTTGTTAATTTTTTAGGGTTCCGTACCCAAATGGTAAAAACGGGACCCTATTACTGAGACTTCGCTGTCCGTCCGTCCGTCCGTCCGTCCGTCCGTCTGTCACCAGGCTGTATCTCAAGAACGGTGATAGCTAGACAGATGATGTATTTCTATTGCCGCTATAACAACAAATACTAAAAACAAAATGAAATAAATATTTAAGGGGGGCTCCCATACAACAAACTTGGACGGACGGACGGACGGTCGGACGGACAGCGAAGTCACAGTAATAGGGTTCCGTTTTTACCCTTTGGGTACGGAACCCTAAAAAAATAAACCGTAATTTGAATATTTGCGCCAGGTACTCGTCAGACCGGAGTTTTATTTTTGATGTTTAATTTTATTGACTAAGCGTGTTCCTGAGTAAGTGATAATAAAATAATATAATTAGTTAATATTCTCATCACTTTCCGCGAATGTCACACATTTTAATGAAACCATTTCAACAGATTTAAGTACCTATAAATTTAAGCCAACATTATTTATACAGTCGGTATGCTACCTACTTGGTATCAGCGGCAGGTGCAGTTACATAACAGATTAATTTAGGTGGTCAGACCATACTGAGGAGCTGGCCATATCAGTCAGTGCTCGACTCCACCAGACAACGGAGGGTAACCGATGAAGACAGCTAATTGATGGAATGAATCACGATCCTCAACACCAGCAGTGAGGGAACGATTGAAGAGAGACAGTTACATAATCTATTCCCGTAGCAAGATATTGACGGTATGACCTAGTCGAGTGACCTACCCGTCTAGCACAAACTATGCTTCGCGACTAACCGCTACCTGTCCCCCTCTCACATTACTGAACAGAAAGAGACAGGCAATTATCTCGCGCGAGAAATAGTCGCTTGTGACCGTTGTGCTAGAGGCGCTGGACAGATACCCATATCCATAATTCGAGTCGCGACCGCAGCACGTAACTCAATTTGTCCGTTTTGTAAGCGCCGGCGCAGGAGAAATGGACGTGCGTTGATGAAAAGAAACGTGTTCAGCTTACCTAAGGACTTTGGTGGATAAACTCTTGTTATATCAATGTAGAAGTCTTGGAGGAGAAAAAAGATCTGACTCCAGACAAAATTGAATTCTAACCGCCACCTCTGGTAACATTTTTTTTATATACCTACCTAATTTAACTTTTGCAAGAAACGTAATCGTATCTTTTGTAAGAAACGTAATTGTAATCGTAAACGTAAATCGTAATCGCATTGGCAACTTAAGTACATTGAAAGCTTAAACTGTATTCGCCACAGTAAAAACTCCCTAAGTGACAAATGTCTACTTAGAACATAACTTGTATTTCAGTAAGTCAGTAGAGTACGGACTACGGATTTAGTGTTTAATGTATTCCGTTCGTATTTTGTAGGAAATAAATAGTTTTAGCATGCTTTCTCTATTGAATTCGGTTAAGTAGTTCAGATAGAACATGACCCTGTTTTATGGGTCATGTTCTACCTGTGCGACACGGCTACCAACACTTACGCCACTCACAAGTTGCCTTTTAGTTTGGTACCATAAAATATGATATAGTAACAAAATAAATCTAAACATAAAGCAAATATTTTTTTCCGACACTTGCACAATAAAATATGTTATAATTCTTATAGACATACTCATGATCATGACATAGAAAAATTTTTAACAAAAAAAAAAGAACCGACTTCAGTAAAACTAAAAAACCAAAAATAACCCGTTCAAGTACAGATTACATTTGACTCACCCTTCGAAGTCGATCCCAAACCACTCAGTTCTTATATTTATAGTTATATTATAGTTTACGCGAGGTTTGGCACCGACTTCGAAGGGTGAGTCAAATGTAATCTGTACTTGAACGGGTTATTTTTGGTTTAGTAGTTTTACTGAAGTCGGTTCTTTTTTTTGTTAAAAATTTTTTTTTTGCTGTTTAGTGATTCATATCAAAGTTCTAGTGGCCATCTGTGGTGTTCATCATCAGTTTCCTTACACCAAATCCTATTTACTGAATGTAAATTCTTGACTTTATCAATAAATTACCGAAAGCGCCGTACATGTCCCTATAACATTTGAAGAGTTCCCTCGATTTCTCCAAGATTCCATTATCAGATCCCAACTTAGTGCCAACGGGACCAACTCGGAGTTATACCCTTTCCAATAAAAAAAAAAAAAAAAAATCGGTTCACGGTTCTCGGAGATAACGAGTAGGTAACATACATACAAAAAAAATTAGTTCGAATTATTATGTGAGCGGCGACATGTACCTTTGGCAGGTGATTTGCAGACGGAGCTGCTGTCCGCATTTTCCCTACAGTCAGACAGGTAGACGCATACAATAACAAAATGACCACTGAAAACGCTAAAGCTCACCGCGTCTACACATATTTTAACGCTGTAGATGAATCTCGCGAGACGGCAACGTATGGTAGGAAGCCATCAGACAACGTTATCCCTAAGGACGTCAATAACTGTGGTGGCTTCTTACCAACCATAAAATTAGGCGTCGAATCACGAGTGATGCTGAGGCGAAACATTTCCGTTTCCGATAGGATATTATATCTTTAGTGTAGGTACATAATATTTCACGTATAAAACATTATTGTTAAATATTGAAACATTATATAAATATAACATAGGTGACATAGGTATTATTATTTTAATTTTAAGGAGATGCCTTCTATAATTAACCCTGAAGCATAAATAATGATTGTAAATAAATAAAACATAATTAGGTACGTGTTAAATTGTAATACTTTCGTCTAAGCACCAGAACTGTTATGTAGATATTGTACTGTTATTGTGTAATAAATATCGATTAAGAAGTCGATTAATAATAAATATCGATTAAGAAGTCGATTAATAAAAAAATAAGTCTTCTGTACTCAGAATACTTGTCAGGACAATTCCAGTAACACCAAACACGACTCGGTTACGTTGTTTGGTTACCGTGTTCTGTAGGGTCCTTTCCGGTTCCAGCATCAGACCAGTTTTATGGAACCGTATTCAATAGCACCATGTACATTTGTTTCCTCCTAGTAATTTAACTATCCGAATCGGCACATCTAATCGCTACCTTCGAAACACTGGCCGTTTAGAAGTAAAGTTCTAGTGGCCATCTGTGGTGTTCATCATCAGCTTCCTTACACCAAATCCTATTTACTGAATGTAAATTCTTGACTTTATCAATAAATTACCGAAAGCGCCGTACATGTCCCTATAACATTTGAAGAGTTCCCTCGTTTTCTCCAAGATTCCATCATCAGATCCCGACTTAGTGCCAATGGGACCAACTCGGAGTCATACCCTTTCGATTAAACAAAAAATTGAAAATCGGTTCACGGTTCTCGGAGATATCGAGTAACACACATACAAAAAACCGGCCAAGTGCGAGTCGGACTCGCGCACCGAGGGTTCCGTACAAACACTTTCCATCCCTAAGTGGTTAAGTTAAGTTTGCACCTGGTATGTATAGCGCCCCATATAAATTAGGTGCAAAGTTAGGTATTAAAAAAAAAAAATATGGTTTTCGTAATTATTCCTTTATCTATGCTATAAGACGTTGCTTCGTACCAAATTTCAAGATTCTGAGTTCACGGGAAGCACCCTGTAGGTTTTGATTCCCTTGCAAGTGTCGAAAATTTGCGGCATAAACGGCTGTATCTTTTGATTGCGTTGGCTTAGAAGTTTGATTTTTTCACAGCTTCAAGGGACAGTAGACCTGAGTAATTGATATAAATTTCAGCTTCATACCTCCACGCGTTCCTGAGAAAAAGGGTCTTGACAGACGGACGGACAGACGGACAACAAAGTGATCCTATAAGGGTTCCGTTTTTTCCTTTTGAGGTACGGAACCCTAAAAAAAAAAATAGTTCGAATTGAGAACCTCCTCCTTTTTTTGAAGTCAGTTAAATAGATATAAATCATTCACAACTGACAAGCTAGCGACCTTTACGTATGGGCCATGTAGCCAGAAATAAAGAGTTTCAATTTCAATAAAACACGAGCTTTGCTAAATATGATTGCAAAACATTATGCACTATATCTTTAGTAAGTTTTGGTTACCAACAAATAATTTATAATTTTACAGACTTGAATATTAATCTATAATTACGTACTCGGAAATATTGAAATGAATCCAGTAGCATCTCATAATATTTTCTTACATAAATTCCGCTCACTCAACATAATCATATAATTGCCTCCAATCTAGACGGGAGATATCATGGAAGGTTGATTGGTTTAAACGAAGCCCCAGGCCTTTCACGTAACTGTCTGAGACTTTGGTAAGGCTGTCATGTAATGTTCTGTCAAACAAAATTATAGGAATGATAAGTGCATCGACCTCACGTGAAGACTTGGTCCATTTAGATCAGTGATTCCCAACCAGTACTTACCATGAGTTAACGTGACAGTACTCGCTAGCGACAACGTAAACTATTTGTATTAAGAAAAGTACAGTACAGTGGCCCTAGCGGTTACTTTGTTGAACTACAATTCTCCATACAAATCGTTTACGCAGTCGGTAGCGAGTACTGTCACTGTCAACTCATGGTAAGCCGTGGTCGCAAGATTCAAAAACATGGTCCGCGAACGATTTCAAATATGCGGGCTATACATCAACGGAGTTCACCGAATATTTGGGATTTGTTTACATGTGGTCCCTGCGAATATTATAAAAATTGGGCAAGTGCGTGTCCGACTCGCGCATGAAGGGTTCCGTACCATAATCTATAACAAGTTTGTTGTATGGGAGCCCCCCTTAAAAATTTATTCTATGTTATTTTTAGTTTTTGTTGTTATAGCGGCAATAGAAATACATCATCTGTGAAAATTTCAACTGTCTAGCTATTACCGGTCTTGAGATACAGCCTGGTGACAGACGGACGGACGGACGGACGGACAGCGAAGTCTCAGTAATAGGGTCCCGTTTTTACCCTTTGGGTACGGAACCCTAAAAAGGTGGTCCCCGGACAAGAAAATATTGGGAACCACGCTCTTGTTGTTAGTGGTGACATCTACCGATGTAAGACTGAAATAATGTATTATATTGGGTCTCAACTCCGAAACATTGTTTCCCATATGTAACGTTTCGCCAAATTTTCACTTGTCCAAAAGTATTTTTTTCCTGAAACCCGTAATATTTTCAGGATTTTATAAATATCGTTTTGAAGAACCCATTACGTTACGTTAGGTTTGTTTTATAATAATTTTGAAAAATTAACAGCTTTCGAAATAAATGGCTTTCGGTCAAATGAAAATTTGGCGAAACTTTACAGATGAGAAATAAAAAATATTGTTTCACATAGATAGCCCTTATTGCATGTGTTCGCAACAATTTTTATTGGAATAATAAATACTCTATCAAGATTTACTTTTTAAATAGAAGTTCGGATTTGCAAATCATGGACTTGGAATTTGTCTTTGTACTCTCTGTAACCTACACACCTCGGCGTAATTGTAACGCCAGTTATTCTTTTTAACCAATTCTCCAAACAAAAGACTTATCTGTCATCTTCCATCCGATCGAAATCAAAATAGAACTCAATATAGTTTCCTAATCTTCCAATAAGGTCTAGAAATAAATTCAGTACAAATATGTTCGTAACCTCTCACCTTTCATTGTTGAGTTATGGCCGATTCATAGTGACGAAACTCGTTATGTGATTCAATCGACGGTAAATGCGCTATTTGTAAGTCATGTTTCTGCGATTGTTAGTGATTGCAATAGTGTATATCGTCTGTGTTGACAATCAAAACTCACTAAGTAACAAATATACAGGGTGGAACATTTCTAAAGCCTGGGCTGACAGAATTGTGTCATCTGAGTGATCTACAATCGACCTATTATAATTGTAAAGCTAGATTTAGTTAGAAGTAAAAAAGCCATCCAAATAAAATATTTTAATATCAGTGACAACCCTACTAATACAAAGGTTTTATTTACATTTTAAATTTGTTAAATTGACAATGTTAAATTTAGCGATGTTCAAAAGATGCTAGAGTTGACATGTGCAGATTTTTACACTAATGTTTAACAAACTGTATGAATAGAAATATTGACATAGTTCATTGGTGAAAAATGAAGTACTCAGTCTGAACAATTCCCTGTAAAAGCCCCTCGATCTGTTCCACCCTGTACACCTACTTAAAACAAAGCTCGTATCTCAGTGTCAATTTCCATACTAGATACGAGGTTTTAAAGAGTAGACAGACATTTTAGTGAGTTTTGGTTGACGCCAGGCGATATTTGTGTCATAAGGATATCAAAGTAGACATTTATTTATAAGTACTAGACATCCATTGGCAAACCAAAGTTCTCGCTGATGCGGCGACGCGCATAGATAGAAAAACCGGCCAAGTGCGAGTCGGACTCGCGCACCGAGGGTTCCGTACAAACACTTTCCGTCATAACTTAGGCCGGGTTAAATTAAGTTTGCACCTGTAATGTATGGCGCCGCATACAAATCAATAAATAAAAAAATTAAAAATAAAGCGCGGCAACAGAAATACATCATCCGTGAAAATTTCAACTCTCTAAAATCTGTTATATTCATGGTTCATGAGATAAAGCCTGGTGACAGACGGACAGACATCCAGATAACAAACAGACGGACAGCGGAGTCTTAGTTATTACTACCCGTTTTTTACCATTTGGGTACGAAACCCTAAAAATTTAAAACCCCGAAACACATAGCAAAAAGTGATAGTCTTCAAAAGGCTGAACCGATTTCCTTGATTAAATAGCAATGAATATTCTCTTTTTTGCCTAGAAGACTCTCAGAATCTCAGACACGCTTTTTATAGTATATTGTGTCATAAGGGTAGTAAGTAGGGGATTACTAACGAAGGTCTATTAGAAGCCCGACGCCGAAGGCGGAGGGCTTTTAATGTCCTGAGTTTGTAATCCCCTTACTACCCGCCTTACACACAATTTTTTTCATCACATTTTGGAGTAAATAACAAATAAATAAGCCAAAAATAAACATTAAACGATAACGATTGACAACCAACTTTTTTCTGTATATATATTTTTTTTAATTTACTATAAGCACTGGCAAAACGGCCATCAGCTTAAAACAGAATACAAATATACACAGAATCTTACCATCTATTATTAAACTAATAACAATTAACAATATTATGCAGCAATAATTAACAGCGTAATATTATAAAAGTTAAATATGAACAGTAAGTTTATTACAAAACTAAATAGTTCCTAACCAATAATTTTATAACTTTTTTCCTTTTTTTTTGTGTCGTCTACCACAGATAATGCTAAGAACTGCGTTTCGTTTAGAAACTTGACAGGCTTTACTGCCAGATTGTAACGATAATTCAAAATTTAATTTAATAAAATTATTGCAAATACACATAATTAATTGTAAAACATAAATATTAATGCAGTTACATATACCGTATTAATTCAATACACAATAAAATTTGCTGGTAGGCATGTTTTGTTGATACAACAAAAAACCTTGGCTGGATTGAAACCTCCTTAGTCTGAAGTAATCTGCGAGTGCGTACTATATTTTTAAAACTAAAACCATAACTCCCGCGGGAACTATATAGGCCTTAGTCCTTCAGTACACCCGCATGTAATACCATCTTTTACGAGCAAATGTGATGAAAAAATACTCTTTTAGTTTATTTATCGTATTTTAGTCACTAGATGTACGTATCGTTTACCTTACCTTCTTAATTTTTTTGTAAAGTGTCTAATGAATAATTGCATGGATTTGGAAAATGAATTTATTTTGAAAATGTTTTATTAATATTAGGTACGATTTAAAAATAGCTGTGACAAATTTTATATTCTAATTAGAACAAAGATGAATAATTTATGATATAATTTTAGTATGTCCATAAATTTCATTTGATATTAATATAAATTTATGTAACATTCTCTATGTTACAAAAACTAGGTATTTACGTAAGGATAACGTTTATGACTTCATTAAATTATTATAGACATCCCAATCTATAAAAATTAATGCTAAATAGTTGGAAATTAATACCAATACAGATATTTGAATACTGTTCATGAGATAAACAAAAAAATTAAACATTCGACGAAGATCCACATATATTTATACATTTAATATTACATGAGTATAATTAAATAAATGTTATTATCAATCTTATACACAAATCGACTAAGTCCCAAACTAAGCAATGCTTTGTACTATGAGATTAGTACTAGATGACGGTATACATAATATGAAGTTATATACATATTATGTATTATATAGGTAACATCCATGACCCAGTAACAAATATTCGAATTTATCACACAAATATTTAGATACAGTAGGTAGGTTCACTACAAATTGCGCCAACCGTGCTGTCAAATTTTGATTAATTATGATTATCATCGATCAAAGATTATAAAACTTTTTAATAAATGCTACAGCTAGTTACAATCATGGCTTTATGGACTAGTTTTCTGATTCAACATTGCAGATCACTAAAATTACGAGGGTTAAAAAAACAACTAATCAAAATATAAAAATTATTAATCAAAACAACAATAAAGGCTTATTAAATTATATTTTATTAAACAGGCATTATAAAATTGATAACTTTACATTTAATATATATGTAAGTACTAAAATTTTTGAACGTTTGGTCTCTACAATTTTTTTGCCTTTGAAATCATATTCCACGTTTATCGAGCATCTGAAAACATCGCAAGGTTAACAGGTCAAAAGATATAAAAGCTACTTACTGATCCAATTATTATACCGACTCAATGACCTTGCCATAAATAGGCCGTTGATTCACGAAAAGATCGCCCTGAATGTAACAATAGGCTTAGGGTTGCCAATATTAACTACGAAATCTTTAAATTAGGCATCAACTTTGCGCTATGGCATTATATACTGGGGGAACTCCACAGATAGAGAGACTGTTTTCAAAGCTCAAAAGAGATGCATAAGAGCAATCCGCGGACTCAAGCAGACATACAGTTTTATGCCACATTTTAAATATCAAAAATTTTTGACCCTGCCATGTCTCTATATACTTGAATCAGCTGTTTTTTCAAGACGAACCCTAAATTGTTTGGGACGGTCTCCGAGAGCTTTCCTAGAAGCACCAGGTACGCCAAGAAACTCATTACAGAGCGCGCACACACTGCACTAAAGCGTAGTCTGCGTAGCGAGCAAAATTTTCAATAAATTGCCTAGTGATATTCAAGCATTGCCTTTAAACGTATTTAAGAAAAATATATTCAAATATTCTTATTGATAAGTTTTTATTCGGTTTCGGAGTTCTTGACATGTGACAATTTTTAATTTGTGAATTAAATTTATTTATTTGTAATTTTTGCATGTTTCTAGAGTATCAATCGTTAAGGGAATAAATAATGAAATAATGATGCTCGTGTAAATAATATTTGTGAATTAATTCTTAATTAATAATTGTTTTTGTGCGCCGGAAGGCAAAACATAGTCTTACGAAACTTTATTGTCACCTACACCAGTGTATTTACCTATGTTTAACAAATAAACACTATTGATTATTGAAATTCTTCCGATTAAATTCGATAGAGACGAGCACAAACGGCTGTAGGGAGACGGCACCAGTAATGGACAAAACCATTTTTTTTTCGGTTAAGTCAAATTTTTAGAAACAGAGACTAATATTTTTAAACTAACAACACTACACTACAAGGCATTACACCTTTGCTGTCCATTACTCGGTACTACTGTGCTTACCATTGGTGCCGACACCCACGGATCCCAAGAATATTGCTCGATTATATCCCATCCCAAGAATATTTTCTGTTGGTACTGCAAAAAAAGGCTTTTTCTTCCTCTTTTCGGTTTTTCAATGTTGTGGTGAAGCGTACATTACACAACTCTTTTACTACTGCTAGATTCAATGTTAATAGTTGATCTAAAACTGTGTTTTGTATAGGTACTAATGATTTTGCTACATACATAAATATATTTCATATTCTACCTATTTTTATTAAAGCAGTAACGTCTGCTAACGTAAACCAAATGCTACAATGAAGCGAAAAATTGAAAAATGTAATGGTTCAGACAGGATTCGAACCTGCGTTTTACATATGTTTCACAAATAAATTATTTCTGATTTCTGATTATTTATAAAGACTGAAGGAGTTGGCAACCCTACCAGCACCAGCGAAAGGTCGCGCAGGCGCAGGTATTCGAGGCAGATTCGCAAATGGACGAGGAGGTAACGACATTTGATGGAGGCGGCATTGTCATTATACGTATTATAAGCGATAAACGATTTAGATAACTGAGCTTCTTGATTTTCCTATATTCCTGGTTTGCTACAAATAATAGTATCATTACTGCAGCCGCCGGGAAATAAGGGCTTGCTGGCAGAGTAGGTGTAGTCGGCTGAGTAGGATAGTGATACGAAGCCAGCCCTTTCCACGGCTAAGGCCCGTATATTGCTTTTCTCAAACATATGCAATAAAAAAAAACATGACAAAAAAAACACAATTCAACTGTTTAGCCCGTTCATGACGAAAAATTGCTTCCCGGCCTAGGCCTTCAATTTTGTATGAAATTCTTTTACAGTTCTCTGGAATTGTTCCGCATGAAACGTGACACTTCGAAGCCTCTTTTAACGCACGTTATGTCGATATTTCATTGCATGTTGAGAAAAGTAAATAAGGGGTGAATCTTGCATAAATTGACCTAGTTTCAAACTAAGCAACTGTTTTACTATGGGCATGGTACGACGCGATAAACAAATAATATAATTAAGTATTATTATTTACATAACCCCGGGTTATCTAACTTATCTACGCAGTGAAGTAAAGGAGCCTTGTTTACGTGTACTGCGGTCAAAGATTTAACGGAAAAATTACTAGCAATGATCGGGTCTATGATGGTTGCTTTTATCGCAGGATAAATAAGTGAAAAAGCATCCGTCACGTTTTGACAAAATACGAGTGTTGCGGCCGCCTCTATACTTCGCACCGCGCACCTTTAAAATTACAGTGACCTAATTCAAAATCTAGAAGTTTTAGAATTAGAACTCTTTAATTCTAAAAAATATATAATAAAAAAATGGGCAAGTGCTAGTCCGACTCGCGCATGAAGGGCTCCGTACCATAATCTTTAACAAGTTTGTTGTATGGGAGCCCCCCTTAAATATTTATTTTATTTTATTTTTAGTATTTGTTGTTATAGCGGCAATAGAAATACATCATCTGTGAAAATTTCAACTGTCTAGCTATCACCGTTCTTGAGATACAGCCTGGTGACAGACGGACGGACGGACGGACGGATGGACGGACAGCGAAGTCTCAGTAAATAGGGTCCCGTTTTTACCCTTTGGGTACGGGACCCTAAAAATTTAAGTGTCGACAATTTTGAATTAGGTCACTATAATTATAAGGTGCGCAGTTCGTATTTAGTTCGAAGTATGGAGACGTGATGGAGACGGCCGCTATATGACGGCACCGCTATCCTTATTTATCACGTGATATACGCAACCATCATAGGCCCCAACTCCGAAGTTACAGATGTAGTGAACATCTAGTGAATAATAGTTTTCCATCGTATTGTGTCGGAAAAAATCGTTTTAGCATGTTTTCTCTATCAACTTCGGTGAAAAAGTTGAGATGGAAATATTACAATGAGCTTACTCGACAAAATACAATGGAAAACTATTATACACTTTGGTAGTGGATATACTTGTATACAGGGTTCTCGTCAGGAATCCAAACGCTTTTAACAGCGGATTCCTGAGGTCGTATGGAGTAAAAAATTTTATATGAACCTATGTCGAAATATGATTTGTAACTTTTTTTATATTTTCATACATAATAAATAAATTACCTTTACTTCACCAGTAAAACAATGCTTTAGAACGAGCTGGCAACGTTTGTTATTGTTATCTCTTTTCATTAAAAGGGGAGTCAATGTCATAAATAAATTTTCTTGTTGGGCAATGTTTTTTTCAAAACAGGCTTTACTTAAATATGCGATGAAAAGTCCTTACTCATGAATCTTCTGATTTATCTAATGGCTGCTCTACACTCTCTTTTAATAACTTTGCTATTAAACTCCATGGATTATGTTTATAATACAGACTGGCCACTAAGAAATACCCTTATTATTATAACTACTTTTGACAATGACTCCAGTCATATGACAAGTCATTGTTGTGATTGATTTTAACGGTGTTACGTATGTAATCTAATTATTACAAATAATAATTAAATTAGCCTTCGAATAAATTGCGGTGTCTAGCTCACGCAGTCAAACTTTATAACAGCTGAAGAAAAATATGTTTTTGAGTACTCCACGGTGCAAAATATCACAAGGGTGGTGTAAAAACTGAATTTTTTTTTGCGGATTCTAGTTCAGCTGCCGTGGATTCCAATGAACTGCACGTAGCTGATACAGTGAGAAGCATACAGCAATTGTTGAGAATAAACATACTGCTTGTAGTGTGTTAAATAAATAATTTGATGAATAATTGTGTTTGTTTATTTAGGTAATTAGTAACATGATATTTATTGTAAACTTTAATCAAATAAATTAGGTAATAACAAAAAACACAATAAGTTTATTATCACGAACCATTTTGTTTTCAAGGTTTTAACTAGATAACGCAGTTCTCACAACTTAAGCCATAGTTTTTCCACCATCAAAAGGAATATCAATACCGGCTTCATACTGTGCAAATCTGTTGTACGAAGACTATCGTTCTAGGTGTATTTATGCTCAGATGCTACGTATTTAATTTCTTAACTGAATTTTTGAAGGAAATTTGTAATGATTGACACATAAACAATGATCGTGACAGGAACGGTTTTCAATAGTCAACGTTTGCCAGATAATGTACCGGTCTCGCAACATCGCAATGATAAAGATGATTTACACTGGAGATGTTTTAAAACAAAAAATCCTAATATCTCGAAAACTAAGCCGATTTCGGCTTACTTTATACGACATTTTATTTTCTACACATACTCAGAAATGCGCTGGTGAAATCATTTGGATTCCTCGCGAGCACCCTGTATGTACTAGGGAATGCGAACCGGTCATTTTCAAAAAACATGTACTTACTTAGTTAAATAAAAAACAAAATTACGATCGCTTCTTTTGTGTTACGAAAGTTACTCATACAAAAGATATGGGTACCTATCGTTACACAAAGGAATCATTTAAGTTTTGTTTTTAATTAAAGCCCTTAACTATGTATACATGTTTTTTGAAAATGACTCAATCATACATTTATGAAACATGTACCTAAACATGTAATGTCTCATTATTTTTACACCACATTTTTTTATATTGTACCATTGATACAAAGAAAAATATTGTATGGAAATTACCGGATTAACGGTATATTACCGGTAATTTTCATGTAACTTTTAACCGGTTTGCGTTCCCTATAAGTGTTAAATAAAGTACTATTATAGAACCAAAAATAACATTACTCTCTAAAGTATCTAAACCACTATTATTAGACAATAGTGATTAGGTTAATAACATTGTGTCTAACCTCCTTACATCGGTTCCTAGCGTGCGAGTGCCGGCCAAAGAATATAATATGGTGCCGGCTATCGGCCTACCGCCCTGGGCACTCTGTCACACTTCCTTTTATTTCTTCCTTGTGTCAGACAAGAAAAGTATACGATAGTGTTGTGCCGAGTCTATCATGAAACAATCGAGTTAAATTGAGAACCGGAATAAGTTGAATTTGACAACATAATAAAATTGTATTATTATTGATTATGATTAGTTTATTACTATGACCTTATAAATGAATAATTAATATGGTTCTCTGCCTTTTCGCTGAATATATTTTCGTCGAATGTTTCATGTCACCGAAGTGTCATTTTGTAGAAAGCATTTTTCTCTGTAACCGTAAACTATTTGACATTGTTATATAAAAAAAAAACGTAACCTAATCAATAGGATGACATTTTTAATCATATTGTTCCATATGTAGATGAAATGTCCAAACAAAATTTTCAATTGCGCAAACATTCTGAAAACGGAAATTGCGAATTTAGGAATACCTAATTAAATATTAAATTATAGAAAATACTTTAGTTTCCTTAAGTTTGAATCACGACACCTCGGGGGTGTATTCGTCGTTATCGGTAGGGCCGGCATTTAGGTGGCAACCATGTTTCAAAAGTCCACAACGTCGCTAACTGTACATAAACAATGTCGAAGTCAAAGTTTAAAAATATACCGTTAGTAAACTACTATTTTAGACTTTGAATTTGATTTTTTTATAATTACCTAGTCTACGTAGATTTTTAAACTGCGTTGCCACCAAAATGTCTCAACCCTAGTTTTCAGTCATTGACTCACATTAATATCTTTTGTAGTCTTTTTAATTATTGTTGATCCTACTGAGTCATTTAGACAGTGATAAATTATTTACCTATAATTAATTATATTGTACAAGATAACCAAGCATTTTGCCTCGATTGCATCTGATGTTAAGTGACACTAAGGCTAAGATGGAGCATGCTTGCCCAGAAGATGCCCATTCACTCTAGACTTCAAGAGATCCAAGTTATATTTTTCAGGGAAAAGGTGCGCAGGGATATTACTATATTACATTTGTATTTGTTTCATCTGTCTCTTTCATTCACTCAGTTTTAGAGGTCAGAGGTCACGGGTTCTAGTCCCGATATAGTTATTTACTTATTACATAAATAATTGACTCACATTTGTTACTTTTGCCATAATTTTATAGTGTTGTTGATCCTACTAAGTATTTTAAAATATATCACTCTGATAAATGTTTACGAATAATTACAATTATCATATTGTCTCTCTTTTGTTATATCTCAGTGTCTTTACTGAGAGGTCAGAGGTTACGAGTTCGAGTCCCGATAGAGCTTTTATTTACCTAAATATAAATTTGTGTGCGGAGGGCAATTGTTTGACTTTTGTCTATTTAGGTAGGAACCTCAGTAAGTCTACACATGCAAATAAAAAAAATATATTTTGTGTGTTAGATGCTTTTCAACTAGTTCTTACTTAAAAAAAGAGAGCTACTCCGTGGTTCATTTTGAACCATCGTAGTCATCTTCAGTTAAAACATATTTTAATAATTGCAAGGGCTCGATATATATATTTTTTTACATTATCATAATAATTCGTTCCACTGTGCACTGCCACCATAAAACTCACCTGCCCTTGCGCGCCAATAAGCGCCAAATACAAACACGCCACCGCCGCGAACACTGACAAAAACCGTCCCCAACCCATGGCTATACACACTTTTCACTCAGTAAATACAATACCATATCCCACTGTCCGTCTCAGGCGCAATTACGCTTAAAAACGTAATTAAAATATAATTTGATAACTTTAATTAGCGAAATTCAAAAAACAATACGATAGCCTGCGAAAAACTGTCATTATCCCCTGACACATTCACTCAGCTATTAATGTTCATTTAAAAAAAAACACAAACAAAGTTTAATCGATTATTAAAAACCGATTCGCATCACTAGAAACTTCACTGAAGTTCGAAATTTAAAAGTTCGTTTATTCGTTTCGATTCAAGTTTGAATTAAGAACACGCGCGCATCTTGCAGCGTGGCTCGTAAGACTGGCTGGCATTTGCTAGTGTTGTGCCAACAAGAGCTCCCGCCATTCGTCCTTGATCGATAGATACAATGTTTCTCGATTCATGGATAAGTTAGTACTTAAGCATCTGTTGTTAGGCTAATCGCGAGTTAATAAATCAGCTGTCGCAGCTCTTATTTATTGCAAGCATAAATACCTAATACTGAACATGCATTATGGCGGACGCAATAAAAGTCCAATTAAAAATGTTCTCATAAGCCGAGCCAGGGGAGTATTTGACCAATTTTAGAGATATAATGGAGATATCTCCTTTTCATCGCCATCCGTCACTTTTGACGTGTGCCTACTTGACAAGTGGCGATATCCCTAGAACATCGCAACTTCTTCAATTCGGACGCGCAAAATTTTCGCTTTCTTTGTATGTGACGGCATAAATAACAGGCGCATACTTTAAATTTACCGCATAGTACGTGAAATTGGTCCGTTACGTTTCAAAACAGAAATTTATATGCATGAATAACATTTTTGACAATCATTATCGCCTTCGTATTTCCAAAATTGAGATGAGATATGTCACTTTTAAGCTCATCGCATTTAAATGACAGTTCAATGGCGATATAACTGTTATCTAATGGAGATTTGACGTTGGAGATATCTCAAACGGCATTCTCGAATTGGGCCCGTTTCGAAATGGAGAGTGACTCTTGATTTCAAAATGAAAGTAATTACATAGTCAAAATTCGTCTGAAAGAGTTAATAGAAAGTTTTAAGCTGTCGAAATTATTTGAAAAGAATCTGTTAATTTTTTTTAGGCGCTTTATGATACTGTATTTTTATACTAGAAGGGCAACTTCTCCCGTGTTCTGGTATAACATATGTATCCTATAAATATCTTTGGATGTCGAACTATCCCTGTACTAAAATTGGTTAAAATCTGCCCAGCCTTTTTGGAGTGATGAGAGGACAAAGAAAATTTTAGCAACAGATGGCTCTGTAAATCTGGCAGCACGCTGCTGCATCGCGGTGATAAGATTTTTCCTGAAATAATGATCCCTGAAATAACGAAAAAATACTTAATGTTGAGTTTCTTTCGGGTTTCTTCTCAACAGCGGTCTCCTCTTGGGGAATACCCTTAAAATGCCCTTGTATGTGAGTAAACACTTTATTGTACACAAAACATTTCAAAATACATCAATTACAAATAACATAGGTACAGATTCGACCTTATCCCTATAAGGGATCTCTTCCAGTTAACCTTTTGAGCAATTGAGTGGGTACGAAAATAGCCTTGTACTGAACAAAATTATATCATGTCATCTCATCATAGAATACTGATTTTCAATACATTTACTGAATTTTATAATCATCAATTATAGATAGGTATATGAAAATAGCATAGCGCTCTAACGATATCTAACACGGCTATTAGGCCTAGGAACAAACTTGTATCATATTATTAAGTTATTGTTATTGGTCCTGTCAACATTTGGGGTCATATTGTATCTCATAACTGTCATGTCATGCCGAATGAAATGTTTCGTATACTTTAATTCGTGTAAAACTTAGGCATGGGCACGCATAGGCACCTAATACCGTTCCCGACTTAAGTTAGATTTAGCGATTGGACAAGTAATATCTTCAAGATAATTTGTCGATTTTATAATTTACATCGCAAATCCTGCTCTAGTCATTGGTTATTTTGGAAACGCTGTATGTGTTAGGATGACACACTGAGCAATTGTTTGTTCGGTAACTTTTAACCTCAAGTGACGCAAGCCGTGGCTTGTTTGTTTGAATATCAGCTGATATACGATAAGACGTGCTTCTCACTTCAGCCCATCTAAAACATCTACGTTTCGCGACTCTTGTCGGGCGACATAGCATCGCACGTCACTCTCTCACAGTACAGCGAAGAAAGAGTTAGGTAATATTTCTCGCGCGAGAAAGAGTCGCGTGTCACAGTTATGCTAGAGTTGCTGCAGAGCATATCTTGCCGCGACTGCACTTGACGCGCGATTCAGCATTACCCATCTCGCTCGCACAAATTAATCTAGTCCCACAGTAAGCTCTAGTAGGCTGGTGTTATGGACACAAGACGACGATGTACATACTTAAATACAAATAACATCCATGACCCAGGCACACATATTCAAGTTCATCACACAAATATTTGCCTTTGCCGATTCCGCGATTCGATTCCGGGTTATGCAGGAGATACGAAAAAAATTGAATGCAGCTTTTAATAAATCTAAAATCGAAACCATGGTTCCTAAGAACAGATTTCCCTATCTCTTATAGTTTTCGTTTTCTCCCTACTGACCCATTTGGATTGATCACCCGGTATATAAGCAATGTTGTTGACCTGACCAGTGAGTGTATCCTGTAGCAAACCGTTAAACAGGCGACTCTCCTGCGGAGTTCAAGGTTCTGCAGCTTTACTTTCCTTTGAATCTTCTTTCCTCTCCGGCCATACACAAATTAACTACTTTAATAACGAGACAAGCTTAAGATAATGAAAACAAAGAATCCTTTGTCGATTGTTTTCGCAAATCACTGAAAAACTGTCATCCACGCTTCTGCCAATGATTATGATGGATGTTTAGGGTCCCTCAAACTTTAAGTAGAGAAATCTTTTTCTTGTGTCTTCTTCTAGGGTCGTGACCTCTATTTATCACTCTTCAGACGATCGCGCTCCACTTATTTCGATCTCCTGCAGACTGCATTGCGTCGGTAAACTTGGAGACCGTTGTGTCCCGAATCTGATCGGTCCAGCGCATGGGACTCCTGCCTCTTCGTCGTCTTCCTTGAATCTTTCCTGTTTCTAAGAGCTTTTCCAGGTTGTCATTCTTCTACCTGGGTATCTGACCGAAAAAATCAAGAATTCTACGGAGGCAGATGTTGGACAGTCTCATGGTGATTCCCAAATCCTGAAGGATGGATGCATTGGTGCGATGGGCCGTCCGTGGTATTCTCAACGTTCTCCTCCAGCTCCACAACAATCATACACAAGTAAAGACATAAAAGCCTTTAATTAATACAAACTTTTACTTCGTCTGCATGGAATGAGTAATTTGGCCGCCATTATTCACAGCGTCATCTATGTAGTACACGGGCACTGTTTTACTGATGGGTACAGCGGTATATAGTGCTTAACTTTCATCCCCCATTTCACCAAAAAAGTATCGTCCGTCCTTTCCCGGGGTTCAAACTATCTCCATACCAAATTTCATCTAAATCAGTTCAGAGGTTTAAGCGTGAACTTTCGTATTTATAATATTAGTATGTGTTCAAGTTGGGGTTAAGGGATAAACAATTTCCAAAATAATATTATATATATGTCACGTCGTTGTGTGCACGTACCTGATATGAGCTCCAGGAGAATTCCCACGGGATAACGGCACGGCACAGGTTTCCAGGATTCACATTTTAATTAGGCACCTCACTCGCGTGTTAATAGGAGTGCACATCAAATCAGTCTGTCAATGTCATCATAAGAGGGAACAAGGGCGCGGGGTGGCGCGGGTGGGGGGTCAACGAATACTATAATGAACATACCCCCGCCCTAAACATTACTATGTTTACGATAAACAAGAGAAAATAAGTTAATTTGAACAGTCATCACAAGGGAGGCGAATTATCCTATTCGTAGGTCTAGTTAGGACACCCGTAGCGGTCTTAACTTGTACAACACGCACGACGCTGTTATTCCCGGGAAGTACGGACACGATGCGGCCGCACCGCCATTCTAAGGGAGGAACATTATCTTCTCTAAGAAGAACTAGATCGCCTACTTCGGGAGGTTGCGAGGAATGGGATGCCCATTTGGGCCCTGTTTGCAATGTCGATAAGTACTCCGTGTGCCACCGTGACCAAAAGTGTTGTAACATTTGCTGCTCTAATTGAAAACGTGTGAGCCTCAGTTTCAACTTCCTGCAAAGGATACTCGGGGACCGCAGTCAAAGGGTCTCCTATGATAAAGTGACCGGACGTAAGTACTTCAAGGCCGTTAGGATCCGGCGACAACAAAGGACGCGAATTAAGGACCGCCTCAATTTTGGTAAACACTGTTGTCAGCTCTTCGTAGGTGAGTGGTGTGTCACCAACAAATTCCGCAAGGAAACAACCCGCAGGTACCACAAAAAAAAAAAAAAACAATAAATTCCGCAAGGATAGAACCCGCAGGTGCCGCAAAAATACAACAAGGAAACAACAAATTCCGCAAGGATACAACCCGCAGGTGCCGCAAAAATACAACAAAGAAACAACAAATTCCGCAAGGGTACAACCCGCAGGTGCCGCAAAAATACAACAAGGAAACAACAAATTCCGCAAGGATACAACCCGCAGGTGCCGCAAAAATACAATAAGGAAACAACAGATTCCGCAAGGATACAACCCGCAGGTGCCGCAAAAATACAACAAGGAAACAACAAATTCCGCAAGGATACAACCCGAAGGTGCCGCAAAAATACAACAAGGAAACAACCCGCAGGTGCCGCAAGAATACAACAAGGAAACAACCCGCAGGTGCCGCAAAAATACAACAAGGAAACAACCCGCAGGTGCCGCAAAAATACAACAAGGAAACAACCCGCAGGTGCCGCCAAAATACAATAAGGAAACAACAAATTCCGCAAAGATACAACCCGCAGGTGCCGCAAAAATACAACAAGGAAACAACAAATTCCGCAAGGATACAACCCGCAGGTGCCGCAAAAATACAACAAGGAAATAACCCGCAGGTGCCGCAATATACAACCAACAAATTCCGCAAGGATAAGGATACAACCCGCAGGCGTCACAAGGATACAACCAACAAATTTCGCAAGGATAAGGATACAACCCGCAGGCGTCACAAGGATACAACCAACAAATTCCGCAAGGATAAGGATACAACCCGCAGGCGTCACAAGGATACAACCAACAAATTCCGTAAGGATAAGGATACAACCGCAGGCGTCACAAGGATACAACCAACAAATTCCGCAAGGATAAGGATACAACCCGCAGGCGTCACAAGGATACAACCAACCAATTCCGCAAGGATAAGGATACAACCAGCAGGCGTCACAAGGATACAACCTACAAATTCCGCAAGGATAAGGATACAACCCGCAGGCGTCACAAGGATACAACCAACCAATTCCGCAAGGATAAGGATACAACCCGCAGGCGTCACAAGGATACAACCAACCAATTCCGCAAGGATAAGGATACAACCCACAGGTGCCGCAAGAAAACAACCCGCAGGTGCCGCAAAATACAACCAACAAATTCCGCAAGGATAAGGATACAACCCGCAGGCGTCACAAGGATACAACCAACAAATTCCGCAAGGATAAGGATACAACCCGCAGGCGTCACAAGGATACAACCAACCAATTCCGCAAGGATAAGGAGACAACCCGCAGGTGCCGCAAGGAAACAACCCGCAGGTGCCGCAAAATACAACCAACAAATTCCGCAAGGATAAGGATACAACCCGCAGGCGTCACAAGGATACAACCAACAAATTCCGCAAGGATAAGGATACAACCCGCAGGCGTCACATGGATACAACCAACAAATTCCGCAAGGATAAGGATACAACCCGCAGGCGTCACAAGGATACAACCAACAAATTCCGCAAGGATAAGGATACAACCCGCAGGTGCCGCAAGGAAACAACCCGCAGGTGCCGCAAAATACAACCAACAAATTCCGCAAGGATAAGGATACAACCCGCAGGCGTCACAAGGATACAACCAACAAATTCCGCAAGGAAATAACCCGCAGGTGCCGCAAAAATACAAACAACGAATTCCGCAAGGGGATAGTCCAGTTATTGCTGATTCTCAGGATGAGAACAAGTATAAGGCACTGGCCACGAGAGATAGGGTGATGCTGCACGTCTATCTCTACTAGTGGTAGGGGTAGGTGAGCGTTCATTCCGATGGGGAGGAGGTGAGGTATACCTAGTAGGCGAACGGTTAGGGGGGCAATACCATGTCCGAGTTGAAGACGGTGGAGGCGTGGTGAGGCTGGAGGAGACGGTCGTGGAGAAGCGCGAGTCGCAGTGTAACAGCGTGAAACCCCCGCCCGTGCGAGAATGGGGGGAGCCAGGGCGCATCAGTTCCGGCGAATGGCGGAAGGAAACCGCACGAGCCGCTGGAGAGGAAGAAGCATAGGGTGCATAGGGCGTGCGACAGGTCGGGCTCCAGAATGGGAAGTTGGGGTGTCAACAACCGCAGTGCCTCCGACGTTGTCATGGTGACGACATTTTTATTTTATATTTATATGGTAACAAACGTGCAAAAGGAATTTAGATTGACGAATTTCCAAAATTTTAATGGTACCTACTTTAATTTATCGATAAGGTTCGCTAAACAATTTTAAAGAATGGTTGTACAGGGTAAACAAGTTAACGCCACGGTAATACTACGATTAAAAGGTTATGTCCGCAATAATGTGAAAAATTAACATTTACTATTTTACTTCTTATAAACTTTTACTTTTACTATTAACCAACACCTACTAACGAATATTCAAATAATATTCGGCTAACACTAAACTAAAGGGAAAATCTTATTATAAAAGATCAATTATTGACAAAGTTACAATTACATTTACCGAAGATCACAGCAGTTAAGCACTTAGAGTTAGGATCAAACTTATGTCGTTGCAAACAAGGCACAGTTTCCCGCACACAGTAATGGTTCAAGTTAACGAGTCACAGGTATATAGGTAATCAGCGCCGGGGAGATAACGGTTCAGACCGCGTGTTCGATGAAATTGATGCAATTTTACTAGTTAAAACTTTAGGTAAATATCTACGAATCGCTCAAAATTTTAGAAACAAGGGATATTTACACTATGGGGGGTTTTTTATTCGTTATTATGCACTATAAGAAGTGAATCTAACCACGCTCTGCTACCAAAAATGTTCAAGTTGGGGTTAAGGGATAAACAATTTCCAAAATAATATTATATATATGTCACGTCGTTGTGTGCACGTACCTGATATGAGCTCCAGGAGAATTCCCACGGGATAACGGAACGGCACAGGTTTCCAGGATTCACATTTTAATTAGGCACCTCACTCGCGTGTTAATAGGAGTGCACATCAAATCAGTCTGTCAATGTCATCATAAGGGGGAACAAGGGCGCGGGGTGGCGCGGGTGGGTGGTCAACGAATACTATAATGAACAGTATGGATAAGAATAATACACCCACTTGGTTGTCCGTCCGTCTGCTTGCTAAGCCAAGGGACTTAAAACCTAGGTACTTATCGTAGACCCTAAAATATATCATAGTTTGTCAAGAAGCAAGGTAGTAGAAATTAAGGAAAGGCTGAAAACTATTTGTAGTTATAATGTGACACAAAAACAATGAAGTACATAAATGGCTCAGTATTCGTGAATCGCTCAGAATGAGATGCAAACTTGAATTTATACCGGTAAAAACACTTTGCATATTGCATTTTCATGGCACGGAACCCTCACTGCGCGAATCCGACTAACGCTTAGCCGAATTTTCTGTCATAGTGATGTTTTTCTCACGTATTCTCAGTTCTGACAACGCATTCCATCTTACTTGTGCGCGCGCTTATTCATACTGCGTTGTAGTGGTACGGAACCCTCGCCGCATGAGTCCGATTCGCACTTGACCAGTTTGTTTTTGTAATGAAGTTTTTCCCACGCATGTGCACAAATGCACAATGCATTCCATCACCTTACTTGCGCGCGCGCTTATGGTATGACAGTTGGGCATTATGAGTAAATTATATGAAATTGCCGTCATTTTGAGCCGTTTATGCATTTAGAAGCTTTGTGTGGGACAGAGATGAAATTACTTACAGAAACAAAAGAAAAGAAATGAGATAATATCCTTATATACCTGTAAGCTGTATCCTTATTATATACTTATTTACCTGTGCTAACTCGGGGCACGTTCATATGGATTTAATAACGAAAAAAAAAGATGTCGATAATATATAAATATAATGCTCTCTGTACAATTAGATTTCCGATTTGCACCAACTAGTTTTCTAGTATCTCTGTTTGGCCCTATGGTTGACTGGTAGAGAATGCCATTTGGCATTAAGTCCACC
This sequence comes from Apotomis turbidana, assembly GCA_905147355.2. Taxonomy (NCBI): domain Eukaryota; kingdom Metazoa; phylum Arthropoda; class Insecta; order Lepidoptera; family Tortricidae; genus Apotomis; species Apotomis turbidana. Next base: position 20,234,942 of record LR990292.1, on the reverse strand, counting down.
ATTTGTACTGACTTTTGCTTTGTGCAATAAAGTTCAAATAAATAAATATATTCATACGTGTGCTCATTGAATATTCTCGGTTACTATAAAAAGATCGACATCATGTCTGATGAAGTGGATATTTTCATCTAGACGGCAATATTTTATACCGACGAATATGGGAAAAATATTGACTGTGCAATTACTATGAAAACTATTTTAAAATAAACTAATAATAGACGTTGTATTGTTTTTATTTTAAAATGAAAAGAAAAAAAATGTGTTGGATAAACATTAAGATCTTGACAGTAACATCGATATATTTTTTGTTGATAAAATATTTTGCTACATAGCTTTCGTATAGATGCCCCGAGTTATCCCAGGTATGCTTATATAATCTAAGGTCGGGAGGGGTAAGACTAGCATAGTTTTCTCAAACGTGCAACGAAATATCGTCATAACGTGCGTTATAACAGGCTTCGAAGTATCTCGTTTCGGGCGAAACAACTCGAGAGAACTGTATTTCATACAAAATTGAATGCCTAACCTCCCTACGGTCGGCCGTCTATACCTACTCACCCGGCAAGCCCTTCTTTCCCGGCGTCTGCAGTAATGTACTATTATTGTCTAATGGGGTGAGACTAACAGTTAGTTAGTTGCTGTGCCATGCAGTCTTACCCTACCCTTACCTTATCAACTATGTAATAGTACATTACGGCAGAGACCAGTAAGTAAGCCATACTGGCCGAGTAGTGATTAGACGGACCGAGCCGTAGGCGAGGTCCGGATATAATACGAGGCCAGGATGGCTCTTACGGTCAAAGCAAGTATAGTGCTTTTCTCAAAAATTAAACAAGAAAATTAGATTAAAATTATATTTTGTAGGTGACATTCATATTCGGGCATTTTCCAATGAATATTTTTGTTATATCCCATTTTTATTATTACACATTGTGATATTCGTCGTCGCAGGCACCATTAACTCCCATGATAACAACCTATAACAAAAATAATTATGAGTTTATACTTGGATAAAAGATAATAGTTATATCGTTATCAAATAGTGGCAGCATTTATTTACCTTCATCGCCAAAATGGTTATCATCTAGAGCTTGATTTAAGAACTTTTCTATATTTTGCTGCTGAATATTTGTGATTTCTTTCCTTTGTAGCCATCCGATTGTCTCAGAAAGATTGTTGAAATATTCTGACCTTATCACACATTATCTGACCAATTATTAACTTGATTTTCTTCCTTCCATTTAATGAATCTCTTGTATTTTTTATTTCTCCTTGGATTTAGTCGGAAGTAAATTATTTTAGCTAACTCTGCCTCCGCTTATGTAGTATGGAGGAGTGCCGTCTATTCGGAATCAGACTCGTCGGAACTAATTTTTGCTGAATTATTGTAATACATCACACAAACAAATTTGAAATTTTTGTCTTTTAATATAAATCCCGCCTTAATTTCTTTTTTTATAAATAATGCGTTTAATTATTTGCGCTGTCTTACAAATCTAAGTCTTAAAGATAAAATTTAATTATCGTTATACATTGTTGTATTTTCTAACTAATTTTCATATCATAAAGCTTACCTTCAATTTTAACTCCGAGGTTTTTTTCTAAACTACACAAAAAAGGAAGGAATTCCGAAATATCATTGTCATTTTACACAGCACAATTATGAACTAAACGCTGCATACAAACTTCCGCACTAAACCTTGTCGCTACTTTTTTTTTAAATATGCATCTTGAGTTACGTTTATACTGCCAATAGTGCTAACCTCTTTTTATTTTACATTTGCTCTTAGTGTAAATTGCAAGTGCCTATACTGCAATGTCGTCTCTTTCTATTTAATCTATGAAAAAGGGACGCCACTTTTTAATTTCTACAATTTGCTGTCGCACTGTACTTATAATTAAAACAATTTGTGGAATGCATCCTTTTTACATTTGTATACGACCTCATCGCCTTCACATCCTTAGTTTTTTCATAGGTCGGTGACGATGTAAATCGTGTTTCGATATTCAAATATCTTGATACGTAATAGGAATTACATACTTACTTACTGGACAAATATTGATTCCAAATTTAAAATCTCGCTGTTTACTGGACACTTCTAAAAAGTCTTCGGTATGTTCCACTTACTGTAGTCTATCTAGCGATGGTAAGGCAACATTACATGCAATTTTTGTGAAATAGTACATTACGGCAGAGACCAGTAAGTAAGCCATACTGGCCGAGTAGGAATTAGACGGACCGAGCCGTAGGCGAGGTCCGGATATAATACGAGGCCAGGATGGCTCTTACGGTCGAAGCAAGTATAGTGCTTTTCTCAAAAATTAAACAAGAAAATTAGATTAAAATTATATTTTGTAGGTGACATTCATATTCGGGCATTTTCCAATGAATATTTTTGTTATATCCCATTTTTATTATTACACATTGTGATATTCGTCGTCGCAGGCACCATTAACTCCCATGATAACAACCTATAACAAAAATAATTATGAGTTTATACTTGGATAAAAGATATAGTTATATCGTTATCAAATAGTGGCAGCATTTATTTACCTTCATCGCCAAAATGGTTATCATCTAGAGCTTGATTTAAGAACTTTTTTATTGGTATTTTGCTGCTGAATATTTGTGATTTCTTTCCTTTGTAGCCATCCGATTGTCTCAGAAAGATTGTTGAAATATTCTGACCTTATCACACATTATCTGACCAATTATTAACTTGATTCTCTTCCTTCCATTTAATGAATCTCGTGTATTTTTTTATATCTCCTTGGATTTAGTCGGTAGTAAATTATTTTAGCTAACTGCCTCCGCTTTTAAGTATGGAGGAGTGCCGTCTATTCGGAATCAGACTCGTTTGAACTCATTTTTGCTGAATTATTGTAATAGATCACACAAACAAATTTGAATTTTTTGTCTTTTAATTTAAATCCCGCCTTAATTTTTTTTTATAAATACTGCGTTTAATTATTTGCACTGTCTTACAAATCTAAGTCTTAAAGATAAAATTTAATTATTGTTATACATTGTTGTATTTTCTAACTAATTTTCATATCATAAAGCTTACCTTCAATTTTAACTCCGAGGTTTTTTCTAAACGACACAAAAAAGGAAGGAATTCCGAAATATCATTGTCATTTTACACAGCACAATTATGAACTAAACGCTGCATACAAACTTCCGCACTAAACCTTGTCGCTACTTTTTTTTTTTAAATATGCATCTTGAGTTACGTTTATACTGCCAATAGTGCTAACCTCTTTTTATTTTACATTTGCTCAATATTTGTCCAGTAAGTAATTACTGGACAAATATTGATTCCAAATTTAAAATCTCGCTCTTTACTGGACACTTCTAAAAAGTCTTCGGTATGTTCCACTTACTGTAGTCTATCTAGCGATGGTAAGGCAACATTACATGCAATTTTTGAGAAAACATCATATACGTTTACTATGTTTTGAATACCGGAACCGGATCTCTGTAGTCGTAAATATTGTAAATTACACTATGCTCTCCATTTTACGGCAGTCGGTAGTGATGTGTAATATACAGGATGAAAAATAAAACGCACATCAGGGATTCTAGCTTTAACATATTTCGATTTTAGAAAAATATAATGGGAAAAATGTTAAGTTTGACAAAAGAATAATCTCTTTCTTTGTGTTTTCCGTGATTTATTTAAATAGAACAATAGGCTAGGTAAAATTTTTGGATGACCATTCAATTATATTTTAGTCCTTGCTGTAACTGCAGGTCATTTTCCTTGACAATTAGACAGTTCTCAATGACACATGTCAGTGTCAAACCGTTTAAATTTTGACATTGACAAGTGTCAACCATCGACGAGTTTTTTTTATTAAGTTTCGATGGCAAAGATCGCTTCAGCCACTAATATTGTGAACTGTCAAATTGTCAATTAAAGAAAAACATTTCGGGGAAACTATGGTAAAGAAAAATGAGACTTCCGGTTCGTGACTTAAGATGGCCGCATGCGTTTAGGTTTTGTTGTTCGTTATTTATTCATTTTTGTCGTTCAATGTGTAGTATTGATAGCGTATTGTGCAGTGATCAAACGAATGTGTGAATAGCTAATGAAGAATTCAACTTGAAGCGTACATAGCCCTTCCTGGGTCAAGGCCCGATAGTCCGTGTGTTTTTTTGTAAATCGCTATCACTTTACAAAAAGCACAATTTTATCAACTCACCGTACAACGTGGTATCAATCCTCTATCTAGTCGCCGAGTGCGATTGGCAACGAGACATTGGCAGTAATGGTCGCTTAACTGTGACCGGTTGCCATTTAAAAAAAAATAGAATAGAATAAAGAAAAATGAATGACCTGCAGCCTGTAAAACCTTACAGCAAGAACTACCGAAAAAAATACATAATTTCGTGATCATCCAAAAATTGTAACAAGGCTATTTCAACGGATTATATCACGTATACTTCTCGACTACTACTACTATATACTAGCTTCCGTACAAGCTAGTTCCAAATTTTACCTAACATCCCAAACTAACTTTCTTTCAAGCAGCAACAGGTCGTCAAGGCTAGTCAAGAATTAATCATACAAACTAATGAATTGGCCCATTTTCAAATCGAAATTACTCATTCAAGCGAAATAGCCCAGTCATGACCCAGCCCAGCGGAATGCGGCTAGCCTGCTGTGAGACAAATCAGTCTATTTTACTTACGAGTATTTAATATGAATTTATCTTGTGGCAACACATAGAATAACACTCCTTTTTGCTTCTTTTTTAGGGTTCCGTAGTCAACTAGGAACCCTTATAGTTTCGCCATGTCCGTCTGTCCGTCCGTCCGTCCGTCCGCGGCTTAGCTCCGTGATCATTAGTACTAGAAAACTGAAATTTGGTATGAGTATGTGTATGTATAACGCCGACAGAACGGTAAAATAAAATTAAAAAAAATTTTTTTTTCGGGTATCTCTCGAACACCTAAAGTGGGGGTGAATTTTTTTTTCTTTTCAACACTGGTGTGTGGGGTGTCGTTGAATAGGTCTTGTAAAAATAATAGGGGTCACTTAACATTATTTTTTTATAAAGTCAGCAGTTTTGTAAATATTCGCTCCAAAAACAAAAAAAAATGGTCCCCCCCCCCCCCCCCCCCTCTTACCTTTCAACCACGGGTCAACAAAATTCGGAAAAATTCATGTTAATGAGGCCTTTTAAGTACTTTCAATGATAACTATAGTGAACAAAATCGGTCTCTCGAGCCGTTTTTGAGTTATCGCCAAATTTCATATTTTTTCTTTAAAAGGTCGTAAGTAGACTTCCAGAAGGTAATAAGTCATTACCTTTTCTAGGGCGTTTACGACCTTTTTATAGAGCTTAAAATCTTTCTTAACGTATACATCGGGCTTAAAACAGCAGTTAATTGTGAAGGATGAGAAACTACGAAACCCTACACTGAGCGTGGCCCGACATGCTCTTAGCCGGTTTTTTATAACGGCACAACATGGTGACTCCACTTCGACTCATAGTAGACAAAAATAGGAGCCCAAATCGCAATGGCAACTGACAAGATACCAACGCGACGTTGACACTGCCATGCTTCGCCGTAGTGGGGTAATTAACTTGGTATAGGTTTAATGAGTGTTCAATCTAAGGAACTATTTAAGGACCGTTGGGACAAGGACACCTTAAAAAACCTTAACGAACCTTAACCGTGACGGGCAGAAAAGGCTGGGTCTTTAGTTTTCGATTTTAAAGCCAAGAACCTCTTCGGGTCGTTACGCCACCGGCAGTACCTAAATAATATTTTTCTTCTATGCGCGATTGTCAGTACTAATTTAATTAAAACCCCGGTGTTACCCGCTCATCCTACGGGAACACTGCATTTTTCGGGATAAAAAGTAGCCTATGTGTTAATCCAGGGTATCAGCTACCTTCATACCAAAATTCATCAATTTGAGCGTGAAGAAGTAACAAACGTACACACAAAAACACACAAACTTTCGTTTTTATAATATTAGTGATAATATCGGGTATATGACTTGTATTGACTGATGTAAGATATTCACTGCCTATTCCAAGCATCTCGTGGTACAATGGCGGGCGACTTGCGCAAGCGCATCCTTGCGCCGGCGCACGTGATGCTGACATTTCCAGCCGGAAGCTCGCCTGAGTAAGCTGGGGTAAAAGCTTTACGTATATCAGATGTTATTTTGTGATATATACAGTGCGTTACCGGCAAGTGAACTTCTTAGGATAAAGGAACATAATTCTTTAAAATAACCATGACCTAATTCAATTTTTAGGGTTCCGTACCCAAAAGGTAAAATACGGGACTCTATTCCTAAGACTCCGCTGTCCATCGGTCCGTCTGTCACCAGAAGGTATCTCATGAACCGTGATAGCTAGAAAGTTGAATTTTTCACAGATGATGTATTTCAGTTGCAGCTATAACAAAAAATACTAAAAACCAAAATAAAATAAATATTTAAGGTGGCTCGCCCATACAACAGACGTGATCGGTTGCGTTAACTGTGCACCTCATTTGTATCCGGTGCCATACATACCAGGTGCAAACTTAACTTAACCCGGCCAGTTAAAATGGGATAAGTATTTGTACGGAACCCTCACTGCGCGAGTCAGACTCGCACTTAGCCGGTTTTTAAACTAAAATTCCGACGTCGACTTTACGACGACAAGTAATTGTAAATTACAGACCTTTATATATTTCGTTTCTTATGACAACATTAATGTAGATGGCTGTGTTTACCTATTTATTGTGCAGTAATTCACATAATTCGTATTAAAACTACACCTAAAAATTAAACTAAACTCGAACATAATAAAGTTAAAATAAATCTAAAAATGGTCCTGCGGCATAGTGCCAAAGATGCTGGCGGCATTTCCTCGCTGAATCGCCAAACTGATTCTTTGAGCGAGGAAACCGCCAGCTCTCCGGTCACCAGAGAGTAAATACCTTCGTATTTACTAACATGCAACGTTTATTATCAGCTTACATACACACTGTATACGAAGATCGAAGCACAAAGAAAAAGTTAATTGCACTCACATTAACAACTAGTGACTCTATGACCTGTAAAGTCGTAAATATATTCCTAAATGGTTGAAATATTATATATTTTGAATTTTCAGAAAAAATGCAGTTTGGAGTAAATCTAAAATCAACGCCATGCATGGTTCCTAAGAACAGATTTCCCTATAATAATAATAATAATAATAAGGGTGCTGTCTCTGTGTGCGTCCCATGACACAGGCAGGGGTAGCATCCGCATGGTGTACCCCTTACATTTCATTAAATTGTCGAAAGGGCCTCTGCTCGTTGGCTTCGGCTCCGTGCACGCCTCCCAAAGGTCCGGGACACCATTGTCCCGTGAAAGGGTGCGACATACAAATAATAATAATAATAACGTTTATTCAATGCAAAACCTTATCACTAATGTTCATCCTCTGCCAAACCACAAGGCCTTATTCTATGTCTTATTGATTGTGAATTCTCCCTACTGACCCATTTGGATTGATCACCCGATATCGATACCTGTACATCCGGACGAAGACGCATTGCTGGTTCGACCAGAAAAAGTGCACTCACAATAAAAGTCACGAAACGAGCAGAAGTAAACGGTACTTTAGTTGACCAAGCACACGTCGTTTTTAATTACTCAACACAACATCCAAATGAAACTTAATCTGATAATGTGATAATCTACAACAATAACGATCTAATCAAATCAAACAGATATGTATCAAAAGAAATAACAATTGTATCGACTCAATCGGTACGTCTATCGATCTGTCTACATCCAGTTCGATAACAGATTGTATAATCGATTCGATTTCCATCACTATCAAATGCAATATGTATAAAAAAGGTATTTCAATTGAAGCCATTAAAGTGAACTGCATAGGGTTTAAAATGAAAGTTTTACGTGAGCGGTCTTAATCCCATGTAGTTTTGGTTGATGTGTGTACACGATTGAGTGGTGATAGCCGTTCCGGTTGTGTTCGATAGTGTTAGTCGTGAAAATTTGTTTATTTGTTTATTAGGTTACACAGCATTACAGTCTTTAAACTAATTCATTGTGAAACTAAAAATAATATTAAATATAACTATCTGCATTACAGTTTGTAACTTCATAAGGTAACATTAAAACATTGGATTGTCTTTTATCCATCACCTCACAAAACTTCAAGCATTCGTAACATAAAATGACTAGCTATGCTATTTAGAAGAGTGTAATAGCTCAAAGATGACTTCTTGTTTGACGAAATCAGATGTACGAACTCGTAGAGACAAAAGTGGTATGGCAACTTGGCAAGTCGCTTTTTACTGGCAGAAATGGATCTTTTTATGATTTAACTGATTGTTGTATAAGTAACCATGCCGTTCCTACATTGAAATAATTATCATTATCATAAAAAAACTTCGGTCGTCAAAATACAAATTTTAGACGTTTAAGTTACTTAAACTGTAAACCAGCATTAGGTAGCAAAGGCTGTAGAGAAACATAATATAATACACAATAATGAAACATAAGAATACATATCTAGGGCGGTGAATTCGCAAACGTCCCAGATCGTAGGTGTTCGTAGCCCGAACCGAAGGTTAGGGTCATAAATAGGCGATCTGGGGCTTTACGAATTACCAACCGTGGCTTGTCTAAAGTTTTACGTCTTGCCTTAGCCAGGAATGTGATTTTCTCCCCCGAAAATCCCACGTGCGGCCTAGGTTGGCATACAATTTAAACATTAATCTGGATATAGTTGGAATTAAACGCTGATGACGTGTTTATTATATAACGTAGGACGGGAGATTGATCATCGTCGTGACCGTATACGTGCGAGTACTAAAATAAGATCGGTCGGTCAATTTGGGGACGACGCCATAAAGAGCGGTGCTCGTTACGACACCACGATACTCCAGACGCCAGTCTTTTCAAAATGTCACACTGCAATAAAGTTTGTATGGGGGCATGCTCCCGGTTTTGATCTTGTATGGCGAGAACCGGGAATTCCCGGTTCCGGTACTGGATTTGTATAGAGAATGAGTACCGGGAGTACACCCTATTTGTATTCCTAAGATAGAAGTTATTATTATAGGTACGCTTATAATAGCTGCACTTGTAATTGCAACTACGTTTGCTATTTTATTTGTTTGTAACTGGCAATGTAATCACATCTTGGAAGATTCTTCTAAATAGAATGTCGCATCGAAAAGAAGTTCACACTACAATAATTTGGTATCTTGAAGCTTATCTCATGATGGAGATGGAAGGTGGCTGTAGGAATTCCTACATTGCACAAAATAAATCCATCATATTGGGCCCATTTGATCACTAGGTATCAGTCTTTCCAGGTTCTTAACATCTCCGCGTGCTTTATTTACGCAAATAAATTATTTGATTGGTTGATTGATTGATTAATAGTGCACGTAGTTCCAAATACTTTCCTTATTTTGTATGAGAAATGAGGAAAGTTTCGGAAAGGGCACTTCACCAAGTGCAGGTGATTAATATTGACTAACATTGGGAAAACCATCAGTAATCGGCCAAATTTACCCAAAATTCGACTTGAGTCAGAGATGTCAGCTTATGTGTGTGTGACTAAGAGCGATTACACACGTGGCCGATCCAAGCCACACGCAATATTTAGTAAGATTTTTCTGTAAAGTCATTGTAGCAATCAAAATGTTTTTAAAGTCAGGATAAAAAAGTTTCTATTTGATAAGCTAACAAGTACCTACCCCGTAATTTCAGGTCAATTAAATTTTCGATTAAGTACTCTAACATTAAGGCTTTGTATTGTTTACTTCTCTATTGAGGAGGCCTGTGTCCAGCAGTGGACGTCCTATGGCTGAAATGATGATGATGATGTTTATTTACTTTCCTTTGGCAGTGTTTTTAATTAATATATAGTTAGGTACAAACAGTTTAAAGATATATTTAGTTATATAAGTGAGTGTTACAATCGCCAATAAAGGCATGTTTGGTGAAGGTATTAAAAATGTAGAGATAAAAAATATATTTATAGTATCAGGGCTCCATTGAAAATTACTGCAGTGGGTCCCAGGAGTGGTGTGGTGGTATCCCAGCTCGAAATCGAAGAGAAAGGTTGGAAGAAGGCAGCGCACGACCTTGCGGAAATTATTGGGGGAGACCTTTGTTCCGCAAATAATGTAAGACGACTAATATGATGATGATGAGAATCAATTAACCGGTATGGAATTTGCATTGTGAGATGTGCAATACTATAGAAGCTGGCTGATATATGGCACCATTTTAGGAAGTAGGTGCGAAATACGTGCTACTGAATATCGATAATTTATATATTACACAAGATTTTAGAATGTCAAAATAACCGCTAACAGCTACGCACTGTTTATTTGTGTATTTTTTTAGCTAAAAAATAACTAAAAAAATCAACCACATACTTAAATCCGTACTTTAATGTTCAGTAATATCACCATAATATGCCATAGTGGATATCGATTATTTTCGGTTAGGATGCTGCCACGATATCCTCTTCGTATAGAAAAAACTTCACCGAATGTTCCGTTTCATAGAATTTTTATTGCATAGACCAATTTTTCCTCGGAAGCCATAATTTTTTCAGAGATTTGAAAATATCAACCTATAGATTAGGTTAGGTTAGTGTTATAACATTCCAAAATATTTCATGGTTTCGGAAAAAAATGCTTTCGATGAAATGAAATTTCTATGAAATGAAAATTCGGCGAAACGTTTGTCTATAAAACAAGGGTAAACCTGCTGCCACTCATTGGGTACTACCGCGGCTAAATCAGTGTACAAAATGGTTAAAATGTTGAACCTCAACTTTGACGCTGACCGCTTTAAGATTTTGTCAGCCCCATATAAGCAATAAAATCAATGACAACAAAACGCGTGACAAACAAAGAACTAAATAAATCCAAAGCGCACGCGCACAATAATGGTAATGATCGTGATAGCCAATGATGGACGTGACAGACATGGTCAATGGCGATGATAAGTTGACACTCGCAAAAGGTGCGAATTGTTTAGTTATAAAATAACCACTTCACGTTACAGCTCGTACGTCCAAAACATGTGCAAGTAAAATAAATTTATTTACTAGGTTTTCCCGCTGTTTTTTGCGACACGGTACATGTAGGTACTTTTTATCGCAAAAACTGTAATTTTTTGGAGGTAACATTTCTCGGGGTCATTTGCAGTCTTAGTTGTTCAATTGCCGCTTGAAACTACCGAAAAATCCAAACAACAACTAACACAATTCCCTATTTATAATGAGTAAGGGTTAAGTAGGTATAATAAACTGTTCCACTATTGTTTTAAGCGGTTTACTCATTACACTTGTAACGTGTTGCGTTACAACTCGTACTTGATAACTTTTTGGACTGTCTGGTTATACACTCTATCTTAAAAATAAACATTCAAATTCAAAATTCATTCTAAATTCCACACTTGTTCGTTACATGTCTAAAAGATTGATTCTATTCAGAGCTTTCGAGCTGAACAGATACCTGCAAGACTATTTTTAATCCAACTCATCCTCAATTCATTATATTTAACAGTCTATAATTTACCTTACCCTCACAAGTGTTCTATATATCCAAAGTTCAACTGTGCTATTGTGCTGTGATTTTCTAAAGTTCTAGTTGCTGGATTCTGTCAATTAAATTAAAGACAAGGCACGTAAACGTAAGTTCCCATGTATTTTATAATCGTTTTAATGTCAATATCTCTTTAACTTAAATCTAGAACTTAAGTCTGTATCTGCTTGTTCGCAGGTGCCTTTATTAATTAATATAATAAATACCTCCTTCTGCCCTGTCTCCTGTCTCTTCTTCCGTTCCTGCTTTCCTTCTTTAACTACCTCCCGGTCATCAACGTGACAATTGGCGCACCAACGTGTTTGAACCCTGCCCCCTGGATACCTGAAACCCATCAAGCCCGGAACCACCTCTCTCTTCAAGATCAGACCCACCCTACAACAAGATTCTAATTTTTTTTTCTTTTTTATTCAGTATTGTACCTATTGTAATTTATTTATAAGTTCTTTTCCAAATTCTGAAAGGTTCTATCACCCCACTTCCTGATTCGATCGCTTATTTTTGGCCTAAATTCACTACTATTTTTCAACCTCAACCTACCAAATTGTAATTACCTATTTTAAACCTCCTCATACCTATCATACTTTCTTTCTACTTAACCTGCTCTTGAGCCCTTAATTATTAAACCACAAACGTATCGTCGTCCAGTTAGTTTCACTACACTTACAATACACATTACAAAATAATACTCAAAACATTTACAGACATTTACACTATCTGCGGTTTCCATAGGAACCATCATATCTTGTCACAAATTCGGGTGTTTTTAAAACTCTTCTCGAGTCACCTGAAGATGTGTCATTAACCACTTACGGCAGTGCTGTTGGGGAATACCCTCAGCGTATCCAACATAATACCTACACCGGAAAAGAAACCTTTCTAGGACCTTCGAGGTCGCTTATCTAGAGGTCTCCAGACTGGTCTATGGTATAACACACACTTATTAAAAGCACACTTAAGATAATATTTAAATTAAACCCTAATATACTTAAATAATCAAGCTTTACGCTATAAAATCATTTAATCCATTAATAATTACGAACAGTTGCATAACTATTTACGGCTTATTATTCTTATCACTTTTATTCGTTTAGGATCATAATTTAAACCAAAATCCCACCTACCTATATATACTCTATGCCCTATCAGCCTACCTATACCCTTTACTACTGAATAAATAAAACTTACGCTTTTAAATCATTTAATCAGATTTTAAAATTACAATCACTTTCACCCATAATTATCACTTCACATTAGGTTCACTCTTAGTTATTCATCTTTAACACAATGCAGCCGGCTCTTCTAAATAAACCCGAACTGCTGTACGAGCTCAAACTTCGCTCTGTCCAGTTTCCTCCTTCCGCTACCGCTGAAGACTTACGCCAACTACTAAGTCCGCTTCTAGAACAGCCGTGCCACATTGAAACGAGTCCATATGAATTAGAACAAGACATGGATGAGGTCACCAAATGCCTCACCATGATATCTTCTCGTCTTCTTCTATCATCCACGACGACCATTCATAACGACCGTATCTCCACTTATTTGGAACATCTTTCCGCAAGAATAAATCGTATATCTATCACGACTGAAATTACTAATAATTTATTGCAAAAATATAAACAGATTTGCGAACAACTGACGGACTGTCAGAAAAAAATCAATTATTCTCAAATGTCAACATCAACGTCGACATACGAGTCTGCGACCTCCTTACATTCACCCCGTACAGACTTCGATTTATTAGCACTAAAATTATCAAACCTTGCCGATAATCGTCAAACCGACTTCAAAAGGTTTAATTACAAAGGTGACGGTTGCCCGCGCGATTTCATTCAAAAAGTCGAAGAATTCGCAATCGCTCGAAATATCGATAATAAAAAACTACATAATTGTATTTACGATTTATTATCGGGAACCCCTCTAGATTGGTATAGAGCTAAAAAATCAACGCTTACTGATTGGCAAACATTTAAAACTCAATTTATCCGGGATTTCGAAATTCATGACCACGACTATAACTTGTCTCAAACCATAAACTCTCTCAAGCAGAAACCAAACGAGAGAATAATTATGTACTTTTCCGCGATGGAAGCACTATTTTCCAAATTACACGAACCGCTTTCAGAGCGATCTAAAATAGATATCTTGCGCAGAAATATGAGCCCAATTTATAGTTCAAAACTGTTGCCTACTGACGTATCTTCAATTGATCAGCTTTTCCAATCCTGCAAGTGGTATGAAAGTTGTACTACTGGCAATAGTTCAGTACACAATAATATTTTCGAACAAAACGAAAACTTCAGCAATCAACAGAATACTTTGAACTATAATACATCAACTCATACTACACCCCATATACCACCATTTCCATACAAAAATCAACCCCCAATTCATACTATCACTCCCCATTCCGGTTCAACATTACGTTTCTCCTGCCCTCGTTGCCGAACCAACGATCACCAGTTAGAAACTTGTACCAGTAAAAAAATAGTTTGTTTCCGCTGCGGCAATGAAAATGTTACTTACCCTAAATGTAATAATTGTCATAAGCATTCAAAAAACGCGTAAAGGAGAAAAGTAATACCCCAAAAGTTACAACTCAGGAATGGAATCTTTGGCTAGATACCATTAGAATATTCATGTCTTCATATAAAACCACGTCCATCTTATTTGACAAGAATTCTAATGATGAAAGACCATACATAAACATTAAATTAAACAACTTAACCCTTTCTGGTCTATTAGACAGTGGTAGTGTCATAACCATTTTAGGGAATAATTCTCATCAAATATTGTTGTCTCATGGCTATAAGCTTAACCATAAGCACACGATCACAGGTACAGTTGCTAATGGTCAAGCTATACGGTCCATCGGTACCATAGAATTGCCTGTACTCTTTAAAGAAAAAGTAGCAATCATAACTGCTCACGTCATACCTTCCGTAAAACAATCTCTCATCCTCGGCATTGATTTCTGGAAGATGTTCAACTTAGCTCCAGACATACTTCATACATTAACATCATTTTTGAATCAGCATATCGACACGTTTGTCGTTAATAAACCTTTTGATCATATCAACCATTATGATACGCTTACCGATACGCAGCGTCTAATATCTGATACCATTATCCAACGGTTTAAAGACATCTCAACAGAATCCAAACCCTTGGGTAGAACTCACCTCGTAGAACACCACATCGATACCGGAGATCATCCTCCCATCAGACAGCGATGCTATAGACTTTCACCGGAAAAACAGAAGGCCCTATGTCACGAGGTTGACGAAATGCTTAAGCTGAACGTCATTGAACCCTGTGAAAGTCCATGGTTGAATCCAGTCATAATCACCCCTAAGAAAGATCAAACATGGCGTTTTTGCATTGATAGCAGAAAATTAAATTCAATTACACGCAAAGATGCTTATAAACTTCCCTTTATCTCAGATATCCTCGATAAGCTCAAAAACGCTAAATATCTCTCGTCCATTGATATTGCCAAAGCTTTTTGGGAAATTCCTCTACGTCCGTCAGATAGACCCAAGACTGCCTTTCACGTGCCAGGCCGTGGAATGTATATGTTCCGCGTTATGCCATTTGGTCTTTCTAATGCGCCTGCATCCCAGCAACGCTTCATGGATACATTATTCCCATCAGAGAACCTAGATAACTCAGTATTCACCTATTTAGACGACATCATTATCATCAGTAACACATTTGATGAACATATAACATTACTAAATAAAGTTCAACAGAAGCTAGCACAAGCTAACATAACAGTAAATTTCCCTAAATGTTCATTCTTTAAAAAGGAACTCAAATATTTGGGTTACATAGTCAATGAGTCAGGACTCCAAACTGACCCTAGTAAAGTCCAAGCTATTCTCGATATCCCTGCTCCCACCAATCCTCGTGAAGTCAAGAGATTCTTACGTACTGCAAGTTGGTACAGACGGTTTATTCCTGATTTCAGCACTAAGGTTGCGCCGCTTACAAAATTTACTTCTACCTCCAAAAAAGCCCCGCCCTTTAAATGGACCTCTGAAGCAGACAATGCCTTCAAAACCATTAAAGAAGCTCTAGTCTCCACTCCTATTCTCGCTTGTCCAGATTTTACAAAGCCCTTCGCAGTCCATTGTGATGCTTCAAGCTTTGGAATTGGCTCAATGCTCACTCAAGAGGTTAACGGAGTTGAAAAACCCATAGCCTACATGAGTAAATCCCTCACTGGTCCCCAAAAAAATTACTCAATTACGGAAAGAGAGTTATTAAGTATCATCTTATCCTTAGAACATTGGCGTTGCTACCTTGATAATGGTCTCAAGTTCACTATTTATACGGATCACTCCGCTCTTCAATGGTTTTTACATCTTGATAATCCTACTGGACGCTTAGCTCGCTGGAGTATTCGCCTTTCAACCTTCAACTTCGAAATAAAACATAAACGTGGTAAAGACCATCTGGTTCCAGATGCTTTATCACGCTCAGTCCCTATAAGTATCATTAACTACAGTAGTTCAGAAACAAATGACGATTGGTATAACAATATTTATTCTAAATGTAGCATCAATCCTAATACCACCCCCAATTACATCATTAATGATAATAAATTATATAGATACGCGCAAACAACTTCATTACTCCAATCCGAATACAATTGGAAGGAAGTAGTTCCACTCGAATATAGAACCCCTATTATCGCCGAAAATCATTCCACCCCAACCTGTGCACACTTTGGTATATTTAAAACATACCAAAGAATAAAGATGAAATATTTCTGGCCAGGAATGTACAGAGACATTTCAAACTTTATTTCCAAATGCGAAACTTGTTTGACTTACAAACATCAAAATCAAGTAAAAATCGGACTCATGGGTAAACCTAAAGTGTGCTCACGTCCATTCCAATGCATCTCTATCGATCTAATAGGAGCTTTTCCCACAACATACAAACATAATAAATATATCTTCGTCGTTACATGCTGTTTTTCAAAATACTGCCTTATTTTTCCGATTAAACGCGCAACCGCTTCCGTAATCGTACATATACTTGAACAGTTAGTCTTTCTCTCTTACGGAGTACCAGAAACTGTCATTCTTGACAATGGTCCTCAATTCACGAGTCAAGAAGTTGTTGAGTTATTCCAAACCTACAAAATACCTAAGGTTCATTATACACCACGATACTGTCCACAAGTCAATACAGTGGAGAGGTTTAATAAAACAATTATTACAGCTATCGCATCTTTTGTGGAAAACGACCACAGAACTTGGGACGTAAATATCCACAAAATTCAATTTGCTATTAATACAGCCGTGAATGAGGTTACCAAATATACTCCAGCTTTCTTAGTCTTTGGTCGTGAATTAGTCACATGTGGGTCGGTTTACAATAGCACTGATCTCACAGATGACATTATCTTCGCACCAAGAGATGAACTTGCCGAGAACCTGGGACACCTTCACCCCGTCTTCTCAGAAGTTCAGGCCCGTTTGTGGAAAGCACATCAAATTAACTCATCAACGTATAACAAACATCATCAACACATAGAATTCAATGTAGGTGATATTGTCTGGAAACATAACTATACCATCAGCAACGCAGGCAAATATCACTCAGCCAAACTTGCTCCTAAATTTGTCAAATGCAAAGTTGCCCAGAAAATATCACCACTCGTTTATGTTCTAACCGACATGACTAACAAACCATTGGGACGATGGCACGTTCGCGATTTAAAACCTATTCCCAAAATTCAAAAATAAGAACACCTTCGTTCTAACTTAATATTTCGGCAATTTAATGAGACGATTAACTTCAAATTATTACTTTTCTCCTAATTCTCCTGAACATAATGTACATATTTATATAATTACTGTAAATATACCTTACCTTTTAATTTTAATTCATAGTCATCTCATCAAACCATTTGGCCTATTACAATCATTTACTTACTTCGGTTCTAATAATTTTAGTTTCTATATACTATTACCGATACTTAGCCATAGGCAAGTGACCGGTTTATCCTTTACTTATTCTCTCTTTCGCAGGAAAGTTATTTTCCTTAACTCCTGCGAGTATACTCTATCCGACACTATAGGGTGTCATTTTTTCTGGTTGTTAATTACAACTCTATCGCTTACTTACGCATACAATGCAATCGTTCCGTACAATGGAACACTACATTTCTTGGAAATAAGAGGCTAATATTTGTACATATTTATTTAGGTAATCATCATTATCAGCGGATGGTAACTGAACATAAGCCTTACTACCAATTGAGAATGGTTTTACGAGTTACCCATGTACTATCGGATAACTCACTAAGTGTAATTTAGGTGAACTACTTAGTGTACCAAAATTTTGGAAGATTGATGCATGTATGGGATGAATGACAGGAGCATGTATGAGAACCATTTCTCGTGTAATATAAACATTGTACATATCATCCCCATCTTCTAAATTACTACATCACGCCATACTTCACCATCATTAGTTAGTTCTATCTTCTTTTTCTTTTAGAAAAAATCCCTCTGGGACATAGGTCCCCTCAGGATTTTTTCTTCCAGGGCAGGCCGGGTATTGTAACGTGTTGCGTTACAACTCGTACTTGATAACTTTTTGGACTGTCTGGTTATACACTCTATCTTAAAAATAAACATTCAAATTCAAAATTCATTCTAAATTCCACACTTGTTCGTTACATGTCTAAAAGATTGATTCTATTCAGAGCTTTCGAGCTGAACAGATACCTGCAAGACTATTTTTAATCCAGCTCATCCTCAATTCATTATATTTAACAGTCTATAATTTACCTTACCCTCACAAGTGTTCTATATATCCAAAGTTCAACTGTGCTATTGTGCTGTGATTTTCTAAAGTTCTAGTTGCTGGATTCTGTCAATTAAATTAAAGACAAGGCACGTAAACGTAAGTTCCCATGTATTTTATAACCGTTTTAATGTCAATATCTCTTTAACTTAAATCTAGAACTTAAGTCTGTATCTGCTTGTTCGCAGGTGCCTTTATTAATTAATATAATAAATACCTCCTTCTGCCCTGTCTCCTGTCTCTTCTTCCGTTCCTGCTTTCCTTCTTTAACTACCTCCCGGTCATCAACGTGACACACTCACGTGAAATTGTTACGAACGGTCCGACATGTTTTAAACACGTAAGGAGCTCTTCATCAGGGACAGAGCTTAATAAGATTAAAACTGTTCAACGTTATAGGTACTTACCGTTAACAATTGCGATTTCATTCAGATTTTTTCGTAGTTCGGCCTTACGTCAATCCACATAGATGTTTAATCACAGAAACCTTTGTTGACGTTATAGCAGCGCGCATATAAACAAACTTCTTATATGCATTAAAATGCGAACCCCGTGAATTAAAGTAAATTAAATGTACGTTAATTAAAAGCCCTGTGTTATTCAAACTCCAAACATTCTAATGCTCCGTCTACACGTTGCACGCGTCACGACGCATCAATCATCTGAGACTACAAAACTTTATTGAAATTCGCTAAATCAATTAACTATTGCGCCATTTATTGGGCTTTCAACGCAACGTGAAGCGATATGACAGTTATAACATGCTATTAATTAATTACAGTAACAGTAGGTAATAACCTCTGTCTAACTTACTTTACTTGTCCTTTCAGATTTTTCGTTCTAAATAAACACCGTGAGCCGGACTTAGAACAAAAGCACAACTGCGTTTTCCATTACGCGGTCCCCACTGGTACCTGAGTGCGTACGTAAGTACCTGAAGTTTTCCATTATTCATACTAGTTGCGTCAATAGGTGGCCCTAAATATAGTAAATATCTTAAGTATTCGTTGTATGTAGCTTGAGCAACAGCGGTAACGGTATATTGTGTTGTGATACACCATGTAGCTATGGTCATAATTTTTAGGGTTCCGTTCCCAAAGGGTAAAAACGGGACCCTATTACTAACAGTCCGTCCGTCCGTCTGTCTGTCCGTCACCAGACTGTATCTCATAAACATCACGGTTCAAAACTAGACAGTTAAATTTTTCACAGATGATGAATTTTTGTTGCTGCTATTACGACAAATACTAAAAACACAATAAAATAAATATTTAAGTGAGGCTCCCATACAACAAACGTGATCGGTTGCGTTAACTTAACACCTCATTTTTATCTGGCGCCATACATACCAAGTGCAAACTTAACTTAACCCGGCCAGTTAAGATGGATAAGTGTGTACGGAACCATCAGTGCGCGAGTCAGACTCGCACTTGGCCGGTTTGAACGCACATCCCACTGGCATAAAAATATTGGTACTAAGAATCTAATATTGTTACTATAAATATTTGAACGAACAAACCAAAACTCGGTAGTTGTCGCTTAAGGCTTTGTCTGGTCAACTGCGCCTACGCACCTCCATGTATGTTGTTCCAAAGTGACATGAACGTTGAGCGCCATGAGCAGAAGCTATTTGTGTAATAAATAATAACATTAATAATCAGTGGGGCTCCCATCCAACAAGCGCAATGGGTTGCGTTAACTGTGCACCTCATTTGTATCCGGCGGTATACATACCGGGTGCAAACTTAACCCGGCCAGCTAAGATGGATAAGTGTGTACGGAACCCTTGGTGCGCAAGTCAGACTCGCACTTGGCCGAATATTGTTACTAAGAATAAGTAATATTGCTACTATAAATATTTGAACGAACTATCCAAACTCGGTAGTTGTCGCTTAAGGCTTTGTCAGGCCGATTGCGCCTACGCACCTCCATGTATGTCGTTCTAAGTGTCGTGTATATTGAACGTCATGAGCAGAAGCTATTTGTATAATAAATAATTACACTAATAATCGGAGGTCGTGACCTAGTTTGTTCTGTTTGAACAATACAAAGTATGTGCCATGGAATTAAACAATAGTATATTAAGCCCTTTTCACGGCTAAGGCATGTATACCTAGTGATTTTCTCAAACATATGCAATGAAATAACAAAATACACCATTCAAAGAAACATTTAAAAAAATTAAAAATTAAAATTAATTAAATAAAAAAAAATGAAATAAAAAAATACACCACTCAAAGAAATATAATTCAGCTGTTTAGCTCGTTCATGAACACAGGCGCCATGTTAAAAAAAAATAACTTCCCGGCCTAGGTTCGATAAGTATCATATTTTTTTGGCAAACTGTGGGGGTATTCGACCAATTTTAGAGATATAATGGAGATCTCTCCTTTTCATCGCCATCTGTCACTTTTGACGTGTGCCTACTTGACAAGTGGCGATATCGCTAGAACATCGCAACTTTGTCAATTCGGATGCGCAAAATTTTCGTTTCCTTTGTATGTGACGGCATAAATAACAGGCGCATACTTAAATTGACCGCATAGTACGTGAAATTGGTCCATTACGTTTCGTTCAAAACAGAAATTTATATACACATGAATAACATTTTTGACAATCATTATCGCCTTCGTATTTCCAAAATTGAGATGAGATATGTCACTTTTAAGCTCATCGCATTTAAATGACAGTTCAATGGCGATATAACTGTTATCTAATGGAGATTTGACGTTTGGAGATATCTCAAACGGCATTCTCGAATTGGGCCCCTGGTTTAAAAATATAAAACCAACAAAAAAACACCCTGGATTAACACATAGACTACTTTTATCGTTAAGTGTTCTCGTGGGATGAGCGAGTAATACCGCGGGCGCAGCTTGTACCTAATTAATATACGCGATATAATCCGTTTAATTTGTTTATTTAAAATGTGTGACAGTCGCGGAAACCGAAGAAAATATCTTACAGTATGCTGTTGAACTTGCTATCGGTACGAAAAAAGCTCAGTAGGTACTTATACTTAAATTCAAAATCTAATGTCATTACAAAACAATAGGCGTGCGGACCTTTTTTTTTGGATTTCCATCGATTCTATTTTTTATTGGGATCAGATGTCTATATGGGACTCTATGTTGTATAATTCAACATCAGTCCCATCCTCTATTATTTGATTGTGCATGATCTCAACTTTCGTTACAATACCTACTTATACCTATTTTATTAAATATGTTATATTTCTTCTAGCACATAGCCACCCAGAGTAATAAATCCTTTATCGCCGCCATTAGACGTTCATACAAATTTGATTCCTTTCATCCGCCGATCCACTTAACCAACAAAAGCCGCAATTAGGTGGAAGTGGCGAAACCCATTGTTCCGATTGGTCAACCCTTACACCCACCGCCGGTGTCCCAACCATTGTGATGAGATGCCGTGTCAATGGAACAATTAGAGCATCTGCCTAATATGGCTATCAAAATATATACCACAGATACCTTTAGTAACAAAGATGCTCTGATATTTTAGTACAGTCGAACTATTATTTGGCTTTACCAGGTAGTTAGAGTGCTAGAATACTTTGGGCACATTTCTGGAAGAGAAAACGATAATCTGGTAAAACTATTGGTCACTATAGATAGATACATCCAGGGGAAGAGGCCTCGGGGCCGCAGCCCGATGCGTTGATCCGACCAAATCTGCCCTGACTGACTCCAACTTCCAAGACGCGCTCAAGGTGGCCGAGTACCGAGGAAGGTGGCGCAACATCATCGAAAAAGCTAATCTATGATGGATGTCACGACCCTCAGCAATGAGGATTACGATGCACGGTGGACCAGGTATACTGACATATGAGCTAAATTACGTCGAACTCTCAAATTCCCTAATTCCCAAGTTTTCTCGTATTCACAGTTGTATTTTTTCTGTAAACGCTTTTGTTTTTTTTTTTCAGTTTTGGACAAAAAGATATTTTCTTAATTTATAACACAATATGATTAAAAATCTATGGGAACTTTTTTGAATTTGAGTTAAACGACCAAACCGTACTTACCAACCTAATAATTTGCTGTTCTCGAGAATTTTCGGACACTCCTCATTTAGTATGGAGAAATTTTCCGGGAACGTTCTTACTCAATACAAATCGGGAAACGTTCTCGGGAACGGCACATCTCTATTCCAACCAGATGTTTCAGAGTAGTATCTGTGGTAGTATGCCCAACGAAGCATACCTATCATTTCAACTCAAAGCAGCAAGGCAAGGCAAGGCAAGCAATACCCTTACCATGAGTTTTACGGTGACAGTACTCGCTAGCGACTGCGTAATCGATTTGTATTGAGAATTGTAGTTCTACAAAGTAACCCTGTACTGCAGTCCATGCGCCGCCCGCGTCAACCTCCCCAAATTACCTACCTACTCCTGTAGCGCAGAGATAATCCCATTAGCGGGTTATACTCCCTCGCAAAGTCCGACTACTGGTAATGAAGGCTAACCAGCTCTGATACAGTTCAAGCCATGTCTTAATAAAAAAAGGGCGCAGTACTATTTATTCTCCAAGAAAATCGTTGACGCTGTCGCTAGCGAGTACGGTCCCCTCTGTCCAGGCTATATATAGAGGGTAGATATTAGGGCTCCTTATCCGTTCAAAAATGCTGATTGTTATACATTTTTCTCTATGATCAAACATGATTCTTAACATATTATCAATGTTACTACTTAGAATAGAGCCATTGCGATTTATTGGTATACAGGGTGTTTGGTACATCGTTTGCCAAATTAAAATGGTGGTTAGGTGCGGTCATTCTCTATCTCTGCACACCCCTTAAAAAAATCTTGGGCCCACGTGTATTTTTTTTTTTGCCTCTTTTGTCATTTATGAAAAATCTTCATGGCTCCCTGGTTTTAACTTAAATAAAACAAAAATTAAGTGATAGAGATATGAAATGTTTAGTTTATCGAGATGTGTAACGTTGCCCGGCATTACGAAAGTCAAAATTACTGACATGTAACCCGTAGTTTTTTTTTTATTGATCCTCAAACGTTTGGGAGCATGTAAAATTTTTGTCTAAGATTAACTTTAAATTGCAATAAAAAAAAAACTAAAAGAAATCACGTTCTTGAAAATGTCTTAAAAAAAACTACGTTTTACCTTCTTTCTAATGATGTACAATAATCCCACAAGACCTTTATTGAACTTAATTTTTGCCCGATCTTTAACAGATACAAAATCAAAACGATCGATATTCAGGTTAAAAAAAAACATCGAATTTTAATTTTTTTTATTTAATTAACGTTTTATTATTACAGGTCTTGTTTAAATTGATGTCCTTCGTTACGTATGCATGCGTAGCACCTATTTCTTATCTCTACTGTAGTCGTCCTCAACCGAATTTCTCTTTTGATAACGTCGAATGCCGCCAATATCCGTTGAGACAAATCTTCTCGCGATTCTACCTCCGTTGTGTAAACGAGCTCCTTTCCGTCCCCAGATGTAGAAGTCCAACGGAGTCAGGTCAGGGGAGCGTGGAGGCCATAGAATGGGGCCGGTTCTCCCAATCCATGAATTTGGGAAGGCGTTGTCTAAGTGCTCCCTGACGGATAACCTCCAGTGTGCAGGACAACCGTCTTGTTGGAAAACAATACGTCTGTCTTCATTGTAATGTGGCACTTCATCTAGTAAAGCAGGTAGATCGTTTTGTAAAAAATCAAGATAATTGTCGCCGTTCAAATTATCAGGCAGGAAGTGTGGCCCAATCACTTGATCAGCAATAACTCCTGCCCAAACATTGAAGCTGTACCTCCTCTGAAAACTTCTGTGTCTTTTCACGTGTGGATTTTCATTTTTCGGCGACCAGTGATGCAGATTGTGTAGATTGAGGATTCCCTCTCTTGTAAATTTGGACTCATCTGTCCACAGAATGCTTCTTAAGAAGTGGCGGTCGTCTAAATCTGTGTGCAGCAATAAACGACAAAATTGGACACGATTACCAAAGTCGTTATCTTCAAGACCTGCAAAGAACAAAAAGCAAATAAGAATCTGTCAATGTTCTTAAACTGGATTATTATGAACACGATAACAATAACGTCACGGTCCGCGGCCATTATTTAAAAAACAAACCGACATGCTTGCTGAGGCGGTATTCAGGTTTTATTTACATGTAACTAAGTCTCATGTAAAAGTTTATGGGTTAAAAGTAATTCAAACGTTCAATAAATACCTTGTACTGGAGTGTAGTGAAATGCGTGTTTGTTATTTTGGCGAAGAACTTTCCACACCTTCCAGATGGAAATATCGAGTAATGCAGCAACTCCTCTAATGCTTCTAGTCGGGTCTTCTTCGAACATCGCCAAAATCCGGTCATCAACTTCAACATTGTGCCGCATGACAATCCCTCTTGGTTCATTGAAGTTCAAATTTCCAGTTTCCCGTATGCGTCGCAAAGTGTTTTGAAACGTGTTGCGAGTTGGGACGCGTCTGTTAGGGAATCGTTCCTGGTAAATTCTTTGAGCTGCTCGTGCAACACCACGACTCTCACCGTACGCCATCAAAATGTCCCCGTACTCTTCATTCGAAAATGTAGCCATTTTCTAATGATTAAAACTCAAAAATAAAAACACGAAACAAACTTAACAAAAGACAGTATCAGAATCACAAATGCGTTAGCCACGAGGTAGTCAATTCACGACTGAAGTCACCACACACAATCACCGGCCCTATGGCTCAACAACCCATGAAAGAGAGAGACAGCTGCACGTATTGCTGTGTAAGAGGGAGATAGCAGTTTTTACCTGCTTTGCACGTGGGGATTTCAAAGGAAATGCGCCGTCAATGTTTAGACATCGTTAATTTGCTTATTGCGTCAGCTACAAAGAATCGGGAAAAAATTATGTTCAATAAAGGTCTTGTGGGATTATTGTACATCATTAGAAAGAAGGTAAAATTTTTTTAAGACATTTTCAAGAACGTGATTTCTTTTAGTTTTTTTTTTTATTGCAATTTAAAGTTAATCTTAGACAAAAAAATTCCATGCTCCCAAACATTTGAGGATCAATAAAAAAAAACTACGGGTTACATGTCAGTAATTTTGACTTTCGTAATGCCGGGCAACGTTACACATCTCGATAAACTAAACATTTCATATCTCTATCACTTAATTTTTGTTTTATTTAAGTTAAAACCAGGGAGCCATGAAGATTTTTCATAAATGACAAAAGAGGCAAAAAAAAAATACACGTGGGCCCAAGATTTTTTTAAGGGGTGTGCAGAGATAGAGAATGACCCCACCTAACCACCATTTTAATTTGGCAAACGATGTACCAAACACCCTGTATATTTGAAACCTACGGGTGCCTACAGTTTGAAAATTTCATTGATAATTTTTGTATCAATTTATAAGTCATAGTATGTTTTTTTTTTAAAGGAATAAGGCCTTTTAACTCCGCTCGACGCTCCGAGCGACGAGTGGAGTAACTCGTGATGAATTCAATCCAGTTCACTAACTGCGCCTCGGGACTTTAGATATTGCACGAGATTGCCAAATGTTGATCGATTTATGACATGTCATCAATGCCTATCAATAGTCTATTAAAGTATTAGTTTGTCTAAAAGTGCCCCGCCACATACCAGACTGACTCTATGTTAAGTTGGCCTTAATCATGTTAAGTACATTTATTTTTAGGATATTTTTCCCGCGAAAGCACAGGCTATGGAATGAGCTCCATGCCGAGGTTTTCCCTGGGGACTGCAGTATGAAGCTTTAAAAATGCGAATCCTCTTTTTTTTCTTTTTTTTTTTAAGACATGACTTGAATTGCACCTATCAGGGCTGCTGGTTAGCCCTCACTACCAGTAGTCGGACCTTGTGTGGGAGTATAACCCGCTAATGGGATTATCCGCGCCACAGGCGTAATTTGGGTTGGGGTGACAAGGGCGCACTGGGCGCATGGACTGCGTCGTGAATAGACTGAACCGAAGCAGTCTGAGTCTGACTAAGGGCGGGAGGAGAGGGGAAAGAGAATCGGGTTATGATGCAAAAGAATCGGGTTATGAAACGAATCCTCTGGCGTTGCAAGCATTTATTAGGTTGCGGTAACCGCTTACAATTAGGCGGGCCGTACTCTTGTTTGCTACCTCCGTGGTATTAAAAAATATTTCGTCAGGAATAGGGTAGGAAAAGTAAATAAATATCTGGTACAAAGTACATTGTAGGGTCGAGAGATATCGAAAATTTGACTGCTGCAAATTGATCAGAGAAAATCTTCCACCCCGACAGGGACACAGTCCATTTTATCAGATTTTCCTACTCTCTTCTGTAAGGTCAAGCCCACCAAGGGGTGGAATAGGAAGGTCCTTACTAGTAAGACCACTACTTACCAGTAGGTACTAAACATACATGTACATATTATGTAATGATTTTGTGTAGAACTTTGAAGGTCTGCTAATGAAAATGTCAGAAACTGCCAATTACAGATATCCAATCTGCCATTTGAGTCAACCTTCAACTTCATAATAAACTCGTGAAAACTAGAGCAGCCCCGCCAGTCACAGATAAGCACAAGTTGGACATAATGTCAAATCTTTAATCTGTCGAGCCATCGGCTGTCATTGTCTAATCGCCGACATCAACCGGCCACAATAAGGAGGTATTACGAATAATGCTGGCACAGTTAAAATATACCCACAGTATTTTAAGCAGACACGTAACGACGCGGCTGGCGCAGTTTGCTAGCTAGCTGCAGCCGATACCAAAGACGAACTATTTTCGAAGATGTGGTTGGTGCAATTTGTAGTGCAGGTGCCAACTGAGCTGGCGATCTTGGGTTGGAATCCCGGCAAGGTCAAATATTTGTGTGATGAACACGAATATTTGTTCCTGGGTTGTGGATGCTATCTGTATATGTGTTTATATATTGTGTAATAAATATGTATATCGTTGTCTAGTACCTATAGTACAAAAAAACGACAAAGAATTCCCCGAATAGGACAATTCTTCGGTTAGGCTTTTTTTTTATAGTTAGTGTTACAGGCGCTTATTGAAAGAAGCTCAGTCGTCTATAACATAGGTAACTTGAGAACAAATTAAGTTTATTTACTTGAGAACCAATCTCAAATAGATATAGAAAAAGGAGATAACGTGAATTGTAGCGCTTTTAGAGAATACGCATATGAAAATGCTGCCCCGAAATCTATATACTGCAATATGTTTAATATTGTATCACCACGCCTCCGGCTAGAAGATTATATCAATAACTTGGATTTAGTGCATTCAAACGATAATTTTCAAAAGTTCTCAACTCAGGCCTGTTCTAACTCGAACCTAGGTTGCTTGGGCTTACAACCAACAATTATAAATAAGTAGAGTGCAGAGGTGCCCAAACATTTTCGTTTCGTGGCACTCTTACGTGTTTAGTGCTTTGTCTCGGTGCCCTATAGCTTCGCAAACACGTTCGTGACACTGCCATGTTTTTTTTTTTTATAACTGCACAACATAGTGGCTCTACTTCGCTTGATGGTAAGCAAAAAGTACAGCCCAAGTCGCAATGGCAACTACTGACAAGAAACCACCGGTGCCAGTCAATTGAGACTGCCATGCTGGCCCGAGAGATGCTTTTTAACGCTTCGTTTGAAAGGTCCCTGTTATAAGAAGGAGGAAACATATGAGCCGGCAAAGAGTTCCATATTTTAATAGTTCAGCCTATGAAGGAATTGCCAAACTTCTTGGTACGTGTAGGAATATTTTTCACGGTGAAACGATGACATCGCAACGGCACGGCTGTCTGCGAGCGACGAAGGGATGAAAGACAGCGGGGGAAATGAAGAGTGGGCGCGGCGGAGGCTGTCTGACAGGAGCGTCCCCAGCCGCGCGTGCCCTCCCTTGATGGCAGAAGCCATCATGGGAGTGACACAAATGAATTTGCCAAGCTTTAGTTTATTTTATACTACGACGGTGGCAAACAAGCATGCGGACGCTCGCGATGCCAGGAGCATCACACGCGCGTCGCCGACCCTTAAGAGGCCTTATTCCTTTTAAAATTTATTTTTTTCATATTATGACGAATATATTGATAACTAGCTGTGCCCCGCGGTGTTACCCGCTCATCCCACGGGAACACTAAATTTATTCGGGATGAAAAGTATCCTATGTCCTTCCCCGGGACTTAAACTATCTATATACCAAATTTCATCTAAATCGGTTCAGCGGTTTTAGCGTGAAGAGGTAACAGACAGACAGACAGACAGACAGACAGACACACTTTCGCATTTATAATATTAGTATGGATTTCAACCAACTTTTTGAAGTGAATAATACTTTTTCCCGAGTTCTAGGTAGTAACGTAGCTATTTCATGCTTTCATTGCGTGCAGTCGAAAATAGGTTGAAAAAACGAATTTTCCACGTGAATTTTGTCAATTTCGAGTAGTTTTTCGAACAAAAATTATCAGTGAAAAATTCAAACTGTAGGTTTCAAATATATACCAATAAATCCCAATAGCCCTGTTCTAGGAAGTAACATCAATAATATGTTGAGAAACATGTTTGATCATAGAGAAAAATGTCTAAAGAATCAGCATTTTAAAAGGAATAAGGACTCTTAAAGTAGCTTTTTAGTTGAGGCACTACACATGTCCGGGCTTAAGTTTCCGGAGAAGAGTAGACAGAAGAGTCTCACGGTGCAAATTTCAATCTCTACGGTGCAGCATCCGACGACGCGGTTGGCGCAGTTTGCAGACACCTGCCTACTGAGCCGGCGGTCCCGGGTTCGAATCCCGGCCGGGGCAAATATTTGTGTGATGAACTTGAAAATTTGTTCTTTGGTCATGGATGTTATCTATATATATGTATTTATATATTATGTATATCGTCTAGTACCCATAGTACAAGCTTTGCTTAGTTTGGGACTAGGGCGATTTGTGTAAGATTGTCCCATATATTTTTTTTTAGCAGACACTTTGAGGACCGCTGGTACAGGGGTTTGGGAAAGTTGTCTCTGGTTTTAAAATTGCGCCATAGTAAGCATAACGCAGCATTATTGGCTTGCGAGATAAGCTGTTACATGATCTAGGACTTAGGTCTTACTTTCACATCGAACAAATCAATATTTTTTCATAAGCAAAGCCAAAGTGAGCAAGAAATTTTAAGTTTGGATCTTTTAAATTTAAGAGGGAAGGCGGTCTTCAACCATTGTCACTAAACAAGATAGGTAAACAATTGAACGAGTTGTAGGGACTTTAACCAACTTGATAGATAATAGGTAGAGACCAATACCAAAATACTTACCGCCCTGGGGCGTAATTTACGACTTACCACCCGGTTTTATAGCATGTAAACCCTTGATTATTGAGAAAAAACTATTGCGCGGACTAAGGGGCACCATATATAGCATATAGCACATATCTATAATTGCGGATCTTAATGTATTGACTGGATGCAAATGGGTCATTGTCAGATTTAGGTGCGCGTCTTTCCGGTGGACATTTGCGAAATTAAGGATTCCAGGGTCTAATTTTCTGGTTTAATGCCTGTGAGAATAAAGAACGTTCCCTCTTCTATAATCCGAAGTAATAGCTTATATAACCTAGATTCATACAAGCTACAAGCTCTTAACTTTTGACCACCGAAGGAACGAATTTTGTATTTTAAACTGACAATGACCCAAATATAGAAACATTATTAATAAACTCTTGAGATCACTTATCCACACTTAATTTAAATTTATTGTTCTGAATAACGTTATTAATGTGCACATTTATTGCTCAACTTGCCATAATTAGCCAACGCACTGTACTAAAACTTAGTTCTTATCATACCGTAATAAAACTCAAAATTTTCACGTTTTCATACAAATATATTCCCATGGAAACCCCATGGGAAACTAGAACAATGCAAGTTGTTTAAAAGAATTACGCTTCTGTATGCCTACTCGTACATGTTGTAAATGTGTATTTCCATAAACAAAGGACGTTGCTGTTGTAACTACCCTAAACTCCGTATAACACTATGTACACTACCTCTACTTCGCCAATGACTCAATTAATAACATTAGCTAACTAGCTGTTTCTCTCGGCTTTACTCGTATTGAAATCGGGGCACTTTCTCTACCATGCTTTTTTCGGGATAAATACTTATGTGTTAAGTTAGGGCATAACCTACATACTATTACTTATACATACTATTGATAATCAGATTCTATTGGTTCAGAAAAGCTTAGACAAAGTTGCTGCAATTTTTTCGTCGAGACGTAGTCCGATTTAATTGAAAATAAAAGCGAAAGCTTGCTCCTGTACTACCCTGTATAGTACTGTGAAACTGCTTTTGTAACTACCCTGGCTCTACAATACTCACGAAGTTGACAGAAGTTGGCCGAAGTATGGGTTTCCGCACCAAAGTGCCTCCCATCCCACATTATCATTGCCCAGCTTTGGTCAACTTTGCGAGTATAGTTTGGAGCCGCAAGTAGATCAGTAGATACTTCCAAGACAACCAACAGGCCCCCAGGAAACGTAATCACACTTATATACATATACATATATTGTAAAACCCAACCTAAGCTAAAAAAAAATATAAAGGGAATAATATTATAAAGGTGAAAGTTTGTGAATGAGTTTGTGTTTGTTACTTCTTCACGCTCAAACGACTAGACCAATTTTGATAAATTTTGGTATGGAGGTAGCTGACACCCTGGATTAACACATAGGCTACTTTATCCCGAAAAATTAGTGTTCCCGTGGGATGAGTGGGTAACACCGCGCGGCACAGCTAGTTATTTAAATTGGCCAAAACAACGCGAAATCGTTACATTAACAGCTCAGTGGCATCGATGTTGTTTAGATCGGAGATAACGCGTGGGAAGCTACCTACATCGCGATCTGATAAGACGTGTTGATTGCAGGACAACAAGCAAACGATTTGCAAATTGGTTGTAACACTATTTTTGTTTGATTACATCATTTGTGATCTAAAGACGCAGAGGATCATTATTCTTACATATCCTTTGGGCCTTTTGTATGCCGCTTCAACCATGATTGATCTATTGTGGCAGCCGTATCTTAAAGCTTGACCCGTTGAGTCCAGGAATTCCCAGATTCTTTGGGCAGTGAGTTGTTGTATCTCCTCTGGGGGCTCAAATGTTGCTTTAAGTGGATACCTCTTTTGGGCATAAGTGGTCCACAGGAGTAAAGGATATGTATAGCTGTCTCCTCGACGATAATATCTTCATATCAATGTTTATTTTCGAAAAAAACGCTTATTACTAGTGTATTAAGTAGTGTATTAGTGTGTAAAGGCTTTTAAGGTTTTTTGCCTTTCGCCGAATTATTTTTCGTCGAATTTTTCCTTTCACCGTAATAATATGGTTTCGTAATAAGTATTGATTATTATAAAACTATCGTAACCTAAACAATAGGATGATATCTTCAAGAATTATGAAAAATGTCTGTCTTATAAGAAAAAAATCCAGCAACGCGAATATTAGGTAAATTGAAACATTCGACGATTTTTTATATAGGCGTAAATGCAAAACCCCCTTTTAAACATATAAGAGTTTTTAAATGGCAGTAAAAACCGAGAAAGGTGCCCTCGAAAGGCAAAAAACAGTAGGTAAGTAAGCTTGATACAAAGTAAGAATACAAACTTATCACAAATTGTGTATCACTTTTAATGTAGGTAGACGCATCGTTGCCTTGACCTGAAATAAAGACATTTCAATAAACAAAAGGGAAACACTAACTATTAGGGTTCCGTTAATCAATTAAGAAACCGGTTAAAATTTACAAGAATCATTGATACAAAGAAAAATTAAATGCGTAACCTGGTGGAGGGACCGGGAATCGAACCCGGCATCTCAGGATTACCGGTCCAGCGCGTTAATCCAGAGGTGCCGGGTTCGGTTCCCAGTTTGATCTTTGTATCAATGGTTTAATATAAAAAATGTGCCATTAAAATACGAGAAATGAGACATTACATATTTCATAAATTTATTGACAAGAATGTTATGAGAACAGGAGACGAATATTTTTTTTACTATTTAAGTGGTATTACGAATAAAATCTCTTCTATGCTACGCTCCATGGCATGGCTGGATGGCAAACACTCAATTTTCAACAAATACCAAGTATGACCATCGTAAGTGAGAATTTCAAACGAAATCGAACCTGAATAAAAAACTTACGACTTAATGACTCTCAAAAATAAATTAAGTAGAGTATTATACCGTTACTTACGGAACACTTCACAGAAGAATCAGCTCACTCTTGTCCGTTTTTCTGGCAACAATCGGGAAACGATCGGACGTTTAAACAAAACGTTTCTGTCTCAACATCCGCGCCCAGAGGTCGCCACCATCGCCAAATAATGGAACAATTAAACGCTTGTGCAAGTAATTTGACAATATCGCTAAGGTGGTCATGGTTTCACATTTGATGGGATATTTGGATCTATAAGAAAACAGAAAAATTGTTGGCGTTTCTCTTTGTGCGACCTTATTATTATTCTACCTGTTATGCCTTCGACTAAAGGCAAACCGTCATGTAAATCTAACAAAATGTTTTTCTATACAATTTCATTCATAAAATTTCTTTTTTCATATTTTTTTTTCAAAAAATATTCACATGTGTAAGATTTGAAAAGTTTCAAATTACTCCTACTCGGGATAAAGTACGCAAGTATATACTATTCTGCAGAGACAAAAATTAGTTTCCATTTTTGGCCCTAGCCATAGAATTGGAAGTGAAAAGAGGAATAAGACAGATTTAACCTAGGAGCAAAGGAGCTTAAGCCTCACAATTTTATTGCGTCATTACCTTTTGTTTCTGGTTAATATGACTGTGTACCCCTTTTCACTAAACCCACAGAATTATACTTCTATTTTTTTGTTTGTGTACTTGTCAGGGACATAATGGAAAGTTGAAAATTGTACAAATATATTCGGATATACTCATAATTAAACCAAAAGTAGATAATATTCATCTACTCATTATTCTGCGTGTCTAAATGAGAGAATCTAAGCCCAGAAACGTGATTTTAAATAACACCTACATAATCAGTTTAAGATTTATGTACTTGCAGTTGTGACTGATAGAAGCTTCGGTTCACAGACAGAATATTCAATATATTACGAAAATATTCCTCAAATGTTGCAGTGCCCTACAGTGTTTCATAGCGGAAACAATGTACGAGTACCTATAATGCCTTATGTCCCATCTGTAAATGTACCTATGTAAGCAATAAATAAACTGATAAGTTCCCACGGGACCACTGAAATCATAGCCACCCTATCAATTTAGTAGTAATGAGGGCAGGCAGTGACCCTGAACATCTGATGCGGTCAGCCCGGCGCATCGCTGTCGGCTGTCTCGGTGAGGGCTACCGTTCAATAACAATACTTTATTATACCCGCAAGGAAAGGTCAGATGTCAAGAAAACAAACTGTGTAACGATTGTATTTTTGTAATTTTAAGGAATAACTTTAAATAAAGGTAATTTGCTTCAACGAAAACAAGTTCTTAGTGTTAATTACCCTATTAATAAGCTTAAAATAATTTATCATTGGAAAGGAGCCGTAAGGTATTAATAAATACTTACTCTCAAATTATTGTATCTTTAGTGGAACCCATCATCCAATATATTTTTTAAATTGGTTCCTAATATTTTTATTTAAGTACTTAGGTCACTGGGTCACGGAGTCTCTCTCGGACGATCTAGACATTGAGAGGGAGAGTAGGGCGTTGGCAGTTCGGGGGAATATGTTGGCATGCAGGTTTGCGCGATGTACGAATGAGGTAAAGATTAATATACTTAAGATTCTGTTGGGTCAACCTAGGCACTGCACTGCTTTTAGCATGTTTGCTGAGATGCGAGTTGACGATTTTCATGCTGTTAGGAGAAAACGAAGCTGCCTCCATAATGCATTATATTATTCTTATATCCATATTGCATTTAACCCCTTTCAGGGATGAATTTCCAAAAGTGCTGAAACTTGTTTTCTTACTTTGTATAGAAAGAGCTGTACACGAAATATTACCACTCTTACTCAAAGAATTCCAAGTTCCTCATACAAACTTTCACGCCCTATTTAACCCCTTTAAAGAATGAGTTTTCAAAAATCCTGAAATCAATTTTCTTATTTTTAGATCGACAATCTATACACAAAGTTTTATTACTCTAACTCAAAAAATACGTAAGTTCCATACAAACTTTCAACCCCCATTTGACACCCTTAAGGGATGAGTTTTAAAAAATATCTTCTTAGTGCTTGCTTGCATCGTATACTTGATCTATTCTAGAAATTTGAAATTCCTAGGTTCAGTAGTTTCGGCTCTACGTTGATGAGTGAGTCAGTCAGTCAGGAATTTTCCGTTTATTTATATGTATAGATTCCGCCAATTTATCAAGTCTGCAAATTAAATTTTGCAACCAGAGCTCTTTATTCTGTGCCAAAGCGATGTATCTAAAAGTGGTACTATATTGTTATTCACGGGAAATATCAATAAGTATTGACTAGGCAGTGGTGCCTAATAAGTTCTGTATCGCAATTTTTAAGGAAAAAACGTCTTGGGGCTTGCTCCAAAATAGCGGGAATGGGTAAATGACGGAAATTTTTGAGCATAAAAATTGTGATGTGGGCAAATTTGAGTGTAATACGCCACACCACCTTTCCTTCTGCGCTAGGTTCGGCGAAAGATGTCTTAGAGGTCCTTTGAGAGGCCCAATAGTGGACTCGGGCTTCATTTGGCAACGGGTAGAAAACACATAAGATGACTCTGCAGTCTGCATAACCACGGCCAACATCTTTTGTAATGTCCCCAGTTGGATACTATTGCTAGATTCATAATGCTGACCTCGTATGATCCATCAAATACGATGCTTCACAGATTGAACACAACAAATGGCCGGTAATAGGCTGAATGATTTGTTTATTTATTTTATTCATATTTTAACACAGCATTACAGTATACACTAAGACACAGTGAAAAACAGTATTTTCAGTGTAATTTTTAGGGTTCCGTACCCAAAGGGTAAAAACGGGACCCTATTACTGAGACTTCGCTGTCCGTCCGTCCGTCCGTCCGTCCGTCCGTTCGTCCGTCTGTCACCAGGCTGTATCTCAAGAATAGGTGATAGGTAGACAGTTAAAATTTTCACAGATGATGTATTTCTATTGCCGCTATAACAACAAATACTAAAAATAAAATAAAATAAATATTTAAGGGGGGGTTCCCATACAACAAACGGGATTGGTTGCGTTAACTTTGCACCTCATTTGTATGGAGCGCTATACATACCAGGTGCAAACTTAACTTAACCACTTAAGGATGGAAAGTGTTTGTACGGAACCCTCGGTGCGCGAGTCCGACTCGCACTTGACCGGTTTTTTTGTACATACATACGCAACGTATGTACAAAATTACAACTGAAGAACAACCAATAATACAACAATATTATCCAATCTTACATCCATATTAATATACTTATGTATCCATTTTGCAAAATTGAGATTTGTATCAAAAACTACGCCAAGATGATGCTAGGGTGTACTATAGGAAAGAATGTTATTAACACTATCGTGAGACATATTTTATTACTGAACTAAGCAGTTTACACTCACGTGAAATTTATCAACAAATCAGTGACAAAGTTACCGCGCGGCTGTAGTACGGAGCAGTCCCTGATGAAGTCAGTCGAGTTCGAAACATGTCGGGCCGTTCCTGGCAATGTCACGTGAGTGTAAACCGCTCAATACATTAAACTGGGAATTCCCGGTTATCGCCATACAAAATCAGAACCGGGACTTGAGGTCGTGAGTCTATTATGCCATGATAGCTTAGTCTTGGTCCTGTAAACCAACTAAAGTCAATAATAGGGCGTGACCAGATATGAAATGAACTCAAATTGATTATTACCGTATAAAAATTAGACGTGGTATTAGTACAGATCCGCTAATGATCCCCAAATGCCATGAGAAGTGAATTTCGTAACGTGTTACATTTGAAATGTATACGCTTAATTGCAGTTTGTACAGCTACTGATGCAAGGGGCGTAAGTAGAGTTCACGGGAGGCTCCTTATCCGTTCAAAAATGCTGATTGTTTTACACTTTTCTCTATGATCGAACATATTTCTTAACATATTATTAAAGTTACTGCTTAGGCCAGGTTTATTGATTTATTGGTGCGATTTATTAGTGTATGTGAAACCTAAAGTTTGAAGTGAAGATGCGATGCCGATGGGAGTGGTCACCGATTGCGGTCGTCTGCCAATCTCACTCTGGCTGTACCGTCTAACAAGACGCGTACTTACGCTAAATCTTTCACAGTAAGCGCTGTGAAGTTGTGGAACGAATTGCCACTGTCCCTTAGGAAGTCTCCATCTGTAGCATCGCTCAAGACGAATCTTAACCTCCTAAGACCCAACGGCCTATTTTAAAGACCAGAGACCGTACTCATTACGGCCCAATGATATGATGAAAATATCATATATCCACCCAAGGTCCTAGAATTATGACACAGACTAAAAACCTAAAATTAGGTCACTGGGTCGGTATTACAAATGTCCTAAAAATTGATTGGGTCTTAGGAGGTTATGAAGTTATGGATTTCCAATGACTTGTGAATTGGATCTACAATGTATTTATATTTATGTGTTTATTTATATTACATTATATATGTGTTCATATATATGTACATATGTATGTATTAATAGTTTATATGTGTAATTATTAGTAGTCTTATTATTTTTAATACCTTTTTGTACACGGTGTTAGTTTGTCTATCTTCTTCTCGCGCTCACTCAATTGCTCAAAGGTTAACTGGAAGAGATCCCTGATAGGGATAAGTTCGCCTTTGTACCTATATGTTATTTGTAATAGAAGTATTTTTTTAACTGTTTTTGTGTACAATAAAGTATTTACTTATACTTACTTACTGAAGTTTTCATTGATAAAATTTGTTTCATAAACTACTCAAACAAAATTCACGCAGAAAACCGGTTTTTTCAACTTATTTTCGACTGCGCACAATGAAACCCTGAAATAGCTATTATACGATACAAATCAGGGAAATTTATTACTCACTTTAAAAAATTGGTTGAAATTATCAATATATTTGTCATATGCAAAAAATACGTTTTAAAATGTACACGGCCTCTTAATAGCCTTCAAAAATCCCTACGTACTCTCTTACGAGTATTTTTTCCATCAACACTGGTTCCCAATTCGACGTTTGACACTGACATCTATAATTGCAAACAATTTCAAAGTCAAAGTTTAACTACTACTACTTCTTCATACTTTTAAACTTTGACTTTGATTTTATTACAATTGTCTATGTGTATTTTTAAACCACGGTTGCCAACAAATGTACCAACCCTACCTTTTACCATCTTTGGATGTCCCTATAACAAAATAGTTTTAATCCGTCCAGGCCAGGAGGACAAAGAATTGTTCACCAACAGTAGAGGGCGCAACACGGCTGGCGTCGCACGACCATGCAAATCATGCATCGCGCTGTTAAGATTACAAATGGTTTTTTTTTTAATAAAATTGTAGTATTTCCACATTAAAACAGAATCGAAAAGCGCCATCTCTCTCGCGGTCCTTGCAATTGCTATAAAGCAATGTGGATCGTGCGTGCAAACGCACATCCTAGATTATGGCTAAAGCGTAATAAGCATTTAAATATATATATATATATATATGTCGGAAACGGTCATGAGTATGGACGTTCAACGAAACTGGCGCGCTATTGGAAGGCGACAGTAGCGCCCCCTTGAACCTGTTTTGGCGCGCTAGACAGAGTCTTGGTGGTTAACTCAGCGAACGCCCACCACACTTCACTCTGGGCCACCGTCGAGTGCACTACTGCCTTGGAACTGTCCCGTTTCGTTGTGCTATACCAAGTTAGAATCAGTGAAACGTTATAACTCAACAATACTGTGTTAATTTAATAAAGACTATTCTGTTCGATACTTCGATTAGCTAGCTTACATACCTCTGTGCCAGGAACTGTTATTTTGTGCTTCATTGTATAAGGAATAAATCAAGTTAATTGTATCGGAAGTGTTTCATCTCGCTCGAACTACCTCCTCGTCCACAACTATGTCGGATAGCTCATCTAATGTGCCACACACCACACCGGCCATCCAGACCTGTCCCCGACATATATAATATACATTTTTGTTTCATAATTTACTTTTGTATCAATATTTATAATTTTACATTTATTAGAAGACGATAGCCCCGTTATATCACCGAAACTGTTCTAACGCACTGGAGGATATGTTCAAGACGCTGGACTGGAAAAATCGTGGCATTAATATAAATGGTCAACACATCTCTCATCTACGATTCGCGGACGACATCGTGATCATGGCCGAGACGTTGCAGGACCTGAAACACATGCTAGACAGCCTGGCAAATTCGTCTCAGCGTATCGGTCTTCGGATGAATTTGGATAAAACCAAAGTTATGTTCAATGAACATGTCGATCCGGGACCGGTCGCCGTAAATGGAGTCTCCATCGAAGTTGTTTCCGAATACGTATACCTAGGGCAAATGCTCCAACTAGGTAGAGGCAACTTCGACAAGGAGGCTAAGAGGCGAATACAACTGGGCTGGGCAGCGTTCGGAAAACTGCGTCGAGTCTTCACGTCGCCCATACCTCAAAGTCTAAAAACGAAAGTTTTTAATCAGTGCGTCTTACCTGTTATGACCTACGGAGCCGAGACGTGGCCACTCACCATACGACTAGTCCACCAATTCAAAGTCGCTCAGCGAGCCATGGAAAGAGCTATGCTTGGTGTGTCTATTAGGGATCAGATCCGAAACGAAGTAATTCGACAGAGAACCAAAGTTACTGACATAGCACAGCGGATAAGCAAGCTGAAGTGGCAGTGGGCTGGTCATATCTGCCGTAGAGCCGATGACCACTGGGGCAAACGAGTCCTGGAGTGGAGGCCACGAATCGGTAAACGCAGTGTAGGGCGCCCTGTAACAAGGTGGAGCGACGACATTCGAAGGACAGCGGGTAGTAACTGGAGGACGAGAGCTGAAAATCGAGCTCAGTGGCGTGCCATGGGAGAGGCCTATGTCCAGCAGTGGACTGAAACAGGCTGATGATGATGATAGCCCCGGGAAAAACCTAACCTATGCTTGTAACAAACCCAGAAAAAGTCACATCTCAAATGCTCAGATGAATGCGCTTGCCGTGCAAGAGAGCCACGGTAAATAAAAATTAAAACCGGCCTCGTGCGAGTCGGACTCGCGCACCGAGGGTTCCGTACAAACTCTTATCCCATCTCAACTGGCCGGGTTAAGTTGAGTTTGCACCTGGCGTCGGATAAAAATGAGGTGCAAATTTAACGCAACCGATCGCTTCCGTACCATTATCTGTAAGTTTGTTGTATAGGAGCCCCACTTACATATTTATTTTATTCTGTTTTTAGTATTTATTGTTATAGCGGCAACAGAAACACAACATCTGTGAAAAATTCAACTATCTATCTATCGCGGTTCATGACATACAGCCTGGTGACAGAGAGACAGACAGACTGACGGACAGTGGAGTCTTAGTAATAGGGTCCGGTTTCTTACCTAATGGAACCCTAAAAACCACTAGTGCAATAAAGTTACTCCAATGTCGTAATGGTTACACCTCCAGTGTAATTCGGTTGTAAAAATGACAGCCGCCAGATAAGCGGTGGGAACTGGATATGCGTGATACGCCATGCTAATGGATTTCATTGTTGGGAACCAATCTTGTAGCCAGTGTTGCCAGAGCTACGGAAAAATCCGTAGATCTAAAGTCCAACCACGCTAACTTTTCCAACCATACAAAGTGAGTCAGTTTGTATGGTTTGACAGTTAATTTGCTTGGAAGAGTAAGCGTGGTTTGACTCGAAAGAATTTAGGCGTTGTGCCCAGACCTATGGAAATTATTGTTGAACCTACGGAATTTCAGACTAGATAGGTAGGATTTATCATCATAACATGAATGTACTTTTTCTGCGAATAATGAATAGTAATCCTGGCTGAAACACGCGCAGACTAATCATACGATCTGCGTTTCATTAGGTACACTCAGTTTATGCACTTCACTCAGTGATCCGTTTCGTTTATTTCATTTTCTTATTAGCTCATAACGATGAATAGACCCGGACAAGTTGTATAATATTAGAGTTTTATTGCTGTTCCACCTTTCAGTATAGTCAAATGAAGCATTGGAAAAAAATCTGTAGAACTACGGATTTATAAGCGACAATCTACGGAACACCACAGATATTTATAAATTTCATTTGGCAACACTGCTTGTAGCATTGAGTTCCAATTGGGTGCCAACGTGGAGGTTGATACCCGCAGCGGTTATTATTGTTTGTGGGTGTATTTTTCGTAGGTGACAAGTAACTGATGGTCACAATGTAGGTTTTTAAGAGCATTGACTTTAAAAATGATACCGTTGCTCTTGTAAGTACTTTCCTACTGTCATAACTGGGATATAATTTTTTTTGAGGACCTGCGTTAATTTAGCGATAATAAACAATTATAATTTTGACAATATAGCACCTGTTAAATGTTATTTAAAATATTTTTTTCACTAGTCCTTGCCGTTTGGCAGTATGTACCTACAAGTCAAGTCAGTAGTGACATTAAATATTTACCAAAGAGTAAAACAATTAACCGAATCTAATTGGCAAGCCGATTAAAATGATCATCATAAATTGGCCTACTTTTTACGTTTCTATTTTTAAAAAGTATTTTTTTAGGCATATCCCAATTCTACCAAGACAACATTTTAGGCGGCAGTAAGCATCCTTCACATTTTCTCGTAGTGTGGTTCAAACTGTGTTGGTTGCGTTTATTACGCTATGAATAAATGATAAAGTATTCGTCACTCTCGACTCCCATATTTGACAGAAGTAACGGATACTTTGTCATTTAATTATCGCGTGATGAACGCAACCCATAAAGCCGCTAGGTACCTACACACTGTAAAAAAAAACCGGCCAAGAGCATGTCGGGCCACGCTCAGTGCAGGGTTCCGTAGTTGCTCATCCTTCACAATAGAGGGGCTTAAAACAGCGGTTTTAAGCCCGAGGTTAGTTACGGGAAGGATTTCAAGCTATATAAAAAGGTCGTAAACGCCAAAGTTATTAGGTCCTTACATATGAAATTGGCGTTTGGCGAACTGGTAACTTTGGTTCAAAATATGTGGCGTTCGGCTAGGAATTCCAAATTCAAATTTATTTCAAATTTAAGACCATGTATTTCTGTGTTCGAATTACGAAATTTATTTGTTATCGCGTCATTTGTTTTTCTTTCACATCGTTCTGTTCACAATATGGAGAACTTAAAATATCACTATATTTACGAATATGACCTCACCTCGGCACCAGTGCTGCAGAAACGGCTCGTAGGATTAACAATGCGTATGGGGAAGCTACTGCAATAGAAAATACGATACGTTATTGGTTTCAACGTCATCCGTTCTGGAAATTTTGACCTACAGAACAAGCCCCGTGGACGGCCGGAGACACAAGTTGACAACGAAGAATTAAAAGCAATTGTGGAAGCAGATCCATCGCAAACCATATCAGTTAGCGGCAGGCTTCTGTGTGAGCGATAAAACCATTTTGATTCACTTGAAATAAACTGGAAAAGTGAAAAAACTTGAGAAATGGGTACCGCATGAATAGTCAATCGATCTAGCCCACTGCTGCTTCAGGACAACGCTCGACCACATACGTTTGACGGCCGCAAAACTAAGGGAGCTGCGACTGGAATGTCTTCGACACCCACCATACTCCCCGGACCTTGCTCCAACTGAGTACCATTTTTTTCGGAATTTGGACAACTTCATCCAAGGAAAAAAATTCAATTCTCACGAGGCTGTCCAAACGGCCTTCAAAGATTTTATTGATTCTCGCTCACACACTTTCTTTAGTAAAGGAATCAATGAACTACCTTCGAGATGGCAAAAGTGCATTGATAGCCATGGTACATACTTTGATTAAATAAAAAAATAGTTTCATAAAAAAAAAACATTTTCATTTCTGCCATATGAAACGCCAATTTCATATGTAAGGACCTAATACTGTAATGACTTATTACCTTCTGGAAGTCAACTTACGTCCTTTTAAAGAAAATGATGAATTTTTGCGATAACTCAAAAACGGCTCAACCGATTTTGTTCGATATAGTTTTCATTGAAAGTGCTTATAAGTCCCCATTTTCATGATGTTTTCCATAATTTTTTGACCCGTGGTTGAAAAGTTAGAGGGGGGGGACGCTGTTTTTTTATTTTCGGAGCGAATTTAGAAAACTGCTATCTTTATCAAAAATGATGTTTGAAGACCCGTATTATTTTTAAAAGACCTATTCAACGACACCTCACACACTAGTGTTGAAACGAAAAAAAATTACCCCTACTTTAGGTGCTCGGGAGGTACCCGAAAAAAAACTTTTTCTTTAGTTTTTATTTTACCGTTTTATCGGCGTGATACATACACATACTCATACCAAATTTCAGCTTTCTAGTACTAATGATCACGGGGCTAAGCCGCGGACGGACGGACGGACAGACGGACAGACGGACATGGCGAAACTATAAGGATTCCTAGTTGCCTACAGAACCCTAAAAACCGAGTTCCCATAGTAGTTAAATTAACGAAATTGGTATCGATTTCCGTATTCTTAGGGTGAGTGGTTTAAGTGGTAATTATAGTTAACCATTGCCTGCTAAAACACGCATGGAGCACCGCTCCTTTAAAGATTAACGACATCATTAGAGTATAATAACATGATTGCCATGATTACTGGTACTCCTATCGTGATATGTGCTCACCTTCAGCAAGCAATCGTAGTAATAAAAAACCCAAATTGAATTAAACTACCGAATCGTAATTTGCGAGGATGAGTAGGTACCTAAAGATTGGTCTCACAATGGCGCAATTTTGTAGGCAACTCGCAGAAGATTTTTTTCATGTTAAAGTTTAATGTAGGTACATGGTCGTCCTAAACAATCCTGGCGGCAGACGATCACTCCTGAAGCGAAGGCGATAGGAATGACCAGCCGTCTAGCACATCTTTAACCCTTCGAAGATCAAGAGCCACTAAAGTGGTCGTGTGCTGTCGTGCCTACCACGCCAACGACCACTAAATGGGTAATGGCGGACGCTGTCAAAGCAATTTCCCTGCTGACAGCTAAGGTATATTTTCACACTTTCCTTTTTCAACTATCGGCGTATAAGCCACATTTTGACCTGGGAGGAAAAGCGTTCAAAAGGTTAAGTGTTTTGCAGAAATCCCATCGCTGAGTGTTGCAAGCCCTTAATTCGGTTTTTGTCCCAAAAGCGATTAATCAATCATTGGTATTATGCTGATGATGAGATCTGGTAGTCTGCGTGCACGCAAATATTGTTATGAAATCTTTAAGCACCAGTCAGCTACTTTACGTTAACTTATACCCGCGGTTGTATTTATGCTCTGTTTTTAACGCGCCCCACTATGGGCTTTACAAGAAGGCTCTACGGCTGCCCAAAGAGCCATTGCTATGCCTATATGGGCTATGCTCGGAGTGTCCTTACGAGATCGAATGAGAAGCTAAGAAATCCCCTGGAGGATCAAAGTAGCTCAAGAAACGGCTAACTAAAGTGGCAGGCGGCGGGAAACATCACAGAACGAGACGCAGCATGGAAGGCGCCTGTAGTGTGTGTCCAACACGCACACACCCATCTCTCCTTTCCTATATTATCCCATGTATCGTATGCATACAGTTAGTAATAAAATCATACTTTTGGTTGTCCAAACACTTGGTTGCATCAACGCCCATCCTTACACCCCGTACGAGGAAGACTGCCGATATTGTGAGGGTCACGGGAAGGTGCTGGATGCGTCGCAGGACCGTTCAACGTGGATATTCGTTGGGAATACCGTTGTTCAGCAACGGCGAATGATAAGGATTAACTAAGAGCTTGGTGAAATTGAGGATAGGGGCCTTATACCGTTATCTTTCAGTTTAGCACGATGGATAACAATCAAACTACTATAAAAAAGCAAACTTA
This sequence comes from Apotomis turbidana, assembly GCA_905147355.2. Taxonomy (NCBI): domain Eukaryota; kingdom Metazoa; phylum Arthropoda; class Insecta; order Lepidoptera; family Tortricidae; genus Apotomis; species Apotomis turbidana. The sequence continues at coordinate 20,190,472 of LR990292.1, read as the reverse complement.
CACTAGAGCCTCTGATTTAAATAAACCATGGCATAGTAAAATCTTTGCGAATTTCTTCATCCGTGCGTAACATTGTAACACAGAGCATCCCATTATTTACTACGGGAAAAGTCACATACTAATCCTATTAACTCTTCCATCAAATACAACCTTAATCCCTATATTTACACCACTCAAATGTATACTTTATGTTCAAAGTCATATGCAACAAGATTCAATAAGTCTACGTGGTATTTAGACCGTTTTATACAGAACCCCTTCACAAGCGCGCAAGGTTTAAGACAATACATCCACTCCATCGTATCTTGAGTCACGAATCGTAACAATTAATAACGGGGCGGAGGTCACTTTAAACTGGTCCTTAGACATTAGCCGTCTGTATGCAATATTTACTTTAATCTCCTCTAAATTGTGCAACTAAGTGACTCCCCAAAATGGACGGTTACCCAAAGGCTCCAACCTTTGTCAAAGTTACAGAAGAACACTTACAACCACGCATAGTTTTGAAATTATACCCTAAGCTACGTGCAAGACATTCGTCTTTACTGAATCTCAAAGTTACTATGATATGACATTTTAAAAGTGAGCTGTGAGATGTAATATTGCTATTTTGCTTTCGTAATGTAAACAAAAGCTGGTGCTTAATGTAGAAAAGACGAATTCGAGAAAACAATCAGCTAAGGGCTCACATGTGAAAGACGACATCATAATCACCGAGCTATTGAATCTGACAATTACAAAAATGGTTTCCTAAACCGTTCTCAGTCTTAATTTTTGACCATCCGGTTTTTATTTTATTTATTTCGCTCTGATAGACCCGTGTATTGAATACCGTATCAAAGCACCCAGATTTGTCCTCTTTGCTCGATGTCGATAATACAGGGTGGCCGATTCAAATGGGTCAGTACGGAGAAATCAGAAAATAGAAGAGATAGGGAAGTCTGTTCTTAGCAACTATGACGTCGATTTTAGATTTAAGGAAAATGGCAATGTCTTTTTTATTCATTCATAACCGGGTATCAAATCTGGTCAACATTTCTGTAAATACGACATCCGGATCCATATGTTGACCAAGTTCGATCCGCGCTTATACATGTATGAGGGAAAAAAATTTAAAGCCATTTTTATTCTCTCAATCTCAAATTGACGCCATTCTCCCTAAATGCAGATTTCCCTATCTCTCATGATTTCTGACTTCTGCATACTGACCCATTTGGATCGATCGCCCATCAAGTCGGGCTTCTGACGACGACAACTAAGTCTACAGTCCGACCAAAAAGAGTACAAATTAAAAAGTGGCAATACTGTAGTCTCCTCCCTTTCTAATCAATATAAGAAAACGGGGACGACACTACAGTATTGCCACTTTTTAATTTCTACTCCTTTTGGTCGGACTGTACAAGATACATTCACAGCTAGTTTCGAAAATACTCTCCACGAAGTGGAAATCTAATACGGTTGCTCGTATTCTAATAGTAATCTCGAGATGATTCCATCGATAACCCGCGCACAATGGTCGGAATGTCCAAAAGGAACCATGCATGTGAGATGCGGCGATAGCGACGCCCTCGGCCTACATTTGTGGGTCAAGAAGCTATTTATTTATGATATGAAGCATTACATTTAGAACACATTCGTTTGTAGGTATACAGGGTGCCATAGGCTATGGTGCGTAAAGTTTTATTTAACTATACGTACAAGTAGTTTTAAGTCTCTGGCTCTGTTATAAGTACTCAATTTAATTAAATTCATTTTATTGCCATTAGGAAAACCATACAAAACATTTTTAATTACAAATATACACAATCGAAAATTAAATTAAAGTAGCACAATCAAAAATACGATACTAAAATTCCATAAGCTTAATAAAATAAAATCACATAGTCAAATAACAAGTATACAATTATAAAATCAAAAAAAGTACTATAACTAAGTCAAACGTAACGTGCACGATGCTAGCTGCGTACCACTTTTCAAAAAACTACACATACTTCCATTACCTTCTTTATATATAAAAGAAGTATGTATCTTCGTCAACACCCACCAGCAATATTTCAAGACGCGTGGTGAAGTAATGCACAGGCCGACCAGACAAAGAATTATGGATCTATTGTATAAACCGCGGGTTAGTAAGACGATATACAGTAGAAACGTGTATAACATGTGCATCGAACTATTTAATAGTCTACCTGATGACATTAAAGAGCTCCAAGGAAACCAGTTCAAGCACAAATTGGACACCTGGCTCCTGGAAAGGTGCTTCTATAGCGTTAAAAATTATTTGGAACGTAACTGACATCTCAATTTTATTATCCTGTTTTATGAATTCCTGATTTCTATTTAATTTTATTCTGTTATTTTGTTTTGTCTTTATGCAATTTTGTTAATGTTAATGTTATTATTATGGATTAATGTAATTAATATATAGTATATTGCGCTCAAACATTTGCACGCTTGCTTGCAGGCTGAGCACATTGGAAACAAACATCGAATTATAAGACCTTAAACACTGTGTTCTAGCAAATAAATGATTTGACTTTGACTTTGACTTTGACTTTGACAAAACAACAGTAAAAACAATTAAAATACCATGTCAAGAGCTCAAAAATAATCAAAATTTCAATTAATTATGGTTTATGGTTTATGTCTCATAAGAACTTGATTCACTTAACATGAGAAATGTAACATAGAAAATAATTGCATGCAAATTAAATAATGCTTAAATCTAAAACTCAAGTAACAATAAAAAGCTGTACTCAAAGTAATGCTGTTGTAGTTATAATTTACAGGGATTTTAGGTAATGAGTGGATAATTAGATTTATTGCAAACATGCAAACATGCCAGAAGCACTGCAGTGCTTCTCGCATGTTTGCATATTGTACCCGTAACATAAGGGGTAAGGACCAAATTTTTTGCAAATACTGTCATACATTAACGTCCACCTCATCTCAAACTAAAAATAGAACATTTATCGTTAATTTGTAGAGTAGAAAAACACGCCAAATAACAGTTCCTATTTAACCCAATCATCAATAAACGAATTGATTTTCAGAATAGTTAATAAAAAAAATATTCAGAAATATACTTTTTTATCTTTATTATATTTCCCATAGAAAATGAATATGTCCGTACTCTGCTTTCTCGAGAATATATTGATTTTGTTTTAAAGTACGAACGCCTTAACTTATACAGTTTACTTGTATATATAGTCTTAGGTTTTCTTAAGACGCAGGTATAGTTTAATATTCGATATCCTTCATCATTTTAAATTTTGCGGCTATTTTATGTATGTCCCGAATATTCTTCCATTGTGCAACCTCCAGTTGTGCGACGACATTACACGGAATTTACAACGCTATTCCAGTAGATTCTTCAATTATTTTAATGGAACACTGACTCCGAACTTGCAAGCTTGACTTCGATAGTGCCGCCATGTTGTTTAACGTGGTTTAACTGACAGTCGAGCATCGTGTTGGTGGAAGCTCCGCGTAGCGTTAAAATTCTGTGACTTTTTATTTAATTTTATTGTTTTCCATCACGCTTTCTCTGCTTGCGAATGATTAACTGCAAACTATAAGTATATTGCTGCTACACATCAAAGTTCACTAGTAATACTCGTTTAGTTTATTGAGTGTGAAACCTTTCTGGTTAGGTCGTGAAGTATTTTGCCTCCATTGTGCGACGAGTGACACAACATTGTGCGACGAGTGACACAACATTGTGCTACGTGTCACAACGGAAATTCGTCGAAACGAAGACAACGTTACCAATTGTGCTTATTACAAGCTTTTATTTAGTTTCACCTGTCCCGATGTTTGTTTATTATTCATCTTCAAACCTTGTACACGTACATTTTCAATTTTATTGTGCTACTTTTATCCGGTGTGACACATTCCATCAGTGATTTCCGTTGTCCAACTATGCAAAAAATTGGTTCCTTACCCGCCTACGAGAATTTACGCTTTATTTATGGCTTGGTTCACTTGTGTGAACTGTCGGATATTTATTTATTAGTTACAGACCTACCATGTATTCCATATATGAAGTTAGGTAAAGTGGATGGACATATGTAGAGCTGCCATCCGTCCGGGTTTTCCCGGATTTTTGTGGAAGTGGCCGGGGAAAACCCGGACACTTTTATGTGAATGAAAAATAAAGCGATTGATTTTTAAATAATATTATTTTCGGACACGCCCGATGAAAAAATGCTATATACGCCTAGTGTTTTTTAAGTGTTTGTCCGGGTTCGACGAACTTAGAGATGGCAGCCCTAGACAGATATATATATACATGTATACGTATATATATATATATATATATACGTATATACGTGTCCGGCGACAGCGACTCCGTCAATTATTCTTGTCCGGGTTATGAAAGGCTCTGATGTGACTCGCAAAACCAAGCTTTGTCTTGAAGATGCGATTACAAGGTGCGCAATGAAGGAATGGCGCTCTACTGTCTCGAAAAAAGTGGAGCAATTTGAACGCCAACGGCTAGACATAGGTATTACTGATCAATGGAATAACAACTTATAAAGGTGCATCGCCAAGTCAATCAAGTGTCGCTCAACTTGAAGTTAGACAGATGGTAGTTTTATTAGTTTTTCTTGAAATGCACAATTATTATAATTGCATCGGATGCCCAGACACGGATGCGAGCCTGATTAGCATAGTACGGCGTCATCTTGATATGTTTGTTTACTTGCTCCTTTAATTGTGTCTTGGTACGATTCGATGCATAGATGTATCTGTGATTAAATGATGTAATTTTAGTTTCTAAGTACATTTAAAATAAAAAAATAAATATCGGACAACCTCACACAAATCGATCTAGTCACAAATTAAGCTCAAGAGCTTGTGTTATGGTAACTAGACGACATTACACGAAATTAGACAGAATATGATACGTTAAATTACATAACCCTTAAATGCATGGTGTAAGATGCAGCTTACATAAACAAAAATGAATTACTGGTTGATAACAAGAAACATTTATTTGAAATAAAATAATATTTTATAATATTGTGTTTTTTTTAATTTATGCATTTAAGGGTTAACCTCCTATAAAGGCCCATTTTCAAGACGGACTCACTGCGCGCCTTTAGGGTGGAGCCAGATGAGTGTAATTTGAGTCACGTAATTTCGGTCGCGCCATACGTCACGTCACGCTGAGTATGGCGCGACCGAAATTACGCGACTCAAATTAAGCTTGTCTGGCTTCACTCTTAGCTAACGGATATGCCAGGACTTCGGCGGAAAGCGGCACCGCAGCGTGACGAACGGTTGAGCGAGACATCCGAGCGGGGTGGCCATATGAGTGAGCGAGACACGAGTACCACTCACCGCTACCGCCGTCGCGCAAGTCGTGGTCAATCCGTAATGGCCGACATCCTATGCAGTGGAACTACGGTACTTGAGCACATTCGGTCAGTTGTTTTGTGTCGCTATCACTACGCCTCACTACAAATTGCTTCACGTTTTGTACAAACAACCAATAAAGTACAAGACTGGTCGACATTACGGAGGACCGAAGAGCTGGCAGGAACACGAATATTTGTGCCTGGGTCATGGATGTTCTATGTATTTAAGTATTTATTTATCTATATAAGTAATGTATATCGTCGCCTAGTACCCATAACACAAGCCTTCTTGAGCTTAATTTGGGACTAGGTTGATTTGTGTGAGGTTGTCTGATATTTATTTTATATTCCTTTTAGCATATATTTTAGTTAGTTAAGGTCCTAGTTTACAGTTTAGTATTTTAATTTCTATTTAATATTTACAGCAAGCAAAAAAAATCTTCAGGAGTACCTTCTATAATACATTAAAGCCATAATTGACTTCGTTGATGTGAGCCTATCTATCACTCCCTGACCGATAGGTCTTCAGGCAAGGTTGCCACTAATAGTAATTACACCCAACAATACATCCGTCCGTCAGAGCCAAATTAACGCCTACATTGATACGTATTAATTACACTCTTGGTATTTTTCAAGTGCGATTTTGACAGTTCCTTGGGATTTTTCCCCATTAGACGTGAGTCATGAGTTGCTCTTTAAAAGTTCACCATGTAACTATACTTACATTACATGTAATAAGCTGCAGGTGTAGGTACGAATAACAAAGTATTGTATGTTAACACGACTTAAAGTGATTAAGTAGGGAACTTTTATACATGATGTTTCATAAGACCCGGCAGATACAGCAGAAAAAAAATACGAAATCAAAAACTAAAAGCTGTCCTAAAATGCTTAGTTGCTGTGTTTAGGGCAATTCGTAACGCAGGTAAATCTCAGATATTGAGATTCTATAATTGAAGATTAAATCTTTTGAAAATCTGCTTACGCATTTTTTATAAGTCACAAGAATTTGTTTCTGTATAACTAAATTCCCTACGTATTATTTATAATGTATATACTCCCAAAATTACCGTTCTCATTGAATCACCCTGTAGGTATAAATTCCAACAAATATACATAACTAAATCTCATTGATGTATCGTTCCGAACATAGGTCCCATCAACAGCTCAAATAATCAAAACAACAATAGATAACAAATATAGCAATCAATTTCATTTAATCCTTAAGTTCACTTTCAAGGTAACTTTGTGAACATTACGCCACTCTGTTAGATAGGTACTGTTAATTATTGACAATTAAAAACACAATAAAATATTATATTACGTGCATCACGATGCTGCAATTATTTGTATTAAACGAATATTGAGGAAGACCAAATCAAGGGTGGACAGTATATTAAAGTAGAAGGGTTCCAATATTTCTAACAACAACGTATTTGTACTTGTTATAGTAATCTAGGTGCAGAAGTGGAATTAATTGTTAAGTACCCCTGTGGTATGCTGCAGCAGCAAGCATTTATGTATAACAGTTACAAAAATTGTAATGAAATGAAAACATAAATATAATAATAAATAAATATGAAGAGACAATATTGCACAAATATGTTCATAAAATCTATCCGTCTATAGATAATCCCATAACGATGAGTGCTCCTTTCATCATCATCATCATCATCAGCCTATTCTTGTCCACTGCTGGACATAGGCCTCTCCAACTGCACGCCATTGTAAGCGATTCTCGGCTACTCTCATCCAGCTTTTGCCGGCCACTCTGCACAGATCATCGCTCCATCTAGTCTGAGGGCATCCCACACTACGCTTGCCGATCCGCGGTCTCCACTCAAGAACACGTCTACCCCACCGGTTATCGGTTCTTCGGATAATATGGCCAGCCCACTGCCACTTCAAATTGCTAATACGGTGAGCTATGTCGGTATCTTTGGTTCTCTGACGGATCACTTCGTTCCGAATTCGATCCTTCAAAGAAACTCCGAGCATTGCCCTTTCCATAGCTCTCTGAGCTCCTTTATACTATGGAATTAAAACTTTCACCTAAACCACCTTATAGCGATGAAGTAGAAATTTGCTGTATAGTAAATGTTCCTAACTTCGCCTGTACTCCCTACCTTCGTCTACAAAATCTTTGTGCTATCCCAAGGATGATTACAGCCGTGATCCGATTAAACTAAAATTAAATATGATGGTATTTGACACTAAAAATCTGTTCGTATTTACTTGATATTTTTTAAGACCTCTAGTGTTATGCATTTAGTAAACGAACACAGAAAGCGCAGGCGAAGTTACAGTCCTTGATGGTAGAGAGAGGTAAATAGATTACTAATGGCCGAATTTAGGCGGTACAAACCAAGGTATGTACCTGGTCGATATTCTCAAGGGGAGCCACATGACCTCTATGCAGTCTTTTATAGGATAAAATGCGTCCAAGTTCCACCACATTCGTCCACGCCTGCCCCATTTACACCACCTTACAGTACTCTCCTCACCTTTCCCGGATATTATGGTCTTAACCCTAATATTAATGGATCGCTCTAAAACTGTTTTCCGGATTTTTGCAATGGCGTAATTGTGTGCGCTTGCGATCGAGCGTGGTAAGAATTTCAATGTTGAATCAAACAATTACATAATTGTTATAAACACTTCTGGTGTACAAATATGTTTGGCCTTCGCCGTGTGCAAAATTTGCAGAAGCTTTTTATTTTTTGTGTACAAGAGAGTATCAAATTTATTTACACTTAAATAAAAATAAATCTGTTGAACTGTTCCAGAATTCAAGACAGAATAAAAAAATAGGGTATTTTCCTGATAGATCAAATCAGAAACATAGGGATTAAAAATAGTACCTACCTACCACTATCACTAGTGCTCTCGTACCGAACGCCAGCAAAACCGAGATTGCTACTTTCCACCTAAACAATAGATTGGCATCGTATAACCCTGTCGTTGGCTTTGATGGTGGAACCCTCGCGTACAATCGCGTACAATCTAAAGGCACTAAAGATGGCGGAACGGAAACCGTTCGTGGCGGAGGTGTTGCCATTTACATAAGAAGCAATATTGCTTGTCAAGTAGTTTCTCAGTCACCGACAGTGTATTCAAACGCTCCCGAGTATCTTTTTTTAGATGTCACTTTACATCATTCTAAAGTTCTTCTTGGCGTTTTTTACAGCCCGTCCTCTAATGTTAATTATTTTGATTCGCTGTACAGTACTTTCTCTGATTTAGGCCCACAGTTTGACCATAGTATTATCATGGGCGATTTTAACACATGTCTCCTCAAAAATGATTTTCGTTCCTCAAAACTCCACTCTCTAGCTACTTCTTTAAACCTGAGTGTTTTATCTCTTAGCCCCACACATTTTCCGCATAATGGCCCTCCCTCGCTCTTAGATCTCATTTTAACTTCTTCTCCGGATTTAGTTTCATTCCATGGTCAATTTAATGCTGCTGGTTTCTCCAACCATGACCTTATTTACGCTTCTTTTAATATTCGTCCCCCGAAAAGGAGACATAAGGTCATTATGCGTAGGAACCTTCATGATGTCGATACCCAGGCGCTTTGTGATGATATTTCATGTGCTGATTGGCGTAGCGTTGAGCTTCTGGATGACATTGACCTGAAGGTGCAGGCTTTCAATGGCATATTGCTTGCGATTTTTGACAAACACGCTCCTTTGAAACCGACGCGTGTAAAGCACCTCCCTGCTCCGTGGCTTACGCCGGATATTAAACAACTCATGGCTAAAAGGGACCGGGCGCGTGTAAAATCACGGCAAAACGCTGATTACCAACAGGCATACATTTCTTTACGAAACCGCTGCAATAAGATCTGTAGGGATGCCAGACGCCGCCATATCCACAATTGTATCGAAGACTGTCCTCCTGCTAAGCTGTGGAAATTTCTGAAGTCATTGGGAGTAGGCAAAGCTCAAGATAATTCTTCTTGCGCTCTCGACCTAGACGCCATCAATATGCACTTTAGTACTTCTCCGGTTACTCTCCACCCTTCCATTAAACAATCAACACTATCACTTCTTGCCAATACTACACTCCCCGATTCTCCTCCCTTTGAACTTGGTAAAATTTCTCCGCAAGAGACACTTGCTTTTCTGAAAACTATTAAGACGAAGGCCGTCGGTGAGGATAGCCTCAGTGTGGACATGCTTATGCTCGTAGCGGATTCCATTGCCCCGTTCCTTTCTAATATTATAAATTTTTCATTTTCCTCGGGCACGTTTCCTTCCTCTTGGAAACTTGCTCATGTAATTCCTCTCCCGAAAAAACCCAATCCTACTGAATTTTCGCAATATCGCCCTATTTCCATACTCCCAGTTTTGTCCAAAATAATTGAACACTTTGTCAATCGCCGTCTCCTGTCTCATCTTAATAGGTATACATTATTCAATCCCTTCCAATCTGGTTTTCGCCCCGGGCATAGCACAGTTACGGCTTTGGTTAAAGTCACTGATGACATTCGTCTTAATATCGAACACAAAAAACTTACAGTCCTCGTTCTTCTTGACTTCAGTAGCGCTTTTAATACGGTAGATTTTGATATCCTTCTCGGCATACTTCGCTCACTAAATGTGTCTCAATCATCCTTATCTTGGTTTCACGACTACCTCTTTGGTCGACGCCAGCGGGTTAGGGTCGACGACAAAATGTCGGAATGGCGTGAACTTTCCGCTGGTGTCCCTCAAGGGGGGGTCCTTTCTCCTCTTCTCTTTTCGATTTTCATTGGTGGGATCACAGAGTGCCTAAGATCTTCGTTCCATCTTTATGCAGATGACCTGCAGATCTATGCAGCGGCTAGTATTGAGGATCTGCCATCGCTTATTGATCAAATCAATGCAGATTTAGAATCTATTCACAGCTGGGCTAATAATTTTGGTTTAAACGTAAACGCACAAAAATCGCAAGCGATTGTCATCGGTAGTCCTCACTTTGTGAACAAGCTGGCGGAAATGGTGGTGCCTGATATTCTTTTTGGTGGGATTCCTATCCCTCTTTCCTCTACTGTTAGGAATTTAGGTATCATCATGGACCAGACATTGTCTTGGTCTCCGCATATCTCGGAGGTCAGCCGGAAGCTCTTCGCATCTCTTCACTCACTTAGGCGCCTGCAGAACTTCCTTCCTATGTCCACCAAGCTTACTCTTGCCAGTTCACTCTTGCTGCCCCTTCTGGATTATGGTGACATTGCTATGACGAATCTCAAAGAGGAACTACTTGACAAGCTCGAGCGCTTACAAAATGTGTGCATAAAATATGTTTTCGGACTGCGCAAATACGATCACGTGTCCGCCTTTAGAGCGCAGCTGGGTTGGCTGCCAATACGTCAGCGTAGAGACCTGCATGTCCTGTCATTGCTTTTTAATGTTCTCTACAACCCTGCTTCACCTCCTTACCTCAGTGAAAGGTTTAAATATATGGCCGATGGCAGTGGTCACCGCTTGCGGTCGTCTGCCAATCTCACTCTGGCTGTACCGTCTAACAAGACGCGTACGTACGCCAAATCTTTCACAGTAAGCGCTGTGAAGCTGTGGAACGAATTGCCACTGTCCCTTAGGAAGTCTCCATCTGTAGCATCACTCAAGACGAATCTTAAGAAGTTATGATTTGTGAATTGGATCTACAATGTATTTATATTTATGTGTATATTTATATTACATTATATATATGTATGTATGTATGTATGTATATATGTATGTATTAATTAATAGTTTATATGTGTAATTATTAGTAGTCTTATTATTTTTAATACCTTTTTGTACACGGTGTTAGTTTGTCTATCTTCTTCTCGTACTCACTCAACTGCTCAAAGGTTAACTGGAAGAGATCCCTTATAGGGATAAGTTCGCCTTTGTACCTATATGTTAATTGTAATAGATGTACTTTTTAACTGTTTTTGTGTACAATAAAGCGTTTACTTACTTACTTACTTACAATCCTCAGCCAAAATATCTCGGCGTGACCCTTGACCGGTCCCTGACGTACAGCTCCCACATCAACAAGCTAAGCAAGAAACTAGGTACTCGCAACAACATCTTGCATAAACTGACCGGTACTACATGGGGAGCCAGCGCAGATGTGCTTCGTACCACTGGACTAGGTCTGGTTTACTCCGCTGCAGAATACTGCGCACCTGTATGGCTTAATAGCGCTCACGTGTAGAAGATCGACGTCCAGCTGCGGAAAACCATGCGCTGTGTATCCGGCACCCTACAGTCAACTCCGGATGATACAATGGTTGCCCACCTTGAGCCACATACCGCCACCTCACCTCAGGAGACAACAAACCCTGCTAAATGAAGCCAGCAAAATTGCTTCAAACCCAGAGTTGCCAGCCCACCCAGAATGTATGTGTCCTCCAAAGCACCGCTTGAAATCCAGACACCCGCCGTACGTGACCGCACAGGATCTAATGGCACGTAATTTCAACATCAAGGACAACTGGAAAGAAGAATGGCTTTCTAACCTGCCTAGGGGTGCCCACACCAACTACAACCCCACCCAAAGACCCCAGGGTTTCTCGGCCCCGAGACGAGAATGGTGCCAATTAAATAGACTTCGCACACAGCACGGTCGATGTGGCGAATTCTTGTTTAGGTGTGGCTGGCGAGATACTCCTGCCTGTGACTGTGGTGCGCCTACCCAGTCCATCCATCACATAGTCCACGATTGCCCAAAACGCAAGTTCACCGGGAACCCTCTGGACTTACTACTGAATCTAAGCGAAGACGCAACCCAATGGGTGAAGAACTTAGATATTAATTTGTAATCAACACAACATGTAAAGCGACTCAATTATGCCATACGATTAAATAAATAACTAGTGCCGCTTTTCTCAATCACTCAATTTTTTTTCTACTGACTACTGTAAATTCCGATGGATAAACATGTGATTTGTCCTTCCTAAAGAAATATTTTCACGGCAGCAAAGGTTCTAATAATTAGCATAGCTATAGCTATCATATTTGTTTTTTACTGATTCCGTGTTTTTGTAATGTCATACGATAAAAATAAATAAATAATAAGCTATCCTTGACTTGCCCGTTCATATTTTTCATCCTGCATTATCATCGCATTATGGCTATAAGTAGTAACAAATTAGGACATTATTTTCATACTTTAAACTCAACGAGAAATTTAATTAGCTAAAAACAATGTCACGTAATTATTCGCTGAATTATTTCATCAATAAAATAAAATAACTGGAGATTTATAAATAACTTAATAGTAAAAAGTTTTGAGCAGGCTATACAGGGTATTATGTGAAATAAATGATCAGTAATTAAGGATCATTCCGCAATACATCACATTGAATGGCAAACTCTGAGTTCCAAGGATTGTTACTGATATTCATTTTAATTGCTGTTTTTTTTTTTCAATTATTATCAAATGGTATTTCGTTGATGATATATGAACGTTGAAATTAGACCTAAATCATTAAAATAATAAGCGAGATACCGAAATTGAACACCAGTTGTTTTGTATGTTTGGTAGGTATTTAATCCCCGGCTGGAATACCCTTACGTAGTTATGGATTAGTTGCTATGAAAACTAAGTTTCTAGCGCAGAAGATTCACAGTACAGCAATGCGGATGTGATTCACATTAGTGATAAAGTCGGCCATTATCGTCGTTTAACATGCCGATGTGTGTGATTAGACACAATTATTTATATATAGTTGTACAGAATGATGTTCTGTTTACATTCTATTCTGAAGACGTCAATGTTATGTGATGACAATGTTATGTTTAAGAGATTAGATCAATAATAATGGAGAATGTTACTATGTCGCAATTTCATAAGGAGAAATGATATATTTTAATCTTTATATCTTGTAAACATAATCTATAAATTATTTCCACAAAAATACAAAAAAAAAATTCAACGTATGGGATGTTGCACTATGACGTCATACTACAGCATCAACTTTGTATGAAAACTGAACTTTGGACACTCATAATTCAGCTAATTTTGATTGTATGACAAAACTAATTATACAGATTAATTCGTATTATCAAAGGCTTCAAAGCTACATATTTATCTAAACACGTTAACATTCTCCATTGCACTTGCGGCCGATATTTTCGTGTTTAATTAGCCCTAAAAGCCCTAAGCTCTTGTCGCGGGAGTAAAAACCCGATTTCAGTTAGGCAAAGTGAGGTCGGGTTGAGACTCTGGACAATAACATGAAGAAAATGAAAACTTAAAAAAAAACAGCAAACTAAAGATCACCGCATTTATGAAATCGCATAATAACTAAATAAGTATATCATTTTGGTATGTTGCTACATTTTTGCTTCCATAAACTCCAATGTCTATTTAACGCGTACAAAATAACACCAGCCGTTTTAAGAACCTCTTCCGTTCTCAATTTCTTTTAGTATAGTACAAACGCCTATTGAGAATTAATAGCACTAAGTGTCATGCCATAATACTTGCGCACCCATAGTTTTGGTATCAATATGTTTTAAAGCCATCAATATTCATAAAGGTTTATTGCTGATTTTATTGTTTACCTCGCTTTGATCATATTTTTATTTCCGTCTATCGATTACTGAGAAATATAATTATATAAGTACGTAACGTACTGATAGTAAAATTAAAACCTAAATCTAATGGGGAATGGATGAATTTTTACAAAAAGTTTGATTTGTTTTATAGTTAGAAATAATTCTCGTAAAAAAAGGTTTTTTTCTATCAACAAAAAATATATATATCAATATGGGTAAAAAAGACTTGTAATAGTAGTAATATATCCTATGTTTTTATCAAAACAGATACTTAGATATCATTTCAATGGTATCTAATTTTATGACTAAGAAAGCGCTATATGTATACCATAGCATATAGCGCTTTCTTAGTCATAAAAGCCACAAAACATAAATATTTGAGTAGTATTTCTCGTTACACACATTGTAAATACGATTTGTGAATCCAAGGCTCAAAATAGATTATAATATTTGCCTACACAGATTTTTCAGTTCTAAAATATGCCTTTGGCTTTTATATCGTAATTTCGCCGTGTTATCCAACCGGGGGTGTAGCTCAGATGGTAGAGCGCTCGCTTAGCATGCGAGAAGTACGGGGATCGATACCCCGCACCTCCATTCAGTTATCTTTTTGCATTTTCCTTTTATACCTTTTACAATTTCATTGAATACTTTATAAAACCATAAGTCACGAGATAATCTTTTAAGTACTTTTTTATTACCCACGATTATCACATTATCAAATTGTAATAACTTATGTCTAATTATCCAGAAAGATCTTTTAAATACATCGCCATGAGGGCAATCGTTATATTCGTATTAAAAATTAGGTTAATCATGAATTAATCGTTTGGGCTGCGCCGATTTTGATGTAAGTTTGTGAATAAAATGATCTAATTTCGGCCTTGCGTGACGGAAATCATAGGTAGGTAATCTATTTCTATTCATTGTTACATTTAATATTAAACGAGGTTAAATGTCTTTTGAGGTCGGCCGTATCACTAAAAGCTAGTATTTGATACTGATAATAACGTGTTTCACGACACATTAATTAATTGTTATTCATATTGTATTATAATTTCTATCACAGACATAATCATTAATTATTTTTAGGGTTCCGTACCCAAAGGGTAAAAACGGGACCCTATTACTGAGACTACGCTGTCCGTCCGTCCGTCCGTCCGTCCCTCCGTCCGTCCGTCCCTCCGTCCGTCCGTCTGTCACCAGGCTGTATCTCAAGAACGGTGATAGCTAGACAATTGAAATTTTCACAGATGATGTATTTTTATTGCCGCTATAACAACAAATACTAAAAATAAAAAATTAAAAAAAATATTTAAGTGGGCTCCCATACAACAAACTTGTTATAGATTATGGTACGGAACCCTTCATGCGCGAGTCGGACACGCACTTACCCATTTTTTTATTCAATATTGTATTATAATTTCTAAAACATTCTATTAACATTGAAAAAGCAAATAAAATATAGGTACCTAATTAAACAAAATATTTTAACGCTTTTTAGCGCGGTCTAGACCAATTTTGATAAATTTTGGTATGAAAGTAGACACCCTGCATGTGTTACATAGGCTATTTTTTATCCCGAAAAAAAATTAGTGTTCCCGTAGGAAGAGCGGGTAAACAGGGCGCAGCTAGTAAAAACCTATCATGTAAAACGTTCAACTTACATAACAAATTCATAGACAAAGTAGGTCATAGTGAATAAATAGTGTTAGTTCCATATCAAGCCATCTTTGCACTATAACACCTTGTCCTGTCAGCATATAATTAAACCATTTTTAGGGTTCCGTACTCAAAAGATAAAAACGGGACCCTATTACTAAGAGTACGCTGTCCGTTCGTCTCTCTGTCTATGTCCGTCTGTCACCAGGCTGTATGTCATGAACCGTGATAGCTAGACAGTTGAAATTTTCATAGATGTTGTATCTCTTGCCGCTATAACAACAAATTCTCAAAAAGACAAAATAAATACTTAAGGGGGCTCCCATACAACAAACGTGATCGGTTGCGTTAACTTTGTACCTCATTTGTATCCGATGCCATATATACCAGCAAGGCTAGCATATCTTGCCGCGCTTCACTTGTCACGCGACGCGAGTCAGCGTCACCTGTCCTGCTCGCACGATATTATAAGGAAAGTGACGACGGGTAGTACTTCTCGCACAACAAACAGGCGCGTGTCAAAGTTATGCTAGATGTACAGGTGCAAACTTAACTTAACCCGGCCAGTTAAGATAAGTATTTGTACGGAACCCTCAGTGCGCGAGTCAGACTCGCACTTCTTTTTGCGTATTATTGATGTGCGCTTCGAGCTAAAGGCGGAGGAGTGTCGCACGTGCGCGCACTAAATACTTAGTTACTTTACTCGCAAATGGCGGGCGCGACCGCCGGCGGCTACGTGTTAAATATGTTAAACTAGCGACTCGCCCCGGCTTCGCACGGGTGCAATGCTGATAAATTATGCATGAATTATACAAGACCCTCCTCTTGAATCACTATTAAAAAAACCGCATCAAAATCCGTTGCGTAGTTTTAAATATCTAAACATACATAGGGACAGACGGACGGGACTTTGTTTTATACTATGTAGTGATGACTCGTTAAATATGTTATCGGCTAGATGTGAAATAAGCAGATAATATAAATAGCAGCAAAACTTTTCTGTAACTTTACAGCTATCCGCTTAGACCATTAATGGCCGCTACAGACGGACGACATTTGAACTGCAACCCAGCTGTGAAATGCCAGTTCTGATACAGTTGACGTAACGGCATCCAAACTGTATCAGACCTGGCCTTTTGCAGTTGGATTATAATTCTGATCTGTATCAGCCCTAAGGGATCAAACATCACCCGTGCCCTACATACAGTCGACCAAAAAGAGTAGAAATTAAAAAGTGACAATACTGTAGTCTCCTCCCTTTCTAATCAATATAAGAAAACGGGACCGACACTACAGTATTGCCACTTTTTAATTTCTACTCTTTTTGGTCGCACTGTACAACCTTACCTAAAGCCTCACTTTGTCTTCTCTAACCGTTATATGTCCAACCACCCCATTTCTGCCCGTCTACCGCAACCTCGCTTTGCGACTCTTGTCGCACGACATAGCATCGCCCATCTCTCTTTAACAGTACAAAAAAGAAAGAGATAGGTAACATTTCTCGCGAGAGAGATCGTCGCGGGTCACAGTTGTGCTAGAGCTGATGTTCGTTTTAGCTACAATCCTGACAACATAATGAAAATTGAATAAATAAAATATCCTACACTAATCGACCTAGTCCCAATCTAAGCAAAGCTTTTACTATGGGTACTAGACCAAGATATACATAATATACAAATACATATATACAAATACATATGTATATAGATAACATCCATGACCCAGGAACAAAATATACGAGTCCATCACACAAATATTTTCCCTAGCCGGGATTCGAACCCAGGACCGCCGGTTCAGGAGGCAGGTGCACTACAAATTGCGCCAACCGCGTCATCGTCGATAGTTTGCATAATTATTATTGATGTACGCCTCGATATGATGGCGGTGAGTGTCGCTCGTGCTTGCACTAAATACTTAGTTACTGGCAAATGCCGGCCACGCCTGTTGGCCATCTTTACTATGCGTTCATTCTATTCCATAGTTTTATATGACACTATACAATCTACAGTAAACGTATCAAAGCATAGTAACACGCTCAGAATGATCTGTACAACCCTTATTCTGTTGATAATAGCCCTGGTATATAATTTTTAGCACCTGGCGGACATATCAACTTCTGCTGCTGACTGTACATATCCAAGCAACAGCATACTATGCCCTGACTCTTTCAGTAATTCCTATAGATTCCTAGTTCCTACACCCTCAATTACAGAATATTTATCTGATTTGGAAGATTCCTATAAAAGAAACGCTAGTTTATCACTATCTGTTACCTTAAGAACCTGTTTACTTTCTTGAAAACCTCCATGTTGCTAACTCCTGAAATTTGGTATGGAGCATTTTCGATCGTAGGAAATTCTTTAGGGTCTATTTATTAAGTTTCACCTTGTTTACTCAGTTTAACCTGACTCCAACGACCTCGACAGTGACTAAGCTGACAGCGGCGCGAGCAGATAACATCAATGTGGGCTAAAGTTATATTTAATCGCGATCTGGCCACTCCAATTACATTGAACTCCGGTTTCTTTGGAATGCACTTATAGCTGGTCGTTTCTACTAAATAAATCACCTTATGCTTATATTTCTGTTTTTCAGTATTAAGGTAAAGTCAAAGTGGCCCAATTTAATTAAATATGTAATCGAGAGTGTATGTACTTATAAACTATCCATCGTCCATCCATCGTAATTATCTAGAACCGAAGTGAGCTACACTATAGTGTATAGCTATTCAAGAACTCGGAATATCTAATCGTGGTATTGATATGAGTATTAGGTACCTACATCAGTAACTAAAATACAATTCGCTGCACATATTGTATTTATGTATGTACATAATTGGACAACTCAAGAGTTTTCCACCTGTAGTAGGTACCTATTAATATCGGAATTCGTAACATAATTGTAAGGTTGATCAATTTAACAACAAACCTTGTTTCAAGGTTTAGTAATAACGGTTCTTAAATATTAGAGAATACCCTAAAGTCAGTATCTATTAATCAACTTAAAATACACGAAGCAATCAAGTCAACTATTTTGTTTGACCAATTAATGTTTTAAACTCCTGAGTGACATTACAAGTAAGTTTCTGTTATCAGGCGATCCGATTGCTCGTTTGTCTCCGATGACATAAATATAAGTTTCATATTTAACCGTTTTGACACTTAGAGTTGCTGATTTGATATAATAAATAAATAAACAAATCTCAGACAACCTCACACAAATCGATCTAGTCCCAAATTAAGCTCAAGAAGGCTTGTGTTATGGGTACTAGACGACCGATATACATACTTATATAGATAAATATATACTTAAATACATAGGAACAACCATGAGCCAAGCACAAATATTCGTGTTCATCACACAAATATTTGCCCTGGCCGTGATTCGAACCCGGGACCGCCGGCTCAGTATAGGCAGGTGCTTACAAACTGAGCCAACCGCGTCGTCAACTATATAATACCTTACATTTTCCTGATTCGCCAGTATTGTCCGCGATTTGCATAAAGAAGTGCAGAAACACCCTACATAAAATTGAGTACGGCCGCTTCGCTGTATCAATCAAAACTCAAGTGGCAAAGGTCGCATCGTATCATAACGGCTCTAGTGACAGACAGACGTCTTCATCGACTGGCTATTGTATATTGTTGGGTTGATGTATTGTGTGGATGCATTCCGACTCCAACCCAACTGTCTAAAATTGTACAGTTAAGTGAATTAAAACTTAAAAGCCACTTACGCCAGAAAGGCCATCTACGCTTCCTCCAACACCCTACTCGCGGCGACGAGAGAGTCGGATGCCAGTCCGCTCCACGAGCGCTGGAGAGGCTACCATAAGCCTGTGGTCACGGGGCCGGGGTAACCTGTGGCTAATTATGTATATGTGTAAATATGTCAATGTGTATTTGTAAATTGTATTTTGTGTTTTAATTTTAATTTTATATAATTGTAATTATTATGGAATCTCGAATTCTGGAATAAATTATTTTCATTTAATTTTGATCGATAAGGTGTAAGGACTGTAGTGTCTGTTTAGTCCGTACTTCTAACACCAACAGTGAGTAGTTACTTTATATCTGTACCCTTACCATTTATTTATTTGTTTATTCAAATTAGTTACACAGCACTACAGTAATTAAACCAAGGCACTGTGAACTACAAAATTATACATTAACAAAAAAACTTAAATCTAGTTTGATTTAGGCGACGTAACAGCGTGGCTCTGTTGTGTCGTCTGATCTGGCGCAGGATTCGGCAGATTGCCCCGGAACCGCCGAAACACAACACCCTTCGGCCAGAAGTTTGCACTTGCGATGGTGTCTTGCGCACCTCAAACGACCTAAAGTGCACGTAGTGGCGGGACTGCAGCTGTTGCACCCTCAGCGAGAAGCCAGTCAGTCAACCATGAGTGACCATTCTCGCTAGCGACTGCGTAAACGATTTGTATGGAGAATTGTAGTTCTACAAAGTAACCGCTAGGGTACTACTCCATACAAATTGTTTACGCAGTCGCTAGCGAGTACGGTAAGGATACAGAAAACATCGCTAAAGTGGATATATGAGGGCCACATGCCATTATAATCATCGAATAATGTCCCAGATCCACAATAGTACAGCCAGTAAGTATCAAAGATAACTGTCAAATTTAGTTACGCAATGTGACATAAGTCATTAGTAAAATTGTCAGCTAATGTCGATCGTACCTGAAACTTGTTACATACATATCCTTCAACATATCTAATTTAATATTCTTAAAAGTGGCTACTCCTGGTCCACTCATCCTGATTTCCACCGACGTGGCTATTTAGCGCGTTTGAACACAGTTTTTTGCTCTTGGAGAAACAGTATCTCGAAATTATGCTCCGGTTTGCCTAGGGATTCGTTTGGCGCGACGCCAGTGATACCTTGTAAGTTAACTGTCTATACATATTTGAAACAATTTAAAATCAATGTCATTGCAACATAACCCAAATTTCGCAATTTATCCGTCAATATCGTGACCCCGCCCACACATAGCTCGAATAGGTGCAAAATACTTCAATTAAGTTCAAGTAATTTGCCTTTAGAGTCATAGTTCAGGGTTCGACGCTATTGTTTGAAGAACAAATAAATTTTAAAGACGCAAACTTAATTTTGCGGGTGGCTAAATCAGTAGTAACCAGCAAATCACGTAGTAACTTTAAACTATAGTGAAGATGGTAGCGACTCTGTTGACAGCAGAGATAACTTTGTCCAATTGCACTGACAAGTCAAATGACATTTAGAGCTAAACAATTGAAGACTGCAAGAGGATCGAGTCAAGTGGTTACTTTGGCAAGGGCGTATACGATGTACATCGTTAACACTTATCCTGAATTAGGTGTTTTTTGTATATATGTATGTAAAGTTCTAAACACTACCTGACGAATGTAATCAGACGTATGTATAGTATATATCTTTGTGCTGTACTTATTGTACAGAAAAACAATAAAATACATCAGTAGCAAATAGCACCTGTGTTATTCTCAGTACCTGTACAGAGGCGAACTTATCCATCTAAGGGATCTCTTCCAGTTAGCCTTTGAGCGCGATTGAGGGAATACGGGAAGAATATATACAAAACTAACACCGTGTACAAAAAAGGTATTATACACTACAAGTTCAAAACTAACTAATATCTATAATATCTACTTTTTTTATTGCACAATACAAATAATAAGTTAAATTATCTTCCAGTCAACCACTGAGTCAAACAGAAGTATGTAGTCTGTGCAGGATTCTAGATTAAAGACAAACAGAGCCTATCTAAATTCTATGTGTTTGACATACTGATCCATTTTTTTTTGAGATCTTGCTACTATTTGTACCTACATAAGCGATATGCGCTATATTCCACTGTTATCGTAATAATATTTTAGCGTTTTCCAGAAAAAAGTGTTTTTAACACTAATTTTCTTTCGCATTGAGATAGGATACCTAGCTACTTACTCTATTTTGATAAGTAATGCCTAATATACCTAAATAAATGGTCAGTCATATTGCTAAAGTGCGAATGATAGCAGCAAGCAATATCTATAATATATAATATCTCATTTAAAATGTTGACTAGTTAATGTCACTCGAATAGAAACATGAATAATATTTCCGGTAGGTATAATTCCATGATAAAGCTAAGATAAATGATAAATCGAAAACATAGCTCTATCCTAATCTATATTATGCTTCCGTTCCTACCCTTCATGATTACAATAATTACAAATTTCTGTAAAAACCCACTAATCACTAATCAATCAACGTATTTCCGTTTTACACGACAAATAGAATAAAAAGCAAACATTCCAAATTCGTACGATTGCGGGCATCCGCAAGAAACTTAAAAATGAGTAACTTCCAACAATACAGGTACTTCTAGTTATATTAATGTCTTTATAATCAATGTTATCTATTAATTGTTTCGTCATTTGTATCGCGTGCATACACGTTTTTGTTGTACACCATCCCACACCAACTATGTCTCTTATAATTGACTGGTAGAGAATGCCTAATGGCATTAGGTCCGCCATTTGTACGTTTTTGTAACGCGCAATAAACTTTAAATAAATCAATAAGGTACGTAAGTCTTAATGATAGTAAATTAGTATTTTCTAACGGATTATGACTGGTGTGATAAGTTTCCGCGATTTCAAATCTGTGATCTGATTTACATATGTAGGTAATCACATAATTGAATGCAATAGTAATCTGAAATAATTTAAAAATAGTATTGATTTTATAGTACTTAAGTGCATAACTTTTGTACTTAATTATATCTAGAAAATACCTAATTCGACCAATTCTGTAGTATACTTACGCTTATAGTAAGGTATTATATTATTATCTCCTTTATTCTTTTTAATTAGGAGATCATTAGACAGTAAAAAACGTTATATATGCTTTTTCGGCGGTTGTCGGGGTATCGCTCATGTGAGGTTGGGGGCCTACTGGACTGGGGAACCTCCTAGACTGGGGACCTTCCTAGACTCGGAGCCCTCCTAGAGTGGGGGCCCCTCATAAACTGGTGGCCCTGGGCACGTGCCCACTAGCCCAGAGTGCCCAGAGGGAAACGGGTCTTGCAGTATTGTTTAAATAATAATTACACCTTTAGGATTTATTCTGAGACATTATAAAAGCTTTTTTTTTATTCTCATATTTATAACGGCTGAAACTTCTGTTTCAAATTTCATTACCTATCCTTAAAAAAGGCAATTTATCACTATATAACTTGAGTTTAGTTTGGGTTTTAAATATTCGTCACTGCCTACTTCCTGCTAGTTGTCTTTAAGTCATCTACTTACCTATAGCTATGCGACAATGCGATAAATACAAATACAAATACAAATACAAAATGCTTTATTGCACACCAAAAAAGTTTACAAATTCAGTACAGAACAATAATTTTAATAACGGTAGACAACAGGCGGTCTTATCGCTAAAGAGCGATCTCTTCCAGACAACCTTTAGGTAGATAATAGCATTATTTCATTCTTACTCATTAACATTTCACCTGACATACTGCAATAAACTAGGTAACTGGTTGTGGAGAAAAAAGCTGTTGTTACATTACCTACAGGCAAGTGAGAAAGCATCCTTAGGGTTTTACTCTTTTCCTTTAAGGCATTGAACTTAGTAATTAAAGTTTGATGTTAATATTAATCACAAGAAAATAAGAATGATCAAATACTCCTGAACAACCGTTGGATCGACGCTAGAGAATTTCATCGCATAAGTAGGTATTCATAATGGAAATGAGGTATAGTATCACTTCTTGGAAATGATCGACGAATTTTTAGGGAGGCCGACTACCTTAAGATTGCCTTGCTAGCTTTCAACGAGTGTGTACAGCTGATATGAAATTACAACAGAATACGATAAGCGCACATAACCGTTAAAACAAAACGCACCATAGACACCCAACGCTACCGACATCCGAGCCATTCTAACGAGGGTACCTACCCAACACTCATGTTTGTAAACCTTGTTGTGCTTATAACATCGAGTATTTCGCAAATTGATAAGCTGACAGTGATGTGATATCAACATATCGGGCATTATCAAAGTTATCACCAGATAAGAGTCAGGTACAGTCAGTGTGAAGCTGGCTTTTGATCGCGTCGCATCATGACCCCGCATTAAACAATGGTAAGTTTTTATTAATTAGTATTTTGATACAAATTTCGGTAGTTTTTTATGGGTTACTTATATCAAGGAAACGAAATGGAGAATATTGGAGCATTAACTATTTATACTTGTTATTCATGATCATGACTAATAATTTACTATTTTCATGATAAAGTGTGTTCTGTTATTGTGGTCACACGTGTAGATATAAGATGTGAAGTGAACAGTTTATCCTTCGGACTGGTTGCCAAGTTCGTACAATACGCATTAACGTTCTTGGTGGAAAATCAAATGTTATTAATAATCCTAGATTCATATTAGGTAAGGTATGTTTAGAATATCTTCTACCTATCCTCATCACAATCATTGATTGCTGAGAGCGGTGCCTATAGTTTGGAAAGGGGTGATATTAAACTTTAACGCCAAGAGGGGACGCAATTCACCGTGCCACTGAAGCCATAGCAAAAAAATTGTGCTTCAAAATCAACAGGGAAAAATACTTCCAGCGGGTTGAATTACAAAGTGTTAGATTCATTAGGCGTCGTTGGTGTCAGTGGCACAACTTTCCAGTACGGTAAAAGGATGCATCTTACTATGACATCCGTATATAGATACGAACTTTTACCGTAACACGACAGATTTGCCGTCTTCGGCACTCAAAATGTTAAACGATTCAACGTCCTATCTTCGAGTTTTCTCACGGCAGCAGTATTAGGAAATTTGTAAAATGACAATGAGATAGTGATTAAATGATGAAATGGTTAACTGGTAGAGAATGCCCAATGGCATTAATTCCGCCTTTTGTATAATTAGTTTAATTTGTGCAATAAAGATAAAATAAATTAATTAATGAAGTGATAAAAATAGGTACAGCAACACCACTACAAACACGAGTAGCAATATTAAAATAAGACGTCTCTATAAGGCGATCGGTATTGTTTATCGAAAACGCCAAAAAATCCTTGATTCATTGTATGTCCATTGTTGTGATTATGACGCATACATGTAGGTATATGGTACAAAATATAGTCTTAGATATAACGCTCCAGATACCGCGTCTGTTATCAGCTTATCGTCTCATCCGAAATTCCAGTCTAATCTCACGGGTACTGTAGTATATTACATACCTAAGACGGTAAATTCGAGAATGTCCCAGATGGCAGGTGTATGTGGCCCGAACCGAGGCAGAGGCCCGTAAATATGCGATCTGGGGGCTTCACGAATTACCGCCCGTGGTTTGTCTCAAGTTTTACGTCTGGTCTTGGACAGGAAGTGAGATTTTCTCTCCTCGTAGCGGGCGGAAAATTCCACTTACCTTGGTTGACGTAAAGTACTTATATTAACCTCTTTCTTTGTCGTTGGTTAGCACAAATTACCAACGTCGTTGCTATTCTCATAAAAACGTCCAAAACCGCTTTGAACATCTTTCGAACAAAATTTGAAATTCGTATAGTGTCGTCCCGCTCATTCAATTATTGTTTGAGATCGAGAGAGATGGAGTAGCCCTTCTGGATCTGTAACATTTTAAAATGAGCATGTAACATAAAACATGTTATACCTATAGTTTCTCATCTTATAATAGGTAGGTAGTACCTACTAGGTACTCGTAGTTATCTATCAAACGTGTAAGAATTTAGTGATAATCTCCCTGAAGTATTTCATTAGTAAGACGTCCTATTATCGTCTCATTGTAATGCCTAATTACCTTTAGCATCTTTGTCTAAGTATGACAGAAAATCTCTTAATTTTCGCATTATACAATCCCAAAGAATACGAAATCGAATATGTCTTACACCAAGTGGACCGACGATCGGACCAATCGCAGGAAACCTTTGAGTATCGCAGGAAACATGGATGGCAACGCAACACTATTGAAAAATAATAAAAAAGAAAGTGCAAATGTTCATTATAATATTAGCACAAAATAACAAAAACATATAAGAAAGATAACATGCTCATCTTATGTTAAAGATTCAATACTTATACATAATATCAGGATATGGGTGATCCCCACACTAGGGACACAGACTCAGGGTCCAACGCATTAAATATTAGCCTGATAGGTAATGATGATTGGTAAGTAGGTACCTATTCGTTCGGCAGATGGTCATCTTGGACTAAATTGTTACACAAAAACTAACTAAGCACACTTTCCGTATAACACTTTATACTCTTGCGGTTTGGGGTCTATCGCGATATTTTCGATTTAAGTACCTTCATTGCCTGACGTTTCGACACGGTTTCACGTGGTCTCAGACGTGTGTGTTTTAGTACATATTTCGTCGGGTAGTAATACATTCAGCCGTCATCTCCAGTAACAACTCGCTGTTTCATCAGTACGTCTGAGACCACGGCACGTGAAACCGTGTCGAAAAGTCAGGCAATGAAGGTTAAGACCCGGTTCAATAAGTTTTAATTATGCACATTTTTCGTATCTTAAAATTCATCAGATTATGTTAAAAGCATGATCTAAGAGTTGTTTTGATGTTTATCTTTCATTTCGTTTGATTTTATCCACAAAGTGCTATACCGCTCATTCGATAAAATCTTGTTTGATGATCAGATCGACTGATATTTTCAGTAAAACCAGTTTCAACAATCAATGAAACATGCATAATTAATGCACAATGACAATCATAGACATCATGATAACATAAAACTCGTATTATCGTTGACATTTAGTTTGTATCTATATAAATATTGTAAACAAACTTTATATAACATTTATAAAAAAACTATTTTAAGTTGAAGCGTCTTTGCTGTTCTGCCACTGACAGGCGTTTAATAATTATACTTAAAATGCGTACTTTACGGACGACATACGAGCACAAAAAGTCGTCGACCCACAAGTTCACCTAAGTTACTCGCACGTCTATCTGGCACTTATATAGGTTATCGCGGGCTGGTGTTCCGTAACTCGACTGCTTAGAATGCACGTGAAGGGTTGATGGCACTACTCTTGCCAACCCAATTCTACCAGAAAGCCTAGCAGTCCCTTGATGTTGCCGACTTCTGGGAGTGACCTCGGAGACCCGAGGTATTGTGCCCGGTATTTTGGCCATACCAGAAAATTCGAGAATGATGTGGGCAGCTGTCTTCTCGGCCTCCATGCAGACTCTGCAAGGAGGATTGTCAGGGTAACACCTAGAGTGAATAAGTGTTTGTTTAGTAGAGCATGTCCAATTATAGCTCCATTTATGAGGCGGAGCGAAGGCCTCTGGACTGTTGGCAGTTTTTTCATATAGGTTTTTTCATTTTTTTTATTCAAATCATGGTTTTATTAACTAGTACAGGTTTTATTCTTATTTTAAGACTAATAATACTATTATTTGTTACAGGAGTTAGACCTGATCATCGTGACGTCGGTGCTGGGCGGGGCGTGGCTGCTACTCCTGGTTTTGGTCATCGTGCTGTGGGCACAGCTCTGCGCTGTGAAGAGACAGCTGCGGCAAACTCCATCAATTAGAGTACAGTCAGTATCTTCCTCCACATCTACTGTTTAGGGCATAAATGTTATTGAATTAGACCTAATTATCGTGACATCGGTGCTGGATGGAGCATGGCTGCTACTATGGTTTTGGTCTTCGTGCTGTGGGTGCTAACTGCTAAGCACCACGAAGACACAGCCGCTACAGACTCCCTCCATTAGAGTGCAGTCAATTTCCCTTACGTAATCTAGGCTGATGCTCGAAGTCTTGGCGATTGTGTTGTGGGTACTGCCAGCGCTGAAATCCCTAGGCTCTTCTTGAATGTTGTATGAATAATTACAGATTTGTACCTTCGCATCATTACTCCGCCTCTGTCACGTCCACCATCGAATGTACCTTCCATATTTATGCCACCATGGGTTTTCTGTCAGGCCTATGCCGGCCAGATATTGAGGCTGCACACGGATAAGATTCAAAGATGTATTCTGGATTCATTGCCCTCTCCATCAATACATAACTTTGCTCCCTTGTGACATAAATTACTATTGTGGTTTCAGGAAGCTCAGGATAGACGACAAGAACCACGCCTTCCAGAACCCGACGATATCGCCCGACGAGGAGCTGTCACGCCGAGGGTACTCCATGTACGTCGCCAGCGAGAACGACGTGGAAAGCGGACGCGGCACCGAGCGGTACGTTGTCGATAATATACAGCAGTATGTCAACTATAGTACCCAACTAGAGCTGTTCCGAGGGTACTCCATGCATTCAGTGAGGCCGACGTAGAGAGCGGTGCGCAGCACCAAGCGGTAAGTTGTCGATTACATACAGTGACATCTCTACTATAGTAACCAACTAGAGCTGTTCCGAGGGTACTCCATGCGTTCAGTGAAGCCGACGTAGAGAGCGGGCGCGGCACCGAGCGTTACGTTGTCGATTTTATATAGCGCAGTTGCACCTTTAGCACAACTGTGACATGCGACTCTTTCTCGTGCGAAAAATATTACCTATCTCTTTCTTCGCTGTATTGTGAGAGAGTGACGGGCGATGCTATGTCGAGCGCCATGAGTCGCGAAGCGTAGTTGTGCTAGAAGATAGTACCCAACTAGAGCTGTTCCGAACGTCCTCTGTGTATTCAGTAGGCCGGAGTTAAGAGCGGATGGGGCACCTAGCGGTACGTTGTTCATTACATACAGCAGCATCTCGACGATAGTACCCAACTAGAGCTGTTCCGAAGGTACTCTATGCTTTCAGTGAGGACGACGTAAAGATTGCACGCGGCACCGAGCGGTACGTTATCGATTATATACAGCGGCATGTCAAGTATAGCACCCAACTAGAGCTGTGCCGAAGGTACGTCGTGCGTTCAGTGAGGCCGACGTAGAGAGCGGACGCGGTGCGTTGTCGATTAACACATTCACTGCAATAGCTTCTTACGTACAGGAAGATGTTTCACCGTTAAATCGTAGGGTAATTAATGCTTAACAGTCACACCATTGAGGTATTATTACGTCAATGAGTCACACTGATAGAACTACTACATAACTATCACTCTGTTTCCTAAATTGTATTATGTGTCACATAAATAAACACACATCTACATCCGTTGACCGCTTCGCCTCATTCACTCTTATCCTGTGTAGTAAATTTTCGTTGATAACATTCTTTCGATTATCATTGAAGCCACACAAGGCCCACAAGTGTTCATTTACCTAGTTACTTATTATTATTTATTTATTTATTTATTTATTTAAACTTTATTGCACAAAACAAAAGTCAGTACAAATGGCGAACTTAATGCCTAATGGCATTCTCTACCAGTCAACCATAGGGCCAAACAGAGATGCTTCAAGTGGGTGCAGAGTAGAAAATTAGTCGTTCGGAGAGTATTCAAGATACAAGTAATAATATGGTATGTAATTATATGGTATGGTACTTACCTAATTTTTATGCGCTTGATTTATTCCATCGTATGGTATGAGTGACGTAACGATGTGATAGCTCAGTTGGGAGAGCACTACCCCGAAAACGAGGGGTCGCAGGTTCGAGTCCTGCTTACATTGCATTGGATCACATTTCATTTTTCTGTTATAATGTACCTTTATATCAATATAAATAAAAATAAAAATGTGGTAACCAACTAAAAATATACTTAGCTCTGCCTCTGCCAAATCTCAATATCACTACATAGTATAAAACAAAGTCGCTTCCTGTGTCCCTATGTATGCTTAGATCTATAAAACTACGCAACGGATTTTGATGCGATTTTTTTAATAGATAGAGTGATTCAAGAGGAAGGTTTATATGTATAATAAATGCAAAGTATGTTTAGTATCAGCATGGCACCCGTGTGACGCCGGGCGGGTCGCTATAGTTAAGTATCTATTTATTTCTTCTTAACACCAGTTAATTATCATTATTAACCCGATACTTCCTCCAGGCAGACGGGTGGGCAGCTCGTAGAGGAACTGGCGCGCGAGCTGGACAACCGACAGCAGCGGCAGTCCGCGGCCACGGCTCCGCCCTTCCTCCTCCAGAGCATCCAGGAGAACAAGCGCAAGAGCCGCCTCTCCAACCCCGTGGCCCAGCCCGAGAAACAGGGCCGGCAGAGCGACACCAACCCCAACTTTATATACTAGAGCGGGACAGCAGGAGATCCGTCTATGTCATCCTCATTTTGGAAACCACGCGGCAGCAATGACATTTACCTACACATCTTCTTGGGCGTATGCTCGTGGTAGAATGAGTACCCATCTCAGTGTTTCGTAATTTCTAATTTTGGGGTTGCTCGAAATTCCGATATTTTGAAAAAATGTGAGGTTAGGTATAGGTAGGTATATTTATAATATGAAGGAGGTAGTTTTTTTTATCAGCAACAGCAACTTTCTGCCATAGAAGCATGTGTATGGCAGGTAACAAAGTGAGGATTAATAGTTTAAACAGTTTCGTCATTGTTGAAAATTACGGGAACTGCATGCATGTGCCAAATTATAACCTCAAATATTTTTCAAAATGGCCGCAAGGGCTCAAATGGTCACGTTGACTGGGATTGTCTACTGCTTGAGCACACGAGGACGCACCACTGTGTTCACACACTACACAATCCCGACTGTGAGTGAAAATGCATCTTTTTAACCAGTTTTCGAAAGAAAATTACGGTTCAAAAAGGTAGAAATAATTTATTTAAGATTTACAAATAAGTACGATTAAAGCTACTCTACATCTTGAACTTGTTTTAATAATGATAACAAATAAATTAACAACACAACCCCTTATACAATAAATAACAATACTGGCTGCATGCATACCTAACAATAACAATCTTAAACTTATCTAAAGAAAAATCATGGTTTCGTTTGGTCTATTGTCGTATCAAAGATAATGTACCTACCCTCTTTTTGTGCTTGTACAAAAAAGAGATGGATACTTTTTAAGGACTTCAAGACCGGAGCGTTCTTTTTTATGCTTGTTCCCCGATTACTCAAAAACGGCAGAACCGATTTGGAAAATTATTTTTTGTTTGAAAAAGTACTTTCTAGTTGGGCCCATTGTCGCAAAGCATAACTTCTCTTTTTCTTCTCTTTTTGTTGACGTCGGTTATTTTTTGTTTTGTGATTATATGTATGGTGATCAGTTGATCACTAGTCAACTTAGGTGCACTACTATTAGCATAACATTGCGATATATGAGTATTACATTTTGGCATCCTTTTTGCGATATTTTTGTCGATATCGGGAACCAATGTATGTATATGTAAACTGCTTAATCGGTAATAATGGTATGCTTGATCTTCCTCAAAATAGGACCTGACCTGACTCTGGGAGGAGCGTTCCTTTTGCGACAACGTCCTGAAACACACCGTGGCTTTGGCAAGTCATTATTGTGGATAAACCTGGCATTCGGGCTTGGCTTTTTCCTTCTACTCTTCGAAACCCCGTAATTAACATATTTAGCCAAATTCTCGTGCTTCGTATTTTGTTTCTTGCTCTTCCCTTTGTTCCCTTCGTGTGCGTCTAAAATATCTTGGATGCTTTTGTATCCTTCTGTATCTTCGGGGTTAGTTGTTCCATAGGTAGAAAATTGTGCAAAGTTATTGATCGCTAAGCTTTTAAGGGCATCAATCTTCTTTTTCTTATCCAACAGCTCTAAAGTCTTATAATAGTTGTATGTAGCAGGATCGTTAGCTTGGCTGATTGGTGTGAAGTCATTGTATGGGATGAATTTAAAGGACGGTTTCGTCGGTTTAGCTTCAAAAGCCTCTAGATTCTGTTTCGTGAGGAGATTATTAAAGTTATCTCCAAACGAATAAAGACTGGGTTGCTGTTCCAAAAGCTCGATATCTCCAGTGTCGATGTATCGCTCCTTTTTGTCTGAAGCCTGATTCCTTAGAGCGCTTAGGTCGACGCCGAAAGACTGGTTCGGCGGCAGTGTTGACCCGTAGAGCTCTCGGTCTGATGTCTTCCCGTAGATTTGCTCAAACACTTTGTAGTCGTCCGTCCAAAATGGGGAAAGACCTGAAATTATAATTGCCAGGTATACATACTGTTAAAAATAAATAAATAGTGAAAGATTACCGTCTTCTTCAAAAGATAATTTGATTATCTTCATAAAAATTATATGGGACCAACTTGGAGATGCCTATTTTCAAACATTTTTTTATAATCAGTTCATAAATGACGAAGTTCTAAGGCAGCAACTTAAAAAAGATTTGGGAACCTCCTCCTTTTTGAAGTCGGTTAAAATACAATCGAATTGAGAACTTCCTCATTAATGAAGTCGGTTAAAAATGGACGTTCCTTTACGGGTAAAACCGTCATTAACTATTGATAGTAATCACGAATCACTTTTCAAAGGTTCATTACGAAATTCCTTATAGATCATGAGATCCTTCGCAAATCCGCATAATTTGTATGAAAGGAACTATTTATCCAATAATAAAATGCGTTGAGTTAATTGCTATACTTAAACACGTTAATTAGGATCTAACAAACAACCTTAAGTACCTTTACTAGTCGTATATAGTACAAAATACTACCGTTTTATTAAAGTATATAGAAATAGAAACTAACCAATTAGAGGAGGAAAGTAGTTTAGCTATAAATTAAATGTGTGCTATTTCATGTAGGTTTGTTCAAAAGGTTGTTTATCTCTGATAGTTATGGTACGATTATTACACGCGGGGAAAAAGCTGGTTTCGCAATAATTTCTTTATGGACATGCAAAATAACTGTATTTATCAATAAGTATATCACCAGACGAAAGTGATCCGGTGACATCGTTAAGTTTTACTTTCGTTTTTGACATAACATCGCAATGTTACCGTGTATTTGTATGTGTGTGTTTATCCACTTTTACCGTGACTGAAGCGATTTTGTTTTAGGAAGTAGATTATGGAGATTGAAATGAGAGGTAGATGAATACATATAATGGTTCATTGGTTCGATGCGAGAACGCGATGTCGAATTGAAAACAAGCATTGGAACTAGGAAATATTATATGCAAGATTGTAAGTGAAGTGATTTCCAATTATAGATTTCAGATTCGTAGCAATAATTTGTTACGATTTCCTTTCATTTGATACTAGTACTCAGGCCGCTTTCTGTATCTATCAGCCTTCTCATGTTACCAAGAAAATGAATCCAACTTGTAAGTCAGTGGTTGCCAACCTGTGGTCTACGGACCAACGGTGGCCCGCAGGAGTCAAAATAATGGTCCACGAACGATTCAGATTCCCGGAGGAGGGGATTTGTTTGCATTAGCTCACTGCGCACATCCATAATTGACTTTTTACGTTTATAACAGATAAAGCTACGCAGCATCTAATAAAGTGCGGCACTTACGAAGAAATAAAAGTGGTCCATGATAAAGAAAAGATTGGGAACCATCACTGTTGTAGGTAGGGGGCAAATGAATCTTCCAAGCTATAGATCTCCATTTGAGAACATTTTCACATCAACCCGACCAGCGCTGTACAATTGCCGATTGTAACTAAGCGAGACGAAAAACTGAAGTGCATGCAATTCTTGACACTACATGCGAACTCAGATAGCTTAATTCTAGGTAGGGTCAATACCAACTGACTAACCTCTTTATCAGGCACCGGTGGCCAATGGGCTGTTAAAATTAAAGAAATTTCTCACAAGATGCATTGACGAGTAATCAGAAGCAGTGTAACCGTTCGTTTTAAAAGTAATCGGGAGTCCGTTGAAATAGTAATAGTGTACATGCTTACTACAGGAATGTTTTATGAAGGAATTTTAAACAAGACCAAAGTTAAAGAGGTTAGGAGTGCCATTACGAAGAAAAAGTGGGCATGCGTGCATGTACCCGTTGCAAGATTGGATGAAAGCCGCTGGACAAGGCGAGTCCTTGAATGGAGACCCAGAGCGGACGCTAGAGGGCGTGGTAGACCACCTCAGCGCTAGGTGGACGACATCCCAAGACACGGGGGTCGAGACTGGATGAGTTGGGCACCAGATTGCTGAAAGTAGAAGAAGACGGAAGCGGCCTACATCTAAGATTGGATCAATAAAAGGCCACTATGAAGGGGGATTATAAAAAACTTGAGCAGGGTCTAACTAAATCCAACTAACACTAACAATTTCCCGGCTACGACCATCTTCTTGATTCTCTCTGATCTCCTCCCTCTCCACCCCGGTTTGAAGACTAGATCCGTCCTTGAGATAAGGATGATGACCATGACGTGATGATAGGAATGCTGGACTTACCGGACGCCTTGGTAACTCCACCGCCACCGTGCACCACCACAGTCAACACGCAGATCGCGCTTAGCCACTGCATCTGGAAATTCATACAGGAAGGTTAGTTAGCGGCGTTAGCGCAATAATGTTATTAAAATTTTCGTGTCCCTGATGAAGAACTCCGTACGAGTTCGACACATATCGGGCCGTTTCTGTCATTAGCGCACTCAACCACACCATACACAACCATCCATCTGAATTCGACGAGCGTCGTTACCGAGTATAGGTATTATATTATAGTCAAGTCCCCCAGAATCCCCAGATACAACACCTTTTACAAGAGCCTTTATCACATTTGAATCACTAATCTTCAGAAAGTATGTAATGCTAGTGTTGAATGTCCATCCAAACGGTCGAAATCCATAATCGGTTCATAAGGGCATCATAAGACTGACTCTTCCTTACTCAAACTATTTATTGGCATATCAATCCAAATGAGGAACATGAAACGATTTGTCACGATATAATTTTATCAGAAGTACCTAATTAAGTATTATTAATGAAATCACATAATAATAAAATTCCCACACATTTTAAAATAATTATACCCTCGTAAATATATATCGATACCGCATAAACGCTTATTTAGCAGCAAAACCGTGTGAAAAATATATCGGAACTAGATTGAATGAAAACTCTAAACGCCCTAATGAGATCTCGACAAAGCCTGCAAAAAGCAAGCGTGAGTTGCGAACAAAGAATGGTGTGAAGCGGATGAAGGAAGATAGTGAGAGTGACAGATGATCACTCCTCTCGACTTTACTCTAAATTTTAACTCTAAGAATAGGTTTTCACTATCGTATAAGAGAATAAGGTACGACACTCTGGCTAGTGAGACTTTCTACGTCACTGATTAGTTTCTACTGTATGGTAACAAAATAATTATAGTGAAGGAAAAAATGTTTGCCACCAGTCGTACAGAAAAAAATACATTACGATGTTCTTTGATTAAGTTTTAGTTTGTCGTAATAATTGATTTAAAACACTCACGATTTAATGAGATTCGCACAGGACACAGGTAACAAGAAAATCGGGGAGTATTATGAAACACCACTGGCAATACAAAAGAGGGCACAACCAACCAATCATAGCGCCATGACGTCAAAACACTTGCCTGTCATTCCGGAGTGGGATAGGTACCTTATTTTCTTATACCATGGTTTTCACCAAGCTTAGATAAGTCAGGGACTTCTACTGATTGTTGTACCTACTTATCCTCTTTCGTCAAGAAGGTTATCTTTATCTAATTAGCATGGTAATCTAAACTAACTAAAGCATCATGTACACTAATCGTTAAACTCGGATTTCTAAGGGTGCGTCCACACTTGTATCATTTCGCCGATCCGATCCCCGTTGCGTATCTCCACCGCGTATCGTGCTGTTTGGACGCTCACTGCGGGCACTCCGTATCATTTGCGCCGTCGCGCGAAGAAACGCGTCCACACTTGCCGTATCGTATCCTCGTTGCGTATCGCCGCATCGATCATTTCGGCGTGCAGTAGTTTGGACGCTATCCGTATCGTAGCACCGTATCACCGCCCCGATCATTTTGGCGTTTCGTTTTCGCCGAACATTTCATTTCGTTTGTGATCGTTGTTCTGTGCGGAGTTGCGTCCCATTTAAAAATGTCGCCCGCTGAGATCGCTCACTGAACCTTGGGACAGAAATATTCTTGAGTGGGGGCCGTGTACCGGAAGTCGCAGCGAGGAAGGCCTTCATTTTTGTCATCTGCTCATGGAGATTTAGGACATGACTGTGCTCGTTTTATAATACATAATGCGGCAGAAAGATTCTCGAGTGGAAACCGCGTGCTGAAAGACGCCGCGTGGGGAGGCCTTCGATTAAGGCACCCGCTCACGGAGACATGGCCTTCGTATGACTGTGTTTGTTTTATGGCATGCGGCAGAAAGGTTCTCGAGTGGAAACCGCGTGCCGGAAGACGCCGCATGGAAAGGCCTAACAAAGTAGACAGTCCATCAGTGGTATGGTATTTTTTAATTATCGTAAAGATTAAGGATTAAGAACCAATGACCGCAGCGTGGAACGATGACTCAAATAGCGCCTTTGATGATCGGGCAAAAACCCACTCGAGATGGATCACGGCCGATCCTCACCCCGTATCCTCACCGCGTATCATGAACGAAAGTGTGGACGTCACGCCGTCGCGATCATGCAATGCTTTCGTGATCGCGAGTGTGCGGGGTACTGAAGATACGCGTATCAACATGGATTTCGCGCGAGCGTTGCATGATCGCGACGGCGCGACGTCCACACTTACCGTTCATGATACGCGGTGAAGATACGCGACGGGGATCGGATCGGCGAAATGATACAAGTGTGGACGCACCCTTATTCAAGACCAAAAAAACTACGACAGATACGCCACTGTCAAAATTGACAACATTTAAATGACATCGGATTTTGTTTTTTGGCTTGCACCAAATGAACAATGTTACAAGTAGTTTAAGTTTTTATTATTTTCTCTCATAATTATGTAATAAATAATAAATATTTCTAGTTACTTTGTTAAAACATAGAGTTAAAGTTACCAACAAATAAATTATCTTAGCGTGTTTAAAAAAGAAAAAGGAATTTACTATTGTAAAAATATTTTATTGTAGTGGCAACCTTGTGGTAGTTTTTTTGTCTTGAATTAGAAATCGTAGTATAAGAATAGTCAAGATCGGTCCGCTCTCGCTGTAGAAATGCTGCCTAAAACTTTATCGTTTAAACATATACTCTACTCGATACTGCATATTAAATGGGTGCCATAAGTTAGGCAGAACTATCGTGTCACCTATCTAGACGCTGGACAGAAATAGTGAGATGTGTTTTTTTAGTGGAACGGTACTTTAACTAGGTACCTTGAAAGATAGGATCATCGTGAATATCTCCATATTAGTACGGGGAAATCACAGGGACTACGAAAAGGTCGGAAAACCAAAAATTTGCGGGACTGCTAGCCAGATAATACGATTCCATTTGTCCGGTCACTTTTTTCAGAAAGTTACTCTAACAATAAATAAACTACACATTTGTGACATGAATCATGAATCAAACACTACGACTTAGCTTTAATACGAGGTAGACGATTAAGTAACATACAAAAACAAAACATCGCGTGATATTGTTAGTAAATGATCACTTTACACTTACTTTTTAAAAGCTTTTATTTAACTTGCAATGTATGTATTTATCTAAGTATGTTTGTTCGGGTGAAATCTTGCAACTCAATTTTGGAGCAGATATCGTCAACCGATTGAGCTGAAACTTTGCATACTTACTTAACTTTGATGACAATACAATAATATGGTACCATGGGACTAATCTGATGATGGAGCCGGAAGGTGGCCATAGCAACTCTATAATAGAAAAAGCAATCCTACAGAGTTTGGGCTCTTTAGAATCGTCTCAGTGAGCATTTGATGGATATTCAAAGAAAAGTACAGTCGGCTATAAAAGCTTGTCACTGAATTTTTTTTTTTGACAGAAACTTATTATAGTCTTACTTGTTTTATTTGATCCAACTGTAGCTGCTTCGTAAAATTCGCGTAATACAAAGCAATATGAGGCGAAAAAAAAAGATTTTTTAGTTTTTCTATATTTTTTTCACATAGAATAAAACGGCATTCTTTAAGGTAAAATGTTTTGCATGATTCAAAATTAAAAGCAATGTTTTTTATACTTACCATTAAATTACAATTCATTTCCGAATTTAATATCGCAGCTACTTTTTCGTAAACAAAGAAAAAGGTCTCTAGGGTACGGTAACAGTAAGGAAATAAGTTTTTCACTATAAAACGATGACGATGATAAAAACATCATTTGGGATTTTTGTACATTTCTTTACCTACAGTGTGACCAAAAAGAGTAGAAATTAAAAAGTGGCAATACTGTAGTGTCGTCCCCGATTTCTTAGATTGATTAGAAAGGGACGACACTACAGTATTGCCACTTTTTAATTACTACTCTTTTTTGGTAAGATTGTACCTAAGTAAGACCAATGAGGAACAGCATAAAAATAAAATCCTATCGATATGTACAATTGATTCTGTTTGTATTACGGCTTCACCTAGACCACCGTTTACGTTGAATCAATGAAATTGGTTAGTTAAATTAACACTAAGTAAAAAAAAAAGAAACTCGTTAATAATATCACTTAGCTTTAATCTCTTGGCCTGGTGATCAGGTTCTATTTGTGATACAAACAGATTCCAATGTATCCATTCCTAAGGAGCGTTATTTGAGCTATGTACATAGGCGTCCGCTTACCTCAGGTCCGGTCACAGCATTGCTCGCGGTACGCTCGGCAATGAAAGTGCTCTGGAAAAGATCTCCGCTATATAAGCTCTTGACAGGGCGCGACGCGCGCGCCGCCTCGCTGCGACGAATGATTTGAATTTTATGATTATCAGGGATCGTAAAATGTGAGCGATTGAAATGACGTATGACAGCCGGTGGGGCAGAAAGGTTCTCGAGTGGAGACCACGTACTGGCAAGCGCAGTGTAGGTTAGCCACCCGTAAGATGGTCGGACGACCTGATTAGAGTTGAGCGGACTCGCTGGATGCGGGTCGCTGCTATCCGGCCCATGTGGAAGTCTATTGAGGAGGTCTGTGTCCAGCAGTGGACGTCCTACATATGGCTGAAATGACGCATGACAACCGGTGACGATCAAGTGACGATTCACTTCAATCTGTGACTTCAATGAATTTTGCTCGCATTTTACGAACCCCGACACATCTGAGGTGGGATCCCGGCAAAAGTACGGTTTATTTCTGTAATGAGCACAAACAATTATTGTTTCTGGGTCTTGCTGAGGTTATATAAAATTTACTAACAGTCTGACCAAAAACAGTAGAAATTAAAAAGTGGCAATACTGTAGTGCCGTCCCCGTTTTCTTAGATTGATTAGAAAGGGACGACACTACAGTATTGCCACTTTTTAACTTCTACTCTTTTTGGTCAGACTGTAGTCTTCAAACTCCAACGCGATGTCTGAGGTTTGACTTCGCGTTGGAGTTTGAAGACTGTAGTGTCGTCCCCGTTTTCTTAAGAGACTTTTTTAAATATAAAAAGTACTTACTATTAGTAGTAGTTTAGTGTGTTCCGTAATAAATACGCAATCGACGTCAGGTAAACTGATGACGCCACGTCTCCTTTCAGAAGTTAGAAAGAAATAATTATAATCATTATTTTCAGTAAAGAATTGCTTACGCTTGCTTGCTGAATAGTATGTGGTGAATTTATTGATTGCAATCTTCAGGTAAAACGGTTTTATTAGTAGTACGATTGGAGAAAATCCGCGCAACGAGGCCGCACCACGCGTTCGAGAGGGAAAGTCAAGTTCAAACTCCTGCGCATCCTGCTTCCTGCTCGGAGGCGTGCTGCGCACCGGCTGCCAGGCGGATACCAACTGGACACCTACACCTGGTCGTTACTGCCAGTGTTGTCACATCTACAACTTTTCAGTAGATCTACCTGTTTTGCCTCCGTTCTACCTATCTACCAACCTCAGTATCGAATCTGCCTATTTTTCAAAATTTTACGATTGTAAACATTTTACAACGCATAGAACGAAAAACAAAGAAGTGGGTAACAACCCACTGAATATTGAACGTAGCCTCTAGTACATAGAGCCAAAGCCTATCTTGTAATTTCATCACTTGGACATCAAATGGACCGGTATAAGTGAATCTGGGAGTGTGTCGCAGACACTTCCTGGACAATTGACACTGACGTTGACAGTTGACAAAATATTGTATGTTATTTCTTTGACAAGGCAAAACAAAAATGCCGCGATTTTAAACACATAAACATTGGTAGATCTAGGTACCTATTTTTCATTGCCAGGGTGATATCAAGACACTTAAACCTGATAGTTACTGCTGGGCGCCGATACAGGATTTCGTTTGTATGAAGCTATATGACTTTACTAAGTAGACATTTCGAAAATGGTGAACGTCTAGTTGGAACTTTTGCGTGTCCTGCCTCCTGCTCGGAGGCGTGCTGCGTCCCGGCTGCCAGGCGGATATCAACTGGACACCTACACCTGGTCGTTACTGCTAGGCGCGGATACAGGGCCTATGATAGTTGCGTTTATAACGTGATAAATAAGTGGCAAAGCATCTCGCATTTTGTCAAAACGTGACGGATGCTTTGTCACTTATTTATCGCGTGATAAAAGCATGGAAGGAAGAACCTTAGTCTCTTTCTTCCATGGATAAAAGCAACCATTATAGAGCTCTGCGGGATTTTGTTGGTAAAGGAGCTATTGTGTGGCTTTATTTAATTGTTAAAAACTTTATTGCATAAAATTAAGGTCAGTATATTATTTAGTTCAATACATACCTACTTACTTCAAGTGTGTGCAGAGTAGAAATCCGATCATTCAAAACTTTCATGTTGTCATACAAATGAGATTCAAACTTTACGCAACCCGTTTGAAGGATTCGAGGTTTCGTTTTCGACTGTTTCCTTCATCAAAACTTAACCTATTGTAACCTAATTTTGGAAACTGAATAATGACCCGACACATTTCCTTCCCATTCAGTTGCCAAAACTGCGGTTGCGATTGGATAAGTTTTGGAGGAAACAATCGAGAGCGAAACCTCGATTTTTATGTAAAAATCATCAGTGATAAGTGTAGGCGGCATGCTCTCCTAATCCCAGTCACAAAATTAGGTAAATAACAAACACACTACAGCACACAGCCCCGGCTATACGTAGAGCTTCAGCGCACACAAATTTGCCAGTAACGTGTTATATAGCCTCTAGACGCGTATTTATAACTATTCATAATCATATAAGCCATTACCATCCCATCAAACTTGACCATCTGCTGGGACCAGTTTGTTTAGACCTGTGATCATGACACGTGCAACTACTTTAAGCGTGTCTATCAGAGACGAACTAAAGAAGGTTTACGCCTATTTTCCGAATGACACCGCTAGTTAAATCAGTATGACATCAGCTGAGTCAACATTACATGAGTAGCAAAGTAGCAAACTTATATTACAAGTACATGTGAGAAGAGTGAAGACCAAAAAGTTTACTACCTTAACTCATTTAATTTAACTAACCGACTTCAAAAAAGGAGGGGGTTCTCAGTTCGGTTGTATGTTTTTTTTTTTTTATGTTTGTTACCTCATAACTCCGTCATTTATGAGTCGATTTGGAAAATTCTTTTTAGGTTCATGAATAGACATCTCAAGGTTGGTTCCATAAAATTTTGGTGAAGATCGGATGACGAGATCCATGAGGAATCGAAGGAATTCCTGAAATTTTATAGGCACTCATAATATTTTTCATATATTTTCTAAAACTATTTAAGTATTTGCATATGGTAGTCATCATCTTCCAATGCTGAACTGAACTGATGATGGACGGTACAACTCCTTAACGGTTAGGAGTTAGGAGATAGTTCAAACGAGATCCATGCCTTCAAGACCTCCCTGATCACCCCGCCATAAGTATTTTATATGAATCACTAAAAAGCGAAAAAAAAAATTAACAAAAAAAAGAACCGACTTCAGTAAAACTAAAAAGCCAAAAATAACGAATCGATCCCAAACCACTCAGTTATTATGTTTATATATTAAAGTTTACGTGAGGTTTGGCACCGACTTCAAAGGGTGAGTCAAATGTAATCTGTACTTGAACGGGTTATTTTTGGCTTTTTAGTTTTACTGAAGTCGGTTCTTTTTTTTGTTAAAAAAATAATTTTGTAATTTTTTTTCCCATGTGCGACGGCAAATTAACCATCGAATATACCTTAAGGTACTGTTTTGAGGTTCATTATTGTGTTTTTAATTTTTGTCGCACAACGGAACTTTTTCCGATCGATTTTTTCTAAGGCTAACTACACCTAAATTACGTCCAACTTTTTGGTCCTTACCCACATATCTCCGAATGACTATTCATTTTGGAACCAAGCTTGCCAATTTAACCGCCTATTTACTAATCCCACTTCTGAAACAATTCAATTAAGCTCAAATCAAGTCCCATGGCCGTGGAGTAACTTTCTATGGCGTGCGTGTTTTTGTAGCTA
This sequence comes from Apotomis turbidana, assembly GCA_905147355.2. Classification (NCBI taxonomy): domain Eukaryota; kingdom Metazoa; phylum Arthropoda; class Insecta; order Lepidoptera; family Tortricidae; genus Apotomis; species Apotomis turbidana. The sequence goes on along the minus strand of LR990292.1, from coordinate 20,148,536 downwards.
ATCTGCACCGGGCCCATTACTGCGATTTGCCGTCAATCGCAGACGACGTGAGGGCGTTCACCGCAGGGTTCCGTGGGCAGAAAGTCAAACCACATCATATACGTTTACAGAAACCACCATTCTTGAGGGACTTGACTTAAGTTGGACCAAATAGTACAGGGTGGTCCAGAAGTCCGTTAACATTTGAAAAGTTATTTTGAATAACATAATATATGCTTGGTATAAAAACGTTTATTTACAATGAAAGAAAACACATTGGGGTTTTATTTTTTAAAAATAACACTTTTTAAATGCAATCCTTTCCTCTCCTGGCACTCATGTAATCTGGATCGGAAATTTTCCATCACTGCCCGTAAAGTGTTACGAGGAATTGCTTGCATTTCGTCGCGAATATTTTCTTTTAATTCTTCTATAGTGCTCGGGTTGCTGCCATAAACTTTACTTTTGAGATATCCCCAAAGATAAAAATCCATTGGGGATAAATCTGGGCTTCGTGGGGGCCAGTTTGTTACCTCTTTTGGAAATCACTTTTTCTCCGAAAATTTCGCGCACGGCGGCAAAAGCATCATTAGAGGTAATATGACAAGTTGCACCATCTTGTTGAAACCAAGTCCGCTTGTTGAAGCCCTTGAAGTTTTGCAGTGCAGGAGCAAAAAAATTCTGCAGCATTTCAACATAACGCCCTGTGGTCACAGTTATCGGACGTTGTCGAAAATCTTCATAAAAATAAGGTCCAATTATTCCAGTGGCAGATATTGCCGCCCATACAGTGACCTTGGGCGAGTGTAATGGCCTTTGATGCGTTAGTTGCGGGTTAGTGTCACTCCAGTACCTGCAATTTTGCCTGTTGACGTGCCCATTAAGGTGAAAATGTGCCTCATCTGAGAAAAAATTTTTGTTAAACTGCCGAAACCTCCCAAGCATTTCGTCAGCAAAAGCAAGTCTTTTATCAGGATCATCCTGCTTTAATTCCTGTATAATTTGTAATTTATACGGATGCAGGTGTAGATCATCATGCAAAATTCTGTTTAAAGTTGACCTGGATACCTTTAAAACTGTAGACCGCTTCCGAGTTGAGAGACCAGGTTGACCTTGAACTGACGCTCGTACACGCTCTACGTTCTTAGGGTCACGTGACGTCCTTGGCCGGCCGGATCTAGGCATATTTAGTGTCGAACCGGTCGTTTCGAATTTCTGAACCCATTTTTTAATGATATGAACAGACGGCGCAAAATTATTATTGTGTACGTTGTAATGATTACAAAATTTTCTCTTGGCTACAGTTGCAGAATCGTGGTTCGGGTAATATTCGCGTACACAAAACGCACGTTGTTCTCCGGTGAATGACGCCATGATACTAAATTCCTAATGGCCGCTCTTTCATTTGACATACCCCGCACTCCCCTCCCCCCACCCAAACTGACGCAGCGGCAAATTCAAATGTTAACTTTCTTATGGTCCACCCTGTATGTCCTGTGTGTCTGTCTGTGGCATGTGAGCTCCCAAACGGTTGGACCAATTCGATGCGGTTTTCTAATCGAAATACTTCTCCATTGAGATGGTGCTTAGCTATGTTCGGTGGAAAAAGGACCAGTAGTTGCCAAGATATTCAGCTTTAATTGAAACGAGTAACGAGATCTCAGCCAATATTTAAGCTAATAATTCATAAGTTTTGTAGTTATATTTAGTTTTACTAGCATTTTCTATATCACTCATTGAATGAGGGTCTCATGATGACCTGCAACTCGAGGGGTGTTTAAATTTTTTATTAACCTTTTGACCGCCACAGTCGTCTGTGGCCGTCAACAAAAAATCGTGCCCCTGACGCCACGTCGGCCACAGCCGTCCAAATTTCAATGATCAAAAACTTTGTAATTCTAACCGCTACAAGTATTTTTCAATCCCTGTTGATTTTGGGGCACATCTTTTTTTTTTTACTCTGGCGTCAGTGGCACGGTAAATTGCTAGACCGCTTGGCGGTCAATAGGTTAAGGTTATTTCCAAAATAGCACATTCACGGCTACTTATAATATAACTGTATCCAAATCTGACAAAAGGTAAGCTGCAAAAGGTATAATTTTTTTTCAGTAACTTTTTGACTGCTTTGGCTGTGCTAATCTTCATCAAGCCGGAAACATAGTTAGAACTAAACCTAAAAAAATATTTTGGAGTACATTTACTATAATGTAATTATATAACGAACGTTATAGGAGCGTACCCGACTCGCACTTGGCAAATTTTTCTTTCCTTCTCAAAAATAACATGTTGGTGACAGCAGGTTGAAGCAATTTTCCAGTAAAACGCAGTAAACACTGCAATCGAATTGTTACAAGTTTTCTTTCCTGTTTAGGTAATATTAATGATGTTACTACTAGGTAATTGGTACCGTGGTTAGAACACACCGAAGAAATGGACATCTAATGCAATCGTTGTCGTGTTGAAGGCGAACACAACATTATCATCCTTCATAGCTGTGAGAGGGATAGGTAAAACCATGAGGCAGGTTATCAAAAATAAAAGTTCAGTGTTTTGTAAATTATTTTATTAATGTGCAACTTACAGATAGATTACATTTTACGGTATTGGTATATTTGTTTACCTTTCGGGCTTCTGCTACCCTTTGAATTTATAGTTACCATTATAGATCGTTATTCATGATAGAGAACAATGGCACTTTATAGAACATGGCACAGATACTTACATGACTAATGATTATAATACTTAATACATAATTCATTAATAATTCTGATGTTAAACTTAGAAAAGATGAACTTCATAATAAGGTTTATACTTAATTTTTCGTAATGTCACTGTATACCTTGTTGGAACGTGTAATGCATTCTTATATATTGTTTATGTCTACTTTTGCAATCTATGACTCGACATACTTAATGTCTTATCTGTGGTCTTTACTTCCTCCTTCCCTTCCTTGGATCGCGCTTGCAACGATGTCACGCGTTATAGTTTATAATTATTGATTTATTATGCCCTGACCGGATTTATATGTTACTGTGTATTTTGAACAATACATAACGTAAATCTCTCCTGAAGACGTTTGTTTCATTCCTGTCGACAACACACATACCCACCAGCTGCTTCACCAGTTTCCACTCGCACGTGAGGACTTGCCTGCTCTGCTAATCACAATCACATCAGGTTATCCGCCCAGTTATCGAGGTATGTGGTTAACATAAGAAAATTGAGAAGTCGACTTGCCTACAGAAAATTGCATAGAATTTGCATTGTGACATTTATAACCTAAAATTGAACATACTTGAATATAACCTCACATTCACAATGTCAGTAGGCGGAGATGAACAGAATACTGCTCGTGTGTCTTCTACATATGTATTTGGAGGAGGACTTAATATTGAAAAATTAGACGGCGTGTCAAATTATAATTCGTGGAAATTTGCTATGAAAAACGCCTTAATACTAGAAGGTCTTTGGGATTGCGTGAATGGCAGCGAACAAGACACCACCAAAATATCAAAAGCTCTTGCGCGTATCTCTCTCAGTTTGAAACCCTCCCTTTATCAGCTGTTATATGGATTAGATTCTGCAAAAGAGGCTTGGGACAAGCTAAAAGCCGTGTTTGAAGACAAAGGATTGTATAGAAGGGTGACCTTATTGCGGGAACTACATCGTGTTGATTACAACCATTCTGATAGCATGACGGCTTATATAGAAAAAGTTTTTACACTTCAACAGCAATTAGCGGATATTGGAAAAGTGATCGAGGATGCAGAGATTGCGGAGATTTTGTTGTCCGGTCTCCCTCAGGAATTCGACACCTTAGTATCGGCCTTGGAGACGGCTTCTATTACAAATGCGCTCTCATCTGAACTTGTACGTGCCCGTTTAATTCAAGAGGAGGTCCGTCGTGCTAGCTCCAACAATGTTGACAAGCCTGAAGGTTCAACTAGTGCTCTCATCGCAGGAAATATATATGAGAATAATAAGAAGAGGATCATCTGCCATTATTGCAAGAAGGCGGGCCATCTGAAGTCCCGCTGTTACAAATTAAAACGAGATCAAAAGGAGAAGGGGGAGCAGACTGTCTTCGCTTCTTCATTTTTGGCTACAACTGGCTAGTGGTTTGTCAGCTCATATGTTTAAAGATTTAAATTTAATGGCTAATGTGAAAAATATTAAAACAATTATGTCCTGTGCTGATAGGAGAACAAAATTAGAGAGTTCTGGTGTTGGAGATATTCAAGTAAGCATTGACATGAATGGTAGTATAAATAATTTGAATAAATATTTAAAGGATGTATTGTATGTTCCGCAGTTGAGTGAAAATTTGCTTTCAGTAAGTAAGTTTTGTGAGAGAGGTCTGGTGGTTGTATTTAATAATGATGGATGTGTTGTTTATGAAAGCTGTGATATTAAAGGAAAGCCCGTTTTGTCTGCCAGTCTTAGTAAGGGTGTGTATAGATTGAATGGTATCATTGCAAAGGAGCGGTCGATGGCTGTCCTACATAAAGTGCAGGAAGCACAGACTGCAAAGTTGACTGAGTCTCATAGTTTGAATGCGTTATGGCATAGTAGACTAGGGCACATTAGTCGCAGTATGTTTGCACTAGGGGAGAGAGCTGCACGTAAGTTAACATTACAGGTGGACAAAGAGGACCCTGAGCCATGTGTCGCCTGTCTTCAGGGGAAGCCTGTGGCCAAGGCGTACCCGAAGGCAACATCGAGTCGTGCGAGCCAGCCTCTGATGCTGGTACATAGCGACGTGTTCGGCCCTGTCAAGGAGACCAGTTTGGGAGGTGCAAGGTACTTATTAACCTTTACAGATTCTAGGAAACGTTTTGGATATTTGTTGAGAAGAAAGTCAGAGGTTCTGGCTAAGTTTATCCATTTTAAGAATTTTGCAGAAAAACTGAAGGGTATATCACTTGTGTTTGCCTGCGTTCTGGCGGTGAGTATTGTGGTAATGGTTTTAAGTCTTTCCTGGCTAAGGAAGATATTACTCATCAGCTGACTGTACCGTACTGTAGTCAACGGTGTCGCAGAGCGACTTAACCGAACTGTCACGGAGAAGGCCCGGTGCATGCTGATACATTCAGGTCTGTGTAACCGCTTCTGGGGTGAGGCTGTAATCTCAGCTATTTATTTATAAAATAGGAGCCCCGCTACAGCGTTGGCGGGACAGGTGCCTGAGGAGGTTTGGTCCAGACAGACTGTTTGTCTTTGGACACCTTCGGGTATTCGGCTGCATTGCCTATCCATTAGAGAGTACTCGTACAAGTAAGTTAAACGCTAAGGCAAGGCTTCATATATTTGTCGGTTATTCAGAGTTGACTAAAGGTTACCGACTTCTAGATCCATCATGTCCAAGGAAGGTTATTTTATCTAGGAATGTCAATTTTATTGAGAATAATTTTTACAAGGATTTTAAACAAATTGACTGATAGCAACAATTTTTTATAATAATGATGATGGTTTATTGACCTCATTTAATGAATATAATGATGAATTGAATTGTTGTGATAATGAATATAATAATGAATTTTAAATGATGATAATGTATTGAATTCCAGTCAAACTGATAACGATTCTAGTCAAAAATCGAATGGTTTTAATGAGAATATGAATTATACTAATGGTTCTGTGTGTGAATTTACAGATGCTGAATCTGGTGATGATGCTGACGAGCACAGCGAGGTGGAGCAGGCCTCTGCTGATTGCAATTTTTCTGCTGAGGAGCTGGAGAAGCAGCCAGCTACTCGCAGGGACTTGGCAGCTCGAGGGGAAGGCCCGACTAGTACAGAGGGGTCTGTGACTGTCGGCGGCCGCCCCGTGCGCAGTATACGCGGTAAACAGCCGCTCAGGTTTGGTGATTATAAAATAGGTATGTACGCCAGCTCTATATTTGAGGAGCCCCAAACATATGAGGAGGCTGTAACATCATCAAATTCATCTGAATGGCATAACGCTATGAAGGTAGAGTATGAGTCACTCATGCAGAACATCAACAAGTGCAAATGGGTGTATACTTTTTACTGGCACTTCAATTAGAGATGTGTATAGAACACATTGATGTCACATAAGCATTTTTGAATGGTGACTTGAATGAGAGAATTTATATGGAGCAGAAAAGCATGCATGGTTTTTAAAGAGTCTATGTGGATTGAAACAGGCTAGCCGCATGCGGAACTCGAAGGTAAATGATTTATTGTTGAAAAACGGTTTTATTGAAAATAAATGTGAGCCATGTGTTTATTTTAAGAAAAATGGTAAAGATCTCACCATCGTAGCTCTCTATTGATTTTATATGTTTTTCAACTTTTGATACAAAAGATTTGTTAAATTTATTAAATGCTAATTTCTGTATCTTGGTAACCTTACAAGTTGTTTAGGCATGCGTGTAACTAGAAATAATGATGTTTTATTATGTCTGACTGTAAGCATGTATCTACTCCAATGATTGTTAACAGTAAAATTGATGTGTCAGACAATGAATCTTTAGATGGTAGTGTGTATCAATTCAGACAATTAATAGGCTGTCTAATGTATTTGTCAGTTTGTACAAGGCCCAACATATCTTTTAGCTGCAGTCAGCTAAGTCAGATTTTAATAAAAGTAATTGTATTGCTACTAAACGTGTATTGCGATATCTGGCTGGGACTATGCATTTAGGTCTTTGTTTTTTATAAAAGTTATAGCCTAAATTTATCTGCATATACTGACGCTGACTGGGGCAACTGTATGTTAGACAGAAAGTCTTACACAGGTTTTGTTTAGAACTGGGTTCTAATACTGTTAGTTGGGAAGCTAGAAAGCAGCGTTGTGTCGCTTTATCGAGTATGGAGGCAGAATACTTAGCCATTAGTGATGTCGCAAAAGAGTTGTGTTTTATTAAGAATTTCTTAATGGAAATTAGTGATAAACATTTGGAGATTGTTAGCGAAAGAATACTCGCATAGGCGCACTAAGCATATAGATCTCAGGTATCACTTTGTTAAAGATCTTATAGTTATGTTTTTGTTAAATATTTGCCAACTGACAGAAGTCCTTACAAAGCCACTGTGTACTAGAAAACACTGTTACTTTAGAGATAATCTAAATTTGAAACCTGTTTGTTAAACTGTATAGTCCATATGAATTAAATTGTGCACTTGATAACTTTAAGTAATGATGATGCTTGTGTCATGTACTGTGAATGTATAATGGTAGAGTCTTGGTAGAGCATGTAAATTGTATAATTTTGTTTGTTATATATGCTCAATTATTTATAAGAATGAGGGGAAGTGTTGGAACGTGTAATGCATTCTTATATATTGTTTATGTCTACTTTTGCAATCTATGACTCGACATACTTAATGTCTTATCTGTGGTCTTTACTTCCTCCTTCCCTTCCTTGGATCGCGCTTGCAACGATGTCACGCGTTATAGTTTATAATTATTGATTTATTATGCCCTGACCGGATTTATATGTTACTGTGTATTTTGAACAATACATAACGTAAATCTCTCCTGAAGACGTTTGTTTCATTCCTGTCGACAACACACATACCCACCAGCTGCTTCACCAGTTTCCACTCGCACGTGAGGACTTGCCTGCTCTGCTAATCACAATCACATCATACCTTACAATTACAACGTCTGTTTTATCTATGGTACGTATCTTTCATCTTGCTTGGAACTTGGAACTCACTTGAACCGATATCACGCGTTTAAGCATGTGCAAATTATTTCATATCATACATTATTATCTCCTGACTGTTTTTTTCCTTTTGGTTTCAAAAATCAACAACACGCACTTGAGGAGTTGCCTACTATGTACATCGAGTGATTTCACCCAGATACGGAGTATGTGGTTTACATAAGAAAAATATAGAGTCTCGCCTAGAGAAAATAAGCATAGAATTTGCATTGTCACACCAACCTCACATTCACAAATTTCACAATGCTATCAGACGTGGATGATCATATTGAGTTGTATGCCTTATAATAACTTGAGTTTGTATACACAGCTTAATACTCTATAACGTTTGTCTATGCATCTGTCTCTATGCCTAGGAGCCACAGATTATGTTTCTTCCATTCCGATTTTTGCTCTATCACGAAAGCCATCTATTTTAACCTAATTAAGTTTTGTACTGTCCCCGTGTTTTAATTAAAATAATTATCATTGTAATACATATTTTAATCTCATGACTATTGATTATATACTTTATATATGACATATAAAGCTACGTACATCACGAGGACTCGACTTTTCATTTCTCCGCCTACATATATCGCTTCCCTGCCCGAGGTTGGTAAGAATCCACGGCATCATCTGCAGCACCCAGACTCTTAAAGTGCAATAGGTTCCGGTCCCAGCAAAAAGACCGAGAGAGAGGAAGGCGGAGAAGAGAAGACAAAACAAGTAAGTCGCAACATAACCTACACACAATGACTGAGACTGCCACGAGTGCCACGTGCAACGCGGCCGCGACTCCTGTCTCCGGGGCGCAGATAGAAGATGCAGAGATTGCGGAGATTTTGTTGTCCCCTCAGGAATTCAACATCTTGGTATCGACTTTGGATACAGCTTCGGAAACGGGTCTGAAATTGTGCGTGACCGCTTAATTCAGGAGTTCCGTTGTGCTAACTCTAACAGTGATAACAAGCCTGGAAGTTCTACAAGTGCTCTGGTTGCAATACACATGTAGATAGCAAGATCATCTGCCATTATTGCATGAGACCATGTTGGAAATATTGTATATTTACTCGATGCTGTAATTATTCGTTTTCTGCAACACTCTCTTTTTAATCCGTCTTTATCACGTAAGGTTGTGTTGTCCTGGATTTATTTAATTTCAATTGCATATTTTAATTGTTGAAGACAATATTGTAATTCGTCGTATAGTGTTATTTTTGTATGTAAAAATACAATCGCTCTGCAATTGTTAGAAATTGGATTGTGTATTACCACCCTTATAATACTAACTTGCTTATGTAGAATCGTGTGCATGTTCTTTATCATTTGACGTGTATTATCTACATTGTCTTTGATGTTCTCTTTGTTGAATAGTGTGTATCTGCCTTAAACAAACATAGTGTTAGTTATCAATATCATGTGTCGTATCTGTGTAACATATATTTAAGACTATAAAGACGGTTGTCCATGCTTTCCTCTCTATCTTGCAACTGACCGAACTGGACACGAACAATGTGAGTTCCTATTTATATTAATTGTGAATAAACCAGATATCATCAGAATGTGATTGTGGTTATAATTTCATAAGCCCGGCACACACTCCGCTCCTTAAACTAAAGTTATCTTTACATGTCATGCCACTGACACCAAATTCTGCCCAAGAGGTTATGTGACCAGCTATAAAGAAAATCATTACGATTAAAATATAAGATAACTATCGGAACTCTGTCGTCATATTTTTGAGTGAGCTCGTGCCGGGCTAATAAAAATAAATATCACATTATGGATATGGAACAATCTTCGTCATCACATGTATCGCAACCTAACCTTCAAGTCGGCGGACACATGTCGTCCATTGAGAAACTTACTGGTGCCGCTAACTTCCATACATGGAAATTCACCATCAAAAACGTTCTCATATTGGCAGGGCTCTGGGACGCCGTTGAGGAACGGGATAGCGATGATGGTAAACGGAAAGGCACGTATATGTCTTTCAGTTTCTAAGGAATTATATCAATATGTAAGAAATGCACAAACCCCCGCTTCTGCATGGAAGAAACTGTCGGATGTTTTCGAAGATAAGGGTCTATATCGTCGGGTACTCTTGCTGCGTCAACTACATCGGATTCAATTTGCTGAATACTCTTCTATGTCTACCTACATTGAAAGTGTAACAACATTAGTTCAACAACTCCAGGACATTGGGCGGAATATAGAGGACGCGGAAGTAGGAAAAATCTTACTAAGCGGACTGCCAGCGGAGTATGATATTATTGTCTCCAACTTGTCAACGGTTTCAGCAAATGGTCAGTTATCCAGTGAAGTAATAAAAACTAGGCTACTTCAGGAATATAGTAGGAAAACTACAGCTAATAGTACGACCGCGTATATAAGTAAGAAGACCACTCGCATCATCTGTGACTTCTGCAAGAAGTACGGCCATGTAAAGTCAAAATGTTTTAAGCTGAAGCGTGAGAAGAAGATAAAGGCAAGCGCTGACGGAACCAACATTGTCGCTGCATTCATGGCTGGATCACCTTCACAAGATTTTTACTTAGATAGTGGTGCGACAAACCATATGATTAACAATAAATCATTTCTGCATGATATTGTATTGCGCCAGTCACCTGTTGTTGTTGCTAACAACAATACTATGAATTGTGAGGCCATAGGGAAAATGCAACTCTCATTGAAAGACAAGGTGAGTCCGTTAACACTTGGTCATGTTTTATATGTGCCAAAACTTTCATGCAACTTGATATCAATATCTAAGTTGGACAAGTCTGGCCATATTTTCCAGTTTTATAAAAATTACACTCTTTGTTCCTGGATGGTAGCCAGGAATCCCCGAGGGCCACGGGCCAGGGAATTGTGGCACAGACGCCTAGGTCATCTAAATATTAAAGGTATGAAATGTTTGCGGGATGGTGCATGTGGCAGGATGTTTCAGGATGAAGACATCAAGAACTGCACTGCTTGTCTTCAGGGAAAGATGTCTGCAGCATCCTATCTCAAAGGAAAAGCAAGGCGTGCTGATCAAATACTGCAGCTCATCCACAGCGACGTTTTTGGACCTGTGCAAGAGCCTAGCTGGGGCGGCAAGAGGTTCCTTGTCTGCTTCACAGATGACTTCTCAAAAAAAACCTTTGGATATCTCATGAAGGAAAAATCAGAGGTAATGTCACATTTCATTTCATTACTTTTAAAACACATGTAGAAAAGCAAACAGGGCAGTCAATTAAGATTCTTAAATCCGATTTTGGTGGTGAATATATTAATAATAAATTCTCTAACTATTTAAAACAGCAGGGCATTGTTCATCAAAACTCTGTACCGTACTGTCCTCAACAAAATGGTGTCAGTGAACGCCTTAATCGTGCTATTATGGACAAAGTTAGGTGTATGGTTACTGAATCTGGTCTCTGCAACCGTTTTTGGGGCGAGGCAGTAATGACTGCCATAAACAGATGTCCGACGCTCTTTAGCAGGAAGGTCACCTGAAGAGAAATTCTCTGATCTGAGCCATCTCCGGGTGTTTGGATGTACAGCATACTATCTTAATCCGTCACAGAAACGCCAAAAGTTAGATGCCAAGGGTAAATTGGCAATTTTTGTTGGTTATAGTGAGACTACAAAGGGTTATCGTTTAAGCGAGCCGTCTAGTCCCAATACTGTGATATTGTCCCGTAGTGTGGCGTTTTTAGGGAATACATACATTTTATTATAAAAATGGATCTATTAATTTAAATGATAATTATTATTTGTTTGACAATGAGAATTTGTTCAATAATAATTTTTATAATGAGTTGCAGGAAAATCATGTCGAAATTTCTAGTCAAGATCATGAAAGTAGGTAATAATGTTTTTTCTGAATTTTCAGTTGGACCTGATGGAGATGACGTACCAGTCATTGAGCGAGCCCGACTCCGACGAATCTGCTGACGACGAGCGCGAGCAGCGCTCATTGTCTATTGCTACTCGGCTGCGCTCATTGGCTACATTGTCTAAGCAGGCGTCATCTGGAGGGGAAGAGGTATGCAGTCCGAGCCCGACTCCAACGACTATCGTGCCGATGATGAGCGCGTTTAAAGTAGTAGTAGTAATTTAAAGTGAATGTAGAGGTTGCAATTTACTCGTTTGGGAATGTAAATATGCTGTCATAAAAATAGTATGCATTTTTCTTCACTTTGTTCTTTGTTGTATCTTGTGGAATCATTCTATTGTTATGAATGTGTATATGAGTAAACTTAGTCTCTACTTAGGGCAAACATTATTGTCAATGTAAACTGATATAATTGATATTATATTAAGTTAAGGCCTTTCATCAGAGATAAGTCTATACACATTGTCTCTTTATTGTCGTTGTGTATTTGTGTTTAGGCACGTGGCATAATGGTCTTATAAGTGTGAGGGGAAGTGTTAGAAATTGGATTGTGTATTACCACCCTTATAATACCAACTTTCTTATGTAGAATCGTGTACATGTTCTTCTCTTGTCTATGGTAGCCTCGGGAGATAGACGTATTCTGTAAGCGCTGCTCATTTTCTCTTAATTATAAATTATTAATTATATTCAACTTAATGGTTCGGATTCCATTGTTTGTAAGTAACAGTTGCAATAAACGTGAAAGCCGAACACTGCGTTTTTACTTCCACTGCCCCAATGACCAGGGGACCAATGGTTTTATCAGCAGACAGCAATACCACGACCGCATTCCCTGCTGCGAGATTTTTAACAGGTTATCTAGCCCAGACAATATTCTTGCAAACCAAAGTAGGGCATATAGAAAGGCGTGGTTTATAACATTATAATGGAGAGTCAGATAGCGGGCAACTAGGGACTGCCGCTAATGGCACATGTAACATATAAGTAACATAACCTCAATGTCATGGTCAATCGTAAAGCAGGTTGTACTCGACAACTGGATTAATAGGAAGATCGCAATCAAAATGGTGTTAACTTTGGATGGTTTGTGGGGCTGCGTAGAAGATACGGACGTAGAAATAGCGCGGGATGCACGGGCATTGGCGAAGATACGACATCAATTACGGGACAGACACTTCAGCTTTCATAGCTAAAAACAATCAGAAGAAATCTAGTATCACTTGCACTTATTGACGCAAAAGTGGTCATGCGAGTCAATATTTTAAAAAGAAACGAAATGAAGCGAAGAACAGTGGTCAGGAACATACCATGTACGCGTCTGTATACTCGGCTTCACATGCTAAGAAATTTATTCTGGACTCTGGAGCGACTACTCACTGCTTCACACAACAACCTCGAAAGTGTGTGATAACTACAGCAAATGGGGATAGCTAGTGCTATAACCATAGCTGATTATTGAGTTGTATGCCTTATATTCACAATCTGACTTGTAAAAGTGCCCCTGTGGCCTACTTACTGAATAAATTATTTCATTTCATTTCAAAATAACTTTAGTTTGTATACACAGCTTAATACTCTATAACGTTTGTCTATGCATCTGTCTCTATGCCTAGGAGCCACAGATTATGTTTCTTTCATTCCGATATTTGCTCTATCACGAAAGCCATTTATTTTAACCTAATTAAGTTTTGTACTGTCCTCGTGTATTAATTATAATATTTATAATTGTAATTCATATTTTAATATCATGACAGTTGATTATGTAGTTTATATATAACATATAAAGCTACGTACATCACGAGGACTCGACTTTTCATTTCTCCGCCTACGTATCGCTTCCCTGCCCGAGGTTGGTAAGAATCCACGGCATCCTCTGCAGCACCCAGACTCTTAAAGTGCAATAGGTTATGGGCCCAGCAAAAAGACCGAGAGAGAGGAAGGCGGAGAAGAGAAGACAAAACAAGTAAGTCGCAACATAACCTTCACACAATGACTGAGACTGCCACGAGTGCCACGTGCAACGCGGCTGCGACTCCCGTTTCCGGGGCGCAGATAGAACGCTTGGCCGGCCCTCAGAATTACTTCTCATGGAGGTTCGCCGTCCGCATGGCGCTCATGCACGACGGATTATGGGAACTTGTCGAGAACGGACCGACCACAGGCGACGCGCATGACCAGCGTGCGCTTGCCATATCTTCCTGTCTATAAAGCCTTGCATGTACCAATACGTCAGGAACGCCAAGACTGCAAAGGAAGCGTGGAAATGCTTAGCGGACGTATTTGAAGACTCCGGCTTGGTTCGTCGTGTTTTACTCCTACGACAACTGCATAGGATTGATTATGGTACGTTTTCTACGATGTCAGACTACATTGAAGCCACGACAATGCTGGTGCCACAATTTGCGGACATAGGCAAGACAATTGAAGACAGAGAAGTTGCGGAGATACTGCTCAGCGGGCTATCTTCAGAGTACGACTCCCCCGTGTCCAACCTGGAGACCATGAACATGACAAGTACGTTGACTAGTGAGCTGGTGCGTGCTAGGCTTCTCCAGGAGGAGTCCAGGAGGTTGTCGTCAGACGGGCTAACTTTTAATCTTATGGTTCCCTTGCTAACACATTTCAGTTTCATGTCGTTTGCAATTGTCGCGTCACTACTTCCACTACGGACTTCATCATCGACTCTGGAGCATCGGCGCACATAGTCAACGACGCTGTGCTGATGATGACGGAGCTCAGACAAAACCAATGTAACATTTCTGTGGCAAATGGCCACACTATAATAAATAACAGTAATTTCATAGGTAAGATATCTCTCTCTGTTAAAAAGTCTACATTTTATTGTTGTCTGTGCTCCTTTAGTATATAAAGACTGAACCATAGACAAGCTTTCTCTTTTATTCACATAAAGCCGCCTAGAATGTCGTAAGTGTTTGTGTCCGTCCAATTTTAATCATTCTATTTATTCAATCAATAATGTAATCCCTGACAATGATATGTACCAGTGTTTAATGAATAAACGCTGATGTATTATCTTTGACTGAAGACTTTGATTTGTGCTCTCACCATTATTACACGTGCCCATCTGCGCTCTATGCATTGCTAACAGGTTAGTGGTCCAGTGAGGCTTGGCGCATAACTCAGAAAGAGTATCGTAGAAAGAAACAGCACAAATTGAGATAACAAGAAATTGTTGTGTGGCAAATTCTAACCTCCAAATTTCAGAAGCCATAATCTCAATATGGCTGAGGCACAATCAAACAATGGCGTTTCTAGTACGATGACATCGACATCAATTGAAAAACTTCAAGGATTGGACAATTATCTGTCGTGGAAATTTGCCATGAAGATGGTTTTAACGTTGGAAGGTCTGTGGGCTTGCGTGGAAGGCACCGAAAACGACGCGAACAAAGACGCAAGGGCGCTTGCTCGTATTAGCCTTTCGCTTCAACCCAGCCTGTTTCAGCTTGTGCGCGATTGCACTGGTGCGAAGGACGCGTGGGCGAAGCTCGCTGGCACTTTCGCGAACAAAGGACTCTACAGGAAAGTATTGTAACTACGGCAATTAGACCGCATCGAGTATAACCACTATGCCGGTATGTCCGATTACATCGAGGGTGTGATGAAGCTTTTTGCTCAGCTATCCGATATAGGCAAGTCAATTGAAAATGGTGAGATTGCGGATATTTTGCTCTGGATTTCCGGAGGAGTATAATATTCTAGTTTCTGGCTTTGAGACTGCCAGCTTAACTAATGCTTTAACGCTTGAAGTGGTGCGCACAAGATTATTGCAGGAAGATCATCGACGAAACAATGTTCAAGCGACGGATACTTTGGCTTGCATTGCAAACAAGAAGAGGAACATCAAAATTACCTGCTCATATTGCAAGCGTGCTGGACATGTTGCACGGAGATGCTTTAAGAAGAAGCGTGAAGAACGAACTCCGAAACATCAAGATATACCTATGAGTGTGTGGCATTAAGCGCCTTGGGCATTTACATCCAAATAGTATGTATAAACTGCGTGGTGGTGGTCATGTGTTGTCGTTTTTCAGAATGAAGACGATGTGCCAGGTGACGCAGCGCTCTTCGATCCTTAGACCTCTAACAGGCTATACGCCCAGTGTATTTAGATTGAAAGAACAGGAAAGTCCTTGGTGTATTCAACAGAATAAATATTACAACTCTGTGAAATAATATTTTGCGAAGTGAAATAACCTCAAAAAATGCCACTGGACGGCTACGTGCATGGCGCCGACGATGGCCGCGTCGCGCCTGTTCCCATCGTTCCCGCTACTACTGCTACAGGTATGAATTTAGCGATTGACAAATTAGAAGGTACAGCCAACTAAAATTCGTGGAAATTTGTCATGAAAATGATTTTGACCTTGGAAGGTCTTTAGAGCTGCGTGGATGGTACGAGTGTCGATGTCGCGCGCGATCAACGCGCGTTAGCCCGGATTTGTCTAGTAATAGAGCCAAATTGCTATCAATATGTCAGAGATGTGAATACTTCAAAAAGAAGCTTGGGACAAACTGTCAACTGTTTTTGAAGACAAAGGTTTCTTTCGGCGTGTCTTATTGCTACGAAAACTGCACAAGGTAGAGTTCTCCTGCTCTACATATATTTTAG
The DNA here is from genome assembly GCA_905147355.2 of Apotomis turbidana. Taxonomy (NCBI): domain Eukaryota; kingdom Metazoa; phylum Arthropoda; class Insecta; order Lepidoptera; family Tortricidae; genus Apotomis; species Apotomis turbidana. The sequence continues at coordinate 20,132,363 of LR990292.1, read as the reverse complement.
GTATAATTAAATTGTAAACCGTCATCCACTGATTGATTCGTTGGCAAATATATCGCTGGTATGTACCTTTATGTTGGCTGTTTTAATTACAAGATACCACTTCGACTTTTCCTATGATTCACACGCAGCGCTCTTCGATCCTTAGACCTCTAACAGTTTTGACATGAGCTTCAAGCTTAACCTATTGACCGCCAAGCGGTCTAGCAATTTACCCTGCCACTGACGCCAGAGTAAAAAAAAAAAGATTTGCCCCAAAATCAACACGGATTGAAAAATACTTGTAGCAGTTAGAATTACAAAGTTTTTGATCATTGAAATTTGGACGGCTGTGGCCGACGTGGCGTCAGGGGCACGATTTTTTGTTGACGGCCACAGCCGACTGTGGCGGTCAAAAGGTTAACATTCTCCTCACCTCATGTAAAGTTCTATCTAGTAACACAATTCAAGCACCACCCTCATCTCTAATACAACACTACATTGAAAATTGAGATAAAAGATTTAGAAACGTTTTTACAACAATTTTCAATGTTTTAACTGTCTACCCAAGTACTATGGTAGGAAACTTACTTCTTGCACCTTTTCCTTTTCTTTTAAGCACTGCAGGGCTTCTGTTTTACTCAGGAGCCTCTGTATCTTACCCTGAACTTTCCTAGGGAATAGCCATATTCTCATCCCCGCCGCCATCTGGGGCTTCTGACGCTGACATTGCCAAGTTTATGGTTATTGAATTATTATGCTTCGTAATACCAAAGGTCAGCTTATTACTTATCTCTTCTTTTTTAATGACATCCATTTCTTCATTCCTCAACAGTGGCACTTTGGATAGGCTCTGCAAGGACTTCAAGCGCTTTATCCACTTTTCATTTTTGATCCATCTGTCATTGTCGGCCTGTTCATCATCTTCACAGGTTTTCTCTAGCTGTTGAGAGAAAATATTATTAATATAAATTAATCAATAAGCCTAGTTAATTTCTGAAATTTTATATGCTTACAGTACTGTACAGTTTATGGTTTGAAAAAGTTAAAATGATTAAGTTGAATACTAGTGAGTTTCAGCTATGTTCTTCACAATATTTGAAAATGGCAAAAAAATTAATTATAAAAGTACCCTCGATAAGGTTAAGCAAAAAAAGGTGTTTGAAGCACCTGCAGGGCTAGCATATCTTGTCATGACTTGTTGCGCGACTCAGTCACCTGTCTTTCTCGCACGGCATTGAAAGGAAAGTGACAGAAACATAACCTCTTCAATAAGAAATATAATCATCAAACTAAGTAGGTAAAAGATACTAAGAGTGAACTAAAATAGTAATATTGTTTTGCTTGCCGGTTAATTTGCGCTACTAATCCGTTATACTTATTCGCGTATTTTTCCATGCATACATGCATTTAATAGTGCATAATGCATACATGCATTTAATATGTATAACTGCAAAGTAATGTCTTATTCATTTAATAACTAAGAGTGATTCAATCTCAAAGATCTTGAAAGAAAGCAACACAAACCTCTACATTTAACTTCTTTAAATCTAGAACATTCTTCTTAGTTTGTAGTTCGCCCTCCTTCTGTCTAAGCAGCTCCTTCAGTTTAGCTTCCTGAGCCACATCATTCTGCAGGCAAAGCAGAATATCAGACTGGTCGTCATTGTCAAAAGCCTTAAGCTTTTCTATATCGGACCAAGCCGCGGTAGAAATAACAGAGCCTTGCGTACGGCTTGTCAGCAAAGTGGCACAATCCAACTCCTCGTCAGAACCGAATAGCTCATCATGTTTAACGAATTCTAAATCTTCATAACCAAAAGGATATTCACATTTCTTGTTCTCACACATCTTGAGCTTCTCGTTGAAGTTCACAAAATAATAGCGGACAGCAGACTTACACACGGGACAATCCTGAAAACAGCATAAATTATTCATTACTCTTGGATAACAATACAATCCAACAATTATTTTATGTCTCACCAACAAGGAAAATCTGGAGCGACTGCACAATAAGCGGCGGAATAAACCCTGTACCCTATAAGACAGGTTTTCCTAGTTTAGGGCACAGGATCGAATTCTTGTACCTATTGTTAGCAACCAACTAGACACGTAAAAGCGTGTTACTCTGTAAATTTAATTTAAGTAGGCTAACATTTTTCATACCCAATAAATCATTTTTATTTTCATTTAATTTTCATTGACCTATATAAAACCTACACTATTACCTATCTAGACGAAATATATGAATGATTAATGTATCACAGTTATAATTATAATATTACCATTACAAATTCACCAAACGGAGAATCTTCGACTTCTACAGACTGCAACCTCTGCAACTAAATAAAGAAAACATATGAGTCAGCCAGTCATAAACAAAATAACAACCATTTAGGAAATTGTACTAAATCTTACCGCCTCGAGTTGCATGTCAAAATCAGTTAAATCTGCTGGAAGAGCATTTACTCCACTCGCTGAAGCGTTATCCATATTTACACAAAGTAATAGTTCCGTTCAAGGCGTGCTACCAAACACTTAAATAAAATATTGCAATATATTGTTAGTATGGATTTGATTAATTTACAGTTATAGTATAGTTTATATAACAGAGATAGAGAAAATAAAACTAACTAACCTAACCTAACCTAGAACTTGTAATAATGTTTTTTTTTTTTACTTTAGAAACGATACGAATTGGTGATACCCTGATTCAGCCAATAACAGGTATTTCACAAAATACAAATAAGCTTGTATAAGCTCCCATTCATTAAATGCAGAAAATTTTATATTATATTAATCAAATAAATATAAGCATAATAAGTTACTCAAAAGCCTTCTGGCACTAATTATAAATGTACTCAACTGATTATTATTAGTTAATATTGTTATTATAGACAAATATACGTGCGTATAACGAAACTTACTTGCAAAGGTGTTTTTCAGTTTCTTTTAACACACAATGTCCTTGTACAAGGAGTAATCTTGTACATGTAAACTAATATCTCGTAAAACTGACTACCTAATCTTTAAAACCTTTGTTATCATTGACGTAATAATTACATGGACACACAATCAGACGGAAAAAATGGCACCCTCCCAACTAATGCAAAATCACAAATCGCATTAGTTGGGCGATCAGTCTCGTTTAGACCATGACACGTGACGGGTCTCAAAAGTGACTTAATTTTCAGTGAAAAATTACAGAAATAACAACTATAAAATAAAGGAACAGGACGGAATATCCTTTTTTACTTATGTTCTATTGATTAATTAACGAATCCTATGTAAAATCATAGCAATTTTTGTATCAGAATTATTAACTTTGTCCCTACAAAATGCACCTCATCACAGGACAAAAATCGAAGGAGTCGCTATAGTTTTATATTTTATTAATAAATTAAGGAGTGCAATAAATAATTATCCTATTTTTTTTACTCAAGATTCCCATTCTCAACAACGTAAAAATGGAGATCACATTTAGCAAGAGACAAACGCGAAGAATAATTGAAGCCAAATAATTCGTCTCTCGTGTGTTCGGCATAATCATGTTTTTTTTTTATGTTAATCAACAGAAGCGTAAAATGATAAAATTCATAAATTACTAAAAAATAGCTCTGTTGTTATTGTTTTATTTTGTCACAGAGTCTAGACACTGTCAGTTTAAACCTTTGAACGCCAAGAACACATAAAGGCGACGGCGACGTGTGCTGCCGTGCATACCACGCCACCGACGAATAAGATCAAACTTTAAAGGGTTAATAATGTCAATATTTTGCACTTGTCTTACTCTCATTTCACATACTGGAACAAGGAGAAATAATGTCGTTATTACTGATCCCTTCTATCGGAAACTTTTTATGCAGTTGTTAAATAAAAACGTAACTAAATTTGTTATTAACAATTTACAATAAAAACGTAACTAAATTAGTTATTAACAATTTACAATAAAAACGTAACTAAATTAGTTATTAACAATTTACGAGTTTATTTAGTTCAAACATAAAATATATTTTAATACCTAAATAAAATAATAGTGAAAATATTTTTAGTATGTAAAAATATTAAAATCTGATCCATTCGTGCCATGTTCCAAGTTTGACAAGAGACTTCAGTCAGAATATGCTAAAAAAGTTAATTTACACGTAAAATATTTGTGGTAATAAATAATTAAGCCAATTTGACACTTAAACGTTTAGACAAAGAGTTCTTTTGTACGAAGTCAATATGTTGCTGCAAATTATAAATAAGCGTTATTGGCATCTACTTGAACATGACAACGGTGCCACTTTATTTGACACTTTTGTTCGGGTCTGTGGCTCTATAATAAATAATACCTCAATGTTTGTTATGCTAAGATTAAAAAGACCCGTTAAATCCTATAAATCACAGTTCATTATACGCCGCGCGGCGAACGATGAGTCCTATGACACCTGTCATCTCAGTACATTTTCTGATTATAGATGATATATTGAGATGACAGGTGTCATAAGACTCATCGTTCGCCGCGCGGGGTTATAGTCAATGGGACTCCTCTCTGTGTGAGTGCGGGCTGGACGATGGGGACCTCAACCATATTTTTCTTTCTTGCCCTTTACTCAATCATTCTTATTTATATAGTCAGCTTATAAGTAGAAATGTACCATTCCCAACTCGTGTCTTAGATTTAATACAAAATTTTGACAAAGACATTCTCTTAGCCTTGGGAAAATTTTGTGAGATTAATAAGTTAAAATTATAATATATTCAACTATATTATTCTCAATAATGATTGGTGTATGTTCTAATTAATACTAATCCCGTAGTTGTGTTTTCGTTAATCTAATCTTACTAATTATACTAAGATTTCCTTTTCAGGACTAGCAACTTGTTTTTTTTTTGTAAGTTAGTCGCGTTCGTGTGCGTTTGTTTTTCCTCACTAAATCGACATGACACTGGCTTAATCTATCGACATAGCCATAAAAAAAAAAAAAAAAAAAAAAAAAAAAAAAAAAAAAAAAAAAAAAAAATCCACGAATGAGATCAACAGAGATTAAAATGTTTTGCTGTAACTCTTCGTTCTATGTATGTGCAATGGCAAGTTTGTGAATTTGAAGTATTACGAAGTTGTACAAACAACATATGCAATAAATAAAAAATATTAACTAATAGTAATTAGTTGAGTACATTTAAAAATTTAAACAGAATTTAAAAATAAATTATATGATTGGTGTATAAATAAAATGTATTATAGTGTAAATGAACATTTCGAAATTCCCAATGCTCTTTATTAATTTTATTGAATATCTGGACATTTGTAATAATTTTTTAATCCTCTGACATATTAGTTTCTTTGTGTGTTTGTTTATTTTGTATAAGTAGGTAATAATTATATTCTGACATTTTATTACCATTAGTTAGCATGAAATTGAAACTGATGTCTTTCGTTTATCGTAATTTATTATTTAGAGTAATTTTAGCAATTGTACATGCATAGACGCTGAAGTAAAATATTGTACCTACGCCAACTCTGGCTGATTGTGACGGACATAGAATTTTGTAACACCTTATTGTAACCACTCACTTTCTGACAATAAATCATTCTATTCTATTCTATTTATAATTAGTGCCAGAAGGCTTTTGAGTAAATTAATTTAAAAATAAGGACTGAATAGGCTTGTCACCCTGAGCTTTAAAAAAAATAGTTTATAGAAAAACGCCTAACATATATTTTTTTAATTTCATTCAATCAAATCCATTCCATTCATTTCATTACTATACCATTACCAAAGTCCGGCCAGACCGTGGAACTGTGGAACTCGAATCGAATGTACGTCAGACTCCGTATAAAAATAAGAAATACTGAAATATTGTGCGGACGGTAGTCAAGTTTTAAATTTATTTTACTTTTCAGAAACAACAAGACAAGATGCCAGCTAAAGCAGTTTGTGTGCTCAAGGGTGATGTCTCAGGAACGGTGTTCTTCGATCAAGCGGTAGGTTTTTCCGGTTCTACCGCTTCTCGTATCATATCAATGTGTATGACATGCAAGAATCATATACAAAATACGTTTTCTATTACTTTCTGTTGTTTTTTACCATATACGCATCTAAAGAGAAGTACACCTACATTTTATATTATTATCTACATTTACCGCGTACTTCGATGTACGTTCTAGAAATTTTTCTGCGTGCTGCGTGATTACAAATTACCTCTATACATATTATACTACCCAACTAATGAATGAATTACGTTATTGACCCTTTATCCTTGAGCAAGTTAATGACGGTTATGTCGTAGACGTTTTATGGCTCATCAAAATGAATAAATAAAATGCAATGTCAAGAATACAAATGTAATTTTTTATCAAATATTTCTTCCGCGCTGTAGAAACACTCTCAACCAAAATGTTTTTCAGAGGTAATCATATTATATTTTTCCCAATAGTATAGGTCTATTTTTTGGATTCCGATTCTGTGAATAATTTACTTTTACTTCATATACAGACTTTATCATACTTTCAATGTGTATTGTACTAATAAACAATGCTTTATACAGGGATTGAATACCACTAATCAATATCATTTCTCAAAAACTAATTATTGTGGTAAACATTATTTGTTATTATTACATTTCTCATCCATGATATGATTCATGGTATCTATTTTTATAGTTATGTAATATACTTATTATTCAATTAGTTTTAGTCTTACTTTAGTATATAAACGTAAATTATGCCAGATATGACTTAAAAAGTACATAATAATTATTTCAGAATGATTCGGCTCCAGTAGTGCTCTCTGGCGAAGTGCAAGGACTTTCTAAGGTGAGTGACTTTCAGTCATTTATTTAATTGTAGCATTATGTATGTATTGTTTATATGTATTTCCATTCCAAATGTGTTGTGGCCACTCGGCCAATAATCCTTGCAACTGACCTGATTATAGTCTAGACAACTGATTGCAGGTTTAAAAATGGAGAAAAATACTTATAAGTCTGATTATTAGTCAATAATAGTGAGATTTTGTAAAGATATGTCAGCATGCTTGGTAAAATTAAAATTTATAGAATAAGAACAGAAGCGATTGCTTTTTGCATGTTACTACTAAAGTAATTATGTACAATCAGGGAAATTGAAACACATACCCCCTTTGCTCTTGTCACAATAACAATAAGGGTCAAAAAGGTATGTGTTTCAGTATCCTCTACTATATCTAGTATTTTAAACAGGCCCTCAATAAGCAAGCACTTGAATATCATCAATCTACAAGTTGAATTGTAACTACAATTAGAAATAAATGTAAAGTGGTGTGCAAATAATGCACACTTAATTTCCTTTGCCAATATTAGTGACAAAGTGCTTATGCTAAAACCATGCCTTGTTAGACAGACAAGCAAAGTTGGTTGGTTTTAAGTCCAACCACTGTTACTAGTTATTTTTTATTACAGCAGGTACGTCTCCTGGCGTAAACTAGTGTTTATATGAAAGCGAAAATTGAAAAAGCCCAACTTATTAGAATTTTTAATTTTCACTGTAATAGAATTTCTACTTTTAAGCATGATTTATTGTCAAAATTAATTCAGTAAATATTTTCTGAATTACACGGAGTACGTGCTATATGCTATATAAGTGAACATTTTATTAAGCAGTTGATAATTTCGAGTCAAAGATGTCACCTGTTGAACAGTTGAACATAAGTCTAAGATCCAATTTCGGAGTGCGTCAGAATGATTGGTTGACTGTTGAATTCAGCATTGATTGCTTACGTAAAAATTGCTACCTATTTGCTAGTATTTGCTACCATCTACCAAATATTTGCTACCTCAGTATAATAAAAGATATCACTTTTTTTTTATTGCTCTGCTGATACGCACAGGCGTTCATGTTGTAAGTATTCCAAAAAATAATTATACGCGAAACTTTTTGATTTGTAACGCTGCAGAGTTGATTTTAAGCTAAATGTAGGTAGCAATTAGCAAATTTTGTTTGGTAAATAACATGAAAATTGTGCGTCCTTCGCAAAATATGAACTTTGTCCAAACATCCTGACGTCAGAATGACTGGTCAAAAAAAAATGTGATATCTTTTATTATACTGAGGTAGCAATTATTTGGTAAATGGTAGCAAATACTAGCAAATGGGTAGCAATTTTTACGTAAGCAATCAATGCTGAATTCAACAGTCAAACAATCATTCTGACGCACACCAATTTCGCCTATTTACGATGATTACTTGGGCATAAGTGTTTTGAAGTTTCAAGAAAAATGATTAATCAGTTTTATTTCATGTTCTTATAGTAACTAAGTGTTCATTTTGTCCCATGCCAAGTGTACAAACTTTATTGCTTATTTACTTAAAAAATATAAAAGTACCTACCTTCAGATATAGGCAATTATTATGAAAAACAAATGTAAATGTATTCGACGAACGCCGGTAAACAAGTGACGACTGACTCAATGACCTTGGCACTGTTAAATATTATGTAAGGATGACTCTTGTTTTTGAGGTTGTGATTGAACGTTGTATCATTGATATAATGGGTAAAGCGCCATTATAATCTAATTACAAGACATCGCCAGGTGACAAACAAACTCACTACAAATTGTGTCACTATTCTTCTAAACCTCGTATCTAGTTTGTAGGTTGATACTGAGATACGAGTTTTGTGTAAGTTTTTCACAATTACATATTAATTTATTTATTCAAAAATCATAAAATATGTCAAATTACGAAATAATAATCACTTAACTAAACATAATATACACAAATACAACACTTCAATTTGTGTAAGTAGGTATTTCTTACTTATAGTCTAAGATCCCTTTAAGAACGACCTTCACCGAGGTGTTTATTTGATGAAATGTATTTTATATGTAATTTAATATGTCAATAAATATATTGCATATGGGTTGCCTAACAAATTTTTGTCCAGAGTATGTTTAATTAATAATTCAAAAAATTTTTTTTTTAAACATTTGATTATTAGATAAATTATATACCAATCGAAAGTATGAAGCCCATAGAATATGCAAACGTTAGGTTGCCTATTCTTTTCCCGTCACAACTATAGGGTAGCCAGGTTTAAACAGGTAAATCTATATTAGCATTTTGCAACGGTCTGATTATTGAATTGAAATTAAATAACATTAAAGATTATTTTATTATGAACACGGTGGTATAGGGTTGCCTGCGAAAAATCAGTCCAGAATTCCGGTTGTCGAATTTTGAAAAGTAAAATATTGCAGCGAGTGAATGTTTGCGACTGAGAGGTCCCAACCAAAACCATCCCATACGATAGAAGAGGACACAGCATAGTAGCTGTTTGAAGTCCGCCCATTTAAAAAAAGAGAGTGCGCATGCTATTTGTGCTTGAAAATGAAAAGGATAGCGATAGACTCGTATATGCTACATAATTTTGGAGTAGTTTATTATTAAAATAGAGAAATAGTTATTTAACTTTTTTTTTTATCAATTAATTAATAAAATAATGAAATAATGAACTTTATTCTGCAATGCAAGTAGGCCACAAGGGCACTTTTACATGTCTGAGTCTATCGACATTTCACAAGAGGTGACCACTGTTGAGAAGAAACTCCGAAAGAAACTCATTATTTATGTGTGTATATTTTTTTTGTGACACTAAAGTATATAGACATCTTTAGTAAAAATGAAAGTTATAGTAATACATATATAATACTAATCTTGCAAATTTTATCTTTATTATTATCAGACAAAATAAAAAACAACAATTAAAAAAATACTTCTGTTTATTATAAAAAAAAAAAAAAATTTTTTTTTTTTTAATTATTCAGGTTCCGAGTCATCGGACGTATAACTATGATCTCCAACTTCTGAATCTTCTTCGTCATCACTCTCCGTTTCAGTTCTTTCGACAATGTCTTCTATCTTTAAAGGTGTATGATCCCCAATGAATCCTACTGGTTTTAAATATTCATCTAAGAACCAACCGCAGTTCTCAGGCTGAAGTTTCACGCATATTGGATCTGTTGCATTAAGCCACATGGAATTTACGAAAATAGTTCGTAAAATTTTCTGAATTAATGATATCCAGCATGGTGGTATGGAGTTGGAGGCGAAGCCTTTTATTTTTTTTAAAAAGTGCTCGCTGTCTTCTTTTGCAGAGTAATTTTTCATAAAAATGCGATGTCTCGCATCATTCACACTGGTGCAGTTCCTGATACCATACATACTAGCTGTAAATTCTTGAACGGTCTTCATTTTTTTATCAATGAAAATATCAGCAGCATCTGTTAATGATGCAAATACTGTTTGATATTTTTCATTTTTCGAAAATAGCTGAAAAGGTTTTACTTTCCCTTTACTGTAAAATGCTGCCGTGTAATCGGAACCAGTAAATGCATGGAAGGCGGGAAGACCTTGGCATAATTTGATTCCCAGCTTCAACGCTAAATCGGTGCAATTAATGCAATCAACAGTTTGATTATTAGTCTTTTTAGTTGCTGAACTGGCAAGCCAAAATTCTGATTCGATGAGTTTGTGCATATTTCCTAACAAAATAATCAAAACGTCAGTATCAGAGGCTTTAATTAAAATTCTTGAGCCTGGTTCTGCTTTAGAAGCATGAAAAATAATCCTTGTATCTGCCTCTTCGTGATGACATTCATAATTAGTTTCTTCAGTTTTTTTTACGGAATTTTCCTGAACTTGATAAGAGTAGCAGTGATGGTCGACGGTTAAAAAGATTTTTTTGTTTTGGATTATTGTTACCAAATTGTCATTTTCCCAATAATCAGCCAGAAACAGCACCAGAGCTTCTTTAAACCGATAATTTTTAAGGCTTTGCAAAAAATTTTTTGGTCTAGTTTGTTGAGGTCCCGAAATTTTGTACGGAATATCGAATTCTTTTCTGCTTTCACGTTCGGAATCTTTGATTGACGGTGATAAGTAGCGATCAAAAATTAAATGTATTTCTGATGCGTTTGTTGAACATATTTTTATGAGTATTGACTCGGCAATTTTATCAAAAGTTTGAGCTATATAAGATCCGATTAGATGCAGGTAATAAAAACCATCTATTATTTCAACGTTGATATGTGTTGGCTCAACCATTTTAGTTTTGGATTTCAAAATCTTTGCTAACGTTGATTTTGAAGTTTTTAACATCTCTCCAGTACACGAAAAAAGAGCAGGGGGCAATGGTGCTAGTGGAAAAGTCAGGCAAAATTCGAGATGAATTTTTTTGTTTAGACTTATTGCCAAAAGTCGCCCAAATACGTCTCGCTCCATTTTCAACAATACTTTCTTGTTCTTGTCTTTGGTACTCAAGGCTTTAGTCATACATTGAGAAGCAAAATTGCAGATTTTGTTTCGTTTTATTGGTTTATCGAATCTTGCGGGAGTTGAAGAGCATTCCGAGATAAAATTTAATTTTTGTTGAGAGCCTGCTGTTTTCACGTTCAGCAAGAAATCAGCAACTTCTTTAGATGCAGCTTTACCGGTTGAAATGTTGAATAATGTATCTTTGTCAATGGTGTCATCAAATGGATTCATCGTACATTTTATTGCTTCAATGATACACTTAAGATTTTTTTTGTCTTTCTTAATTTTACTTTGTTGCAATGAGTTCGAAGTATCATCTTTTTTCGTTAATCCGATATTTTGTTTGATAGATGTTAATATCTTCGTCCTCATGCTGTGACTGAGTGCCCATCTTTGACGTGCAGATATTGAGTCTGCAGCAAGATTATCAGCCAATTGATTGCTAGCATCAGCATTGATGGTTTGCTCTAGCGTCAAGTCAACCGGTGATCGAGCAAAATTTGCTGCAGTTCGTCTAATTCCAAAGGCGCCTCGACGGAATTCAGCAACCAAAGATGAATTATTAGTATACAAATTGATTAAATTGCTCAAATATAACAAGGACCATCTGGCATAATTGGGCTGGTTTAACGCAAAAAATATATCAGACATGTTGAATTTAAATTTATTTATTTATTCTATTTCTCTATTTTAATAATAAACTACTTCAAAATTATGTACAGCATATACGAGTCTATCGCTATCCTTTTCATTTTCAAGCACAAATAGCATGCGCACTCTCTTTTTTTAAATGGGCGGACTTCAAACAGCTACTATGCTGTGTCCTCTTCTATCGTATGGGATGGTTTTGGTTGGGACCTCTCAGTCGCAAACATTCACTCGCTGCAATATTTTGCTTTTCAAAATTCGACAACCGGAATTCTGGACTGATTTTTCGCAGGCAACCCTATACCACCGTGTTCATAATAAAATAATCTTTAATGTTATTTAATTTCAATTCAATAATCAGACCGTTGCAAAATGCTAGTATAGATTTACCTGTTTAAACCTGGCTACCCGATAGTTGTGACGGGAAAAGAATAGGCAACCTAACGTTTGCATATTCTATGGGCTTCATACTTTCGATTGGTATATAATTTATCTAATAATCAAATGTTTAAAAAAAAATTTTTTTTAATCATTAATTAAACATACCCTGGACTAAAATTTGTTAGGCAACCCATATGCAATATATTTATTGACATATTAAATTAAATATAAAATACATTTAATCAAATAAACATCTCGGTGAAGGTCGTTCTTAAAGGGATCCTCTACTATTAGTGAGTTGGTTGTCAACCAGACGATATATAATACACTTCAATAAATAGACGCGTGAAGTCCAATTAGTTATGACGAATTCTTCGACGAATCTTTAAACCTAATTAATTAGCTTTTAAATAAAACAATTTAAACGGATTATATCGCGTATATTAATTATTTGAGCCTCCCTGACGTTTCAGTACCTTTACAGATACCGTTGTCAAAGGTTGACTTAATTAGCTTTGTTAGTTTCTTATTGACCGGCTACAACTTCGTGTGACCAGCAGAGGAGCGAGCGGCGGTCATAGGAGTGAGCGAGACCGCGCTCGGACCTTCCGCTCCCACCTTTGGTCCCCGCTCGCCGCTCCGCTGGCCACGCGAAGTAGTGGCCGCGCCGTTAGACGACAAGCTGTCAAGTTGCCTTTTGTTCCGCACCCGAAGGGTAAAAAATGAGACCCTTGCACACCGCGTATTTGAAACGCGCCGACGACGCGCGTTTTACATTGCACGGAGCAGTTTGATTGCGGTTGTCACAAACGCCACAAACAAACTGCTTCATGGAATGTAAAACGCGCGTCGTCGGCGCGTTTCAAATACGCCGTGTGCACATAAGGCTCCGCTCTCTGTCCGTCTGTCACGAGGCTTTATCTCATGAACCGTGATAGCTATACAGTTGAAATTTTCACAGATGATGTATGTCTGTTGCCGTTATAACAACAAATACTAAAAACAAAATTAAATAACTATTTAAGTGGGGCTCCCATACAACAAACGTGATCGGTTGCGTTAACTTTGTACCTCATTTGTATGCGGCGCCATACATTCGAGGTGCAAACTTGACTTAACCCGGCCAGTTACGATGGGAAGTGTTTGTATGGAATCCTCGGTGCGCGAGTCTGACTCGCACTTGGCCGGTTTTTTTCGTTAATGCCAAGCACATTCACTTATTATTTTTATGAAAATTGATAAATACTGAGTTACCCCTTCCCTTCAATTGGTAACATATCCTCGCCTCTTGCTCGATTTATATTTTCCTGTTTATTTAAAAGTGAACAATTTACTAAGTAGGACTCCCTACGATGATTTCTTAAGGTAGTGATCATATTCTTGAGGAAAACCGGCAGCAATAGAGCTTACTATGATTGATTTCATTATACACTCAGTTTAATTGTCAATAGTTTCATGTAATTTTAATAAAATAATTATTTTCCTTGTAATAGGCTCCGAAGTAGGTACCCCCTTTTAGGCTAGGAGGAGGACAATAATGCAATCACATAAAAAATTGCCGCCTTATGCCAGCAAATATGCAACGGTTGGTCAGGAATAGATCGCTGTTTAGCGACAAGGCCACCATTTCTCAGCACAGTTTGATATTTAAGTCAATCAATCAATCATTTATTTGCAATAAAACATACTTAAGTGCGTGCAAATACAAGTATAAAAGAAGTAAAAGTAACAAAATGCTCAATTAAAATAAATTAAATGTCAAGTAAAATCAAATCGTTATTGATAACAAAATAAATTTAATTATAAACATGTCGTATTTGAAAGAAAATTAAAATAATAATATTGGATACTTATTTAAAATTAATCTAGCGCTCTAGCATAAAATTCCTTAATTGAATAGAAAGGTCTACTTGTAAAATAATCTCTTAATTTTCGTTCAAATATTCTGTAGCTACTACATTCCTTACTAATGTCCAATTTATTATAAGCTCTAATCGCAGTACTGTTTAAAGTTTTGTCAAAATATTTAAAATTACTCTTGGGTACTGAAAATTCATTTTTATTTCTTAGGAGTTTGTATGTGTTTTGTCTAGAGACTTTTAGTTGGTCTTTATTTTTAAATACATACAAGCAGACACAGTGTGTTAGGTATGTTACTTTCTATTTGCAGAAATTATGCAGACAAGAAAACCTACTCTACTGTGTTATATCTAAATATTTACTAGTCTTTAACCTTTAAACCGCTTCTCTCGTCGACGGAAAACTGTGTCTCAAGCGCCAAGCGAACAGCCAGATAGTACGACATTGTATAGCGGCATATGACGTCGTGTCGTCTGGGGCACAGCCGTGATCCGCCAGCTGTCTTTCGCGCTCAAACAAAAGGTTAAAACAGGCATCCTTTGTTTCCCAGGGCAAGCATGGTTTCCACGTGCATGAGTTTGGCGACAACACCAACGGCTGCACGTCAGCTGGGGCTCACTTCAACCCCGAAAAGTTGGAGCACGGCGGCCCTGATGCTTCAGTACGTCACGTTGGAGACCTCGGGAATATCGAGGCCAGCACCGATGGTGGTGTCACTAAGGTAAATCCACACGCAGATTCTACACATAATAGGTACCCAAGGTCCAGAGTACGCCCCTCTACGCCCACACACTTCAGTCAGAACAACCCCAAACAGAAGTGCAGACTCACAAATACGGCGCCAACCCTGGATTTAATTACTTAAGCTACAGGGTAGAAACTCGATGTACTCCTTGCCCTTCCTAGATCCAGGCCCTGGCGCGACATCGAGGCCAGAGTCACTAAAGTTGGTTTACTACACATGGCTACATGTTTTGACATGTGAAAGAATGACATAAATAAGAGATACCTTCTCATCGCTCAACAGCTTTTCACTACCTGAATAAAGTGGTTATGGAAACCATTCTGTGCCTGGCTACCCTTTTATATATTTCCCAATGTTGTGCAGTCGGTCAGTCAGAAGACTGACCCTATTAAATTAGCTGGAACACATCTCTAAATTAAATTGTAGCCTTCAGTGAGTAACAAAATAATAAACTACTAAAATGTTACATTATCGGAACCTCGGTGGATGGCAACCTTTTTAAAGCTAAAAGTGTAATTACGTTATTAAGCCATAAATTAACTATTTCCTGCCAAGAGCAGAACGCGCTTGAAAGTCGAGGCGATGAATAGGTTAAGTTTTTAAACACCAAGCGGTGAAGCAATTTCAAAATAAATAAATAAATAAGTGGTCCAAAATCAACAGGAATTAAAAAACACGTGTGTGTGCACTTTGAGTACGGTATTTGACTATAGTGACTATAAATTGTGGCATTAAAACCACTTAATACACATTAAGAAATACTCAGATACAAATAAACTATCACTAACTTTTGGACATTATACTATTTTTAATTGTACAATAACTAAAAAGAAGACGTGTTTTGGCTACTGCTTTTTATGACGTCACATTCCTGTATCATCATAGAAGCTTCATACTAACAGATCGTTTTGACATTTCATAAAGAGGAGCTGATTTGAGCTGTCATCAAATACCGTATCACAAAGTTTCTGATCGTTTGCCGTATTCGGCGCTCAAAAGCTTAAACTCCTCCAAGTCCTATAGAGCCTAAACGTCCGCTCAAGTCCCATCTGTCCGTCGTTATAACCCTCAAACATGTTCCAGGTGTGCATCCAGGACTCGAAGATCTCGCTAGCGGGCCCCAACAGCATCATCGGGCGCACGCTGGTGGTGCACGCCGACCCGGACGACTTCGGCGTGGGCGGCCACGAGCTCAGCAAGACCACCGGCAACGCCGGCGCGCGCATCGCATGCGGCGTCATCGGCCTAGCCAAGATCTAAACTGAGTGTTGCGGAATTGTTTGAGGTGTCGAAGTAACTCGGATAATATGGCCACAGCTTTGAGTATTTAGCCCGGTGAACATGTCCAACGAAAACTCTCCGAACATATTTTTTCGCGGGAGGCCTCACCGTCAAGATATGAATGTACATTTTCACAGACGCAAAGTCTGCTGTTGCGAATGTTGCGATAAACGTACACTTCAAAAAGAAACACATTACGCCTTATGACCAAGTTGACCAACAACAAGTACATTTGACATAGGGGTTCGCCCGTGTTTGGCATCTCCATAGGCTAAATACTCAAAGAAGCACCGATATACATCTAACACTTCCCAATCAGAAAGTGTTCATCTCAAAATATATCCTGGTAATAGGTTTCAACAAATGCCACATTGTTGTGGGGTCAAACTCCTTTTTTTCTATACTCTATGACACCTCAAAAAAAATCTAAGTATAATATACCTGTACTGACTAACGTCTGATGAACAAATCATTATTTGATTGGCTGCAGTTGTTAGCAAACTTAAGGAAAAATGAAATAATTAATTTGAGATTGCTACGATTTCAGAAGTCTTAATAATTTTTGGTTATTTATTAATTAGTTATGCAACTGTTTCTTCAGCATTCCTAGAAATTGTTTTTTATTTTTTACTGGTGCAGGGAACGCATCTGCATTTTTGTTTCAATAAACATGTTAAACAGTTTATTTTCTTTTTATTTTTTTGTTACCAAACATGTACCACTTTTTATTCATAGAATCAGTATCATTATGAATATCCTAGCATAGACGGTTTCTAAGTGCAATGTATCACATGTAATAATTAGATTGTTTAAGCTGTAAGCTGAAAATAAATATCTATTCTATCAAACTTCTTTTGTTACTAAAAAAATATTAAAGCTCATTTGCATAGAAGCAACATAAATGCAAAATAAGACCTGTATTCAATGGAGTTGTGTTATGGATATGAAATGAATATATAGAAGTATGATAGCCCTAGCCTACTTCCTGAAACAATAGCTCAAGCAACAATGGAATTTAGAATAATATTATTAAAACTATTGTGAGACATCTTTAATAATTATAAAAACACCACCCACGGTAGTGGGTCGCGAGTTGCGTAGCAGCACTGATAGCTACCCCTGATGAAGAGCTCCAAATGAGTTCGAAACATGTCGGGCCGTTCCTGACAATTTTCACGTGAATTTAGAGTACTAAGGATTTATATTTGTGAAAAGTTAGCTGGCATAATTTTATTATGTAACTATGTCTAACAATTCTATACATGACTAAAATGTTGCCAGAGGGGCTAGCATATATTATTGCAACTATGCTTGGTGCACGACTCAATGTCCTGTCTAGCTCACATGGCATTGAAAAGAAAGTGACAGGTAGTATTCGTCGTGCGACAGAGTTGTGTGTCACAGTTGTGCTAGACGTACAGGATTGGGCAGAATGTATTTAACATAGCACTAACAATGTGTTGCTTGAGGTATGGAATGTTACTAAACCCCACCTATTTTCCAGTTAGGGTGAGAAATAAAACAAAAAAATGTTATGAATATTTTATTTGCCCTATACTGTACTCTGTTACACCATTGTGGCTAAAAAAGAGATTGCAAGAAGAGTCATGAGGCTGAAACATCCTAGGGCTACTCCGGTTCCACTGCCAGAGACTGTTCTCAAAGCTCTGCACACTGACAGATGCCCAATATCTACTTGTTTCTCTGCTAGTTACATGTTCTTCAATTTTACAACACAGTCGGTTTATAACAGCTGGTGTAGTAAACCCTTTGGCAAGGAGCACAGTGATTCTAGATGATTTCAAAGCATTTTCACTCTCTGGCTGACTATATGAACTGATGTATCCTTCTGTTGGGTTTACATCACCATTGTGTGCAAGCATACCAATCCATTCAGACACCTCATCTAACTCCACATCTTCTAATGCGGGTATTTCTTTAATGGAAGGTGAAATATGCTCTATCTTTAAAGTATGTAAAGTCACCCTGATATTATTACTATGAAAATATTTGGCTATTGACGATGGGCAGATATCTTCATTATTTGGCTCCCAGGACACAAAAAAATCAGTCACAAAAAATGTTTCTAATTTACTAAGGCTAGACGCAACTTTGGCTGAATGCTTCAGATTATTCAAGTCTATTCTCACTTCATAAAAGTTGTGTGGGCGTTTTATACCTTCCATGCCCAGTTGTTGATAAATAAAGTCTAAAATATGGAGCGTTAGAATCCCATCTGGCGTTACTGCGGCACAGTTTTCAACAATGCAATTTCTGACCACACTCATACAATAAAGCTTTCCTTTCTTCACAAAATTCTCAATGAAATCTAATTTAATGAATTCTTTAAGTGGACAGTTGGTGACTTTATAATATTCTGTATCTTCTGCGATTACTTCTTCTATAGAGCTCGGTATATGCATTTCATCGGGGCATGTTACAATCAAACTTTTATAAAAGTTGTTTATATTTATAGTCATCATAGCGGCTTCTCTACTTTCATGCTTCTTTGTTGAAGATATTACTTTCGGATGAGGGAAATTATAGATTTCCGGGCACAGCATTTTGGGTTTTTTAGTCGAAAGTTCCAACTTGTTAAGGAATTATTCTGGCTGCCGTCCTCGTATATGTACGATAACACGAAAAAGCTTGATTTTAAATTAATGATAAAGTTCTGAACTTTTATAATCCATAACACATAACCTAACCTATAATCGCTAATCGGCACATTGACATATTGACAATGACATGACATTGACAGTTTGTTTCATTTTGACCATATTTTGACATTGTCCAAATAGACATAATCTACAAAGCCGCTAATAATTTTGCTACAATAGCAAAACTACCTTAAAAGAATTAACAATAACATTTGTAAACACAAAAATAAGAAAACTATAATAATAAAATACTTTTCATAAATTATAAAAATTATATTACTTAGGTAGTGTTGATGGGACTCACGAATCGAATTTTTTACATTTCATATTTTTCGTTCCGTTCCATTCAACTAGATTACTCATACTTTACTATTCTTATTGCTTTTACCCCAGCGAGGCTAAAATACGCGGAATAAGAATTTAAAATTATCTACAATAAAAAATACGCAATCACGGGCTCGCCTTTACCATATAAATTAATAATTTATTTTCGTCATGCCTTGCATCACTGGTGGAAAATAAACTTAACCCTTCTTATGGCATGGTGATGAAAATTAAAGGTACTTTTGGAGGCGAACTTTCAACAACAACACTGCGTGAAATGGAACGAAGTTGTGAAAAATAAAACAGAATTCTGACATTTCAAATCTAAATTCGCGGGTTCACCCTTAGCGCCAAATACGGAAAAGTTTAACTTTCAAGCTGTATTCGGAAGGATTTTACAGCGTAGATATTGATTTACGCGGGATAATAATTTTGTAACAGGAATGTTATTTGATACAATGTTACTTTTTGTGCATACATTTTCAAAATTCGAACATAAAATAACTTTATCTACGCACATAATATCATTAGTGCTCTAAAATGCGTTCAGAAATCGTAGGAAATGACCAGCATTATTACAACCAATTTTACTATGAGATTTATTTTGTCTGTGGTAGTAGGTAAAATCTGTACTGTAATGTTATTACAGTACCGATTTTTGTAAGGTTACGAGTTTAAATTAGGAACAGCTGTCAAAAAACAAGTTGGTCTCTAATCTAGTTATCTAGTATCCATAGATATTAATATTGTTATCGATACGAAACGTCAATTCAGTATGTTTTTTTTATAAAAACCGCACGACATTTGATCTCGAGTGACATGAGAATATGGATACATTCGTTTGTATATGGCTTCTGAACCCATCTTAGAGTACTTATGATATGTGTGTAGATAAAGTAGTGTATACAACTGTACATAATTAGGCCTTAAAACACTCGTGTGATCCTATTATGAAACTCGCTGACGCTCGTTTCATAAAACCACACTCGTGTTTTAAGGCCTCTCATTATGTATCAGTTGCATAAACTACTATTAAAGTACTTACTTAAGGCCCCCATACATGGGAAGGCAAAACTGATCAGGCCGATGTGATTGAATCGCTTCAGTCCATCCAGCCGCCGTAAAGCATGGTGACCTTAAGGCCGTCTCATTCATACACGGTACGGATTTAAGTCCGATCAGATGGAACTGAAGGTAAACTTGGTCATGTATGGGGGCCTTTATGTGATGGAAATTTCCATCATAATTCATAAATCATAAGGCAACGACTTCACTCGTAAAGTATGGCGCATTATTTATTATTAGTACAATAAATAACTAAGTAATTGACCCAGCGAGCGAAAGCGTCTCCGTTTCAGCTTGACCAAAAAATCTTTCGTATTTCGGATGTTCGGATTTCCGGCTGTTCTCGCCACATTCCTCGACCGATTCTCGTGAAATTTTGTGAGCAGGTTCAACCATTATACAGATTTTTAGATATAAGCTTAATACTTGATTTGCGTAGTGATGGACATTTCCATCATAATATAATCTAGAGGTCAACTGACATCATCCTGTTTATTTTCACAAATAAAGTCTTGCAAAGAAGGGTTGAATTCTTATTTATCCCTTTGATTACGAATACGATACGTGGAAAATCTACATCTCTATCAATATTTATTTATTTATCTCACTCGATTTTGACTTTAAACTATCGCCATGATCACCATTATCAGGGCTCGAAAGCCTTTCACTGATATTACCTTCCTTCTTCTTTTTCTAAAAAACTATATTTTCCTTTTCCTTGACCAGACCTGAATTGCCTGCATTCAGCAGACCCTCGCAACCCTATCAATATTACCCATCTATATTGCTGGTGTTTACTACCACCATATTCAATCCATTGGTTTATTAAGAACAATTCGAAACCAAGCACAAAATCCTATTTAAAGTGATCATTATAATTTTTTTTTATTGTAACTGTAGATAGATCGGATTTTAACCAAATTAAACAAATCGTACAAACAATAATTTATTAACAATTACGCTATCCTAAGTTAAGTCCTAACTCTTATCTCTATTCTTTCCTGGCAAAGTACCTATGAGTGTAATAGAGTAGTCAATTGTATCATAAATCTTCCTGAGATTCCAAGTTCCATATTCAGAGATCATCAAGCCATATTGTATCGTGATGTCCTTGATGAATTGAAACCATTTTATTTAATGCCACTCTATTACAACTCCATACTTTGTACGTACACAATATAGGCGTAGTATTTAGGTCTATCACTACTTTTACAATATCATTGGTCTAATAGGCATGGATCTACTTAATGTGGAGACCAGCCATAGTCACATAGTCACATCCACAACTACAACGAGGTTGAAAACTGATACATAAAATACGCACCTTGAGAATCAAAGACCAAGCGTACAAAACAAAAATCATTCAACCGAGTTTGATTTTGTATCATGTCAGAGTGTCTCATATATTGATTCTCAATGAGCGAATCGTTATTGAGCGAGTTTGGCCGTGGCCAATTTGTATTTGCAGGACGGATCCGCATCTACCGGCTAGAAGACTATCAGTTGATCCAGGGAGGGGCGATAACGAACGGGCCCTAGCATTCCCAAAACTAGAGGTGGTGAGTACCCACCACCTCTAGTTTTGGTAATCAGCGTCAGGCCCTTCCAAATTTAAATCATGGATCCAGGCCCGGACTTAGAAGGCCAGGCACTTGGCATTTGGGGCCCCCTCCCCTATAAGGAGACCATTATTATGGTGCAGTCCTGCTTCTGGGAATGGGCCTATAGGTCGACTGGGCCGGGGCCTTGTGGGCCTAGAGGTAAATACGGCCCTGCCTGGATTCACTACGATCTACGCGATGTAGAGTTGGTCCGCGGGCACGGCCGCGAAGAACCCGTCGACGACTTCGACGACTCGTTGCACGATGGCGCGCACGATTGGTGGCGCGATCTCCGACATCACTTCGCGCCAGTTGGCGTTCACGAACGACTGGACGGGTTCCGCTGTAATAAGAAAGCTAGGTCAAAATAGGCTGGGATACAAGATTTCATTGATGGGAGGCCATTTTGTAATAATTATCGCAATGAGGCCAGGCCCCTAATTATGGAGCGCTCAGAAACCCCCAGAATTCTTTATCGGCGGAATACGAACTTAGTACCTCCGCTACCTAAAGGTTGTCTGGAAGAGATCGATATTTAGCAATAAGACCGCCTGTTGTTTACCTCTGCCTGTTATTTGAGATACTGATGTTTGAGGTGTGCAACAAAGAGTATTTGTATTTGTAAGTTTAAGACAGTCTAGTTTACCTTTGACAAATGACTAATTTAGACTTGAGCGAAGTCACATCAGCTTTCAACCAACATTCTTTCTTGGTTTTCAAAACCTACCTAGGATTTTGTTCCCATTGAACAGGTTCTCGAAGTCGAAGGTGGTTCCAGTTTTGACGTCAAAAGTGTGGTGCCACTTGTTGATGTGCCAGTGCTGCTCGCCATCGGCGCCGGTCACCGTGGTCAGGTCCGTGAAGGCCTTGATTACTATGTCACCTGTAAAATAAAATGAAGTAAGTATATTTAAACATTAGATTATTTTAATCAACTCTATTTTTAATGTGGAAACACCACATGTTTATATTTATAAATATTGATTGACACAAAGGTAAATTATATGATTTGGTGTGATTAACGCAACGATGTGACAGCTCAGTTGGCAGAGCACTACGCCGGAAATGTAAAGTCGCAGGTTCGAGTCCTGCTTACATTGCAGTGGATCACATTACATTTTTCTTTCATAATTTACCTTTTTGTCAATATTTATGAAGTAGGTTTCTTGATTACTTTTTGAATCGCCAACCCATATCAGACTTTCATTTATAGATGTGCTAACCGAAGGTTGCCTGGAAAAGATCACTCTGTAGCGATAAATTCGCCTATTTTTGAGCTATACCTAATGCTACGTGTTATCTGTGTTTGTAATTATTTTTGTTGAGGTCTCCAATAAAGAATATTCTATTCCATCTATCTATTTTCAGGAATGGAACTCTAAGGTGCTCTAAGACAGTTTGGGCTCGTTCATAGACGTCACCAAGTAGGGAGAGGCGTCCAAAATATTGCTCCCCCACGCCCTAGGCCAACGGCTGGCGACGCCATTGGCCCCGTTTCATCTTTGACGACGCGTTTGGCTCGGTTGGTAGACACCTGCCTACTGAGTCGGCGGTCCCGGGTTCGAATCCCGGCCGGGGTAAATATTTGTGCAAAATATTTGTTCTTGGGTCATGGATGTTATCTATATATGTATATATATATATATTATGTATATCGTCGTCTAGTACCCATAGTTACAAGCTTTGCTTAGTTTGGGACTAGGTCGATTTGTGTATGATTGTCCCTTAATATTTATTTATTTATTTATTAATCTTGACCATTCACGATCACGCATTAAAAAGTAATTCACCATAAACTCTTATCTCGATTTACAGTACCTAATATTTCCAACAGGGAATAACAGGTATTACTTACGGATGTTGATGGTGTTCGTGCCTTCTCCCCGGACGGGCAGTATGAGCACCTGCCCGCCGAGCTTGTAGGCCCCCTTCAGGACCACGGAGCAGCGCGCCACAACGTTCAGCTTGCCCTTCGTCGTGTCCAATCTGGTGGAACGCTGTTATATTAGAAACTAGAAGGTGCAAACAGCAACTGTGACACGCGACTCTTTTTATCTCTTTCTGTACAGCACTGCCAGAGAGTGACGGTTGATGCTATGTCGCGCGACATGGGTCGCGAACCCTAGTTGTGCTATACTGGCTGGTGCAACTTCGACCGCGTAAAACTTCATTCTTAAGAGAATATTATTGCTCCGTTTCCCATACGATCAATTTAAGTTAAGTTTGCACCTAGTATAGTTACTAGGTACGCCACACTTGGCGTCGGATACAAATGAGGTACAAACTTAACGTAACCAAGTTATACCGACGTTTCGTTCTCGTATGTATCCTCCTCCAAAACTAAACCAATCTTTACGAAATTTTAGGAACTGAACAAGAAAGAAATGTCTGTGTCGGACTGAACGGACGACTAGAAGTACACAAAATTCATAGGTACTAATATTATAAATGCGAAAGTGTGTCTGTCTGTCTGTTACCTCTTCACGCTTAAACCCCTGAACCGACTTAGATGAAATTGGTATGGAGATAGTTTGAGACCCGGAGAAGGACATAGGATACTTTTCATCCCGAATAAATTAAGTGTTCCCGTGGGATGAGCAGGTAACACCGCCGGGGCACAGCTAGTCTATAATAATTTACGCAAAAATCGAAACAGTCCGACACAAAACATTTCTTTCTCGTTTAGTTTTTATTAAAATTTCGTAAAGATTGGTTTAGTTTTGGAGGCGGAAACATACGAGTACGAAACATCGATTTGTATGAAAAAATGAGGATATTTCCTTTCAACTGTAGTCGGGTTAAAAGTATCCTATAACCATCTTTGGACGTCCAGCTATTCTTGTATCAAAATTGGTTAAACACCTTGCAGAGGTATTGGCGTGATGAGCGGGCAAAAAAATGTTTCCAAAAGATGGCGCTACCAGGCTTTCGCCGCGCGTTCATACAAAACCTGCATCAGGCTGTTAAGTTGATTGAATGTTCGTTTGTTCTAGACTACAGGTAGCATTTCTCAATCGGATCTCGTGAAATTTTGTGAGCAATTTCGGTAATTATATAACTCTTTTTGACGATTAATGCAAAGATCAAAGCTTAAAGAAAAATTGAAAAAGGAGCTACCTGGTGGAAGCCGGGAATCTTTTTGACGATTCAATTTTTCGAAATTTTTCGAAATGGTGGTGATAAATATGAGGGTATAAAATCTAAAAATAATTCAGCCGTTTCAAAAATATTCTTGCGGTCATAGAGTTACAAGTTTTAATTATGTGTAACTTTTATAGTGATTACCTATTGGCCGGGTGCATGACGTTAGCGCCACCTAGCGTTCACAACTTTGGAGGGGGTCTGTCAAAAGTGTTAAATAATGGACGCAATAAAATTAAGGTAAAAAATTTAAAATATTGATTGTAGAGCACCTAACAAGTGCAAAATCTGTTTGTTTTTAATGTGAAACACATTTGGTTCTTAGCTTTATTGAAGAAAGTAATTATTATATAGGTATTATGTCAATTTACTTCTTTGTTGTTTCCTTACAAATTAAAGGAAAAAAATAATGTTTTATTATGTTTTTTTTCAGATAATTGAAGAATTACTACTATTTTCAAAACTGGCTTCCAAAGCATCGGTCAGAACATAAGGTTTCAGCCTCAAACCGAGAGTAAACTAAAATCCACAGACCTACGGACTAAATTGACAAATGACTGACAGGTAAAATGATACCAGGAACAGCAAAATAAAAATAGTGAAGGGTATATGTCGATAACAATATATCGACAAGTTGTAAAGTACAAATAACAGACTAGTTTAAATCAAAAATAAGTATATTAGTTTCAAATAAGACAATTTTGGTTTGTTTAATTTTCGAGGTAGTGGATGGATAAAATGCGTTTTTACCCACTAGTTTAAAAGCATAAAAAGTTTTCCAAGCCTGTAGGTAAAACATAAAACACCTTGTCCGACGATAACTAGTCTTTATTATGAAATATTATTCATTCCCAGGCTCCGTTATTTCGTCATCTTCATCATCATCATCAGTTACAATTATAATTTTATAATTAATATAATTTGACGACGTGTTTGGCTCGGTTTTTAGACACCTGCCTACTGAGTCAGCGGTCCTGGGTTCAAATCCCGGCCGGGGCAAATATTTGTTCTTGGGTCATGGATGTTATCTATATATGTATTTATATATTATGTATATCGTCGTCTAGTACCCATAGTACAAGCTTTGCTTAGTTTGGGACTAGGTCGATTTGTGTAAGATTGTCCCTTAATATTTATTTATTTATTATAATGAAAAGATCCGAAACATTGTCCACTAAATGGTCGAGTTGTAACATTTTGTAAACTTCTCATTTTCTTTGTATTCCTTCAAAACTTTAAAAACTGAACTTCTTGAAATACCAAGTATTTCGGATGTTTTCATGACACTCGTTTTTATTGACATGAATGTCCTCTGGGATATCTTGTTCGTTCTGCAATCTGTCTACCATCTCATTATAAATATAAACGTAAACTTGATGAATCGTCTCTTTTTCAGTTTCACTAATAGATTTTTTTCTCCTTTTTGTCGGAGGCGAACATTTTGATGAACATGGCTCTGGTCCCGAATCTTGCGAATCCATAATAACACGTAACAATTTCAATAAACACTCGTAATACAGTTGCCGAGAAACTTCTTGAGCCTAACCTTGACTGCGCAGTAGCCGATTTACGTACAAATATGCATGCGCAGATCCGCCATTTTGGGTCAAGAAGTTTCTCGGCAACTGTAGCAATGATAGCGTATATCGTTAGATACATAAAAGTAGTTTGTAAACAGCGGTCAACTATTTCTGAAGATACCCGTTTTTTTTGTTAAAAAGATGGACCACATTGTTGGGAATTTGAAAATAAAGAACAATAATTTTGTTAATTCATGTAATTAAATGTATGTATTCAATAAATTATCAATTACCATAAAATATATTATTTTCATGTACATTATTGCTGGTTTGACATTAAATTTTTATTTCTAATTAGGGGTCTACAGACCTTTTGATCTGTCAAAATCACTGGAAAAAGTTGGTATATAGATTAGCCGATCAAATTGCCAACTTGATTGTCCCGTCTGGGTGGACCTTAAACCTACGATGTAACAATAATTTTAATATCGATGAGAACGACACTGACCAAACTGTGGCAACATTTGTCCATACTTACTTGTCAATTTAGTCCGTAGGTCTGTGGATTTTACTTTAAAGGGAAGCTGTTAGTTTTGGCACATTAATAAACAAACAATAAGTAACATTTACAAATTATAAGTAATTTTACATTTCATATTTTTGAAACATTGTAATAATTCTATCATAATAATATTATTGCACTAAATAGATAAAAATATGTTCAGTTTAATACACTTACTTTATTTTTCTAGCAACAGCGATCCAATTCATTTTATGATCTTGTTTCTAACTCGGTGTAGGAAAGCATAACATTTGCAATTGCTATTTCGTCCTGTATTATTGCAGTTTACCACACAATTACACCTATCGTGACCCATTTTACTTATTTCTTATTTTATAGTACAAAACGTAAGCATTATAACTGAAAAGTATGACGTTTGACAGAAACAGAGAGGCCAAAGTTACCACTTTTGGCCACATCAAGCGCTGCGATCATTTTCGCTTTCCCTACGCGACCTCTGCACCCGGCCAATAGGTACTCGTGGAAGATAACGATGTCGATTTTCCCCGATCTCCCCAACTCGTTTTCCCAAAGTGAACAACTTGCCCTTTAATAGAGTTATTCTGTGCCTTTAGAACGTCAACTGTTTCACGACCGACCGGTTACCGGCGCCGGCGGAGGTGCCTTGAGCCTCGTGTAACCTTGACATAGGCCTACTGACACTGGGCCGAGGAAGTCGATGTTTTTTAATATAATCACTTTTAACAAAATCAACCGGTATTTTAATATTGCTTCATTTTTTAAACATTGACACAAAGGTTAATTTTGTGGAAGAAAAGATCTATATAAGGTAACGTGATCTATTGCAACGTGTTTTTAAGTAGGACTCAAACCTGTGATCCTACGTTTTGTTTTGTTGTTTACGTTTCAGTGGATCGGATCACCTTTGTGTGAATATTTAAAAATACGACTTCAACGAAAGCCCCAACACACACCTAACAGCTGTACAAGTTATTAAAATATCCAAATCATGATAAGTGTGTTTTAGGGTTACCAATTCCGGGAATCTTTGTATGGGCTTTCTATGCCGAGATCCCGGTATTACCCATGCAAATAATCCAGGGATCGGAAGCCCTAAGTGTGCCTATAATATAATATATTTGGAAAGTTCTAGTGAATTGGCTAGAATCGAGATTGAGTCACAACAAACAACAGTATACAAGTTTCCTCAATCAATCACTGAATTTACGATCGGACTATGTTCATCAGAACAAATCTCGGAAAAGAACGAAGTGGGTCGTTTAATTAACAAGGAAACATAAAACTTAATGATGAAACAGGTGTAATAAAAATGACAATGCAGTCACAAAGGGCATTTTAGTTGAGTGCAAAGGTGCTATATTATGGCAAAATAACGTGACACACTTCTCGTGAAGAACCGAAAAAAGAAACCATCGGCTGTTAGGCTTGGATATGACATTTTTAGTCTCACCTTTAGGTTCCTACTGAAGAAGAAGAGTGGTGTTGGAAGACATGGAAGTACTTTAAAATATGGTCTATCCTATATCTTTAGAGTGTTCTCGCACTATAGGAAGGTATAGGATATGATGAGTCATCATGTGTCATCTGACACATCAGCACCATTTTCGAGCTCTGCTACAAAGCTAACCAGGTTGACTTAAGGAAGGGTTGATATTAAGGAACACGCTTATAATATGTTTTTTCACTCGGCCATTAAAGGTACCTATCGAGATCGTAGATCAAAACAGATATAGACGCCGGAAGGCTCGGAACCTCGAGAGGTTACGTTTATTTATATTCAGAAGCTGTGAGAATCAGAAAGGATCATGCAAACTATTACAAACTTATTAAAACTATCGTGAGACATCTTCATACGAGTTCAAAGCATGTCGGTCCGTTCCTGACAATTTTCACGTGAGTTTAAACCGTTTATAATAATTATTAAATTCTAAACATCAAGTCTTACTTGATTCCTTCAATCGTGCAGTCCTTCAAGCCCGTGACCGTAGTGTCTTTGAGCACGAGCTTCAGTCCTGCCTGGTCGGTCTTTATGGACTTCAGCAGAAGAGGGTCCAGGGAGGACACTTGGAGTGCCTCGATGCCTGGAGCTAGAGCAGGAATGGCGGCTTGGGCGGAAGCAAGAAGACAGGCGTTGTCGGATTGCTTGCAGGGCTTGATGAAGGGCGCTGGAAAGATGGAAAAAAGACCATTACATTTTGTGTTCTAGATCTTTTGTACCAGTCTTCGAGTTAGGGATGTCACATACAAGAAAAACAATTTGCGATCAGTAAGGGATCACTACATTAACAAAAAAACAAGGATGACCAAGACCTGGCGCAGGAGGGCTTACAATCATCTTAAACTTCACCTACCCACCCCTTTTTAAACAGTTTTTGTCTTTTTGGGGAGCGCGTGCAAAGAGTTCAATACCGATGAAACAAAAGTTATACTTATTACACGTATTGTTTGTCGACTGTACAATGGTCGAGCACAATATTGATCCATGCTAAGTGGTGCTTCACGTTTTCCTTGACCGAATCGATAACTATACTGATAATTTAGCAAAATAATCCGAAACACGTTCGAGTCAGCACCAATGTGCGAGGTCGGATTTCAGGAATTCTTACTGTATTGGACTTTCACGTAATTATTTTATGAAAGTAAAACAAAAACATACCCGACTTTCGGCTGGTGCAAGACCGGCCTGTGATCAGTTGACGAAATTGAAATTGGACCACGAAATACTTACTAGTTAAATCATGTAAGTATAGTAAGCCCCAACTACAGTGATTTACCAAAACCAACTCGTAGCAACTAGCAGTAGGAAATTCCTGCCACCATCATTATATCACCGTTAAATGAAATGAATTTATAGATGGTATACTTGGTCGTTTAAAATTTGCGGTATATTTCCTTGCAAACAACGCTGATGCAAATCCAAACAAGGCGGAGACAAACAGTCTGTTTGTCCAGAACGAGTCCGGATGAATCTTAGTTCACACACAAGACAAAGCAAAATATAGCTATACATACAAATGTATTGACCCGGCAACTGTCACTTAAAGTAATCCTCTAATTCACAAAATAAAACACTACAGAGTATCCCTAGCTTTTGATCATGACAAAAGCAGCCTGGAAATTGTATTTTCGTTGTTTGTTCGAGGCAATGCGGACAATATAGCGTATAACGAAGCCAAGCCTATGCGGCTTAGGCTGTTGCTGGGTTGCGGCTCGTGGTGAGTAATGAGCAGTGCCGCATTTATCCCTACACCCACAAGGCTCGGGCCTAGGGACCTAGCCAGTCTAGGGGCCACAGTCCCAGAAGTAGGACTTGCACCATACTTATTATATGTTCTCCTTATTTATCACTTAAAATACTATTACTTACTATTTAATTTGCTGGAAAGCGTTTTGAGATTGGGGAGGGGGCCCCAAATGCCAAGTGCCTAGGGACCCTCTAAGTCCGGTTAGTCTAGGTCTGGTAATGAGTCTCTCTTATCTCAGTTAAGGATGGAAATACTTAGATATCGGTATCCAGGCGTTGAATAGACGACATCCTTAAGCAGACTTAATTGTGATATTTTCTATCATTAGAAACAACGGAATAAGCCCCTGAAATCTAAAACATTAACTAGGTTTAGAATTCCTATTGCGTGCGATTTCATATCGTGATAAATTCGCGTGACATACTTCAGCCGTTTTTAAGATTTCCTTGCTGAACTTGAAGTCAGTCATTACTGCAATCCAAGGAATTCTAATAAAAAAGTAGTACAATCTTCCATTATTTGTTAATTTCAAAGAGAAAGATTTTCTTTCAATGTCTCTGTTATGGCACGATTCCCTATACATAAATAAATCACCTAGTCATTTAAAAAGCTTGTCAATTGCTCGATTCAGGACCAGGGTACTTCATAAACATAAAACATAAATTTAAGAGTCAAACTCGTGTCGGTCGCTGTAGCTGATAAAGTGGCATAAAGTTAATTTTGCTTCTTTGTTATAGAATCTTCTATGCGGTGTACAAATATCAATATTTTACTACTAATAAAACAACGGAGACTAGTACCTACTTAAATTATGAAAACTTTCATCCAGTCATCATCATCACCCTTCATGAAAACACACACATTGCACCCGATGGAAGACTGTATAGATACGCTATCATTTTAGATATTATACTTAATTAAAAAAATATATATATACTTAGTATTAATTTATTAATAATAGATGCACCTAGGAATGCAGTGGGAACTTTTAGACCGACCGCGGTGCAGCCGGTGTTTACATAACTTACTACATTGGAATATTTGGAGTTCATGGACTCTGGCATGCGCATGCGTGATGCATACAAAATGAGGTTCAATGATTCACTGCATTTTTGACAAAGAGATGGTCATTAAAGGAAGTACTATGAGTGTAAGGTCGACGACATTGAACTTTAGGGTTAACAAAGAATTTACATAATAGGACAGTTTCCTGAAAAATCATAGGCCTTTACATCTTTATCAGATGATTTTATGCAGCGTTTTTGTGGCAGTGTTTGAAATGACTATACAGTCCGATGCGGGAGCGACAGTGACGTCCGCAAGATTGACATCTCATTAGGGGGTCGTTTGATGATTGAGTTGGTGAAGTGACCCTCCTCTCATGTTGGTGTCTCCTCTCACGTTTCGCAGCCAGAGCCCGAAACCAACTTCTGTCATGAGCTTTGCAGCCTTCGGCAAGAGACGCTCTCCATTTGCTACGCTCGTTAGCCAAAGTTTCCCAATTAGCAGGGCTGATGCCAAACGTAAGCATGTCGCGCTTTGTGCAGTCCTTAAAACGTAACATGGGCCTCCCCACTCTTCTCTTAGCAAAAGCAACTTCGCTTAACAGGGTGCGTCTTGGCAAGCGAGTGGCATCCATACGGTGCACATGCCCCAGCCATCGCAGTCTGCGTTGTTTAAGCATTGCGGTAATGCTGGGAAGCTGCGCAACTTGTAGCACTCTCTCATTAGTGACCCTGTCTCGCCAACTGATGTCTAAAATATTCCGGAGGCAGCGCATGTGAAAATTATTGAGTCTTTTTTCTTGCTTTGCATACGACGTCCAGGTTTCAGCTCCATACAAAAGTGTACTCAGAACACAAGTTTGGTACACTAAAATTTTGGTCCTGGTTGTCAAATGGTGGTTATTCCACACTCTTGCATTGAGCCTCCCAAACGTCGTAGCCGCTTTCCCGAGCCGACTCCCAATTTCCACATCCAGTGACAGATTGTTTGACACGTTGGATCCCAAGTAACAAAATTGATCAACAACATCAAGGGGCGTACCATCCAACAAAATTGTTGGTTTCTGGTTGAAGCCCTGCGCCAGAACAACCGTCTTTTTAGAATTAATTGACATAGAAAAGAGAGAACAAGCATGTGCAAATTTGTCTAGGAGAACCTGTAAGTCTTGAGGGGATTTGGCTACGAAAGCGGCATCATCGGCAAAGAGCAATGAATCGACATATAGGTCTTCTCGTTTACGGCGAGACCTCAACAGGGTAGAATTAAAAAGTTTCCCATCCGCTCTGGTATGCAAGTGTATGCCCTGTACGACATCTCCATATGCAACCTTCAGAAGCAACGAGAAAAAGATGCCAAAAAGTACAAACCTGAAAAATACAAACTAATATATTAACCACTATATATCATAAAGATGCCAAAAAGTACAAACCTGAAAAATACAAACTAATATATTAACCACTATATATATTATAAAAATATATACGGAACAATCATATTACAATATCGCATAGTACTTAAATATTTTAAAATTAAAAAACCAAATAAAAGAAAGTAATTTGACCGTACAGGGGGTCTATGATGGTTGCGTTTATCACGTTTAATAAGTGGCATAGTATCTATCACTCACATGCGCATAATTTTGTCAAAACGTGACGGCTGCTTTGTCACTTATTTATCGCGTGATAAAAGCAACCATCATGGCCCGCAGGACGGTGATATCATAGTTAGTGTTTCTATCATAAACTTTATATTAATACAGTGTTTTGATCTTTCGTAAAAAGTAGCTGATTTGATATATCAGGCGACTAGCCTATTCCTTGTCTATCCCTTGGCTATATATTTTCGAATCGCTGGAGTGAAATAGAGTGATTTGACTGACTAGCCAAATAATATTGACAGATATTTCTGTTATGTAGTAAATAGGTGAGTCCTCTATAAATAATTTTGATACTTTATGTACTAGTTCTAACATGCCGATTGAGTTAAAATTTTGCATAGTAGGATAATATGTAATTTTTTTGGTGATTACATTTAATTTTTCGGCTTGTATATTATGGTTAGAAAGTGTAAACATATGAGTTTGTCGTTGACCGTACTGTACATAGAGGTAGACAGTATGTAAAAGCTGACTATGAGTGCATGTCAACATATATTTAACTTAGGTATTTCCTTAGGCAGTACTGTGCATATAAATCAAATATATTTTCTAGTATCAAAACTATAATTCCTGTGACCAGCTGCATATTTTTTTTTTATTTCTCTCGAAAACTGAGTAACATTTTCATTAGCCAGACTATAGTAATAAATAGGTAATGAATGAAAGTAATATGAATGAGAACACGTTTCCGCGTATATTAATTTATTCATTATTACCGCTAAACGCGAGATTAACTTGTTTATTATGCCAATAAAGAGTGTTATTCTGATCTAGTACAAATACCTAACCTAACCCGTAAACCACCTAAATTATTGTTCCGTGTTAAGTAAAAAGTAAGTAATCTCTCTTGTTGACTTTCTCTCTTGTTCTTTGAAAAGGTTTATGTTTAGAGACTGATTTTGACTTTTTCTACGATTGAGTCAATGATCATGCTGCAGTGAGCAACGTTGATTGATTTTTTGTACCTTTAGACGCAATTTCCACGAATTACATGCAATTTTTTGTCTTTTTCAGTAATTTCAATCACGTTTTATGGTCATTAAACTGTTCTAAAACACAAATAAAATAAGGTAAGGTACTAAGGTAAGTATCAAACAAATACAGTAAGTATAGTCAACAATTTTATCGTAAAAAAAAAATCCTTCGTGAAACCGATTTATCGATACGAATTATTCACTTAATAACATTGAAAAAATGTGTTGAATCTATTTGTGTACCTATACCTAGGTACTATTGTTTTCAGTAAAATATTCGCAGTTGTTTTGAAATTTTAGGGTATTATACGCTCTTTTTCGCTCTTTTTTTCAACGTCATCGAATTCGAAAATCGAACTTCGATTGAAACTTGGACTGAAGTTTTCGACTCTCGTATTTTGTATGAAATGAAAAGGAGTGTACCAAACTGACCGACTGAGAAATGAAGAATTGACAACATTTCATATTTTTAAGACTATCATTTTATTACTTTTCTGAATTCTGCTTAAAAAGATGAAGTAATCTCTGTTTTTATTTATTTTCTGAGATGATTATTTATTTTATTATTAATTTATAAAAACATACTCATTTTAAAATGTGGCAACACCAAAACCAGAACTTAATGGAACGGTTACTTTAGTCTGTTTTCTTATTTAAAAAAAACTTAATAAAACTCGGTATGCATCTGTCATCTGTCAACATCAAATAAAAAAATATATATTTTTTCGCTCTTTGGTTTAGACAACAACCCTATTCAGCCCGTATTGTCTTAGATTGCAGTTATTTGATGTATTTTCTTATATTTCTTTAAATACAGAAGAATAAATTCAAAGATTTTTTTTCAAGGTACACGACATAAAGCCCTGTCGATCTCTATATTAATTTCCATCTGTTATAAATATGAAATGTTGTCAATTATGGTACTTATCTAATCTAAGCAAAAAAAAATGTTCGAAGAAAAATAGCATTTTGCGTATGATTTTCTCGCAATAATAGGTACATATTTGAGAAGTTGAGGTGTTTCTTTTTTACATAAATAAAAATTGAAATGCACAATGCGCTAAAAATTAAGTCAAGATACAGGCAACAAAAACAAAAACAAATAAACTCACCCGCTGCCGACTGCACCCCCAATATCACCGCCAAGAAACAAAAGTATCTCAACATATTTATTTAATTAAATTAAATTAAAATTAAACAATAAACAGTACCGCGATGGTCAAAATATGCAGAAGTTATGAGAGCACAAGGCCAGGGGCAGGCTTTTATGTCGCGACCCACCGATACAGCGAACGTGGATTCGTAGATATGCATTTACATATTATTGCTATACAGGATGTGTGATGATGATGATCACTGGGAATTTTAAATACAATAGATTTCACCGGGGCCCGTGGATGTAAAACTTTTATAATGGCTGTATGTAGGATTAATTTGACACTAGAAAAAAGCCTCATACAATTTTGTATGTAGGTAATAGTAGATTGTACAACAAATGCATAAAACGCACCATTTTACACGAGACGTTTATCCATCCGAGCGAGCTTGCGAGCGAGGATGAATATAAAGTCGAGTGTAAAATGCGCTTTATGGACGAGTTGTACACTCTACTTTACACTTCGATTGCAAGAAAATTAAACTACGTCATGTAAATATTATACTTACTTAAAAACAAATTTAATTAAAATTTAAAAACATTTGGTTTTTTATATCTACGATAAATTATGTTTGTAGTTTAAATATAGTATTGATTTACGAAAATTGAAATAAATTTAAAAAGTAATAAATGATAGTAAATAAAAATTACAAATTTATTTCAAGAAGTTTTATTGTGTACTTTGGCTGTTGGTATTTTTGCCTTGGTCTTAGAATACTAACGAAACGAAAAAAATAAAGAGTTTATTCTATAAAGTTTTATATTGTTCGTGTGGCTGTTGGACAGATCGCCTTGGTGCTTTATGTCGCCTACGCACAGCATAAAGTCGAACTTTTAGAGCATGAGAAGTGAAAAAAATTTTTTTTTACCAGCGCGTCGACGAGTTCACAGAATTAAAAAAAAAAAAAACATTTAAGTACACAAACATGACGAAATGTGTAGTGTAGTCAATACGAATCATAGGAAACAAACGAAAATGTGCGTTACGCTTTTAAGATTTTTCCTGCAATCATGGCCATAGAAAATTGGTTTTATATTTGACTTGGCTTTATTAAAATAAATGACCGTGGGAGCAACACGAGCTAAGCGTCTCTCCGATTCAGCTTGGCCTAAAATTCTTTCGTATGCCCGGATGTTTGAATGCTCGGATGTTCGGATTTCGTGTACGACATTGACAAGTATCAACCATCGACCATTTTTTAGGGTTCCGTACCCAAAGGGTAAAAACGGGACCCTATTACTGAGACTTCACTGTCCGTCTGTCACCAGGCTGTATCTCAAGAACGGTGACAGCTAGACAGTTGAAATTTTCACAGATGATGTATTTGTATTGCCGCTATAACAACAAATAGTAAAAATATCATAAAATAAATGTTTAAGGGGGGCTCCCATACAACAAACTTGTTATAGATTATGATACGGAACCCTTCATGCGCGAGTCGGACTCGCACTTGCCCAATTTTTTTATTTGGGTACTGAAGGCAGAGGAGCTCTTCAGCCAAAAAGAAAGCAAAAGGTCATGACGAAAATTAAAAAATAATATTTCGGAATAACCATGGCGAGGAAAAAAAGCAAAGGACTATTGAAAAATATATAATTTAATTGTCACCCACTGTACCTACTTACCCCTTTTACCTCAACGTTTCGGACATGATGTTAAGGCCATGGTTTCGAAGGGGCTGAATTAATTCCTGTGCAGGATTAAGTTCTGTTTTGTTATAATAATGTTGAACATCGTGTAAGTTTAAATCAATACACAATTACACATGCTGTATGTTTACAATTCCACATCACAAACTCGAGCAAATCAACTAGCTACAGTACCCTTACCATGAGTAAATGTGACCGTACTCGCTAGCGACGGCGTATACGATTTGTACGAGGTTAGTATAGCGCCGCTAGCGGTTACTTTGTAGAACTACAATTCTCCATACAAATCGGTTACGCTGACCATAATAAATCTTCCAAGCAAATAAAACTAAAATGTGGTATTACCACATAAAAAAAAAAAAAAAAAATAAGAATCGATAAAAAAAAAGATTCTATACAAATAAATAAAACTAAGCATGGAAATGTGTTGTATTTGACACAGATGTCAAGTTCCAACAATCTTAGTACTTGCATATTTTTGATAAAATAAACATAGGTATTTGGGATTGGGCAAACCACGTTTGCCAGCATAGCCACTAAGTGGATGCCCAAAGATAGATGACGCAGACGGGGCAGGCCCAGACGGAGATGGCGGGATGACCTAGACGCATTCCTCAGCAATTGGCCGGAACAGGCACTAAACAGGGACCTGTGGAAATCTGAGGGAGAGGGCTGTGCCCAGCAGTGGGACACAAACACAGGCTAGTAAAAAAAAAACATATTTATTTGATCATCCTGAAAAGTGCAGGCATGTTATAAAGTTAATTTAATTTCAATTAACGCTGTAGTTACTATTTTGAAATACAGTATGTAAACTCACTAAATACAAGGCGAAAGCTCCGAAATATCTTATTTTGTAAATATTTTTATTCAATACTGA
The DNA here is from genome assembly GCA_905147355.2 of Apotomis turbidana. Classification (NCBI taxonomy): domain Eukaryota; kingdom Metazoa; phylum Arthropoda; class Insecta; order Lepidoptera; family Tortricidae; genus Apotomis; species Apotomis turbidana. Next base: position 20,094,769 of record LR990292.1, on the reverse strand, counting down.
TCATAAGCATAACTTACCAAAATGATTTTTTTTATTTGTATTAAATTTGCTAGAATCTAATACTGATATAATAATATAATCTAATACTAATCTAATCTAATCAATGTTTAAGGATAATACACAAGTGGCAAGATTAATTGAGTGCCCTATCTTCAGTGTTACAGATAAAAAACTAAAATTGCTGGGGCAAAGATATATTATTTTAGCCAGACTATAGCGAGTACGGTCACTGTAAACTCATGGTCATGGTAAGGCAGCACGTGTTACTAAAAACGTTTCAACAACGAAACCGGCTTCACTTGATGCCTTCCTCCGGTTTGGTGCCGTACAGTAAGCCAAAACATTCGTGTACCAATTAACACTACCACTTTGACTCTATTTTATGAGTATTAAGGTCCAAAAGTGGTAGAAAGAACACTTTTTTGGCTGCTGATTGTACATTGTAGCTTCTTTGTGCTATCAAAAAGGGAAGGGAACGAGAAACCTGTACTACAATTGCCCTTTATTGACAACATGTAAAACTAATATCATTAATTTATTTTCACAGAACCCAAAATTATTATTTTTATTTGATTATACAGACTAGTATTTAAAATATTTAAAAAAATATGAAAGCAACGTCATTTAAGAATCGGCCCCCTAAACGACGCCACGTTTGAAATCCACAATACAAAAAATAACAGTGGTACAATTTCTGCGCAGTGACATTTGCTGGTCAAAGGGTAGCCACTTCGGTCAGATATCGGTAATATTACGACGTCCGCGTAAGTAATAATCTAGAAATAAATCGACCATATCGCTCGTTTAAACTTACGTAAAATTGTCAAAAACGGCCCGACATGTTTCGAACTCATGTGGAGCTCTTCTTCAGGGACAGCTATCCGTGCTGCTACGCGACTACTTATATAACGGCCCACTGACTGATAAACATGTCGGGCTGTTCCTGTCAATTTTTACGTGAATTTAAACCATATTTATAATGTATGTATTCATATTTTTGTATATTTTAGTGTTGTATAGTGACTTCTCTCTAATCTAAAACTACACGCTGTATATCTACAAGCCCGTTTACAAACTTGAACGAATCAACTAGCCGCAGCACGTGTTACTAAAAAACGTTATGTCCTGCATTGTCAACAACAAAACCGGCTTATATCTGATGCCTTCTCCGGCCTGATGCCGTATCGCATCTCTAGCTTCTTGGTGCTGTCAAAAAGGGAATGGAAAGAAAAACCCGTACTTCAATTGACCTTTAATTTGCAAGCATTTTATCGCAAGGATGGGGTAAGGATACAACAAGGCATCGCCGCGTCACAGGATACAATTAAACCCCGCGCGGCGAACGATGATTCCTATGACACCTGTCATCTCAGAACATTTTTCCGATTATCACTATCACTACATAGTATAAAACAAAGTCGCTATCTCTGTCCCTATGTCCCTTTGTATGCTTAAATCATTAAAACTACGCAACGGATTTTGATGCGGTTTGTTTTAATAGATAGAGTGATTCAAGAAGAAGGTTTATATGTATAATACATGCATAATTTATCAGCATTGCACCCGTGCGAAGCCGGGGCGGGTCGCTAGTAAGTTATAAAATGTACTGAGATGACAGGTGTCATAGGAATCATCGTTCGCCGCGCGGGGTATAGGCATCTGTTATATATGTACTTGTACGGTATTCGACTATAGGTAGTGAAAATTAATTGTGTAGTTGAAATCACTAAACACACATTCATAAACAGGTACACGGAACCCAATAATCAACCACTAACTTTTGGACATTTTACTATTTTCAATTGGACAAAAGCTAAAAATAAGACGTGTTTTGACTACTGATTTTTATGACGTCACCAGCCAGTATCTTCATAGAAATTTCATACTAACATCGTTTTTGACATTTCATAAAGAGTAGCTGATTTGAGCTGTCATCAAATACCATATTAATAGTAGGTATAGGTACCTATGTATTGAACAAGTGTATTTTTTGATGATGTGACATTAAAAGAATAATATATGTATTTTTGATGTAGTGATAATTGTATAATTATAAATTAAAAAATAAATACATTTTAAAATAATAATTGGATAATGTGATACCTAGGTACTTTTGTAATTATAGTTGTACAAAGTAACTTACGTAAATTCTTGTCGTTGTTATTAATTGTAACTAGTTGAAAAAATAGATATTTTAGGAGTATTTGTAAGCTCGTTCAAAAGTGTAAACATGGCTCATGTCACATGGTTCTAACTTCTAACCTACCTCCGATAAATCTCCAAGCCCACAAATTCGTTACCGACGCAGTAGGTACATTTAACTAAATTCAAATGGACTCGAAATGCAAATACGACGAGTTGATCATCATAACCTGTAGCTGTCATTTTGAACTGGTTTTAATAACAAAAAAACTGGAATTCAAGTAAATTGTAATAAAAATCGGAATTTCTAGGATACAAACTTGTATCTGCAGTCACAGTCTTAAGTAGTCCAATGTCGTACAGTAAAAAAAAAAACAAAAACAAAAAAAAAGTGTTTTTCAATATCACTATAGCAGTTACATTAAAGTGCATGATGCTCTTATTAGTTGTTATGTACTTCTGCTAAAGTAAGGACTGTACTAGGAAATCATTAACGTTGCAGCTCTTTTTGGCATCTATTCTTTTATTTTATGTTATTGCGTTTTAATCAGAATACACATTTGGATGGTAATTAAATTAGGTACTTATGTATACTCTATCCAAAACTCTAAGGGAGTGCCCTCAGGTCCTTAACGCGGGCATTCCTGTAATGTATCGAAAATATATATGAAAATGAAAATGACGTGGAAAGTAAATAGGTTCTTAAAGGGTTTGCAACGCGCATCTGATGCTCCTCCTGACATCCCAAGCGTCCATGGGCGGCGGCGCGGCGGTAACTGCTTAACATCAGACGGGCCGAATGCTTGTTTGCCACCGTCTTAGTATAAAAAAAAGAAAAACTTCTTAAGACCAAATTATGTACTTCAAGCAATGAGGACTTCCCTTCCTTACCATACTTGCGTTAGGTCTGTACTCTTACAATTAATTCCCAAGGCTTCTGGAAAAGAGTAAAAATGATTGCTTTAGGCACGGTTTCTCTTTTTACTCTGTACGGCGCACCGGGACGCCGGCGCACACGTTGAGAAGCCTGTTTTTCAGTTTTAGCTGAGTGTATCTTTAAGTTTGTAATCCTAATAAAGGTGCGTGAGACGGTGCACGTAGCTTATTTTTTGTATAGAATGTTACTGGTGAGTGAATGGGATACCGTTATAATATTAGTATAGCCTTGTCCCTTTCTAGCCTGAGCAAGTGGCTGGCCTAGACCTTCGGTGAGTGACCGCCTCTGTGATTGATTTGTTTATGTTTCGTTGTGATATTGAATGTAAACCAAAATCTAACTTGTTTGTTTTGTTGTTACGGGGTCGTTATAATCATCAGCCAAAAGACATCCACTGCTGATCACAGGCCTCCCCCAAATATCGCTACCATGACGGGTCCTCCTCAACCCACATCTAGTTGACTCCAGCTACTTTTCCCAGGTTATCAATCAACCCTGGTATTATACTTGGGTCGCCGCCGCCGCCGCATAAAACTCGGCCGGACACTGGCGGTTCTGGACGAATCTTTAACGTTTTTATGGCGTTTTTATTTCGGCATTCTTATGACAATAAATATTGGGTCAGATGATAGTTAAAGTCAAGTTAAAGTTTCCATTTTTTCCGAAAGACACTGAAGTCTTGTTCTAGTGTCAGTGAAGGTTCTAGCTCGTGGTCCTAAACCTTACTTTTATCAAGTTATTATAGGTTCAAAGTCGCCCAGAGAGCATTGGAGACAGTTATGCTTTTCTCTGCGAAATTAAATCAGACGACCCGAAGTATAAACAAAAACATTCGGACTCCGGTAAAACCACGGAAATACTAGACTGCCATGATAACGTCGAATAGTCTCTTCTCTGAATTGTTTACATTACTTTTTACAAGCTTTTATTTAACTTGCATTGTAACTATGTTTAAAGCAGAGATGGGCAAAATTTATTCGAATGACGAATAACCAAATTATTCGCGAATGACGAATGAAAACCACGAATGATTATTCGTCATTCGAATAAATTATTCGAATCCGAATAAGTCGAATGAATTGTCACGAATAATTCTGTGGCCCTAGTAAAAAGGAGTATAAGTCGGATTCAACCTAGCTTAGGAGCTTTACGCCAATCACTCGTTTATTATACTACGTACCTGTGTTTATCCTTTAACTCTTAAAATGTACTCTTAAATATTTTGCGTCTTGTTAATTTCAATGGAATTGGAGACAAACCGCTTGATATCGTAAAAACGATATCAAGCGAAACCATATATAAAAATATATGGTTAAAAATTGTGATTTTTTACGTCTTTCACTCCCATATCCTTTCTATTTGGTAAAAAAATTAAAAACGGAATCGACAAAAATTGTATGTAAATAAATATTCTATGAGTATCGGTTGAGATTAGAATGATCGAATCAGAAACACGGAACTATGCCCCAAACTGGTTTAGTAGATGTGAGAGTGAAGATTGAAAAACAGAAAATGGCTGAACCGCACTGGCAATAGACTCGAGTGGAGAAAAGAAGGGCAGGCCTTTTCCCAGCAGTGGGACACCTAAAATAGCAATTAAAAAAAATCGGTTGAGAAATACGAATTCTAGGCGACAATAGCCGGAAATCTGAGGATCCAAACATCCGGACATATGAAAGATTGTTACACCAAGCTAAAACGGAAACACTTCGCTCGGTTGAATATTTTAGGAGTAGGTATACATAGTTAAGATTGGAGTAATAATATTAACTTTCTATTGTACTCTCGAAATATGCAAGCTGTTTGACCTTATATATACGATATATTATGATGTAGGTAATCTAATGTCGACTTTGGCAAGAAACTAATCTTTATATTTAACCAAAAAAACTTTAATATTTTTCGTGAATTTATTCGAATGAAAATAACGGATAAATCATCCGCGAATAAATCATTCGCGAATGAAATCATCCGCGAATAAATTATTCGCGAATGAAAATATCGCGAATAATTTTTCATTCGAATGATTATTCGAATAGAAATTTATTCGTATAATGCCCATCTCTGGTTTAAAGTATATGTTTGTTCGGGTGAAATCTTGCAACTCAATTTTGAAGCAGATAACGTCAACCGATTAAGCTGATATTTTGCATACTTACTTAACTTTGATTACAATACAATAATATGGTACCATGGGGCTGATCTGATGATGGGGCCGGAAGGTGGCCATAGGAACTCTATAATAGAAAAAGCAATCCTACCGAGCTTGGGCTCTTTAGAATCGTCTCAGAGAGCATTTGATGGATATCCAAAGAAAAGTACAGTCGGCTATAATATCTTGCCACTAAAATGTAGTTTTTGACAGAATCTTATTATCTTTGACGTTTGAAGAGACTTCACACCTTCAAAATTACTGTGAAGATCTTAAATCTCCGAACTTAATTTGTTGACTACGGAAACTCCCGACATATCCATTAAACTTATTAATAAACTTACTTTTATTTTATTTTAATCTTGACACCTAGATACCCTTTACATCTCTGAAAATATTAGGTTGAATTTATTGTTATTTAATAGACCCGGAAACAATTTACCCTGTAAAATATGCCTAGTGATTTGTGTGTTGCGTAACTACTAGGTTTATTTTTAGGGTTCCGTGGCCAAAGGATAAAAAACGGGACCCTATTACTAAGACTTCGCTGTCCATCCGTCTGTCTGTTTGTCTGTGTGTCGGTCTGTCACCAGGCTGTGTCGCATGAACCGTGATAGCTAGACAGTTGGAATTTTCACAGATAATGTGTTTCTGTTGCCACTGTAACAAGAAATACCAAAAACAGAATATAATAAATATTTAAGTGGCCCCACTCCCATACAACAAACGTAATCGGTTGCGTTAACTTTGCATCTCGTTTCTATCCGGCGCCGTACATATCAGGTGCAAACTTAACTTAACCCGGCCAGTTAAGATGGGAAGTGTTTGTACGGAACCCTCGGTGCGCGAGTCCATCTCGCACTTGGCAGGTTTTTGATTCTATCACGCAAGGAGACTCCGAGCATTCTTTTATGCAACTTGATGCAACTCAGCATGTGTCATGTAAAAGAGATCTTGTAGAAACTTGCAGAATAAAGTTAGAATTTTGAATTTGAACGATCTATGAGGGCACCACGGGACCAAACATACTGATACTCGTATAAAGCCAAAGGTGAAGGTCATCGAGATTTGTCTCATTCTCATTAGTACCTACTAATTAAAACTGGAATGGAACCAATTCGAATAACACGTCTCTTAAGGGGTTCCGTGCAGACTATTTGACATTAAGTAATAAAAATAAATAACATACAGTAATATTTGTACCCCAAAATGCTACGCAAATGTTACCAAGAATGGAGGAATCCTACGTTTTAACTTTGAATAATTTATTTATGATGTACCTACCAGCGACCCGCCCCGGCTTCGCACGGGTGCAATGCTATATTATGCATGTGTTATACAAATCCTTCCTCTTGAATCACTCTATCTATTAAAAAAAACCGGCCAAGAGCATGTCATGTAGTTGCTCATCCTTCACGATAGACTTAAATTACGAGAAAGATTTCAAGCTCTATAAAAAGGTCGTAAACGCCAAAGTAACTGTAATTACTTATTACCTTCTCGAAGTCAACTTACGTCCTTTTAAGAAAATTGAAATGAAATTTTGCGATAACTCAAAAACGGCTCGACCAATTTTGTTCAATATAGTTTTCATTGAAAGTACTTATAAGGCCTCATTTTTATGATTTTTTCCATAATTTTTTGATCCGTGGTTGAAAAGTTAGAGGGGGGGGGGGGGGGGCGGACGCTATTTTTTTTATTTTCGGAGCGAATATTTAGAAAACTGCTGAGTCTATCAAAAAATAATGTTTGGAGACCCCTATTATTTTTAAAAGACCTATTCGATGACACCCCACACACTAGTGTTAAAACGAAAAAAAAAAACACCCCCACTTTAGGTAGGTAGGTACCCGAATTTTTTTTTTTTAAGTTTTTATTTTACCGTTTTGTTGGCGTGATACATACACATACTCATATCAAATTTCAGCTTTCTAGTACTAATGATCACGGAGCCAAGCCGCGGACGGACAGACGGACATGGCGAAACTATAAGGGTTCCTAGTTGACTACGGAACCCTAAAAAACCGCATCAAGGTCCGTTGCGTAGTTTGAAAGATCTAAGCACACATAAGGGGAAGCGACTTTGTTTTATACTATGTAGTGATTATGCCAAGTTTCGTCTAATAGTTTACGCGTTGACCGCGTTGTTATGTTATTTATTAACATCCAAACATCTTCAATTCGCTCAATGTGAGCAAAATAGACAACAAACAGACATACAGACCTGTTGTTTATTGTAACTAAATACCTGTATCAACATATGTTTAGTGTCTGTCTATGGCTGTACGCTTAAAAAAAGAAAATAAATGTTACTTGGTAACGGAAAACCTGTATTTTAAGTGGTTAATGGGCCCACGCTTCCACTGCGCAAAGATGCGGTTTAGTTTTAACCATACTAATACATATTTTTTGTATTTAGGTATTATTTAAACGTGGGCCTAAAAAGTTAAAACCTTATACAGAACCCTGAAAACCTGACCAATCCAAGCTGCTCTATAATGCAGACACGACAAAAACTTAATTTAAATACTTGCCAGTTAAGTTCAAAGTGATTAACTTAATCTCTGTGAAACAATTAAGGCTCGGGCCCAATTCGAGAATGCCGTTTGAGATATCTCCAAATGTCAAATCTCCATTAGATAACAGTTATATCGCCATTGAACTGTCATTTAAATGCGATGAGCTTAAAAGTGACATATCTCATCTCAATTTTGGAAATAAAAAGGCGATAATGATTGTCAAAAATGTTATTCATGTATATAAATTTCTGTTTTGAACGAAACGTAATGGACCAATTTCACGTACTATGCGGTCAATTTAAAGTATGCGCCTGTTATTTATGCCGTCACATACAAAGGAAACGAAAATTTTGCGCGTCCGAATTGACGAAGTTGCGATGTTCTAGCGATATCGCCACTTGTCAAGTAGACACACGTCAAAAGTGACAGATGGCGATGAAAAGGAGAGATCTCCATTATATCTCTAAAATTAGTCCAATACCCCCCCTGATCCGTTCAAAAACGCCGATTGTTTTTTAGACATTTTTATTTTTCTCTATGATCAAACATGTTTCTTAAGATATTGTCATTTTTACTGGCTAGAACAGGGCTATTTCGATTTATTTGTATATATTCAAAACCTACAGTTTGAACTTTTCATTGATAATTGTTGTTTCAAAAACTACTCCAAATTAACTAAATTCACGTATAAAACTGTTTTTGTTTCAACATATTTTCGACTGCACGCAATGAAAGCATGAAAATAGCTATGTTACTATCTAGAACTCAGGGAAAAGTGTTGTTCACTTTAAAAATTTGATTGAAATTATGAATATATTTGTCATAATATGAAAAAATACATTTCAAAATGTCTCTTAAGATGGCGATGGACCAACGAATATGCTCGTGTACTACAAATCGCTCGAGGACCTAAGATGCTTCACCCTCAAAATATGTACAGTTGTCATTTTTTAAGCCGTCCGAATTTCACTTGAGAGCCTATCTTGTAAACATGACCCCACAGAGACATTGTTTTGCTCCTGTAGCTTCTAAGCTCACTTTGGGACAAATGAAAGCTGGTATCAAACAAACGCAAACAAATATTTTCTACACTAAGGAGCCCTTCACCAGGGACGGCTGCCCGTACACCGCCGCCGAGTGACGAGGTTGCCGCGGCGGTGTACGGGCAGCCGTCCCTGGTGAAGGGCTCCATACGAGTTCGAAACATGTCGGGCCGTTCCTGACAATTTCACGTGAGTGTAAACCGCTTAATACAATAATTAAATATGTCTCACGAAAGTTTTAATAAAATATTTTCTTCTTCGCAAGGTTGAAATTGCAATATCCTAACTCATTAGAATTAGATACTTACTTTGACATTAAAGCCATAAGGGTCCAAATTTTACATACTTGAGTTCCGCTTCACAAGAGCTATGCTATTCCAATTTCAACCTTGCGACTTAGATAAGATGATATAAATTTGATTGCGTTTTTTGTTACTTGCTTCCATTTATCCACGGAAAATGGCTTTCGGGGTCATGTTTACAAAATAAGCTTTTTATGACCATTCGGACGTTTTAAAAAAAAATCAACTATAGGTACCTATGTACCTAATTACCTATATAAAGCTTTATGTGATCTATTTGTTGGCAGAAATGCGAACTCATAGCTTATCTGATTGTGATTACGTTGTTTCATCTGCATTTATTTGACTGGTAGAGAATGTCCTATGGCATTAAGTCCGCCTTTTGTGCGATAAGTTTTTTCTTTTTTGCAATAAAGATTAAATAATTAAATAAATAGTGAAAAGTAACAACTTCTAACTCTTCTTCTGGCATGCGACTCTTTAACACGACAAAATATGGTCTGAATCTCTCACCGGGGGTTTCGGAAGCACGAATACTTATTGTTTATGTTTAATTTTGGGATTATGTTTACGAATTAATCGTATATTATGTCATTCTCATTCTATATTTCCGTGGCAACTGCTACAAACTTATTTCTTCTGACGGTCAGATAGATTAACTAATTACCTATCATCCCATGAGCAAAGGGCGTCACAACATTTTCCAAACTCTTTCGTTTACTGAGAATACTGAGACACTACAAAATCGTGGCTCTCTTAGCAAATACAAATCATCGTTACATTGTACCTAGATGATCTGTCGACTGAAGTGGAGCGGAGCAGAGACATGCAGTGGACCAATCACATGCCTCAGATTTATATGTACTTCTTTTGGGCTTCACAAAAACGTCACCTTCACCTCTAGCACAACTGTGACACGCGACTCTTTCTCACGCTAGAAATATTACCTATCTCTTTCTTCACAATACTGTGAGAGAGTGACGGGTGACGTCAAGGCCCGGGCCGGGAGAAGTAGGACTTGCACCATAATAATGTTCTCCTTATAGGGGAGAGGGCCCCAAATGCCAAGTGCCTAGGGGCCCTGACCCTCTAAGTCCAGCCCTGTCCCTAAAGTATAGCGATGCTAGCGACACCACCGACTGAATAGACAAGTTGTGTTGTGTTTAGTTTGTTTCGAATTGATAAGATCAGGATCAGCCGCGAACCTGTTTAGAGAAACGGCGAAATATATTCGCACGTGTTTGCGATCACGCGAACTGACCGGAGCAGGTTTTGACTGTACCACCCTTACTATGAGTTAACATGACCTACTCGCTAGCGACAGCAGTAGCGGTTACTTGTATATCTACGATTCCCCATACAAATCCGTCATACCTTCTTGTAGTTTCTATTTTATTCTTACACTTTTCCTTATATATCTTAAAATAGACTTTTAATATATTTTCTTCGAGGACTGCGTAATAGTTAAGTTCATATTACTGTAATATTTAAGTACTTATCCTTTCTGAAAAAAATACTGACTGCTGAGTTTCTTTCGGCGTTTCTTCTCAACAGTGGTCTCCTCGTTTGAAATGCTGGTAGACTCAGACATGTAAAAGTGCCCTTGTGGCCTACTTGAAGAATAAAGTTAAGTATTTCAAATCGTTCACGCATCAGTCGCTAGAGACTACAGTCAATGTAAACTCATGGTAAGCGTTCTGGTCTTTTATACGACCAAATATTAATGCGCTCTTTGTTATTAATTTCGGTAAATATTGTGCAACTCTAGCTTAGTTACATTCAATTAATTAATAATTGCTACACATAAAGTAAATAATTAATAACTTCTTGTCAAAACTGTGTAATTCTTTAGCGCCAGATAAACTGAAATTGCCAAACGTAAAATTGTGTCAACCTACGAGACAGGCTGAGCCTAGTGTAGGGGACACGGCTACTTCTGCTGAGGTGTAAACATTACCAAACAGTGTTCATTGAGTTCTTATTTCCTAAATGTATGGTAATTCATCTGTAAAAATGTCACTGTATCCTAATAAACTATTTGTATTTGTATTTAACTCGTGGTGAACTGCGTTTTGACTTGGTTTAAAAAAGGGGTTTAGTACACCGATCCGTTTTCACTTACGTGGTTGGTCAAATCACACTGCTGCTTTTTAATACATAAATATAGCCTTGTCAGGATTCGAACCTACCACTGCTACCGTCGTATGTTTAAGGGATATCTATCAATGAATGTTTACGATTCACTCAGACCACTGGTCGTCTCAAGCCAGATTGCGGCTCCATACTACTCGCGAAGTTGACTGAAGTTAGCCGAAGTATGGATTTCCGCAGCGAAGTGACACTATCATATTCGCCCCACTTCGGTCAACATCGCAAGTAGTGTGGAGCCGCTAAGACGCTTAGTTGCTAATACGTTTTTCTTACGCAAACCATCACACTGAGGCCCTCCCCCTCTAAGATAATCTAGACATCCTGTGAGAGCGTCGTGCGTTTCCCAAATCTAAAACCTGGGTCTACGACTGCGGACCCAAGCGATCCTGTGGACCCCACCAGAGGCGATGTGGAGGGAGAACGCGCTGGGTTTTTAGTGGGTACATCTAATATGCCCGGGAACCCTACGTACCTGTTCCAAACCCCCGATCGGACGGGATGCGTAAAGCATGTTCTATATAGAAAAAAAATGGTGACATTAGGTTCGACTTCAGTGCAATAGTTGCAAAAGCGAAGGTGCAAATTGGATACCTGTCATGTTTGTGTTTTGTTGCACATTGTATTTAGCAGGCCAACGGACCTTGTGTTTGATGTATGTATTTGTTTTATGCAATTATACTCAGCTAGCCGCTAGCTGATGGTCAAATAATAGAATGCCAGGCAATAATTTTAAACCGACCTTATCTACCGACCTATCCTCTTAGGGAAAGGTATGAAGAACTTCTTAAACGACGGGATATTGAGTGACCAGAGAATTGTAATTAAAAACACGTAGTCCGTGCTACGATGTGGAAACAAGGAATCTGAAACGTACATAGGTGAATTCGAAATCTACATGTATATTATAATTGCTTCCAACTACACTATCGATCATAAGTAGATTGTTAGACATGAAGTTGGCAGAAAACAATAAATCCCTTATCTTTAACATGAACAATGCGATCCAGAACCAAATAAGCAGCGCAATTAACCAATTTAAAAAAGATATTTCGCAAAATTTAACCTCCATGTCTACTGAACCAGAAAAATGTAAAAGCCATATAGAAGAAATTAATAAACAAATTCGATTACTTGAAGTGGAAAACGTTAACTTGAAGTCTGAGCTCAAAAAACTTGAAAATTCTTTAACCAGCACAAGAAAAGAAAATCCGGATGTAATGCAAAATAATCAGAGAAAAATTGTATTGTATGGTCTGGATGAATACCACCACGAAAAACAATACGACTTATACGATCGCATCACTAATCTATTCTACGACATATTGGGATACAATGTTAATACCTACATCGAAGACTTGCATAGAATTGGAAAGAGAGGCGCCAGACGACCTCTGCTAATTGAATTCATGAGCAAAAGAATGGCAAAGTATATTTTAGATAACTCCCGATGTTTTAAAGATACAGGTATCACTGTCTCAGCATACCTAGACAGTAAATCCTTAGAGACACGTAAAAAGTTAAGAGATACAATGTTAGAGGCGCGAAAACGCGGGAAACATGCCATTATCAGAAACAACAAATTATTCATTGACGGGCGAGAATATCGAAACCAACTGTTCGTGGAAAAAAATCAAATGCCGGACATTGACTCAAATTCAACACAACCACCATCGACACAGCGCGAAAGTACAAGGGAATCGAGTTCAACTTTATTGTTACCTGAAGCTTCACCAAACAATTCAGTGACCACTCAAAATGGCAATTTTTTTCGCCAATCAGAATACCACGAAAATTAGTATGTTTTTTCAGAATATGCAGAGCCTAAAGAACAAAACCCATATCCTAGAAACATTCTTAAGCAATAAAGATTACCAGGTACTTTGTTTAAATGAAACGTGGATATCAGATCAACAGAAGAACCTTATCCAAATCGCCGGTTACGAGTTCGCAGCAGCGTATTATCGATGCGAACACCTAGGCGGTGGAGTGGCGATTCTGGTACAGGATGGCATCGAATATGTCGAACGGACGGACATTACGGAACTATCTGTGGAATTCGTAGTTGAGTGTTGTGCAATTGAGATTCCTAAATACAATACTTGCATTATAAACATTTATAGGGCCGATAGGAATATTGATACATTTTTCGAAATATTATCGAAAATTATATCTAAAATTAAGTTAAAACAGCAAAAAATGCAAATAATTGTTGGAGGAGACTTTAATATAAATGTACAAATTAATTCAACAACTTCACAAACCCTTTTAAATACAATGTTAACGTGTAACCTAAGGCAAGCTGTACAAAAACCTACCAGAGAAAATAGCACCTCTTCCACCTGTATTGATCTCCTATTCACAAATAAAACTGACTACACAGTGAATGTCGAAGATAACGGTATCTCTGACCACAATAGCATTATATTTACCTACGAAACACACAATGCGCCAACGGAAAATACGAAATTGTATACTTTTAAACGAATATTTAGTCAGAAAAATATGCAAAATTTTAAAGATGGTCTTAAAAATATAAACTGGAACGATATCATACTACCAAGTAATAACGTAAACTCTAACTATAATATTTTTCATAGCACACTACAACAAATACTCACAAAATACATACCAATTAGACGAATAAAAATAACTAACAAAAACAATAAAAAACCATGGATAACCGTTGGGATAAAAAAGTCATGTAAAAATAAAAGATTCCTTAGAATTGCTAGAAATTACACTAAAAATAAAGGCTTTATAACTTACTGTAAAAAATACGATAAAATACTAAAAAAATGTGTCAAATCATCAAAAAAACTGAACTATACTAGGCAAATGCAACAATCTAAAAACAAAATAAAAACAATGTGGACCATAATAAAAAACACTACAACCCACAACAAAAATTCTCAGCACCAAAACATGAGCCTAAAAATTAACGACATCATTATAGAAACGCCCAAGCGAATTGCAAATACTTTCAACGAACACTTTGCGTCGGTAGGTGAATCATCGCTGGCGACCGCGGGTAGCTCTCGCGACGCACCCGCGCCTGCGCAGCCGATGGGTCGCCCTGTGATTACGCCTACAATAAACTCCATTGTAATTAATGATGTAACCGATGGTGAAATAATCGCTTTAATCCGACAGTTGAAAAACAGTATGAGCTTTGGTTTCGATAACATTCCATCGGCATTAATTAAATTATGTACTGCTGAATTAGTGGAGCCTCTAAAATTATTAATTAATCAATCGTTTAGCGAAGGAGTATTTCCGGAAAAACTAAAGGCCACTAAAATAAAACCTATCTTAAAACCAGGCGGTAATAAAAATGACCCGAACCACTATAGGCCTATTGCGCTTTTGCCAAGTGTTTCTAAAATAATTGAAAAAGCAATGACAAATCGCATATATAATTTCTTTGAAAAATATGATATTTTTGATAAAAACCAATTTGGATTTAGGAAACGACAATCTACGACACTTGCAATCTATAATTATGTTCAGGAAATACTCTTATCTTTGAACTCCAAAAAATATGCCGTAGGGCTACTCCTAGATATGTCCAAAGCCTACGACCGAGTTTCACACTCTGTATTACTTTCCAAACTCTACGGTATGGGCATTCGAGGAAACGCGCATAAATGGTTAAAATCTTATTTACAAAACCGTACGCAGTGTGTGCAGATTGATTGGCTGTATAAAAATTCGGGAGAAATAAAGGCCGTAACGTCTCAAATACGGAAAACTACCTGCTCAATTCCGCAGGGAAGCGTAATCGGATGTGTCCTATTTCTGGCTTACATCAATGACCTGCCCAAAATTATAAATGCAAATAGTGTCATGTTCGCCGACGACGTCTCCGTACTGCTAAATTGCGCAAGCAGCGAGGAATGCAATGAACGCCTACCGGAAATAGCCCAAAACATAACAGAGTGGCTTGAAGAACACAACTTGGAAATTAACCTTCAAAAAACAAAAATTATTCAATAAAAACCTATTCAAAAAAAGCCGTTGCATATATCATTACAAATAAATAACAAATTAATAGAGGAAGTTAATGAATTCAAACTATTAGGTATAAAAATTGATACAAGTTTAAATTGGAAATCACATATCCAACACATAAAATCTAAATTATCAAGCTTTATATACGCTTTATGTGTATTAAAATCCAACACAAACATGCATACTGCGTTATCTGCTTATTTTGCTTTTGCGCAAGCATGGCTACAGTACGGTGTGATTCTCTGGGGGGGCAGCGCCGAGGTCCACCAACTACTAGTCATGCAAAAGAAATGTATCCGAATACTTACCAACACGCAGGTACCAGACAGCTGCCGTCCGCACTTTGTTAAGCTACAAATCCTGACACTACCTTCAATTTACATTATGGAAGCGGCACTTTTTGTTAGGAAGCACTCGAATTTGTTTACCAAGCAAGTGTTCAAATCACAAAGACGAAACAATACAACTAAATTAGAATTACCAGCTACAAAACTAGAGATGTATAAGAAAGGCCCTTATTACCGATGCATACAAATAGTAAACAAATTGCCAGCGATACTAAGAGACGAACCGAAAGACACAGTATTTAAGAGGGAATTAAAAAAGTTGTTAATTAACAAATGTTATTATTCCATTGATGAATATTTAAATGATCAACTCTTGCCAAAGTAAAATTATAATAAATTCATTTATTTTATTTTATGTCAATAGGTTAAATAATTAATATTATCTATTTATTTAATAGATTAAATTGCAAATATGTATATTAAAATTTAAAATGTAAAATTATAATTTATGTTACAATAATTATTATGAAATGATGTGAAAAATATTTAATGAAATTCCAATATTAATTATGTAATGTTACCAATTGTATTTAAACCTCTTCCGCTGTACCTAATTAAGCACCTGCTAACACCCGCTACTAACTGCATTGCTGTGCCCTAACAGGGTTCATGTTATGGACTTAACCTTTTAATGTCACATCTTATGTACTACATGATAATGCAATAAAGAATTATGAATTATGAATTATGAATTATGAATTAAAAGCGTTTCCTAGAAATGTCTCTCTTTCTAGAAACACGTGGTAGTGGGATCTGCTTTCCTTATTTATTCTTCACTTTTCGCCCCATCCTCGACATCCTTTTCCCTTCTTACCCTCTCACCTTGTTCACTATTGCGAATATGCCACTCGATAGAACTATGTAAATCATAATACTCTTAAATATATTAAAGTTGAGAAGACGAAGGTGTGGTCTACTTACCGAGAACTGTCAAAATTGTTTGCTGTAGTGAATTTTTAGTTCCCATTTATCGGAATGTATCAAACTTTCCACTTAAAATAATTTTTCCTTATTCTAATTCAATCTTGCTTTGCCGGTGTATAACCTCTCGCGGTATGACGTCATGTGTAGCACGTACGCCGAGTAGCCTACGTGACGCGAGCAATGAACGGTCGTCATTGACGTCATATATACACGTATATCTATCATCTTCTCGGTAACAAGCTTTTGACCGCAATCAAGATTATTATTTAATAGCCACACAGTTTTTTCCTGCAGCCTTTCTACGCGGAAAACGCGTTCTGCTAATGCATGTGTATTCGAAGAGTAGCCAATTTTTTTTATTCATTTGAATACATTTAAGAACTACAACGTCAACTTATCACATTATCTGAGCCATAGGACGTCCACTGCTAGACAGGACCCCTCAATAGAATTCCACATGGGCCGGACAGAAGCAACCCAAATTGTAGTGAGGACACAACCCTAACCAGATCTAACATGCAACGCTTACACCTTGGTACGTGGTCTCCACTCGAGAACCTTCCTATACCAACGGACATCGGTTCTTCAAGCTATGTAAGTACCCCGCCCATTGCTCGAAGCAACAATTGCATTTCAAATTGCTTACCCGGTTTGTTACATCGGTGACCTTGTTGATGTTGACAGATGTTCTCATGTAATCTATCTTTTTCTGAAGTTGCCAGGTGGCAGGAGTTTTTTCTCTCATGACGTCAATGATTTGCCTCCATCGAATTGTGAACATCGCCTCCTTACATAACCTCATTGGATATATATATTATATATATATATATATATATATATATATATATATGTCTACGATATACATCAATCATGTATAAACAACTGACACTTTTGGCAAGTATGTAATAAGAGGGTGAGTGCGACAGATGCTTTATCATTAATCCATCGCGTGATAAATGTGACCGTCATAGGGCCTCATTTTGTGCTCCGATTTTACGAACGATTTCGCTGCCTTTTGCCTTTTCAAATTACCAAAACTCAGAAGAAGTCGATTCTTTTACTCGATTGCATATTTAATTTGAAATCGAGAGTACAAATCCTGCGTTGGAATTTTTTAACACATAGCGACTGAGTATGACGTCATCAGATAGATTAGCATAGGCAATAAATTCGACAGTAATTTGCCGTTTTCCGCTAACTTTTGAACTTTAGCAACAGCAACAAGCGCTCTAAACAATGTGAACCGGTTATTGGTTACTTTAATCACGCGTTAGACAAATGATAAAGCATACGTCAATATTATTGCACTCACATACTTGTCAAAAAGTGATGGATGCTTTGTCACTTATTTGAACCTAACCTAACTATCATAGGCCCGAATATGGAGGGTAAAAGGGAGGAGCGATATGTTTCATAAGAGAACATTTGAAAAACTGGGGGGGTATTCGACCAATTTTAGAGATATAATGGAGATCTCTCCTTTTCATCGCCATCTGTCACTTTTGACGTGTGCCTACTTGACAAGTGGCGATATCGCTAGAACATCGCAACTTCGTCAATTCGGACGCGCAAAATTTTCGTTTCCTTTGTATGTGACGGCATAAATAACAGGCGCATACTTTAAATTGACCGCATAGTACGTGAAATTGGTCCATTACGTTTCGTTCAAAACAGAAATTTATATACACATGAATAACATTTTTGACAATCATTATCGCCTTCGTATTTCCAAAATTGAGATGAGATATGTCACTTTTAAGCTCATCGCATTTAAATGACAGTTCAATGGCGATATAACTGTTATCTAATGGAGATTTGACGTTTGGAGATATCTCAATAGATACAATATATATAATCTAACGGCATTCTCGAATTGGGCCCCTGGCCAGCGGTACAGTACGACACAAAAGAGTAGAAATTAAAAAGTGCCAATATTGTAGTGTCGTCCCTTCCTAATCAATCTAAGAAAAAAGGGACGACCGTCCGCAGTAGCACTAGAAAAATTCCAAGCTCTAGACGGAGTGAACTGAGTCGAATTTGTGGTGACCAGAGTAATAAAAAATATAGGAAAAGCGCATAATTTAGTGCATTTTTAGGGTTCCGTACCCAAAGGGTAAAAATGGGACCCTATTACTGAGACTTCGCTGTCCGTCCGTCCGTCCATCCGTCCGTCCGTCCGTCCGTCCGTCTGTCACCAGGCTGTATCTCAAGAACGGTGATAGCTAGACAGTTGAAATTTTCACAGATGATGTATTTCTATTGCCGCTATAACCACAAATACAAAAAAAAATTAAAGGGGGCTCCCATACAAGGCTCGGCGGGTTAGCCCCGCCCCCCGTAACATAATGACTAGCGGATGCAGCCGAAATTGGCTTTCCGTCAATCAAGCACAGGAAAAAAAAAAACAACAAACTTGTTATAGATTATGGTACGGAACCCTTCATGCGCGAGTCGGACTCGCACTAGCCCAATTTGTTTTATTAAAAATGTATAATAAACAAACCGTTGCTAATTGTAACGCACAGTTAGCGCCGACAATTTAACACCTTTCAGCGTACACTTTTGGATAAGTACTTATATATAAAGATATCGCTTCTCCTTTTTACCCTCTATGAGCCTAAAAAAACAAAATGTAAAGTATTCATTTCTTTTTTTTCTACTACTTATATGTATTAAAGAGTAAAAGAGTATAAATTAATCTATACTATAATAAAATTATAGTTTTGTAAGTATTGAAAATCAATGGACTATAGTAGAGGGGTCATGATTTCAGGAAAAATCAGCGTGATGCTGCATCGTGATTTGCTTTGTATGGGCGCGCGGTGTCATACCAACCTGGCGCCATCTGTTTTCATAATTTCCTTTGTCCTCGCATCACACCGAAACGGCAGGTTTTTTTTTAACCAATTTTGGTACAGGGATAGCTGGACATCCAAATATGGTTATAGGATACTTCTATCCGTCTACGGTAAAGAAAAAAATACGCGGATGAAGTTGCGGGCACTCCCTAGTAAATAATAAATAAAAACATATTAAGGGACATCCTTACACAAACGTCAATTTTTTTAGATTTTACAATTTCAGGATAATATAGGTACATACGATATAAATGAATTTCAATTGTATAAAATGTATTTTTTCAATTTGTGGGTTAGCTACTAACCCTGGTAAGTCTGAAAGAGAACTCGTATCCGTGAAATAAGGTCTGTTCTTATCGATAATTTGGTATCATTTTCAATATATAAATAATTACGATAGCATATGACATCACTTAATGCGAAAAAGGAGAGATTATAACATCACGGACAAAGATTTAATGCGAAAGAAACAAGTTTACAAACACATTATTTTTCTGAGAAATGTCATTTAAAGGTAAACAAACACGGCCGGCCTTTGGAGTAAGGGGATTTTTCCGCTTCTAAATAAACATCTACTAAATGGCAATAGGGTATGTCTAGAAAGTTACTAAAATAATTGTTATAGTTTGTTATAGTAGGAATCCTTTTATGAGGCCAAATTCACTTCGCTTTCTTCTAATAATAATTATAATTTAGCTGTACTTAATTGAAACCAAAACTAATTAACAACATTATGCTTACTGG
Source organism: Apotomis turbidana (assembly GCA_905147355.2). Lineage (NCBI taxonomy): Eukaryota > Metazoa > Arthropoda > Insecta > Lepidoptera > Tortricidae > Apotomis > Apotomis turbidana. Next base: position 20,074,642 of record LR990292.1, on the reverse strand, counting down.
GCGGCTCCATCCCATAGATCATAATGTACTGTATTTTATGAAATTAAATATTTTGTATTTTTTTTTTGTTCATATGGGCCCCATTGTTTGTTAGAAAAAAGCGATGTGACTTCGGCCTCAAAAAAGGATTCCAACTATACACAACTAACTATAACTTAACAGAAAACAACAACCCGCGGTTATAGGAGGTTACCGATAATAGGAGGAAGTGGTCTACCGCTAATGAACCATATAGTACTCAATCAGTAGTGATAGACCCCTTACTCTGGCTGACTGTACATTTCATTACAAAACCCCTGTTAAAATGCTGAGGTTATTTATTTCCTCCTGACGACCAGCATTCATAATTTGCCAATTTAATTTTAGCCTTATGACACATAGTTGACAGTTAACTATTCACTGTAGTTTATGTACTATGTGTAGGACGCGGGAGGTCAGGAGGCTATGGTGATGATACCGTCGCATACCTTAGTTAATATACGTAAAAAAATTTAGCTAGTTTCACTAAAACATTTGAATACTCGTTCTTAATTAACTTAGAGTTACGAGCGATAGAAAACAGCTCTGAAATCAGATTTTTAAAGAGCACCTTTTAGCCTTTTAGTTGAAAGCAAAGAAAACTACGCTATTTTAATCCTTGTATAGAAAGTAGCAGTTTTCTTTGCCTGTGAAGTTGCAAGTGGTCTTTATTCTTTACCTCTTGCAGCTTTGTTTTATTACTATAATACGTTCATACGCCGGTTTCTGTCATTTAGAGGTCTAGAAAAGCTATATTCTATCGCTGGAAACTGATTACTCTAATCAAATCTAATCCAGGGTGATTTCATTAACAGGCACCACCTCGAACATCTTCTCGATGGCCTTGACGATCTTGGTTACAATGGCGGTGGTCACGGGCGGGCCCAGCTCGTGGTAGATCTCTTTCCAGTTGCTGTTCGCGAACTGGTGGATAGTGTCAGCTGAAACAGAGATGGCAACGTGTCTTTAATTTTTTTAATTACAATTACATTTCCTACTAACACAGGAATTCAAAATATTGAACCGAATCAATAAACCTACGAATCCCTACGAATAGAACCAATGAGGATACATAAGAAGCCAACATTTTACGCGATACAATAATATAATATATATATATATATATACAATACAATACAAAATGCTTTACTGCACACCAAAAGAAGTTTACAAATTAAACACAGAAACAATCATTTTAATAACAGTAGACAACAGGCGGTCTTATCGCCAAAGAGCGATCTATTCCAGACAACCTTTGGGTGGGATACAAGTGGGAATCGAACCCACGACCTCTGCTTGACCGGAGTAGTGCTATCATCACTGAGCTATAGAACCGCTATATGGATAGCATGAAATATTATCTTCTCATTCTGCTTTTTAAAGCGCCCTCTGTATTTTTCTCAAGCAGTATTATAGTATTTTTTGGTCAAGCAGAGGTTGTGGGTTCGATTTCCACCAGCACTTCGGTGGATTTCGTAATATTATGGCTTCTTACAATATCCTTTGTAATAAAATAATATAATATATAAACAAGAATTCTATTTTATTTAGAACCGTGTAGGCGGGTCCAAGAAATCCCCCCGGGCAATGTAAAGCAGAATTTGCTATTTTTAAGAGAGATAGGGGAACTCAAACGCTCTTAAAGTGGCGGAAATAGTGATATATTGAATGCACATACAGTAATGGCACATACTGGTATGGAAATAAAATTATATTTTTTATAAGAATGAGATATATAGCTTGTAATTTTCTTTGATTTCTGGCTTTGCTTTACCTTAATCGGATTTTTGTTTAATGTTTTTCTCTAAAATATAAGTTTATTTCTATGACCTTATCACATTCGCATGCTGGCAAAGGTAACAGGCCTCTCTGGCCTATTTAATATCGTCTATCGTGAGTCTCAGACATATTAAAATACTCAAACGGGTTTACTCACGTCGTATAAGTCGAATAACGCTCGACATGTTTCGAATCGGTACGTCTCGTTGTCGTCGGTACGGTCGTCTCTCCTGATGATGAATCGGTTTGAGTATTTTAATATTTCATAATTCGCCTGTTGTTATTGACGTAGCAAAATGTCTTTACTATAAGACATTTAAAACACCTTATCTGTCGGCCGGCCGACAAGTCTCCAGTTGAATAGCCTTTACTCACCTTGGCTCCCGTTGAACAGGGGGCCTATAATGGTTGCGTTTACCACGTGATAAATTAAGAGACAAAGCATCTGTCACTCACACTTGCATTTTGTCAAAACGTGACGGAAGCTTTGTCACTTATTTATCGCGTGATAAAAGCAACAATCATAGGCCCCAGGGTTTTGGAAGGCGAAGTGCACATTGGTGAGCACATCCGTAGTGTGTTTCAATATCCATCTGGCTGGAAGTCGGCCGTATCCAGTGAATCTTTACTATTAGAGGATATACTCACAAGCTTGTTGGTTCCCGTTGAACAGGTTCTGGAAGGCGAAGTGCACATTGGTGAGCACGTCGGTGGTGTGTTTCAATATGTCTGACCTGGCTGGAAGTCTGCCGTATCCAGTGAATCTATACAATTAGAGGATATATGTACTCACAGGCTTGTTGGTTCCCGTTGAACAGGTTCTGGAAGGCGAAGTGCACATTGGTGAGCACGTCGGTGGTGTGTTTCAATATGTCTGACCTGGCTGGAAGTCTGCCGTATCCAGTGAATCTATACAATTAGAGGATATACATATGTACTCACAGGCTTGTTGGTTCCCGTTGAACAGGTTCTGGAAGGCGAAGTGCACATTGGTGAGCACGTCGGTGGTGTGCTTCAATATGTCTGACCTGGCTGGAAGTCTGCCGTATCCAGTGAATCTATACAATTAGAGGATATATGTACTCACAGGCTTGTTGGTTCCCGTTGAACAGGTTCTGGAAGGCGAAGTGCACATTGGTGAGCACGTCGGTGGTGTGTTTCAATATGTCTGACCTGGCTGGAAGTCTGCCGTATCCAGTGAATCTATACAATTAGAGGATATATGTACTCACAGGCTTGTTGGTTCCCGTTGAACAGGTTCTGGAAGGCGAAGTGCACATTGGTGAGCACGTCGGTGGTGTGTTTCAATATGTCTGACCTGGCTGGAAGTCTGCCGTATCCAGTGAATCTATACAATTAGAGGATATATGTACTCACAGGCTTGTTGGTTCCCGTTGAACAGGTTCTGGAAGGCGAAGTGCACATTGGTGAGCACGTCCGTGGTGTGCTTCCAGCTGGCTATCTTCCAATATGTCTGACCATCGCGCTGCAAGTCTGACGTCTCTAGTTGAATTTTTACTACAATGTCGCCTGTAACAATAACAAGAATCGGCATCCTGTTAGTTATACATCAGCGCTTAACATTACTAAAATATTGTTAGTTATTACTTATAGATTAGCACTAAACATTAAGTACTTTACTTAGATGCTAAAAATATTGTATAGGTACTTAAGCATTAAGATTTATTCCAATTCCAAGCATCTATGCTCCTAATAAACGTGTATCAGCAAATAATCATTTTGGCTACTAATATTGAAATGATAGGTAATTAAATCCATCCATATTTCTCTATAATTATTGTCTGACCACAGAGACAGCGATTAAAGGCAACCTACTTTCATTTAAAATACGGACAACATTCAGAAAACAATTACTGTTTCTAGTATTTTCCCATAATCTTCCCTCGCCAAATTTATGCCCTGCTAACCGGGTGCGGTTCAAGTTGCATAAAAACTTTTAGCATACTTTCATTTAACTACTTTCAAAATGAATAATAAACACATTTCATAAAAACAAAATTCATAATTTTATCAAGCATAATATTTAAACATCATAACCATTAATAATCATAATAACATTATTTATAATGTTCATAAGTCATAATGTCACTTGGTATAACATACATTCAGAATATTTATTAAAACTCATAAAAACACTTAAAATAATTATCAAGTTGCATAAATTTGATATCAAATAAGTCCCGAATAAAAAGTTGTTGAGTACCTACTGAAATATTGTTATGGTTTTTACGAAACTGCTCCAAGAGATAGATAGGTTAGGTTTTTTTACCCTAAAAACGAAACTGCTCCAAGAGATAGGTAGTTTAGGGTTATTTTTTTTTATGACCTTAAAAACGAAACTGCTCCAAGAGATAGGTAGGTTAGGGTTATTTTTTTTATGAGCCTAAAAGCGAAACTGCTCCCAGAGACAGGTAGGTTAGGGTTTTTCAAGAGATAGGTATGTAGGTTAGGGTTTTTTTTTACGACCCTAAAAACGAAACTGCTCCAAGAGATAGGTAGGTTAGGGTTATTTTTTTATGACCCTAAAAACGAAACTGCTCCCAGAGATAGGTAGGTTAGGGTTTTTTTTATGACCCTTAAAAGGTAACTGCTTCTTTGGCTCGGCAATGGGGAAGAATGAATAAGAAAAAAATATTATATTTTTGGATATATTTATTTGGACAACATTTATGCTTTAAGTTATTATGAAAAAAGTATGATATGACAATGTTATAGTATACAAAGTGACTATTATGCTATTTGTCTATTATGCAAATACATTATTATGCAATTAAACTATTATAATTTTCGAAATTATGCAATTCGTTTGTATGCATTTTATTTATATGCTATATGATCACTTATGCAGGTTGAAATTATGCAATTCGTTTTATGCAAAATGAAAATTCGCAAATTGTTGCTATGCAAAACATTACACACCCCTGCTAACCTTCAACTGTGATCATTTTAAGGTGCGAGCACACCACCGCTTAAAATACGGAGTCGGTACGGAATCGCAGTGACGCATCGTATCCGTACCGTTTTAATCGTATGTGAGGACATACGATTAAAACGGTACGGATACAATGCGTCACTGCGATTCCGTACCGTCTCCGTATTTTAAGCAGCGGTATGGAGGGCATGCGTTAAAAACGGTACGGATACACCGCTGCTTAAAATTTGCAGACGCATCGTGAATTCAGCTGCGAAATATAATTACATCGAGTTCTTATGGACGACACCACACCGGCGACATAAATGACCTAACGGTCTCGTAAATGCAGTGTTTTTAGGGTTCCGTAGTCAACTAGGAACCCTTATAGTTTCACCATCATTAAGACTAGAAAGTTGAAATTTGGTATGAGTATGTGTATGTATCACGCCGATAAAACGGTAAAATAAAAACTAAAAAAAAATGTATACAATGCTTTACTGCGATTCCGTACCGTCTCCGTATTTTAAGCAGCGGTGTGGAGGGCATGCGTTAAAAACGGTACGGATACGATGCGTTACTGCGATTCCGTACTGACTCCGTATTTTAAGCGGCGGTGTGGAGGGCATGCGATAAAAACGGTACGTATACGATGCGTCACTGCGATTCCGTACCGACACCGTATTTTAAGCGGCGGTGTGGTCGCACCTTTAGTCGACAATTCGACATCAACTACTTTCGTTACGATTCGAATTGCTGTATTCGGGACACAATCGAAAGTATAACAGATCCCAGGTTTTCCCTTTTATATAGACAAACATTTCATAGAGGTGTTTTACAGTTTATTTTCAAATAAACAAATAAAAAAACATATTTACAATATACAAATGATAAGTGCTAAAAGAGTTGATAAATACTAAATAAACTACTAATGCTAAATTAAAAATAATAGTATTATAAAAAGAACACCCCCTCCAGCAGCTCTGCCTGTGGCATGGTCCCCATTACACTGGCGGCGTTACCTCTCTGAACTGCAAGGCTGATCCTTTGCGAGAGGTAAGCGCCAGCTTTTGGATCCCCCGTGGCGTCGACCAACCGCGACGACAGGGCCTTCAAGAAGCTTTTCATGTCGGCTGACCAAGGTCCTACAGTCTCTACTGCCAGCGCCGCAAACACATGATCCTTTAAAAGGCATGAATATTTTCGGCGCTTTAGGATCTGGGCCTGGTCAGCCGCCGCACCAGCCTGTGTGCGAGTTACGTGGATGTGCGATGCGGCAAACGTGTCGACGCATGTCGCATCCCACACTAAGGTCTTTCAAAGCTTCCATGGCACCAACGTTGCTCCATCCGGACGCTTGCCGTCGTCTCTCGCCATCCCAATGGGTTCTAGGATGGCAGGCACAGAGGCAGTGGCAAGTGAACGGCGGAACAGATCGTTTAATGTGCCATGGCGGTACAAGCGGCCGGCACTTCTTGCGCAAGAAAGCCCATGACGTCCCAGTTGATCTACGCTCTTACCACAGGCGCACGTATGATCGACACATATTCTAGCTCCAAGTCTTAAACAAGTTGCTATCCTTAAGCAATTGGGATCTAGAACAGTGCCGATATTACGCGAGGGAAGGGCGTGCAGCCAGTGGCCAGACTCGCTCGCGGAAACGGCCAAGACACGAGCACGCTCCAAATCGTTCGGACTATTTTCTATTAGGGAAGCGTGGGTTGCCTTAAGCCTAGGGTTGTCCCATGCCTTTTGGGCAGCTCTTGTAATCGGGATGTCCGCACCAGGATACGAGGCACACCAAGCGTCCCTGGCCTCCACCAAACTCGCCATCTCAACGTCAGGTAGCTGAGGGGAGTTAAGAATTACACTGACGAGAGATAACGAGCTATAGGCAGAGGAAAGAAACGCCGGTAGTGCCACGCTAGACGAGGAGCGAACACCCAGACCACCGAGTCTTATGGGGAGAACCGCTTGATCCCATGATCTGCTATCAAAATTAATATTTAAAATTTTTGAAAGTGTTGTTTGTAGACAGTCGTCTATAGATGACAAAATGGGCGGTAATTTCCAAACAGGACTGCTACGGAGCAAATACATAAATTTCGGTGTGAAAAGACAAAAACGGATGACAAAGAGAGCCATGTGGGGGTTAATAGAGTGTTTCATTTCATAGACATATATTGTCATCGCAAGCATATTTTTCTGAAACCCTAAAAAGATTTGGTTGGCATTAAAACAGATGTAATCTAATCTAATACGATGACTTTTACAAAATTTGTAAAAAAACTATGACATGAAAATTAAACGTTCGTCTATAAAGGGGATCTCCAAATCCCATGCCTATTGAGTCTATTTGCAATAATCAAAAAAAAGTAAAGAATCAACTCTATAACTTACGGATCTTGATTTTGTATTTGCCCTGTCCCTCGATGGGCAGGATGAGCAGCTTCCCACCGAGCTTGTAGTCACCGTTCAGGGTGATGGAACACTTTACTTCTAAGTTTATCTTCTTGCCGTTACGTCTGAAACAATCATCACAATTAAGTATTCGTGTCAGTAAGTTATCAGATAGTAGCACTGCAGAGATGCGAATCGCGAGCTTCGAAAGGCGCGACCCAGGCCTTTCTACAACTACACATACAACTTTGACGGTATACTGTGATCGTAGTTCGTGAACAAGGAAGGATTCACGAGCCACGTGCGCGCACATGCAAGAAACAGTTGACAGGGCGTCGCCGTTGAAGGATACGTCAAGGAGGGCTTCACATCAGATAGTATTGGATTGATTACTGCGACGCTAAACCGAGAAGTATCTAGGGTGAACACAGAATAGTCAATTGACTGTCCAACACCTCTATGATGCCTCGACGAGACGAAACACGTATCGAGGTTACATTGTCAGTTTGTGGTTACTTGCGTATTTTTTTTTGCAGAGGAAGGTCTTGACTTTATGAAAATATACGCCAATGAACACAAGTTATTGTCATGAGACACTCACAACTAAACCAAGAGGCAAAGAGGTAAATAGTTCCTTTGTTATTTCGCGAAATAACAAAGGAACTATTTATACAGGAATACCGCTAGGTATCAAGTGTGTAGTCGTCTGCAATCGGACTGCAACATTGCTTTGGAGCTTCAGTGCATTCACTTGCACTAGAACTTAGAATTACACACTTTTGCAGCCAGAATGCAGTTTAAATGCGGTCTGCCTGTGTTAGCCCTTAATGTTCTTAGAGCCAATAAACCGTTCCGGTATTTAATATTGTTGCTGATAAGGGCCTATTCTGTGCCACGACCAGTGTTGATTCATAGTGTCAGCCTTTCATTAGAGTTCACTGCTGAGTCCAATTGAGTCCAAGAATTCGCAAACTCTTTGGGCAGTGAGTCGTTAAATCTCTTCTGAGGGCACAATATGCTACTCTAACTCCCTAACTGGATATTTTATGCATGAGTGATCCACGGGAGCAAAGGATATCCTCTGTCTCGTAGCAGGACCTATGCGTTGCGAACCTCTAACTCCTAAGCCTAAACCTAACCACGCAAACTTCGCGGTTGCACGTACGTGTCAAAACGACAGTTTGGCGTTAACCGCACCACTTAATTCCTTCAATGCGTCACCTGTTTACCAACGTTTCCGTATATCTACTTTTAGGTACATCACCTAATGTTTGTCTTCAGTTAAAAATAAGTCAATGTCGTCAATGATTAACACATTGATCTAAGTTACACATCCTAGCCTTCTACGAACAAGAAAAGAGATGTATGTATTGTACGAGTATGTACCTATCTCCAAAGGTATAGATTTCAACTTGCTCTTAGCAGTGATTGTATGTATATGCTCAGCAGAACTCCAAAAAATGTTATAGGTATGTCCAGACCTTTATGGTGATCACAACCTGGCTAGATTCAACTAAATCTTAACAAAAGAAATTAGGGAAATAAAAGCAAGGGAAAAAATCAGTGTGTTACGTTATGATTAATAAGGAACTAGCGACCTGCTCCTGCTTTGCACGGGTGCAAAGCTGATAAATTAAGCATGTATTATGCATACAGACCTTTCCCTTGAATCACTTTATCCATTAAAAAAAACGCATCAAAATCCCATGCGTAGTTTTAAAGATCTAAGCATACATAGGGACAGACAGAGACAGCGGGAAGCTAGGTACTTTGTTTTATACTATGTAGTGATGACGTTTAAATGGTTGCGTATATACCTACTTATATTTACCGACATGAAATTAGGATACTAATTTGGATAGTAAAAGTGGTCATTTTGGACCTTCATTCGAGGTTTCACGGACGTATGCGCCTGTTATTTATACCGTCACATACAAAGGAATCGAAAATTTTGCGCGTCCGAATTGACGAAGTTGCGATGTTCTAGCGATATCGCCACTTGTCAAGTAGGCACACGTCAAAAGTAACAGATGGCGATGAAAAGGAGAGATCTCCATTATATATCTAAAATTGGTCGAATACCCCCCCCCCCCCCCCCGAGTTTGACTTGGGGAAAATTGAAACTTTAACGTACCTAAAACCTCAGCATTTAGTCACTGGTTTAGAAATACATGTCATATAGTTGATAGAAGGTATAGAAGCTTTCTGTACTCAGGTAATCTACATTATGACTTGAGCTTATGTCAATGTTGGTCAACATATTTTACGGTCACGGGCACTTGACATATAACCCTTAATTTCATAAATTACTATCGTAACAGGAAAATGACCCACACTTAATCTCGGTCGTGCCGATAATAACAATAGTCAAGAAGAAAAACCAAATGACTAACAATTAAATCTGTAATAGTTGTAATGACCAATCATTTTGACGGTCTAATGCATGCGTATGAAACTATTGTTATTAAAATGTCATTAGACCATACCGCGTAAACGTTAACCTTAGATCCTTTGATAAATTAATTGTTGCGGTTTGTGACTATTAATAAACGAGAGGAACTTTTATTGATGTGGTTACGGTCACAATGACAAAAATACCCTACTAGTTAATGTTTATAATGAATCAGCTGAGTTAGGTACTCCAATATCGGTTACAGAAGGTATCCTATCTCAGCTTTGAAACGTTGTTACCCATCTGTAATGTTTTGCAAAATTTTCAATTTGTCTGATTGTATTTTTTTCTTGAAACCCGTAATATTTTCAGATTCTTTATAAACATCGTTTTAAAGAACCCGTTAGGTTAGGTTTGTTTTATAATTTTATTAAATCTGAAAATTTAACAGTTTTAGAAAAGATGGCTTTCGGACGAATGAAAATTTAGCGAAACGTTACAGACGGGAAACAAAAATTTGTGTTTCAGATAGGTAACCGTTACAGAATCTTTATTATTCAGTATAACAATGCATTTATTTAATGTAACGGGAAAAACAAAGAAACAGTAAATAGAAACAGAATTACAATTCTATTTATCCAAATGAGAAAAATCGTTCGATCATAATAATTAAGTATTTTAAAAGTAGATAGGTACATAGCTAATTTGATAAATACTTAGCATCGGACTGGATACGGAAGTAGGTTGAACGGGGCCAACATGACATCAGGCGTGAAAATAGTACATTACTGCCGAGGCAGGGAAAAGTCAGTTCGTGGATGAGCATGATTTTGAAGGACGAGGGACGAGGCGTAATACGAATCTGCGAACTGACATTCCCGCCGAGGCTTTTATAGTGCTTTTCTCCCAATATGCTTGGAAATAATCACCAATCTACATTTTAATTTAATATATCAGTACCATGAAGTTCATTAGTTTCTGCCGCTTAACCTTAATGATTCAATAGCTTATCATAATCTATTCTTTAATTTAAGTAAATATAATCTAGTTTTTAATTTTCATTTGTTTCTTATTTTTTTAGGAATAAAAATTCGGGTCCGAATCAAATGTTTGATTTAAAACAAAATATGTTAATAAGAATTAAATATATATGAAAACACAATAACAAAAAATATGCACATAGGTAATTATTAATTTTAGTTAAATTAACAATTTCTAAACGCAATGTTTTTTTTTTAGAAACCATACCATATTTATCATTCGGAGAAGATCATAAGTTCAAAATAACTTTTTTCTACTCCAGTACTTTTTTCTGTCATTTATATAGTTACTAACTCTAATATAAAGACATAAATTATGAAAGTCTGTAAAAGTCTATACTCTATTACCCAAAAAACACTGCTAAACGATGTTATAATGTCGCCAAAAAAGCATCACTTAGTACCACAGATTACAAGATAAACAGCTGCATTCACACAATTTGCAATTAAAAAAAAACTTATTGTACTAAGGCATTGCTGCCAACTTAAAAAAAAAAGTTTTATCTTCAGTGCATGGATGTTTAGTATAGTGAACGTATACCTTTATGTATAAGTTCATATTTTTTGACAGATGTTTAGTATAGTGGACGTATACCTTTATGTATAAGTTCATATTTTTTTGACAGATGGACGTCAATAAAAAAAAAGTTTATCAGACTATTATTTTTTTTTAATTTTGTTGATTCCGAGCGGGAACATGTAATTATATTCTTTGTTGTTTATTTGCATTTTATTTATGAAATGTCGAGTCGTAGAAAAAGTATTGTATGCAACGTTGTATAAGTAGGTCAAAAAACGCTCGTGGCATCTTTCTTACGATGTTCGCTACTACGCTCACATCGTAACCCATGCCACTCGCGTTTTTTGCCCCCTCTTATACAACGGTTGCATAAAATACTATTATATTGATTTGGACACAATCATTTCTGTTTTATTTTTATTTGTTTACGTTTGGTACACTTATAAATTTTCAACTCACACATTAAATACCATCATATTATTAAAATTAAAACTTTCGTGAGAAATCTCTAATAAATAACTAAGAATCATGAAAATAAATTAACCGCATATAAGATTATTATTTAAATTGTTTGTCCGTTATTCGAAATTTGTCGACATTTAAAATACATTGACAATAGCAGAGCAGAAAAATGTTCAGTGCAAGAACTAAACTCAGAGAACAATTAAAAAGTTTATAATAGTTCTTATTTTTTAAATTTAGTGGACAATTGGCTGTACGGTGAATTATCAGTCTTTGAAAAAATTAAAAGTAAAAATGCAGTAACCGGCCAAATTAAGAGTACCCTCATTTGTATGAGACGTCATAAACGAAACAAGAGGAATAATATTGAATAATTAGGGTAAGTTGCATTGCATTTACATTGCATCGTCCACATTTGGGATTAAGGCTCTGCTACGTTGTTTAAGCACCAGAGATTTTTTATTGTGTTATGGGCAAAATGGACCTACTACCCTTAGACGACATTGTAATAAAATTCTAGCTAAAAAGTAGAAATATATTTCCTTTTGCTTTTTCTCTTATCCTGCCTGACGATACCTACTGGACTCGTTTTATTTATACGAATTATGCCCCTAATCTAATACTTAGGTCAGTAATTACATATGAAGGGCTAAGGGTAAAAACGGGCCGTCCATTTTTTTTTTTCAAATTGTTTTCCTTTTGGCTTACTTACTTACTACTCTGGCTCAGTGACCCAAAGAGGATCTTGGCCTCTGACACAAGAGAACGCCATTCTTCTCTGTTTTGCGCCTTTTCCCGCCAGTTAGGGATATTTAGGGCGCACAGAGCCTCCTGCACTTCGTCTTTTCTTTTGTCTACGGCTACTAAATTACCCAGTTCATCATGTGGCTATCTGAAATCTAAACCAGGTATAGAACTCAATGGGCTCCAATTTTTAACCGACTTCAAAAAAGGAGGAGGTTCTCAATTCGAACTATTTTTTATTTTTTTTGTATGTATGTTACTCGATATCTCCGAGAACCGTGAACCGATTTTAATTTTTTTTTTTTAATGGAAAGGGTATAACTCCGAGTTGGTCCCGTTGGCACTAAGTCGGGATCTGATGATGGAATCTTGGAGAAATCGAGGGAACTCTTCAAATGTTATAGGGACATGTACGGCGCTTTCGGTAATTTATTGATAAAGTCAAGAATTTACATTCAGTAAATAGGATTTGGTGTAAGGAAACTGATGATGAACAACACAGATGGCCACTAGAACTTTTATATAAATCTCTAAAAAGCAAAAAAAAAAAAATTAACAAAAAAAAGAACCGACTTTTTTTTTGTTAAAAAAATTTATTGAAAAAAAACGGTATACCTTACAGCCATAAAGATGATTTCACAACGTGTGTGTACTGTAAAATTTGCCAAATGTGACTTAGGCAGTTCTTCCCCTTAGGCCTTCATTCAATCTCTTAAGGCACCTTATCCGTTCAAAAATACTGATTGTTTGTGACATTTTTCTCCATGATCCATCATGTTTCTAAATATATTATCAATTTTACCACTTAGAACAGGGCTAATGTGATTTAATGGTACTTAAACCTGCACTGCAGTTAATATTTTTTATTGATAACTTTTGTTTTAAAATCTACTCGAAATTGACAAAATTCGCGCAGAAAACCGATTTTTTCCGAAAAAAAACGGTATACCTTACAGCCATAAAGATGATTTCACAACGTGTGTGTACTGTAAAATTTGCCAAATGTGACTTAGGCAGTTCTTCCCCTTAGGCCTTCATTCAATCTCTTAAGGCACCTTATCCGTTCAAAAATACTGATTGTTTGTGACATTTTTCTCCATGATCCATCATGTTTCTAAATATATTATCAATTTTACCACTTAGAACAGGGCTAATGTGATTTAATGGTACCTAAACCTGCACTGCAGTTAATATTTTTTATTGATAACTTTTGTTTTAAAATCTACTCGAAATTGACAAAATTCGCGCAGAAAACCGATTTTTTAACAAATTTTCGACTGCACGCAATAAAAGCATGAATTAGCTGTGTTACAATCTAGATTTCAGGGAAAATTATTATCAACTTCAAAAAGTTGGTTGATATTATATAGCTATTTGTCATAATAATAAAAAAATATTTTTAAAAAGGAATAAGGCCTTTTAAACAATTAAAGAAAAGGTTAAACCTATGACCTTCGGTCGTCTCAGAACAAAGGGCACTCGTAAAGTCGACGAACGCTTATTAAAAACTTTTCTAGTTCTTTTTTTTGTTCCTGAAAATAAATATAAATTAATTAAAATGTGTTACTAGAACGAAGCAGAAAAGGCTTAGATTATAATTATAATCCAAGGAGCAGGATAAATAGAAATACAATACGCGGAACTAAGAGATTGCCTTGCGGCCATTAAAGTACGTACAAACAATTACCGTAATGAGAAACCATCATTATCATTGTCTGCGCGGTTTTTGCACCGGTCTACATGCAGCCTCCTCGTACACAATAATTCTGTTCTTAAGGACTGTCATTTAAGAGAGTTAGGTACACCCACGAACAAATTTTCCGCGTCACTGAGTCCTCGTCGTATCCGACAACGGCGACTCTTACTCTGTCTGTTCATGTGCGCGGATGTGACTTGCAAAGCCAAACTTGGTCTTGAATGTCCGGTCCACTGTGAGCAATAAAGTACAATGTCGGGTCACCAAGACATACTCTACTCTCAGCGTTACGTCGCGGTCGTCGCGACGTCAAAATTTGTATGGGGGCGCCCGTATGGTGGGGTCTGTCTAACTAACATAAAATGTAATATCTCGAAAACGAATACAGCTAGTTTGTACAAATAAATTGGATTTTAAAGGTATTTTAATTTTAATTAAACGTATCTCAAAAGACAAGTTACCTATAAAAAGAAACAGAACGAAATCCCTTTAAAAAAATAAAACCAACTTTAGCGAAGGTTCGCGTCACCAAATGATGCTTTCCGAGATCAATTAGCATGAGTCACTAAAAGACTCAAATCACGATAGATATAATTATATTATTAGAAGAGTTTCCTTGATAATTTTATTAAAACTTTCGTGAGACATATTTAATTATTGTATTAAGCGGTTTACACTCACGTGAAATTGTCAGGAAAAAACGTGAAAATTTCACGTGAGTGTAAACCGCTTAATACAATAGTTTCCTTGATCTCTCCAGTACCTCATGACAATGGGACCAATTAGAAAGTAGGTATGCCCTTTGAAACAAAAATACAAGAAACAATTCTCACAATCCATCCAGCCGGCTTCTTTTTTTTAAACATGACTTAAACTGTATCAGAGCTGTTTAGCCCTCACTACCAGTTAGTCGTACTTTGTGTGGGAGTATAACCCGCTAATGGGATTATCTCCGCGCCACGGAAGTGATTCCAGTCGTCTTCGGGTAACAGCGAACATAGGCCAAGTGACCGTTTGACCGCGGGTGTAGTGTAGGCAGCATCCTCGTGGACAATAAAATTGTTCTGTTAAGGACTGTCATTAGGATGGGAAACAATTGAAGATAAACTTTTTCCTTTTGGACTGGCTCAATAGCTCATTATCAGAGATTGGCTGACATGACATAATTATGTAATAACATGTAGTATTATTTGTTTCTCGTTATTGAGGCTCATACGTCCCGGTCTTTTGGAAGGCTTGCGTGGGGATATGGATCCAACACGTAGAGGCCCCTTGGATAAATTTGCTGTGATTGTAGCCATGCTGGGACCCGTTCCTGATCATATCAATAAGATGATACATCCATGAACAGGTCCCAGCAGGTGATTGTACTATTGCATTGGTATGAAAAAGAAAAAACCGGGCTATTAAAATGGAGTTTGGATGGACTATTTATTTGGGCTATTGCAAAAGAAAAATGTCACCCGCCGTAACCATCAATGTGACTGTTACCTCTGGCGGGTAGTATTATTGTTATTATTATTGGAAATTGCGGATGTATAAAAATACGCATTAATAACTTCATCATCTTCATTATTAATGACGAGTAATCCTGGTAATTTGAATTCGATCGTAAAAAAAAGAATCGCGAGTCATGTAGTAATCGGTCATTCTATTCGTCTCTTAACTAAATTGATTTAAATACTATACCTTATCAAAATCGAGCTTGAAACAATAACTTCTGACTCTACCAAAAGATATCCTACAATAAAATAAAAGTAGATAAACCGTCTAATCGTTCATCGTGGATTGGGAAAGTAGCAAATTTTCGTTCTTTTTTATAAATAAATGTATATCGCCGTCTATTACCCATATAGCACTAGCTTTCTTGAGCTTAATTTAGGACTAGATAGATTTGTGTGAGATTGAGATTGTCCAATATAAAAAAATACATGAATCATAGATTAGCAGTAACTTTTTTGCTGCAATATGTTCTAAAAATCGTGCTATAGATACAACATTCGAGATTCCGGAATCATCATAAGAATATAACAAAAGGTGGAAGAAGAAACTTACTTAATCTTCTAAGAAGAGCAACGTAAAAAGTTATACATATTAGAAAACTAAAAGGACTTACTTTGTATTCTGAGTCTGTGTAGAACTTGCTTTGTATTCTGAGTCTGATGATCACCACGTCAAAGATACGATTATAGCAAGACGCGACTATAGCTATACCTACTCACGTAAGAATGCACACTTGGAGTTCAGGATAAGGAGGTAACAGCACGGGCCGAAACAAAGTCATATTAAAAGACACACTTGAAGGTCAAGATCTCGCAGTTCTTCAATCCTTTTACGGTGGTTTTCGTCAGATCCAACTCCAGTCCCTCTTACTGTGAAACAGCATGGTCTTTTAACATACTTGGGATCTAAGCTTCTTCGAGGAGGCCGTGAGGTAGACAGGCAGTGGCGTATGTGCATCCGCAGTTGAAAGTATAGGGCTGATAAAGTCACATAAGAATAAAAAGACTCACTTGAATTTCAGGATCTCTACAGTGGTATTCGTCATGTCCTACTCCAGCCCCGCCTCTCGTGACGCAGCATAATCTGTGAACATGGGATCCAAGCTCGGCAACTCTAGATCAGGGGTTCCAGCTGTGATGTACGGCACCTGTCTTCTTGACAGAGGCCATGAGACAGGCATTGCGTTCAGAATTGACAACACAGGGCTGATAAAAAGTCACGTAAAAAAAAGACTTACTTGAAATTCAGCATCACGTAGTTCTTCAGCCCTTTTACATCGGTATTCATCATGTCCTACTCCAGCCCCGCCTCTCGTGATGCAGCAAGGTCTATGCACATGAGATCCAAGCTCGGCAACTCTAGGTCAGGGGTTCCAGCTGACGCACGGCTTTCTTGGCAGAGGCCATGAGACAGGCAGGTGTGTCCAGGGTTGACGACACACGGTTGATAAAAAGTCACATAAAAAAAGACTTACTTGATATTCATGATCTCGCAGTTCTTCAGCCCTTTCACAGTGGTATTCGTCATGTCCAGCTCCAGCCCCGCTTCCCGCGAAGCAGCATGGTCTATGAACATGGGGTCCAGGCTTGGTAGGCCCAGATCAGGGGCACCGGCTGCGATGAACGGAACCGCCTTCTTTGCAGAGGCCATGAGGCAGGCGTTGTCGGCATTCTTGCATGGTGTCAGGAAGGGTGCTGGAATTAAAGAGGATACCAAGTATAATAAGTTATTATGAAAAGAAATATATTTTTGAAGCACAATTCTCATCGCTGACTGTGTACTTTTGCACAAACGTCACTAACGAGCTCATACGCTATAGGAGTTCTCATAACCACCTTTCGGCATTACATCAGCTTCATGTCAGATTAATACACTAAATGAAAATGACAGCTCAATGGGACACGGGGACGAGGGTCAAAATGTACAAGATTTGGTTACGGACAGGGCTGCCATCCGTCCGGGTTTCCCCGGATTTGTCCTAGTTTCGAGGCCATCCGGAAGTGTCAAACCCGGACACTTTTTCGTGAATGAAAAATAAAGCGAATGTTTTTTAAATTATATTATTTTCGGACACGTCCGGGAAAAAATGCGATTTACGCCAAATGTCCAGGTTTTTTTAAGTATTTGTCCGGCTTCGGCGAATTTAGTGATGGCTGCTCTAGTTACGGACAGATTAGACAGATATTGACAGACTGGTCAGATGCAACTAAACAAAACCTTGTAAAAACGTGTCCCAATCTTTGCTGTCGTATAGCCGGGTAAGTAAAGCGATATGACCCGTGATGATGGTTTTGCGAAAAATGTAGAAAGAACGGTGTGTACATCTTAGATAGAAACGACAAGAGAAGGATACACTATGAAAAAAATTTATCTTGAGTACTCTGTGGCTTTGTGAGCTGTAGATCTCGTGAATATTTTTAAATTGGCTGAAATATGTATTTTTCTACGTTTTCAGCCCTCATATCCGCCATTAAAAAAATTGGGCAAGTGCGAGTCCGAGGTGATAGACGGACGGAAGGACGGACGGCCGGACGGACAGACGGACGGACGGACAGCGAAGTCTCAGTAATAGGGTCGGGACACGGTCCGATGGCTATTTTACCCTTTGGGTACGGAACCCTAAAAAAACAATACTGAATAGTCAATAAAATCTATACAGGGTGATTCAGGAGTCATGAGCGAGAAAAACAAGGCTGATGAGGAGAACCACATTGAGCAACTTTCACTATGCCAGGAGTTCTTGTAAAATCATCTAATTAAAAATTAATTAATAATTAATTGATCACTATCTATCCTATCCAAAATTAAAAATACAATCCTTTAGAGAGAGCGTTCAAAGAATACATTGAAACATTACCTACTTACCTAGTCCTGGTACTAGTTGTGAAAGGCTAAAAGAGGTCAAAAGTGAATTTGCAATCCTAGAAAAATACTTACCATTTTAACCATTTCTACGGTATTACCTATTACAAGTAACAGTAAGAATAGTTTCTTCGTTATTTATTTATTTGCATAATTTAACAGTGACATATATGGTTTTTACTACACTATTGTCTATAACCTGTGGTAAAAAGTGTAAACATATTTTTCTTTAATAAGAAGAACGGAACATACTCGATCTTAAATTAAGTATTATACACGGGATATGGTTTCAAATCGTATGAAAAAGAGGGATAGCGCCGTGAACGCAATGGGCGTAGAGATTCGTCATTTATATAAAGATCAAATGAAGTTGCTAATTTCAAGGATTTTCCTATTTCACATTAATCTTTGAAGATAAATAATCTGATAAATCTGATGTTTACAAGCCTACTTGGCAGAATACACGGTGAAGTAAAGTTTGTACGTACTTAATAATAAGATCTGTTGTGTTACTATTCATGCAAATAAGCAATTTTGATTTGATTTGATATTGAATAATTTGATGGTAATTGGTAAGTAATTAAATAAGCTAGCTTTTAGTCCATCATCCGGTTATGATATGCCCGCGGTCACCTGACAGTCAAGCAATCGGACCCTTGGGCAAATTCTCTTTGTTAGCTTGGTCTTTGATATTAAAAATAGTTAGTTAATTTACACTACTGGTGTAGCATACAGTTTCTATTAAATTTAAAATCTACGCCATCGTTCCTAAGAACAGATTTCCCTATCTCTCATAGTTTTCGTTTTCTCCCTACTGACCCATTTGGATTGGTCACCCTGTATAATTCTTAAGTATAGTCTATCCGGAATTCTATGATCAAATTATGTCAAACTGGCACGTTTAACACGACCTTAAAATTTACATACATACGGTTGTTTAGTACCTTGTGTCAAAATGACTTCATTTGATCTTAGAGATTACGTAACTTAACTATAAAAAAATAATGAGTTAACATTATGTGTATCGGTTATTATATTTTTGAAAACTTCAGACAGATAAAAAATACATGAATTATCAGGAAAAAAAGCTTCAAACTATCCCATAATAATAAATATTTATTATTATAATGGGTTAATGGGTTTTTAGATAAGTTTTGCTGTAGATTAAAATTTGTACATTAATATTGAAATAATTTTATACTATGATTTTTTTATATTATTGTAGTATTTTTTGTATAGGATAACGTTTCAAAATTTGCCTTTTCGGGATTTTTTTTTTTATAAATTATTTTATATGAGCGATTTTTCCTTTCCATTGATATAATAGTTATGAATGATTATTTATACATAAAATTACTTACCAACATTCGCACTCACACTGTACACCAAACCGCACACCAGTAGTACCAGCATTGTCCCAATATACATTTTCTACTATTTAAAATCCTATATAGTACAGGTAATGTAGGTTTTTATATCTACGTGGTCATTAGGTAAACAATGCGACGGTCTGGTGGAGATTGGAGGCTGTGGCTCGCGTCTCACGCTTTTATACAAGGTGTTAATGATAACTGCTGTTATTACTTTAACAAGCTGATATCATAGTCCGAGATGTCAACGTATATGATGTAAGATATAGGTAGTTGAAATTAGACTTTGCTCGGCACGTTCGCGGGGTGTAGAGGGTTAAGTTTTGTTCCGAGAATGGTGGCCTGTTTAGGATCGAGCTAAAGATATTTATAAAAAGATTTTTCAGTACCGACAGTCAGCGTCAAAAGTAGCTGATAATTTTTGTATGCAATTTGATTATATACCGGTAGTAAATTTGTCAGCTATTACGATATCAAAAAGTTGCTATAATGATGCACCACGTTGCGATGTCGTATCCTGGATATAGTGCATAATGATTTTCCATCGATTTTTGTCGGAAAATTTCGTTTAGCATGTTTTTTCCTATCAACTTGGGTCAAAAAGTTGAATGGAAATTACGATGGAAAAACATTAGCTCTGCCTGTCAAGGAAACCCAGCCTAAAAGACACACATTTCAATTTGTAAATTGCGCTACTTTGCCCATGAAAACTTTCTAGGCGCTATTATAAATGTTGCTACAGTCAGTAAGCTCTCAAATTGCGATTCAGGTTTAGGTGAGAACTGAGAGGTTCTTATCTGGATCGCGTAAGAGCGAGCGAGACGGTTTGTAAATTTGAGAAGGGAGGGTTATTTTTTACAGCAATTCCTTTATAAGAATTATAAGTGAATTAAGCTTTAACCGCTGCGCTGTCGAAAGCTAAATATTATTGAATGTGGAATATGATACGCTACCTTACAAACACCACGGAATAATGCCGGCTCACTACAGTTTTACTTGATACCCTACCATACATGATCAAGTAGGTAAACTTTAACATAATAATTAATCATACAAAATAAAACTACATTTTTAGATTGTTTTCAGTACTATTTCAAATGGATAGCTTAATATGTCGTTCCTGAGATACAACGCCGTGACAAACGGGCGGATGGACACAGAGATTCGCGCCGTAAAGGGTTCCTTTTTACTAGGTTCCAGAACATACTTATCCCACCGAGCACATTTCATGTAAAATTGGCGGCCAAGATTTACATGCTCATAACGCTTTCGCTGTAAAAAAGTTATCAGATCCCAGGAAAATCCAAGCTCTAAGCCCTGACTTTACTAACCCTACCACATTGGATAAAAAAGTATGACATCAACTGGCTTCAAGCCCCTAAGCCCGGAGTTTACTAACCCTACATCTTAACTAATACATTAACAATATTTATTTTGATGTCAAATATGTTGGACCTATATAGTGACAAGGTTAACTAGCACTATCAGGTATAATTGTAATGAACTTTTAAAGTCGCGTCAGTCTGAGAAAGTAGGTACTTATTAGCTAGACATGTTTTGTATCGATTGTTATATTGTGACAATCTATAGTACCGTGTATTTGTATTATTATTGTTGAAATAAAGACCATTTAAAAACAACAAAAAACAACTAACCCTACAAATTGGTTTCAAAAGTATGGCTTGGCCGTTTCATAGAGTACTTACTTACCGTAAATAAGGCAAACGGACTCATATGATATCAAGAAATTAAGTTTATGTCTTCATGATAATATTGATAGTATAATAGTGTTCACTGTGGGACGAAGCTATGAGGGTTTGAAAATGAGACGAAACGGTTCGAGAAAAGGTATGTAGTGCCCCGCTTCTTTTTTTGTTCGTCTTGGCGGGGGCACTACTGTGCCCCCAGATTTATATTGCAGTACAATTTGTTACTCGTATATGTTAGGAATTGCTCGATTTATCCTCGCCATCCCCGATTCACCATGAGACATTCAGAGGCGAGAGGACCGATTTCATCTTTATGTTACCAGTTTACGTTTGATATATATTTTTTGAAGTGAAAACTTCTTTAGCGGCGCTTGGCAATTTTTAGATGCGTAAAAAATGTTAAACTCGCGTCAGATCCGCGCGTCAGATAACAGTCAGTTGGTAACCTAGCAACCGTGTCTGTTTCAAAGAAAGGGGGCCTTCGAACAGCAAAATGTTGTAAGTGACAGATGGTGAAGCGTAATCATAAACTTACATTAGTAAGAAATAGAGATTAAAATAGAAATCAAGTGTCAGTGAGATATAATAAAATCGGAGTTTTCACTTCTGCCGGCACTCCCGGAGTGCAACCCGTCCTTTTTTTACCTAATGTAACGTTTTGCATAATCTAACGTTTGATATATAACACGTGTCTATCTATTGATTTTTAGGCTTCCGTACCCAAAGGGTAAAAACGGGACCCTATTACTGAGACTTCGCTGTCCGTACGTCCGTCTGTCACCAGGCTGTATCTCAAGAACGGTAGCTACAGTTGAAATTTTCATTGATGATGTATTTCTATTGCCGCTATAACAACAAATACTAAAAATAAAATAAATATTTAAGGGGGCTCCCATACAACAAACTTGTTATAGATTGTGGTACGGCACCCTTCATGCGCGAGTCGGACTCGCACTTGCCCAATTTTTTCCTTTCGTATCTATCAACGGGATACGTAAAGCATTTTCCCAGAGAAAAAAACACGGTGACATTGGGTTCGTCCACAGAAGCATGCGCAAGCGGTCCTGTGGACCCCACCAGAGGCGATGTGGAGGAACAACGCGCTGGGTTTTTAGTGGGTAAACCGGATCTGTCCGGGAACTCCAGGATCGGACGGGAAGAGCGGGTTGTAACGAAAAAAAAAGAAAAACGGTTAAAGATAGCCTTGGAAATCGTGTTACCTATATCAAAAGTTTTTTTTTTTTTTTTTTTATTAAAGTGTGAAGCTTTTCCTGCAAAATGGTTTGTACTGTTTGTCTGCAGGTATGAGTCTCTATATAACATACATATACCAGGAAATATTGCATTTAGATGTCAACTAGGTATACAACTATAACTAAAGGTAACATTAGATGAAAAAGAATTATAATATATACATTACGGATCCCCCAGTTCACAACTTCTTCGCATGAGGGCTCGCAATTCCGGAATTGACTTTTATGGTCACGGCCATTCAAAAATTACCTATAGGTACTGACCTACTGGAACTACCTACTACTGGAATTTCTGATAGGTTGCTGGCTTGCAAGCCCTAAATCGCACGAAGCGATTTTCTTCATCATTTCTAATGAATGACAACCGCTAAGGGATGGGATTCGCTTCCATCGTGTGTATTGCCTGAAAATTACGTATGAATAGACTGTTGCTGAACCAGCGAGCTACATCTTCGACCCCGCAGCCGTAAGTCACTACGGCGTCGAAGATTACGTCTACCTTCAGATGTTACTGAGGAAATGAGGACAATCGCTGGTCAGTTAATGGATAAAAAAAAGATTTACAAAAACATGACAAGTAAATTGTGAACAATGGTCATTTTTCTCATGTAAGAGTCGATTACTATGCGTGGCGCCATTACACTTGATTAATTGATAATTGTTAATTAAGTATAAATAATAACTTTTTTATTTAATAGAATCTTTGTATCGATTCTGTTTGAATGAGGAAATATCACGTTTTATTTTTATAAATATTGACTCAAACGTAAGTTCAGCTTAGAGAGTAAAGAAGGCCAGAAAGACATTTACAAACTTGCGAAAAGGCGCAACCAGGCAACAAAATATATTAAACAAACGAAACTGCTGAAGGACTCGAATGGTCAGATAATACACAGTGACCAAAATATTTTGCAACGCTGGTTTGAGTACTACAACACCCTTTTGAATACCAATAGTTCCACCTTAAGTCTACCCGATGCTCAGGGTAATATGGGATTGATAACACCTGTATCACCATCCGAAGTGAAGAAAGCCTTGAACAAGATGGCAAACAAGAAAGCTTTAGGACCAGAACCAGATGGTATACCAATCGAAGCGTGGAAGTGTCTAGAAGACAGAGGTGTTGTATTACTGGCAAATCTATTCAGCCACATCATGTTCAGGAACCTTCATATGCCGAAAAGGTGGAGACTTAGCACCATTATCCCTCTCTACAAGGGCATAGGCAGTCGTTATGAATGTAACAACTATAGAGGTATTAAGTTGATGTGGCATACCATGAAGTTGTACGAGCGAGTGATTGATAGCCGACTGCGAATGGAAAGCTCACTCTCTAATAACCAGTACGGCTTTGTGCCAGGCATGTCGACTATTGAGTATCGACCCAATGTTTGCTCTCAATACCATCGCCGAAGAATACCGTGAATATGTGGCGTTCCTGGACATGGAAAAGGCATTTGACCGTGTGCCCCGTGAGATGATCTGGTGGTGCCTTCGAACCAGAAATGTCCCCGAGGCATACGTCACATTAATAGGCAACATGTACCAGGACGCCAGATCAGTGGTCAGGACTACCGTGGGAGAAAAGAGCTCAATACCTGTCACGGAAGGAGTGCACCAGGGATCATTGTTGAGTCCGTATCTGTTTAGTCTAGTTCTAGACACTCTTACGGAGGAAGCTCAGAGCAAAGCGCTTTGGACATTTATAGACGCCGATGACGTTGCAGTATGTACCGAGAGCCGGGAAGAACTACAAAACGTGTAGCTTCAATGAAAGCATCAGTTACAGAGGGGCGGCCTAGTGTTGATTGTTCAGAAAAAGTTCATGGCGTGCAATGTTCCCAATTCACACCCCTTGCCAATTGTGGTTGATGGGCAGGAAGTGCAGAAATGCAATGAATATAAATACCTCGGGAGCATTGTGCATAATTCTGGATCATTGGAGATGAACATTCAACACAGGATCGCAGCAGCCTGGCTGAAATGGAGAGAAGTGACTGGTGTGACCTGCGATAGTAGAATACCTATTAAGTTAAACGGCCTCGTTTACCGGACTATGATAGTTAAGACCTGTCCTCACCTATGGAAGAAAAACGTGGGCAATGACCCAAAGACATGTCCAAGCCGTCCACGTAGCCGAAATGAAGATGCTGAGGTGGATGTCCGATGTTTCGAGGATTGACAAAATCCGAAACGAATATATTCTTGGCAGCCTCGGAGTACGGGATATCGCCGATAAGCTCCAGGAGAGTCGGCTTCGTTGGTTTGGGTATGTCAAAAGAAGACCTTCAGAGTACGTCGGCAATAGAGCACTCAGTCTTGCCTTGCCGGGTTCTCGGCGAAGAGGTAGACCCAAGTTGCGGTGGCTCGATGTCGTTCGTAAAGACCTGAACGACTGCGGTTTGGAAGAACACGATGTCCAGGGACCAGGATAGAGCGAAGTGGAAGAGAAAAAGTAGGAAAGCGGACCCTGTCGCAAGACGGGACCAACGCTAGGAGGATGATGATTGACTCAAACGTAAATTAGTTATGAAAGAAAAATGTAATGTGATCCACTGCAATGTAAGCAGGACTCGAATCTGCGACCTAAGATTCTGGCGTAGTGATCTCCCAACTGAGCTATCACATCGTTACGTCAATCACACCAAATCTTTAAAACGAACTTTTCCGACACTAACCTAAATAAGACCCTCATTCAATGAGTGATATAGAAAATGCTATTAAAACTGAACATTACTACAAAGTTTGGAATAGGTAAAAAGCTTCAATATTGGCTGAGATCTTGTCACTTGTTAAAATTTAAGCTGAATATCTTGGAAACTACTGGTACTATTTCCACCAAACATAGCTAAGAACCATCTCGACGGACAAGTCTTTCGATATAAAACCACAGACAGACACATTAATTCAGTAAATAAATGAGTTTGAAAGAAAGAAAGAAAGAAAGAAAATACATTTATTGCCAAAATAACAGAACACAGTTTTATGTACATCAAAAAAATACAAAAAAAAGAAACACCAAGAAAAAAAGATCAAATAATTGAACACTGGCAAAAGGACAAGCTCAGCAATGTGCTGGAAACCCAGCCGCTGCGGTGCGGCGCAGTTCCAGCGCTGATTTTCAGCTTGCCCAGTGAGTGACTTTTCGGCGACTAATACACTACTATTTTTTAACATATTTAACGAAACACATAAAAAAAAAACTACTACCGGACCGTTTGAGCTTGCAAACGGTCCGGTAGTTTTGAGTTTTTGATATGTTGTTTAGGATGGTTAGTCAGTATTTAAAATGCAAATTATTAGGATGGTTAGTCAGTATTTAAAATACTTTAGTCTCTATTCACCGAACTACATATCCAATGTTAAAATTATAATTCCTTAAAAATGCAGATTGTTTTAGACATTTTTCTCTATGATCAAACATATGTTTCTTAAACATACTATCGTCAATAACATATTAAAATAATATAATATTATGTTACTAGGTTACCTAGAACAGGGCGATTGCGATTTACAGTTTGAATTTTTGTTTGATAATCTTTGTTTCAAAAACAACTCGAAATTTACAAAATTCAAACAGAAAATTGTTTTTTTTTTCGACTGCACACAATGAAAGCATGAAATAGCTATATGTTACTGCCTAGAACTCGGGGAAAAGTATTATTCACTTCAAAAAGTTCGTTGAAATTATCAATATATTTTTTCATAATATGAAAAAAAAACTTAAAAGGAATAAGGCCTCTTAAAAAACGATGGAAAAACATGGACTAAATATACCTACTCTATCGGACATGCCACGACATTCGGCGGCAAGCGGCGCGGCGCGCGGTGAGCGAGAGATTCGAGCGCAGCGGCCATATGAGTGAGCGAGACACACTTACTGCTCGCCGCTAAGACTGATGTCATGGCCGGGCCGTATGTTTGCCCGTAACTTCGACCATGATGGGTAAACAAGCGATCCTCGACCGGTCTACGGTTAAGAACCGTGGATTCGTGACTCACCCGACGTAACTTTGGCAATATTTAATTAATTCTTTTTCGACTGCATCCACTTGAAGCATCTCTGTTTGGCTGGTAGAGAATGCCATTTGGTATTAAGTTCGCCATTTGTACTGACTTTTGTTTTGTGCAATAAAGTTTAAATAAACAAATAAATATTTGTTTACATGAATTTTGATCAATACAATCATTGTTTTTTGCGACAGAGATGGGGCTTAAGGATACGCCTGCGCGGCTTCAGCCTTCTCAGGCTACATTTTCTGATCTGATACGATAGGTATATACCCGGTTGTCTCGAAGAGATCGCTATTTAGCAAACAATTCGATATTCCTTAATTTCTTTTTCTCCAGTAGCAATAAAGAATAATACCTACTCAATTGTACCGAAGTGGGCAAGCTGGTGGAAATATGTTCGTATGGACGCCACACTAAGCAATAAGACCGCCTGCTGTATATTAGCCTAACAAGCGTCGGTCCGGCCCAGGGATAGTGTCGCTAGAAACAATGTTTATATGGCAATTATGTGCATACGATCATTTATTTGAATTATTAAACGTCAATAGCGATTTGTCATTACCCAAATTCAAAACAATGTTTACCGCGGAATGCTGTTCAATCCTTCGTTCTTCTTGCGAAATAAATACTGAATCATATTTAAAAAATCTTGACTTTCATCACTGAATAGTTTTGGTTTTATTATAAATAAATTACTTGAAATTTGCGGAATATTTAGTCCTGTTTCCTCTTTATTTTCACCAGTAACGTGACATTCACTGACTTTCAACGTCAGTTAACAAAAAATTGTCGATGCCAGTAAAATAAATTTGTAGGTACCACTAAAAATCCGCAATATTGCGTGGATTGAAAGATGTTTGTTTCTTTCATAAACCATACAAAACCATTCCCCTGAACTTACAGGACACTTAGTCATAAATCATCTAACTCTCAACCACCAAATAAACTGGACCCACTTATGTAAATATACTCTAGGCCGCCACAGGCCACATGAAAATGGTCCTCACGAAAAAGCCATCACTGTACGCAAAGAGGTTGCCCAACATATATAAGACTCGGCGACCTTAACTGGCAGCAGTTGGAAGGTTGGATGCTCCCGGGCTGGCTGTCTTTGCCACTATTCGAAATTAAAAAATCAAAGTGTCATTCGCGATGCGCGTGTTTTTGGTAGCGGCTGTTTGTTGTTTGGCGGGAGTTAGGGCGGATTCACTGCGTAAGTTTTTTTATGATGTTTAGCGTTGACTTTCCGTCACATAGAAACATGCAAAGTATGTATGTTATCTAATTAGTTTTTTTTTTTTTTTTTTAAGGGACAATCATACACAAATCGACCTAGTCCCAAACTAAGCAAAGCTTGTACTATGGGTACTAGACGACGATATACATAATATATAAATACATATATAAATAACATCCATGACCCGAGAACAAATATTTTGCACAAATATTTGCCCCGGCCGGGATTCGAACCCGAGACCGCCGACTCAGTAGGCAGGTGTCTACCAACCGAGCCAAACGCGTCGTCAAAATTACTTTACGAAGCAATTAGCTGTAATTACAAACAATAATGTGTAAGAAAACTTTAATCTTTCGAAATTGTAATTCTTATACCACTATCCGCTATGTTGCACACACTGTTTTTATCGGCATCGGGTATATCTAGACAGAACAATCCAATTAAAATTCTAAATGTAAATTGAAATTCAACATTAATACCATTTAAGAAATCTGTACTACACATGACGATGTTTTTTTTTTCAACAATCCGTGTTGATCTTGGTGTCTAAAATGAATACTAAGTATTTAAAAATCTGCACCCGCGAATATCTGGAAAAAGACACACATGCAGTTTTTTTTTCTTCGAAATCCTGCTATCATGAAACCTAAATGGACGCCATTTGCAAAATTAGCATAGGTACTGAAAAGCCTAGAGGACCATGATTTTCCAGTCGGTTAGTCACAGTCCATATAGTTCCAGATTGTGGGACAACCCTGGGTAATTGTATATGCCGTAAGTATTTTGATTAATCAGAGTCGCCCGGCCATCTCACAAAACTCGACTGCAATATTGCATGACAAACAGGTACACAGCCCTAGGGCTTAAAGATGAACCTGTGTCTAAGTAACTATTAAACAACAAACAACCCATTTTGTTGGAATGAGGGATAAATAATATTTTAGGCGACTTTATATATATATATATGTACCGTTTTAAATCACCATACCCACACACCTATGGTGATCAGCCACGTTAATTTCATGAATTATTGCAAGGGTTTCATGCTAAAATCGCTATATTTACACACCGAGTCAACTTCTATCCCACACCAAAAACATATTATATTCATGTAAAATGATGCCAAGACTCGCACTGTCAAAAAGTTATCAGATAAATAGAGCCAAGCTTCTGACTACTTGCCCTAACTTTACAAGGCCTAATTTCACAACCTCTACACCTACACACTACTTAGTAAAAATATGTGGCTTGGCCAAGAAAGATAAAATAACAGCCAACAAAATAATAGGCCTCACCATTTGCTTGTCCCACAACTGAAAAAGTGTAAACTAAGCTAAACAATGAATAAATTCTTTCGTATGCCCGAATACTTATCCGTTTGTCCGGATTTCCGGCCGTTCTGGCCTAACGGTCGCATCTCTCAACCGATTCTAATGAAGTCAAGACGGACATGGCAAAGAAGCATGTGTCAACGTCATAATAAAATAAGCTATGAAGTCTTGTGAGTAGGGTATTTAATTATACAGATTTCGATTCAGTTTTTCGAGATTTTTCAAAATGGCGCAGATGAAAATGTAAAACTACAAATTTCAACCATTTAGAAACAAACGCCCGAGGTCTACATCGTTTACGCAGTCGCTAGCGAGTACTGTCACTGTGAACTCATGGTAAGGCTAGCTAGTTAGTCGCCGGTAAGCGAGTCCGACTTGCACTTAGATTGTTTTCATTGCGTAACAGACAAATAAACGGAGTAAATAACTGCATCGCCATTGACCGCGCCAGTTTGTTGACTATCCTTGCGGTTGCATAATGCTTCAATGCTAGATTAAGGTAAACTGCTTCAAAATGTTTGGTGTTTTGCAACCAGTAGGTATTTGCCCTAGGGCCATATGGGCCTCGGTCAAGAATATGCCTTACTTTCTCCTGCGTGTTGTAAAAACTGACTAAAAGTGGTTATTGAAATAAATATGAGTGCGGGTAAAATGGTAATAGAGTGGCGTAAGAACTGTGTTTGTCTGACGATGACTAATTGACTATTTTGTACGGGTATTACAACGCCGTTAGTATATCTTTGCGGTCTCATCACGCCATAATAGCTGGTCGGATTTTAACCAACTTTGGTACAGGGATCGCAGCGCAAGATTAACTTACTCATAAGATTTCTGCTGAATAATAAGGATAAGATCTTAAAACAATATATTGACTCGGCGAAAGTATAAACTTCTGTTAAAAAGAAAGTGTACTTAAAAGTAAACGCTATTATAAAGAAAGGAATTTCAGTACATAGCTTAAAATATCTTGGGAACCAATAATAATCGTGACGGTTTCGAATTCGAATCGTTTTCCGTTGCGTTCATATCTTCAGATTTCTAGACTGTTCGTCGTCCTTCGCTCACCGATTTACCTACGCACTGCTGTTTCCACAGGTGGATCAAGTGGCTAGGTTTTGCCATCTCTTTACGCATAGTTGAATATTGGATATTACTCGTTAGTTAACCTCATACTCGGACAGTCCTTGTGAAACAAATCAACGTACGATTAGTGGGTGTAGTCAGAGCTTCTTTTACTTCACGCAAAGATGAAAGTAGTGAGTAATAATATTGTATTATAAACGTTAGGGAAAAGCTGCATGCAAGCTTACTACCGACGAGCGACGACTAGATCACGTTATGGGCACATGTTGCGAAGAGAGGAAAGCCTCGTAACCAGAAAAGCGTTAAGCATGAATGTGGATAGATAGAAGAAAAGGAAGACCAAAGAAAAGATGTATGGATTGTATGAAAGATGATATGAATAGGAAGGAAGTAGGTAAACGACAAAATGACGAGTACCTAATAGGGAAGAATGGAGGAAGAAAATATGCTGTGCCGACCCGAAATAAATGGGATAACCGGGAAGGAAATGATGAAACACCTCTTTTGTGTGATAGTAGGTATAAAATACTATTTTCGTTTATTTAGTTCACTGCCAAAGCTGTTCAAAGTCAACTTGACTATTTTCTGGTATCTTTGTTTTTTTTCTTTTACTCAGACACCCTAAAAAGATTTGCGGCTTTTATGAAGAATGATCTTCTCAACAGCTAAGTAAAATGTGACGTAATAGGTCGTGGTGCATGGTGAAGACTATTTTCTGGTATCTTTGTTTTTTTTCTTTTACTCAGACACCCTAAAAAGATTTGCGGCTTTTATGAAGAATGATCTTCTCAACAGCTAAGTAAAATGTGACGTAATAGGTCGTGGTGCATGGTGAAGCTACCGACCGACGCGTGGGTATGGTATAGCTAGCTGCCTAGCCAGTCTTAGCCATGCCCACGCGTTGACGAACGCGTACCCATACGCGTGCCGAACAAGAGCGATAGACGTAGTTGGTACTCTGGTGCACGCTAGTGATAGGCTACAGGGAACCAAGAAGATGCTGCCATGCTGACTACTTATAGATCCTGCTCATTTTCTTGCACACCTATGGTGCCAGCTGGTGCCGTCAATAATCTGAATATTGCACCTTATAAATTGTCATTTATAGTACACCTATCTATAGTTTGTGCGTTCCTTAATATCAGCTTGGCTCGCGACTTAGCCAGTCTTGATGTGGCGCAGTCGATATGTACTCGTCTGCCGAAAGTCCTTGAGACGGTATAATATAAAACCGTTAAAAATCGGAAATGTACTGGAATGGAAAATGGCCCACTACGCCAGCACCGCGTGTCCTTTACCGTTGGATGCGCAAGCGCCGTCTTCGCTTACGCCACGTCCGCTTCCACTGTATTACTAAATGCCAGTAAGTGGTTAATAGTATTACACTCTAATACTTAACAGTGGTGCTGCGTTCAAAGAACCTCTTTCCCTACTACAAAACTACACTAGACACCTTGAACGTGAAACCGATACATTACAAGATGGCAAATCGAAAACTCGGATCGTACCAAAAGGCAGCTGACCTAATCTGAATTGTTAAGGACAGAATGCTTCAAAAAGCTTGAATGAAAATTCATAAAAGAGTCACAGATCTAGCATGGAGAGAAAGAACATGGAATTTGCATTGCTGGAAAATTTACAATAGACTCTGGGAATAAGGAACTTTTTCTCTCACCAGCACCTGCCTGCTTATCAGATCAACACAACAAAATCTAACAAATAAGATTATTTTAGATTGCAGATGCAACGGAGGATGGGAGTGGCAGTGTAGGTGGTGTTAGATACTTACCATTTTAAGACGTTTCCGAACGCAGCGACTACAGCAGCGCCTCCACCGGCGCCATACAGAACTACACTACCATGCATAGAAAATACATACTTACTTTTTACTTACTGTGCTTAATGTTAAAAATAAATGTGAATGCAATTCAGTTAATAAATAAATACAAGTTGTCATACTTCCTTATTTAAATACACAACAGGTGGCCTATACTTAAGAGCTTAAATCCAACTCGGGGAGAGATTCCTCTTTTAACTCGAGTAAAGTCTGTTAATTTTGACAAACTAGGTCAGCATCCGACGGTGGTAAACATCGCGTGATGTGTTCCACGTGCGCACGCGTTGAATTCCATCACAATCTATCATTTAAATCGATTCTAATAATTGATGTATCGATCTGCTTAGGTCAGGAATCTCCCAACTTTATGATTCAATTGAATCACTTACATAAACGACTATCATTCAACAATGAATCCTACCCGCCTTTGCATCAAAATCAGGCCTGCTAAGATTATTCTACCGGACTGATGAAATAATGAAATTTATTCTGTAAGTAGGCCACCACACTTTTACATTTCGGATTTGTTCAAAGTGGAACACTTTGCCATTGTGTTTCCTCCTTCCTACAACATGGGACCCTTCAAACGAAGCGTAACGAAGCTTCTCGTAGGTTATCATGGCAGCGTCAACTGACAGGGCACCGTTGGTTCCTTGTCCGTTGTCATTGAGATATGGGCTTAAAAGCAGCACGTTCGAACGCATTATTAGGAGAACTCACTGGCCGAACCTACTAGGCCAGTTCTCCTAATATAACCGAAACCTATGACCAATCAATAGCTAGGAAACCACTGCCTCAAGGTAACTTGCTAAAACGTCTACTGACCAAAAGATCCTTCACTTTAATTAGTTTAGGTAAGTAACTAAAGTTAACGTCTTGCCCTAAAATATTCCTCTGAACTACTTATCTGAAGTACCTCAATACTCTAGACACGAATACCCTAGAGTTTGTCATTGTATGTTTAATATGCAGTCGGCGTCGGTGTAGTGATTAAAATGACAGATGGATGCTGAGACGCCTTGACCGGTCGTGACGAGGTGACAGTGCTTGAGGAAAATCGATCGCGAGATAATATTGTATCGTGATCCATTTCCAAAGGTTTTTGCGAACGTCACTCAGCCTTCTTCTAATTCTAAGTGACTGGGGGATTTATCCTTAACAATATTGTTCTATTGGAGTATTAATATGTCATGGGGTGATTTATTATGTATTTTAATTATTTGGGACAGCTCTCTCTATTTGCTATCCATCATGGTGACGGAGTCAGCGATTCTTATTTCTCTACTTTCATTGGTCCACTAGACATATGTTGTCGTCAGTTACGCATTTCCCCAACCCGATTATAATAAGGTCATTCGGGTTTTACACTCGTGCTTTATTTTTAACTACCAACCCGCCCCGGCTTCGCACTAGTGCAATGGTTGCAACGGATGCAATGGGTGGTATTATACATACCTATAAACCTTCATCTTGAATCACTCTATCCACTAAAAAAACGCATCAAAACAGCATTGCATAGTTTTAAGGATAAGTATACATAGGGACAGACAGACAGCTTGCTTTGTTTTAAGTATACTATGTTGTATCTAATGATTAAAACCGAAATATGTAAAAAATATAGCTTCGACTGGGCACATATCATTGTCTGAATGATTTATTACCCCATGATGCAGTATTATGTGCATGTAATTAGGTATGTGTGATTGTCAATTGTTTCCATATATAAATACAAACAAAGTGAGTAACACCATACGCGGATACAATGAAGAATGAAACAATCGCGTCGCGGACATCATTAATGGGCTATTGATTAATGAATAACTAATTTGGCTTGTCTGGCTGTCTACTTCATTATTTGTACTTATGTGAATTTAATATTTCCAACTCTTCTCTTCTATTGTTCAAAATAACAGATAAAGATAACGCACTATTTTTACCGATGAATGCATAGGTATGGTAAACTCAATGATAATAGACTACATAACATCACGACACGACATTTAAAAACTTTGAAAAATTAATATATTTCCAAATATTTGATTCAACGACCTCCTTAACTGTTTTCCAATCGACCCAATTCAAGATTAAGTACCTTTTGCACTTTTGGTAACTTGCAAGTTTTTACCGAAGATTGTCTCCGTATCTTTAAACTATTTGTGCATTCATCGGTAATAAACAGTTTTTTCAACTATGCGATTCTTCTTCTCTTTGCGAAGTGCGTCCAGTGGGCCTTTGATGGTTGCGTTTATCACGCGATAAATAAGTGACAAAGCATCCATCACGTTTTGACAAAATTCGAGTGAGTGTCAGATGCTTTGTCACTTATATATCCCGTGATAAACGCATCCATCATAGGCCCGCAGATTGTACCACCATCACATCATGATTTAAAAAGTTACTTACTTATTGCTTCCATCTTGTTCCAGCGTCCTTCATCCAACCATGTTCAGCCTCAGACCCCAACCTGAACAACTGCATCGAGAAGTCGATAAGCCTCGCTGGCCCCATGTTCGCTGACGGCATACCAGAGCTGGGCATCGCCACCCTGGATCCTGTGCAACTTGGCACCGTACTGGTCAACAATCCGTCACTGAAAATCACCTTTACCGATACCGTGGTGACTGGGTTGAGAGGATTCAAAGTTAACTCTTTCAAGTAAGTAATATTCCCCTCGTTTTTCATTTTCTCGGGGATTTCAAAATGGTAGTTTACAGCGGCAGGAAACACTTTTATGAAAAAGTCGACGTACGAGTATTAGGCGTCGTTTTCTAGATTATTGGTTGGAGATAATACCATTAGCGGGTTATACTCCAACACAAAGTCCGACTACTGGTAGTGAGGGTTAACCAGCCCTACAAGTACAAATACAGTTCAAGTCATATCTAAAAAAAAAAATAGAGATTTTTGGGATTGATACTTCGAGTTGCTCCATTTTAAATTTCAACACGACAACGAGATTTTTTTTTGTTTTTTACAATCCCTACAAGTTCTAGGGTTTTAGGGATAGGCATAGGCATCCATATAATAGTTTCGTATCTGTAGTAGCACGCGATTAGGGATTGCAAAAAAAGGAAATTCGATTATGGGAGTAGCGGGAATTACCAGTACCATACAAAAACTTAGACAGAATCTTCTGTGCTACCAGTGTAAATTTACTTGATAACAAATCGAACAATTTGTCGTTCCCGTAGCAAATATGAATTTTCGCGAACTTGGAAATTTATCCTAAAACCATACAGAAGTCTTTAAACGAAAAAAAAAACAGATTCATAAGTTTACTATGTACGAATTATTCAATCATCAATATACCTACACAAAATTAACAACTAAATCTTTCCTTCTTTCCAGGATGAATTCGGCAGCGGGTAAAGCATCGTTCGACTTCACCGCCAACGTGACACTGAAGGCGCACTACGATATGAACGGACAGGTCCTCATCCTGCCTATCAAGGGCAATGGACAAGCCAAGATCAAGATCAGTGAGTAGACACCGAAGTTCTGTCTATACAGTGTGGAAAAGTTTGATTGGCCTTGGAGCCAAAACCACCTTAAATCCTTAAGTTAAAGGAGCTCATTTTGGTTTATTTTTATTCAATACCAATAAAAATTAAAGAAAAGGTAAGTATTTACTTTCATGTTCATCCGTTAATCAAGTATTTATCAAGTAATTTCCGAGTTAATTTAGATCATACTTGTGTGGACTGGACTATAGTTGGGCAGTTTAACGGTTTACGTGTCCTTCGCTCATCAATTCTAATGATGCTAACATAAGGATTTGATGTAGTATCGCCAGTTCCCTCCAGGGTACATCATTTTTTTCCAATCTGTATACACCAAACGAAACAACCATAGCCGTCCCAGCGTGTATCGGTGTCGACGACACACGCCAGTGTTGTTGGTGGCTCTCGTCTCCAACGTCCATCGTGGTGAGAATGACCATCAACGATCGTAATACTATCACTCAACTTGTAACTTCTTTATTCTCTGGCGCAAGAATTTGCTCTAGAGTCCCGTAAATCAATATGTCACAAAGTCGTGCGTCGTACGTGCCGGCATTTCTTCACGAGTATTTACCGTGGGTCAATGTCGGCCGGTTGGCCAATTGCTTCGGCGTTAAGGTCGCCGTGCACCGACCGGTCCGGGTTTGGCCACTCTTCAGGGGTAACTGGTTATTTGGATGCATTTATGCTAAACGTTCTAATGCGTAAATTGGAGTCTGCGTCATGTGAGAATGAAGGTCGACATCGTGGGATTCCACGAATGTGAACGTAATTAATTGTTGTTAAAGTCAACAAAGACTCGCTACATAGGCCCACTACTTAAATATCGAATAATATATGTTCTTCAGTAAAATTTTACTCATAAAATCATAAAAGTAACCAGCGTACGGCGTGTAGGAAAAAGTGGCGCCAGTTTTATGATTTTGTTAGGTAGGTACCTTGGTAAGTATTTTTGACTTAGGCTGTCATCTAATGCGCATCGTTCACCTGCAGCGAACCTGAACATCCTCATCAAGTACGACTACGAGACCAAAGAGGGCCACTGGGTGGTCACCGGCTACAAGGACAGCTACAAGATGGATCGCGCACAGTTCAAGTTCACCAACCTCTTCGGGGGAAACAAGCAGCTAGGTAAGTCCCACATACCACATACGTACAGACATACTTAGGTAAAAATATAACTTTTGGTACTTTCACTCTCATACGCTCCAGAAGCTGGGCGCTTCTGCTCTTCTCTCAGAGAGCGGTGGTAGCCTAGTGGTTAGGTCATGCGACTTTCAATCCGGAGGTCGCGGGTTCGAACCCGGCCCGTACCAATGTGTTTTTCGGAACTTATGTACGGAATGTCATTTGATATTTACCACTCGCTTTTCGGTGAAGGAAAACATCGTGAGGAAACCACCTAAGCCCAAATAAGGCCTAGTATCCCCTCTGGGTTGGAAGGTCAGATGGCAGTCGCTTGCGTAAAAACTAGTGCCTACGCCACATCTTGGGATTTAGGTAGCCGACCCCGATTGCGAATTCATTCTCAAAAAATGGGACAAAGGCTAGGATGATGACGCTCCAGAAGCTGAAACATGTACCTATTACTTATATACCCACGCTTCTATTGCCAAGTTCAAGAGAAATTGCCTTGCAAATCTAGCAGCAGGCTCAATTCATAAACAAATAAGTTTCTGTCAAAAATTACATTTTAGTGGCAAGCTTTTATAGCCGACTGTACTTTTCTTTGGATATCCATCAAATGCTCACTGAGACGATTCTAAAGAGCCCAAGCTCGGTAGGATTGCTTTTTCTATTATAGAGTTCCTATGGCCACCTTCCGGCTCCATCATCAGATCAGCCCCATGGTAACATATTATTGTATTGTCATCAAAGTTAAGTAAGTATGCAAAATTTCAGCTCAATCGGTTGACGATATCTGCTTCAAAATTGAGTTGCAAGATTTCACCCGAACAAACATAAGTACATACATTGCAAGTTAAATAAAAGCTTTTAATTACAAGCATAACTCTTCTGAATATTACGATTTAAACGGAACGATGTGTTAAATATTATAAGTATTCGTCTTTCTACATCTGATGGTGGCCTATGATGGTTGCTTTTATTACGCGATAAATAAGTGACAAAAGCATCCGTCACGTTTTGACAAGATGTGAGTGATGTGAGTAATAGATGCTTTGTCACTTATTTATCACGTGATTAACGCTACCATCATAGGCCACAGATCATTATATTCGAAGCTGGTAAGTAAACATGATACGATATACGTTCCATTGACTTCCAAACTTAATACTCTAGTACCTACCATCACTACACAACATGACACTGTCCACACCTCACACTAAACCTCTACATTCCAGCGGAGACGACAAACAGGTTCACCAACGAGAACTGGAGCATCATCATGCAAGAAATCGCCCCGCCCGCGATCACAGAGATCATCAGAAAATGCATCGACGAAGTCAAGAAGCTATTCGGCGCCATCCCCGCTGCAGAGCTGCTGAAGCCGTGAATGGTTGGATTTGGATAATGTGGCCTAACTTCATGAGCTTACATCATCGCATTGTCGTCGAGTTCTAACTTCTAACACCATGCTTTCTCCTAACTCTTAATTCATAGTATTCAAAAAGTCTCATCTTATCACACTCACACGGCAAAGTAAAACCGTGCTGCTTTGGTTATCGACCAACAATGTGTTTCTACTCTTGTAGAACTACTGCTATTTAATTTATCTGTTCGTGAAGCTTCATCTTACTAATGCGCTCTGGGAGTTGCCACCTGCCTCGCTACCTCTTGTCTAACCTTACCTACCTACGCTCCATTACTGCCCTAACTACTCTGGTTCTGTGACCGAAAAATTGCCTTGGACTGGCCACATTCCTCCTAATTTCCTGCAGACCGAAGCAGTCGTAGGTCCTCTTCTACTACGATACTCGTATGTTTCCTTTCATTTGTTTTCTGTGCCCTCTGAATGCTACGTCCTATCACTGGGTGCCGTTTTCGTAAATGATACGTTTGTATGGAACAGTTCCCCTACAAACGGTCTTATCGGTACTCGCTCCAAATAAAAAAAAAACGGCCAAGAGCATGTCGGGCCACGCTCAATGTAGGGTTCCGTAGCTTCCCATCCTTCGCAATAGACGAAAATTACGAGAAAGATTTCAAGGTCTATAAAAAGGTCGTAAACGCCAAGCGCCTTACGTCATTTTAAAGAAAATTATGAATTTTTGCGATAACTCAAAAACGGCTAGACCGATTTTATTCAATATAGTTTTCATTGAAAGTACTTATAAGGCCTCATATTCATGAATTTTCCCATAATTTTTTGACCCGTGGTTGAAAAGTTAGAGGGGGGGACACTATTTTTTTTATTTTCGGAGCGAATATTTACAAAACTGCTGACTTTATGAAAAAATAATGTTTGTAGACCCCTATTATTTTTAGAAGACCTATTTAACGATACCCCACACACTAGTGTTGGAACGAAAAAAAAAACACCCCCACTTTAGGTGTAGGTAACGGGAGGTACCCGAAAAAAGTTTTTTTTTTAGTTTTTATTTTACGGTTTTGTCGGCGTGATACATATACATACTCATACCAAATTTCAGCTTTCTAGTATTAATGATCACGGAGCAAAGCCGCGGACGGACAGACAGCAGACGGACAGACGGACATGGCGAAACTATAAGGGTTCCTAGTTGACTACGGAACCCTAAAAATAACTTTCTATAAAACGGTCCCTGTGGCACTTCTGATATTGCTCTAGTAACATACCAGACACTGATCCTCTCAATTTCGGTGTCTCGATCCTCAAAGCCCCTTTTGATCTTCCGAAGTGCATACATTTTCGCTGACTAAACCTAATATTCTTCATACCTAATGTTAGTTACATTAACCAGCCCTAATACGATGTTTTGCGCAGGAGACACGATCCACCACGTGATCAACGAGCACTGGGAGCCGGTGATTCGCGACTTCGCGTCTGTGGCGTTCGACCAAACAATCCGCGCCTGCGTCGACGAGGCCAAGAAACTGTTCGCCGCCGCACCTGCCGACAAGCTCCTGTTGCCGTGATCACTCCAAAGTAACGCGCAGTAGCGGATTCAGGAGGAGCTAAGGGACTGGACACCTCCCTTACCCCTCGTATGTCCTCCAATCCCGTGACATGTATAGATATCTTAACCTTTCGACCGCTCAGCTCGTCGTCAGAAAACTGTGTCGACGGAATACGACATTGTATAGCGGCAAATGACGTCGTGGCGTCTGGGCCACAGTTTTCCGTCGACGTGATTTACCGTCTTTGGCGCTCAAAAGGTTAATAAGATGTACCTACACCGGCTGGCCCCTAGAGCAGAATTATGAATCCGCTACTGCTGTGTAGGTACGTACCAGTCTGAACCTGCGCGAAAATTTGAAGACTACAGGGGACTACGTTTTCGTTCACGTTCATGCATTAAGCTAACTGTACTTAGGTACTATTATTATTATTATTATGAGCCCATTGTGTCCCACTGCTGGGCAAAGGCCTCCCCCTTTTTTTACTTAGGTACCTACTACCTAAACAAAAAAAAACAAATTGTTTTCATAAAATTTAATTATATTAATTTAATTTGTA
The DNA here is from genome assembly GCA_905147355.2 of Apotomis turbidana. Taxonomy (NCBI): domain Eukaryota; kingdom Metazoa; phylum Arthropoda; class Insecta; order Lepidoptera; family Tortricidae; genus Apotomis; species Apotomis turbidana. Next base: position 20,034,342 of record LR990292.1, on the reverse strand, counting down.
TTTTTAAGTTAAGAAAACATTAATAATAATAGTTTTATGCATAGTTTCGTTTCTTTGGATTCTGCGAATCTTGCACTAAATTTCAACAACCTAGCATTTAGGGCTTGCACAACATTAGGACAGTCATTACTGCCACTATTGTTTAACATTTGAATGGCAAAATCAACATGACAAATAGTATGTTAATAGTGTTGAGTTGAGACGTAATACAGTTGTAACATGTTATTTGGGCATAGGGCTGCCATCCGTCCGGGTTTCCCCGGATTTGTCCTAGTTTTGAGGCCGACCGGGGGGTTTTCAAAGTGTCCGGAGAAAACTTTTTATGTGAATTAAAAATAAAGCGATTGTCTATTTAATAATATTATTTTCGGACACGTCGGGAGACAAAATGCTATTACGCCAAATGTCCGGGTTATTTAAAGTCTTTGTCCGGATTTCAGAGGTGGCAGCCCTATTTGGGCAGAGCAATGCAATTGTCTTTAAGAGTTCTACCCCACTTACGGGCATGCCACGACTTCGGCGGCAAGCGACAGCGGCTAGCGGCGGCCATATGTCCGAGCACTCACTGCTGCCGCTTGCGGCCGTGAGACGCCATGGCAGCATCGTCAACGTATCGCATACAAAAATGAGGTAGCCAAGCATCACCAAGTTAGCTTCCGTACAGTCCAATATGATTTGTTTGGATGCGGTAGCTGGCGACGTCGTTGTGGCGTCTCGGTGAAACAGAGGTAAAAGCCCAACATAAAATAAAAAAAACGTGAAAAAAGGCATAATGGCCTGAATTGTCTTTTTTAAACATTGCATCATATTTTGGCACATTAGGTGGTGGCTTAAATTGGATTCCATGAAAAAAAAATTTTTTTTTATGTATGTATGTAATGTGTATGTATACCGATCCCTAAGATCAAATGAAGTCACTTTGGTACAAAGTACAAACAACCGTATACATGTAAATTTAAGGTCATTTTTCACTTGTGCCAGTTTGACATAATTTGATCTTAGAATTCCGGATGGACTATAACTATGTTTGTTCGGGTGGAATCTTGCAACTCAATTTTAAAGCAGATATCTTCAACCGTTTGAGCTGAAACTTTGCATACCTACTTAACTTTGATGACAATACAATAAATGATATTATGAGAGTGGCCCTAGAAACTCTGTAATAGCGATCCTACCCAGTTTGGGGTGTTTAGAATCGTCTCAGTGAGTGAATTTATGGATGTTTAGAGAGTACAGTCGCCTATAAAAGCTTGTCACAAAAATACATTTTTTGACAGAACCTTATTATTATGACATTTTGGTACTTAGTTAGCTCAGGCCCAAATCATACTTCAATTAATGATTAAAGGAAGTTCATACATTTGCTACTGAACACAAATATGTGACGTTTTCAACCAAAAGGGCCCACTTTGTCACTTGTTTAAGAGTCGAAATTTGTTTGCATCTTTATACCAATAACCTGTCAATACGTCCTTATAGTGAGCGATCAAGTGGGCCCTTTTGATTGAAAACGTCACATATAAGGTAGCTTGCACTAATTGCTATGTAAATGTGTGAATTGGGCCTAATTACATGATTACTTGTCAATGCAGGCTTTTATTTTAAGTGAGCATACATAGGTAAGATAAACTTTGGGTTTAATGTGATAAATAACTTAAGTCTGGCTTTAAGTAGCTTTAAGAAGTAGTACTATTAGTAATAATAATAATAAACATTTTATGACAACAAAGATCTTAGTTTTTTTACCTCAATATGTAGATAAATTGCTTAAGTTTTGTACAATATAAAATATAGGTATTATAGTCATTCTGATATATATGAAGAAATAAAAAAAAATATAAATCATTTTTAACAATTTATTTCATGTATAGGTACAATATAAAACAAACAAACACTATAAATGCATTAAAATGTGTAAAAATATATAATATACATAATCTGACTACATTTTGCTTAAACATTAGAAACAAATGAAAACAAATGGCACTGTAAGATGCTGTAATATGGCTTAACGGGGGCACATAGCGTGGCGCCCACCATCCACCGGTACACTGGCACCGGTGATATTGCTCGCCAAGTCACTGGCTAGGAAGGCAATTGTAGCTGCAACCTCGTCTGGTTTCCCCGGCCGTCCCAACGCATGAGTCTCCTTGGTCCGTTCCAGGAAAGCCTTGTATTGCTCTTCGGTTAACCCTCCTCGTCTCTGCAGGTTGGTTAGAATAACTCCCGGGTTCACGCAATTGACACGGACACCTTTCAGTGCAAGTTCCAACGCCACACACCTCGTGAACTGATCCACTGAAGCTTTGGAAACGTTGTAAGCGAGAACGCCCGGAAAAGATCTGATTCCGTTGACACTAGACACATTAACAATGTTACCTTTAGTTTTAAGAAGGTGCGGAACAGCAAGCATGGTGAGGTAGTAGATAGACCGGACATTGGTGTTCATGAGCCGGTCATACTGAGCCAAGGATGTGTTCTCGATCGTCCCAGTCTCAATGATACCCGCATTGTTCACGAGCACATCAATTTGTCCGAAATGATCAACTGTACTCTTCACAATTTTCTCAATATCGCTTTCCTTCGTCAAATCGGCGGGTATTGAGAATGGTGTAGCGGCTTTGTCGCAGTCTTTGACCACTTTCTGCAAGTTCTCGACGTTTCGGCCGGTAAGAGACAACTTCGCACCGAGTTTTGAGAGGAACACAGCTGTTGCTGCGCCGATACCGGAGCTCGCGCCGGTAACAATTACCACTTTGCCGGCGAAATTCATCCTGTTATTTACACGTTCAGGTTAAATTTGCACTGAAGTCAAGCCGCTCCCAGCGATTCGTCTAATCTTATCTGAATATAAATAGATAACACAAAAATAACCAACAAAACTTGTTTACACTATTATTAAATAACATAATCAGTGCGTTTCATTTTACGATAATCTGTCAAGGATATCGCAAAATCGCAAAACCACTAAGCGAATAATATTATTTGGTCTGGCGCCCAATCGACCAATGACATTATAGATCAAAAGATGTATTTAACGGGTATCACATAGACAACAAACCAATTAAAATCATCAAATGTCACTGACCTTGACCAATAGCTGCTCTTGCGCTGTATGCAAATGATTGAAATCGAATTCACTACACATTGGCATAATGCCATAATCGATAATCAGAATCACTGCTTTAGTACAATCGATATAAAAAAAACGAACGGAAACAGACTAAATGGAGGGTAAAAGCAGTGCCCCCCATCTGTACCGTGGGAACCCAGAACGATACCTACACGTCGCCTGTCGTGGCCGACACGCTTAGCCACAGCCAGTCGGTTGCCACACGCGCTCACGGCCGGACGCCGCCGGTCGCGCTATAAAATCACCAAAAAAATGGCTTCGTCGCGAATGAGACCAACGCGCTGCAGTGTTGCGGGGTGTAACAACATAAAAGCAACAGACATTTATCTTTTTTTCTTTGCCGACAGACGATGAAATGTTACTAAAAAATCTTAGAACTTAATAAGCACCTACCTAGAAACGCATTGCATACACTGTTATAATAGACACATGTAATGTTGAATAAATAAACTTACCTACTTAATATACTTAAATTCATAGAAAACATCCACTACCTATATCAACAAGTGACAATAATTTACTCACTAAGATTTACCAAATCGGTTTAGTGTGGCGGGAGAGATCATTGCACGGCCTAAAAAGGGCGTAAACGTCGGCGTTGTTCTTGACACTTAAGACCTTTTGCAAGGAATGCATTCGCAAAGATGAAACGCGTGATCAGATTATTATAACACAACTTGTACAGTAGCCGGCAAACAACTTGAACCAAAATGGCGGATCTGCGCATGTAAATTTGTACGTAAATCGGCTACTGCGCAGTCAAGGTCACGCTCAAGTTGTTTGCCGGCTACTGTACCTAGTGACTGTTTCGAAGCTTGTAATGCTAGTATTATACAATATGTAACACATTATATATATAGGCACCTACCAAACTTTATTTAGTAAGTACCTACTGTCATCGGGATATATTTAGGTTACTTAGGTTAGAACCTACACAGAGAGTTGTTTTTGTTTCAGGTTTCTGGTATGTTCAGATAGAATAGGTAGGTAAGATTCCGATATACCTACTCGGAAATTAAAATGATTTTGATGGTGTGCCGCAGCGCATGTGAATACCTATTTCTAGTAGGTACCTAATGATAATTAAATTTGACTAATAAATTTAAATAAATCGATCGTATATTCATTTATCTTGACTTTTTATAAAATCGTTTCTAAGCGGTGTCAACCCTAGCCTCGTTTTGCCGGCACGTGCGGCCAACGACCCGCGCGTTCAAGGTCGCTCCATTGTTAAATTGAGTAGGCATGAAAAGCAGTAGGTATTTGCATTTTTATTCAGACATGGGTATCTGTTCGAAGAACTATTATATTAATCTGTGGTAAAAGCGAGGAGCGGCATCTTTCATAGGAGAATATTTGAACAAGTGTCCAGACTGTCCAGCTCCAGCGGTAAGCAGTAAATAATAATAATTCCACTGCTGACTGCTGTCCGCAATAGCGCTAAAGTAACAAGAAAGGATAAAAAAAAAACGTAAAAAAAAAGTTTTAGACAGAGCAAACGGTCTCAAATTGAAAAGTTTTATATTTTCGGTGACGAGTAATTTCTACGTAGTTCCTTTAAGTACTATCGAAGACGCTGATAACAGTACATTTTGTAAACGAATTTAAACCTTGTTGCAATATAGACCTCTATACTCTATAGTTTGTATATACGGCAAAACCCATAATTTAGTTCTCGATAATATTTTTTAATTATTAATATCATCTTTCAACGAATACTTTTGGATATAATATATAAAGTTACGGCATGGTTACGGCTACTCTCCTTTACCCTCCATAGATATTACTATTTATTTAGGTGTCTAGATCAACCTCAGCCTAATAGATCTTGATTAGATAAGATTGACGTAATGACGAATTAATGGCATATCCCCTGATAACACTTTTATAGTGTAAACAAATTACAAAATGTAGTAAATACAAAAAAATATTGTTTTCAAAATTTTCAGTGTAATACAAAATCATACAAACCATGGTTTCTGTGAGTAGTAGATTCTGGTATTGCCTTGTTTATCTTTTAGCTTAATATAAACTACTACCTTAATCGTTTTAGAAAGAAGTCATCCACATTCACATTGGGCAAGCAGGCGTACAAATCGCCAACGCCTGCTGGGAGCTGTATTGCTTGGAACATGCCATAAGACCTGACGGCATGATGGCTTACTCCAACGATGATTCTGGCTGCGGAGCGTTTTTCAGTGAAACAGGATCTGGAAAAGTTGTTCCAAGAGTGGTTATGATAGACTTAGAGCCAACTCCCATCGGTAAAATACAATATCCTAATTCTTATTTGTATTGATCTGAATGGTGATATTTTGAGAATATGTCTGGATTTGTAGATGATTATTAATCGATACTGCAGAAGCCGTTGAATGGATTTAGATCAAACTTAATATACCGATGAAAACATATGATAATACTTAGGTCACACGGGTGACTGATGACACGGGTGAAGCCGTGGATAAATGTAGTATTTTGTTCTACTCAATTGCTTTGTAACATTAGACCAATGTTGTATTTCGCCAAAGTAGCTTGTAAGCATCTGTAGTAAAATCATGAATCTAATTTTAGATGAAATTAGAACTGGGACATATTGCCAACTATTTCATCCAACCAGCTTGATCACCGGCAAAGAAGATGCGGCAAGTAATTTCGCACGTGGATACTTCGGCGTCGGCCGAGAAATGATTGAACTTGTTCTAAACCGAATCCGCATAGTAGCGGAAGACTGTCATCATCTCCAGGGATTCATCATCGTTAGGTCTTTTGGAGGAGGCACGGGGTCAGGTTTCACTGCCTTATTACTGGAAGGTTTGATCAAAGACTACGGAAAATTATCGAAGATAGAGTTTGCAATATATCCTTCACCGAAAATATCACCGATAATAGTGGAGCCTTACAATTCTGTACTGACAACACACGCTTGCATGGACAATTCGGATGTTTGCTTTATTTTTGACAACGAAGCCTTGTACGATATTTTGGCCAGGACTTTAGATGTACCGAGACCAACTTATACCAATTTAAACAGACTTATAGCGCAGGTAGACAATGACACATACTAACTACAATTTAATAGAACATCAACCATTAATTACTGATAATAAATAAACTGTAAATTGCAGGTCGTATCGTGCATGACAGCATCTCTGCGATTTAGTGGTTCCCTAAATGTGGAATTAGTAGAGTTTCGAACAAATCTGATTCCTTATCCAAGAATCCACTTTCCGTTAGTTACATTCGCTCCCTTTGTGTCAGCCGCACACGCATATCATGAAACTTTGTCGACAAACCAGTTAATGATGTCGTGTTTTGAACCAGCGAACCAAATGGTCAAATGTGACCCAAGGCAAGGGATGTATATGGCCTGTTGCTTGCTCTTTAGAGGAGATGTAAACCAAAATGACATAAATTCGTCCATCAGTCAGATAAAGAGCATGCGAGGTATTAAATTTGTTCCGTGGTCACCTACAGGATTTAAGGTACACTTTGATCAATGGTTTTACTATCAACAAAAAAAGGTCTCTATTACTCAATTTCCAATAATTTTGTTTTATCTTTAGATTGGACTGAACTATCAGCCGCCACTAACAGTACCCGGTGGAGACTTAGCAGCTTTACAAAGAGCAGTCGTTATGCTATCAAATTCATCAGCTATTAAAGTTGCCTGGGAGCGAATCAGTAAGAAATTCTCATTGATGTACGCAAAACGCGCTTTTGTACATCATTATGTTGGCGAAGGCATGGAAGAGGGAGAATTTAAAAATGCTCTTCATAATATTAAAGCCTTATCTAATGATTACAGAGAAATGGAAAGCTGATAAAAGCCAAGTTTTGTTGTACTATTGAAATTTCCTACACACATTACACATTTCCAAACTAGATCATGGCTTGTAAACTGTTTTGTATTTACTGCAGATAGATGTAACGTATTTATGTTGTGAACATAAAAAAATTAACACAGACTTAAATGATTTTTTCATCATCTAGTCGTTTAAGAATGGAGGAAGTAACAACACCGATTTGTATGGTTTTGGTTCATTATCATCAGCCTATTCTTGTCCACTGCTGGACATAGGCCTCTCCAACTGCACGCCATTGTAAGCGATCCTCGGCTACTCTCATCCAGCTTTTGCCAGCCACCCTGCACAGATCATCGCTCCACCTAGTCTGAGGGCGTCCCACACTACGCTTGCCGATCCGCGGTCTCCACTCAAGAACACGTTTACCCCACCGGTTATCGGTTCTTCGGCTAATATGGCCAGCCCACTGCCACTTCAAATTGCTAATTCGGTGAGCTATGTCAGTAACTTTGGTTCTCTGACGGATCACTTCGTTCCGAATTCGATCCTTCAAAGAAACTTCGAGCATGGCCCTTTCCATAGCTCTCTGAGCGACTTTAAATTTGTGGACCAGCCCAACCGTAAGTGTCCACGTCTCGGCACCGTATGTCATTACGGGTAGGACGCACTGGTTGAAAACTTTTGTCTTCAGACATTGTGGAATTGACGATGTGAAGACCCGACGAAGTTTGCCATATGCTGCCCAGCCTAGCTGTATTCTTCTATAAGCCTCTCTCTCGAAGTTGTTTTTACCCAACTGCAATATTTGCCCAAGGTAGACGTACTCTTGAACAACTTCGAGAAAGCTGCCCTGTACCGCAATTGGTTCCGGACTAACATGTTCATTGAACATAACCTTGGTTTTGTCCAAGTTCATCCGGAGGCCAATGCGTTTTAAAGACTCAGCTAGGCCGTTCAGCATAAATTGCAAGTCTTGCAGCGTTTCCGCCAGGATGACAATGTCGTCTGCAAATCGCAAGTGTGAAAGGTACTCACCGTTTATGTTAATGCCTTGTCCTTTCCAGTCCAACGTCTTGAACATATCCTCTAATGTATTTGTGAACAATTTAGGGGATATAACATCCCCTTGTCTCACACCACGATGCATGGGGATAGGTTCAGACTGCCGGTTCTGTATTTGGACGGCCATGCTAGCGGCATTGTAAAGACCTTTCAACACTTGGATGTATCGCCAATCGACTTGGCATCGCTGCAGAGATTCCAAAACCGACCAGGTTTCGATCGAGTCAAAAGCCTTCTCATAGTCCACGAACGCCAAGCACAGGGGCCGATTATACTCTTCCGTCTTCTGTATAATCTGCCTCACTGTATGAATGTGGTCTACGGTGCTGTATCCTGATTGAAACCCCGCCTGTTCCGGGGGCTGAAACTCGTCGAGTCTTCGTGCAAGACGGTTCGTGATAACTCTCGAAAACAGCTTGTAGACGTGACTTAGGAGCGAAATGGGTCGGTAGTTTTTCAAAAGAGTTTTAACACCCTCTTTTTTGAAAAACAGCACGACAATACTCCTACTCCACGCCTCCGGAGTTTTCCCATCAAAGAGCACAGTATCAAAGATGTTTTGGAGCTCCTTCATTACCGGTTTACCACCAGATTTCAGGAGCTCAGTCGTAATACCGTCCTCTCCAGGGGCTTTTCCATTTTTAAGCTGTTTTAGAGCTATCTCGATTTCGCCTAGGCTGATTTCTGGCAAGTCTTCAGTAAAGTGGCGCGTAAGTGTGGCTCTAGAATCCCCATTTCCGGGATCAGGTTGAGTTGCGTGTGAAGCGTATAACAGGCTGTAGAAGTTCTCAACTTCCACGAGAATCCCTGGCCTTGAAGCAACGACTACTCCATCCGCGGTGGTCAGCTTTGTCAGATCGCTTCTCCCAAGAGATTGGACAAACACTTTGGACCCCCGATTTTGCTCAATAGCTCTTTCAACAGACCGTGTGTTGGAGCATCGGAGGTCTCGTCGCACTAGTTTACCAATTTTCTTGTTTAGAGCATGTCTTTCTGACAAAGTGACTGGTGGGTGTTCACGTCGTTCCGTCATAAGCCCGAGTGTTTCTCCCGAAAACTTCGACTTCCTTCCTTTACGCTGTAATTCGCAAAATCTCACACCTTCCTCCCTGAGGATTCCGACCACACCTTCGAGGGTTTGGTCAATGTCAACGCTGTTTGTGGTTTCCAGGGCAGCGAATCGGTTCTCCAGATTTGACTGGAACGTTTCAGATCCCATTATAGTTTGGAGAGGGTTAGGTCGGAGCCTGGACTTCATCAAACGAACACGTTCTAGCTTGAAATTGATATTCAGAGAGCCTCGTACAAGTCGGTGATCACTACCGGTATTAAACCTATTGATCACTGAGACGTCTCTGAATATGCGCTTCTTGTCCGTTATGATGAAGTCGATCTCATTTTTTGTCATGTTGTCGGGGCTCTGCCATGTCCACTTCCTTTGAGGCTGTTTCTTGAAAAACGAATTCATCAAGAAAAGCCCCTCCTTTTCGAGGAAGTTGACCAGCATTTGCCCCCTATGATTCCTGCTACCATAACCATAGGACCCTACTACCGATTCTCTGCAATTTTGTACTCCCACTTTGGCGTTGAAATCTCCCATGACAACGTTGTAGTGGGCCTTAGTGGTAAAATGTAAGGCCTTCGATATGTCCCCGAACATATCCTCCACTTCATCGTCCAAGTATGTCGAGGTCGGTGCGTAAACCTGCACAACCTTGAGGCTATACCTCTCGGTTAGCTTAATTACTAGGTACGCGACCCTGTTCGACACACTCGAAACTTCTACAACGTTGTCACAAAGATTCCTGTTGACCAAGAACCCTACGCCACCTTGGGATAGCTGGTGTCCCTCTCGGTAGTACAGAAGGTGGCCAGATTCAAGCGTCACCGTGTCCTCACCCTCTCTTCGGACTTCGCTCAACCCAAGAATGTGCCACCTAATCTTTCCGAGTTCATGCTCGAGTTGCGCCAGATGCTCGTCCAGTCGTAACGTGCGTCCATTATACGTCGCCAAGGTCAGTTTGTTTTGGCGGCCTTCCGTAACCCGGGGATTCTTCGCACCCCCTACCCTGCCGTTACCGAGACCGCCGCCGTGATTGGAATAGCAGGGCGGCCAGGAACTGGGGGCCGTGTATCGTTGGACTTAATAATTGAGTTTTATCAGAGGGAAAAGAAGAAAAAGAGTTAGTAGGAGCACAATCTGTATTGACAGGCAAAAGGCGAGTGACATATTAAGTCTATATAAAAATACATGAATACAAATGACAGTGTTCTTATTACAAATCACAATAACCATAAAGGTTTAACACCCCCCTGTAATAGGAACACCCTGTATAAAAGTATAAAGTGACATATCAAAGTAAACTATACACACAAAATAAAATATTAGCACAAAAAAATATAACACCCTGTAAATACACCAACCTATCACTAACTATACACACCCTATACCTACTATGAACACCTTAACCTAACCTAAGCCTAACGAATTTGTACATTTACAATGTTTAATTTTAGCTAAAGGTTTGGTAAGAACGTCGGCGATCATATCGTGAGTAGGTATGAATTTGACATGAAGATCATGGTGTGCAAGTGCGTCTCGAATGAAATGGTGCTTGATATCGATATGTTTAGTGCGGGCGTGATATGTGCTGTTGTGTGAAAGTTTGATGGAACTTTGATTGTCGGAATGAATGATTATGGGATGAGTGACTGCGAATACTTCCGAGATCAGGGCTTTTAAGTATATGGCCTCCTTACAGGCTTCTGCAAGTGCCATATACTCTGCCTCAGTGGTAGAGAGCGCGACTGTGCGCTGCTTGCGCGCTTCCCACGAAACAGGTCCACCGCTCATCATAAATACGTATCCCGTGAAGGATCTCCGGTCGATGATGCTGTTGCCGAAGTCCGCGTCAGCATATCCCGTTGGAACAGGTTGGCCTTTACGGAATTGAAGTTTCAGTTCCTTAGTTCCTTTCAGGTATCGGAGAACTCGCTTTGCCGCCTTCCAGTGTACCCCCCCCCGTAATGTGCTGCGAATTGGGATAAGTACGACACTGTATGTGCAATGTCGGGTCTCGTCCCAATGGCAAGATACATTAGAGAGCCAATGAGTTCTCTGTATGGAACATCAATTTCATCTTCCTTTTCTGGTAATGATAGTTTCAGGCCAGGTTCCATAGGTGTAGTGACAGATATGGCATCTGTCATGTTATATTGTTCGATGATCTTTTCGATGTAATTAGTCTGGTCAAGAGTTACGCGACCTTGACTTTGAGTAACTCTCATACCTAGACAGTCCTTAACAGGTCCTAGATCTTTGACATTAAAGATCTTCTTGAGTTGATTTTTGAATTCAGATTTTAAATTGTTGCTGTTTGACAAGACAAAAAAGTCATCAACAAATACTGCTACAACAAGTAATTCGTTGTTCTTCCTTTTGTAATAAATGCAGTGCTCTGTTGAAGCTTGAGTTAAAGATAATGCGGCCATTGCTTCGCATACCTTTTTGTTGCACTGGCGTGGAGCTTGCTTTAAGCCATATAGTGACTTTTTCAATAAGCACACTTTGTTCTTAGGATCAGTCGAGAATCCGTCCGGTTGCTCCATGTAGATCTCCTCTTCTAAATCTCCATTGAGGAAGGCTGTTTCCACGTCGAGGTGGTCAATCTGACAGTTCAGCTCTGCTGCAAATGCCATTATCATGATAGCCTCGCCACTGGAGCGAATGTCTCCCCGTAGTCGACTCCAGCTACTTGGGTAAACCCTTTCGCTACTAGTCTAGCTTTGTATTTGACTACGTGTCCACTGGTGTCCTTTTTTAATTTGAATACCCACTTGCATTTCGTTGTCTTCCGATCTTTGGGTCTATCAACGATGATCCATGTTCCATGTTTCTGAAGGGATTCATATTCCGCCTGCATAGCTTTCAACCATTCATCCTTTTCCGGATGGTCAGAAAGTTCTTTAAGTGTCCGGTTCCCCATCTGAAGTTAAATGTACCGCACAGACTTGAACGAATCGTTCAGGAGGACGTCTGTCTCTGCTGGGATACCTTCGTTCAGGTACTTGTTCAGGAACGGGTTCTGGGATGACTTCAGATTCAGGGATTACGTCAGGTTCCGGTATTGCCTCTGCAGGTTGAGGTTGCTCTGACGTTTCGGGCTGAATGTCTAGTTGCATTTCAAATTGCGGTATTGGAACTGGTTCTTGTATGATGGGTGGTTGGACTTGGGATGGTGGCGGTGGGATAGGATGAGGAGGAATTGGGGTGGAATCTACCTGTGTTTTATCTTCGATGAAGACAACGTCTCTTGCGACTATAATCGCACGAGGGTTCTGCGGATTCACAAGGCGATAGCCTTTGCTGTCCATCGCATAGCCTACGAAGATACACTTCTCAGTTTTGGCGTCTAGCTTTGTACGCTTTTCTTTTGGTATGAGTACATGAGCTTCACAACCAAATACTCTTAAGTGTGAGAGGTTCACCTTCTTTCCAGACCACACTTCCTCTGGGATTCGGTTATTCAGTGCTTGAGTAGGCACGTGATTTTTCAGGTAGATAGCTGTATTGACGGCTTCTCCCCAATACGCTCTTGATAGCTGCGAGTCCTGGAGCATAGACCGCGCTTTTTCAATTATTGTGCGATTAGCACGTTCGGAGACTCCGTTTTGCTCCGGTGTGTACGGTATAGTAGTCTGGTGAACTATACCGTTTTCTTTTAGAAATGTGGACATATTTCGGTTGACATATTCGCCACCGTTATCAGTTCGCAGGACTTTAATCTTTTTGTCCGTCTGATTTTCCACAAAATGCTTGAACTCCACGAATTTATTAAAAACTTCATCCTTCGATTTTAAAAGGTACCCAAAAGTCTTGCGGCTGTAGTCATCTGTAAAAGTAAGCAGATATAGAGCTCCGCCAAACGAGTGCGTACTCATAGGTCCGCATAGATCCGAATGAATCAATTGCAGGATACAACTGGATCTACTCGTCGACTTCGGAAAAGGTTTACGTGAAAGTTTTCCCTCCAGACAGGGAATGCACTTAGCATTTAAACTTTTGTCGAAGTTTATGCCGACGTTTTTATTTTTTAAAACGTTTAATGACTGAGCATTTAAATGACCAAGACGTCTATGCCACAACATAGCACTCTTTGCTAGTTGTACACATGGCTTGCGTACTCGAACTTACGTCTAACCTATACATACCTTTATGTACAGAGCCTGTGGCAATGACAGGGTTTGTCACTTGACATCCACCGTTTGGAAAGATACTCGCGCCTTCTGATGTAAACAAAACATCGTATCCATTTTTAACTAATTTATGTACAGAAAGCAAATTAGTCGCTAGTCCAGGGATATATAATACGTCACTTATTTTATTTACACGATCGGATATATACATATTTACATTACCTCTGCCGTGGCTCAGCAATTGTTTTTTATTCGCAACAGTTATTGGCATCACATGGGGAACCATATCCGAGAACCAATCTCGTCTGTTGCTCATGTGGGAAGTTGCGCAAGAATCTATGTACCATTCCTGTTGTCCTGTGGGAGGAAGATTAGCGAAACAAGATGAAAGTGTGAATTCGGATGTATTATGAGATTGTATGACCGCCGAAGTATTCTTGTTTTGCCTAATTTTTCTACACATTGACACTACATGCCCTAACTTTTTACAATATTTACAATACATTTTGTTTTTTGAAGTGTTGGCTTGTAGCTGTAGTGCGTTGTCCGTTCCAGGATGGTAGTTGGCTGCACGGTGTTGGATAGACGTGGAGGAGACAGCTCGCGAATCTTCCTTAAGAAGAGCTGTCACCACGTTTTCCGATGTGATTTTGACGTTTGCATGCTCGAGCGTCATGACAAGTGGCTTGAATTTTTCTGGCAATCCAGCAAGCATTATGATGGCCAGAAACTCGTCGTCTACTGCGGCTCCTATGCCCTGCAGTTCTTGTTGCGTAGCAAGAGACTGGTTGACATACACTTGCATGTTCCCGGTGTATCTGTTTGACAAGAGCTTCTGCATGAGGGTTAGCCTCCTAGTCAAACCGCTGTCAGCGAACGCTTTCTTTAAGCAGTGTAGGGTTTCGTAAGCCGTTTTCGCTGACCGTATAACAGGATACACAGACTCGTCGCAAGTCAAGCATATTTTGGCTCGCGCTCGCGCGTCCTTCTTAACATCGTCGGGTTTTGATGTGTCAACTGCTTTGGTGCAGATCTCCCAAAGGTCGAGGTCTGTCAGCATGCATTCTATGCTGAACACCCAGTTATTGAAATTGTTACCCGTTAGCTTGGTGAAGGAAGCCATCGCGTGACTTGATGTCGCCATGGAGCTCGTCACAGAACTCGTAGATCGTGGTACCACCGACGAAGTCGGAGGTAAATCCATAGCACTAAATAGCACTTATACTCTTATATAGTCTTCTCTGCGTTACATAGGGACCATAACCACTTAATAATTGAGTTTTATCAGAGGGAAAAGAAGAAAAAGAGTTAGTAGGAGCACAATCTGTATTGACAGGCAAAAGGCGAGTGACATATTAAGTCTATATAAAAATACATGAATACAAATGACAGTGTTCTTATTACAAATCACAATGACCATAAAGGTTTAACAGTTGGGACTTGCCATGGGAGGGTTCGCTCTAATTGCCACGCTGAGCAGGCGGGTTGGAAATCGCAGTATAGTTATTGCACTAGTGTCGCTGCTGCCCGACACCAGTCCGACCCATTGGCAGGTGACATTTGCACGGGTCAAAATCTCTTAGTCGCCTTGACGACACCCACGAGAAGAGATGGGGGAATGCTATTCTCCAGCCGGCACTCCACGGCACAGGTGCATGGTTTTGGTTAATGTTTACTATTTATACAATTAAAACGACGGTAAAATAAAAAAGTTATATCGATAATGTAAGGAAAAAGACGACATCATTTTCGTTTCTATTTTTTTTCATATGGCAACTAAGAAGTGTCTTCCTTCATTTCATGTGACCATTTTGACATTTATCTGTCATGATACTGACGTTGATTAGTGACATTTGTGGTGGAAAACAGTTTGGAAATCCATGCGATTTTATTTAAAACAAAACATTAATTTTGCTCCATATTGTAATAAGGGTTCGATAAATTACTAACTTTTTTATTAAATAATAAAAGACCGTTAGTCGGTGTCATTATTTAAGAATCAAGAAACGTATTTCACAACAGGAGATAATACCACTTGCGTAAGTATATTTTCCTTATTATAAATTGCATTACTTATTGATTAGTTAATATGTTCAATAAATGGTGTTACCACTTTATCTAGTCAATTATCGTCTAAGCTTATCAGTTAAGTAACAAGTTTAACCAATATTTTAATGAGCTTTTGAGTTAGCATCTGAGTTTTGAGTTAATGCCGCAAAACTGTTAGCAGTTTCACTCAAAGTATTCAAACGTCTCAAAACGAGTATATTCAAACTTAGTCAGTTTTAATTTTTTTTATTTTCTTTTAATTAAAGTGACTCATATACAGTTTTATGTTTAAGCTTCTATTATTATCCCATAAATAGTCAGAATGTGGAGCGTGGCGCAACTGTGCCGCTGCTCACACGCGCTGCGCACGCCGGGGCAGCTTGTGTTGTCCGGATCACGAAGCGGATTGACACAGACTGCAGCAAGGCTCGCCACACCTATTCGTACCAGCGCTAACCTGGGATGCACCAAAAATAGGGTATTTAGGGTAAGTTTAATCCAAGGCTTAATTTCTAAGTTCATGTTTCTTAGTTTTATTTAAGTAGTGGCTCTGTCAGCTGTAGACCTTATGATGCTGTTTGGAAATGGCTGAAATATGTTTGTTTTTATTTTTTGTCCCCCCATATCACCACATACAAGGTACAGCACTGCAGCACAGTCAATTAGTCTACCTTTTGGACAAAAACTAAGGAAATATTATATTATACAATGGCAGCAAAACCGATACTAATATGAAGATAAACTAGATGACCAGTTGGCAGCTGACTGATGCAATTTACGTTATAACCATGTCAATCAATAGATGTAATATGAATATGATTACAATTGGTACATATATAAATATATCAAATCTAAATAAAAGTCTTATCCATTGAATGCTTTCGTCACCATATTGCATCCATCGTCCGCCCTTTGTAGATGACATGATAAGATTTTTATGCATGCATAAACAATCAGACTTAAAAGTGCTACGAAAATTTGTACTTTGATGCTCACACTTAAATAAATATATAATTTTTCAGATAAGCGAGCTTCTCAAGTCAAACGGCATAGTAGCCCGGCTTTGCTCGTCAGCCCCAAAACCCAAGCAGAGCAAGGCTGTCGGCTATTGGCTGCTCGGGTGTTCCGGAATGGTCTTCACTGCTGTCGTGCTAGGTATGGTTGCCGGGTACTTGGTGCTGCTATATTCCATTTACTATGTTATACATGTACTTGTTGGTACTACCAATGGGAGCAAATAAGCAAATTGAAATAGAATGTTGATACAGACATCTAGGTCAAAAAAATAGCGATTAGTACAGTTGATATTTATTTATTTATTTATTTAAACTTTATTGCACAATACAAAAAAAAAAGTACAAATGGCGGACTTAATGCCTTATTGATATTCAACATTTGAAGGGCAAGGGGGAAGTCTCATTCGCTAAATTTTACTGTACAGACAATTGAAGTTGTGAAATCACCATGGTTGTATGGTGTGCGTAAGAATAGTTTAAAAAAATCGGGAACTTGCAACTTTTATCCTCAGGAAAAATGAATGAACTTTTGTTGGTGGAATTATTGTAGCTGTAAGACACTCTCATTGATTATGCTATCACATAAAGATTGAGAAACATAATATTTATAAATTTAATATATTTTGTGTCATAGTAACTTGATATAATATTATTTATCTACTTATATTAATTACTCGTAGGGATGATTAGTACTTATGTTTAATATTTTTTTAGACTTTGAAAAGGATCTGTGATTTACTTAAGATACACATAATGTTAACTAAACGTTAATAAAATATTTAAATATATATTTGTTTCAATTACATCCTGAAGTCACCCTAAGGCAAAACTATCTATAGATATAAAATAGTTGCTTTTGTTGACATATTATGTTGTAGTCACGGAAACAGAAGAAGATATATTATGTTGTAGTCACGGAAACAGGAGAAGATATATTATGTTGTAGTCAATTCTTGCAAGTAACTTAATTTGGAATATGTTACGTAAACGTAGATATACAATCTTCAAGAAATCAAAGCCTTGACCGTTATTTTCAACAAAATAATTATGTACGGGTGTTTTAGGGTAGTCTTAGATCGCCTAGTCTTTTATTTTTAACAAAATAGTTTATTTACCAGAAATTCCCACACTAGGCGATCCCTGAGTCGTGGTCTATCACTAGACTTCGTCTACTTGCTGTCAATCATGTTTACCCAAATGTTCTCTCTCGGTTGTTTTGTAGAGCTACAGTTGCTCAACTAAAGTTACTCTGGAATTTGGTATATAAGCTGAGCATAGCAGTGCAATAACATTTCCAAGAAAAAAAGTTTATCTATAAATATTATGTTTCTCAAGTCTCGTAGGTAGTTACATGAAGTATTCATATGTTTTTTTTTTATTATAAAGCTTGTAGCAGTAGCGTAGCTACCACATTGAGGTACACCCCAGGCCAAAAGTATGGAAACAACACCCTTATATGGATGGAGGATGGAGGATGGTTAGTTTTAGGCCAAAAGTATGGAAACAAAAGTTTATTCTTTGAATATTTGAAGTTTCCAACAATTATTCTTCAATCATTTTTATATTGTGATTTTGTAATTTATTCCGTCAGGAAATCACATCACAGGTTTGTATAGTAATATAGGTAAGCTTGTTTCCATACTTTTGGCCTGGGCCCTGGGGTGTACACCACCTAGATCTTAAACTCATTGTGGTTGGGTCCATTCGGCGTCACTCTTGAATGACGGCCGCTCAGTAATAAATATATTTTACACAAATCGACCAAGTCTCAAACTAACAATAAACAAAGCTTGTACTATAGGTACTAGAAGACGATATACATAATATATCACTACATAGTATAAAACAAAGTCGCTTCCTGCAGTCTGTCTGTCCCTATGTATGCTTAGATCTTTAAAACTACGCAACGGATTTTGATGTGTTTTATTAATAGATAGAGTGATTCAAGAGGAAGGAAGGTTTATATGTATAATACATGCATAATTTATTAGCATTGCACCCGTGCGAAGCCGGGGTGGATCGCTAGTAAATACATAATAACATCCATGACCGAGGAACAAATTCAGGAGGAGGAGGAGTTCATTACATAAATATTTAGCACTCGCTCACCGAGGGTTCTGTACAAATACATATCCCGTCTTAATTGGGTGGGTTAAGTTAAGTTTGCACCTGGTACGTAGGCACCGGATACAAAAGAGGTGCAAACTTAACGCAACTGATCACTTTTGTTGTATTTGATGTTATAGCGGCATCATAAATACATCATCTTTGAAAATGTCTAGCTATTACGATTCATGAGATACAGCATGGTGATAGATGGACAGACGGATAGCGAAGACTTAGTAAAAGGGGCAGGGTAGTTTTTACCCTTTGGGTACCTACGGAACCCTAAAAATTTAACAACTCCGTACTAGGCGATTTGTAAAATTGAAAAGTAGACATGAGTTGGAAACCCAGACCAAAGGCTTATTACCGGCACGGTTGGTTTAGGTGGCGTGACGCGGCTGACGGAATCCGGGCTGTCCATGGTGACGTGGAGGCTGTTGGGGGAGAAGCTACCCACCACCGAAGCGGAGTGGGAGGCGGAGTTCCAGAAGTACCAGCAGTTTCCCGAGTACAAGTAGTAAGTGGAACCAATCGGCAAGAACAAAATATTATTTATCACACTTGCTCGTAAACAAGTGTTTACATGCTAGAAAAGCGGGTGGTAAGTCGTAAATTACGCCCTAGGGCGGTAAGTAATTTTTATCACAATCTAAGGGTTTACATGCTAGAAAACCGGGCGTTAGGTCGTATATTACGCCATTGGGCGGTAAGTAATTTTGGTAAATTGACTAGGTACTACTAATATTTATTACTTTTATTTTATTTCCTTCAAAGTGTGATGAAAAACGTCGTACGTGACTGGTGGTAAAGGATTCCAAACTCGTGTCATTAAAGCGCTCACCTTCGGCTTCGGGCTTCTAATAGACACTCGTTTGTAATTCCTCGTTTACCACCCTTGTTACGTAATGTAGGTACTATTAGAAATATATCCTTTGATATTTTAGCCTTTTATTCTTTTCAACAGCATTTTAGCTTCGCCCATATCGGATGAAGCTGAAATGTTGTACATTGTTGCTGATTTAGCGTGAGCTAAGTGGCGTTCTTATTAGTAAGTAAGTAGTATTAAGTTACCCTTTTGTATATTGTTTGTGTATCGTTTTTATGTGATGTGGTCGCTCTGCGACAAAGACCTTGCAATAAATAAAAAAAAAGTGGTAAGTAGTTGTATCCTAACGGAGATGCCACGAACGCGGTCTTAGCGGCAAGCGGCGCGAGATACGTGTGTCTCGCTCACTCATATGGCCACCGCGCTCGGATCTCTCGCTCAACCGCTCGCCGCGCCGTTGGTCGCGCAATGTCTTGGCATCTCCGTATATATAATATATTTACTAATTCAGTTCGCC
The DNA here is from genome assembly GCA_905147355.2 of Apotomis turbidana. NCBI lineage: Eukaryota > Metazoa > Arthropoda > Insecta > Lepidoptera > Tortricidae > Apotomis > Apotomis turbidana. The sequence goes on along the minus strand of LR990292.1, from coordinate 20,014,634 downwards.
ATACCTACCTATATGTTACAGTTACACGTCAAGAAAATCTATTAGGTATACAATTGAATTAAGGAATGGAATTGGTTTATTTCCTGACTAAAATCCGCGGCTCAGGTGCGTTCGGTCCGTTTTATAAAATGTGCATCTCAAACTGGTCTTCTTCCCACATTGTCAGTTTCCCATGATGTCTACTTCTGAAAGTGTTTGTTTCCTAAGATATCTGCTTCATAACATGCCCTTTTTTCACATTGTCGCTTTACATGATGTCTACTTCTTATACTGTCTGTTTCTTAAAATGTAGGTAACTAGGTAATCGTAAGAATTAGACATCATAATAAGCGGACATTATAGGAAGCAGGACAATTTTCGAAGCGGACATAATAGAAACAATTAAGTATTCTAAGGAAGATCATAGGAAACCATTTACTGACATTACAGGAAAGAGTGTTTAGTAAAGGAAGAACGGTTTAAATTTACGTCAAAATTAGTAATTTGCACGGAAGAAAAGCTCCATACGAGTTCCAAACATATCGGGGGCCGTTCCTGACAATCTTTACGTGAGTATAAACCGTTTTTTATAAATATGAATATTGTCATATTTCAGCAAAAACCAACACTTGACCCTGTCGGAATTCAAATGGATCTGGTGGATGGAGTTCGCGCACCGCACGTGGGGGCGCGCCATCGGGGCCGCCGTGTTCCTGCCGGCCGCGCTCTTCTGGGCGCGGGGCTACCTCGACAGGGCCATGAAGATACGAGTGGCGGCGTACTGCACTCTCGTCGCCGCGCAGGTTAGTATTATACTCATACCTATCTATACAGGGTACACTACAATACGCCGAATGCATCATCATTCCGAATTTTCATAATTCCGAAAACCATGTTCTGATAAAATGTTTAAATGTTATTAGGGATATCATATAACAAAAAGTAACCTAATTATGGCATGTATAGCCCCACAGGATGTTTTTCAACCCACGCCATATTGCGGATTTTTAGTGGTAGGTAGGTACTATTTTTGGTAACGATAAATTTTTGGTAACTGACTTTGAAAGTCAGTGAATGTCACTGATGTAAACAAAGAGGAAACTGGACTAAATATTGCGCAAATTTCAAGTTCTTTTTGCATAATAAAGCCAAAACTCTTTACAGCGACAAAAGTGAAGTTTTTTCAATAGGATGCAGTATTTATTTTGCAAGAAGAATTAAGGATTGAACATTCCGGTAAACAATGTTTTGAATTTGGTCAATGACAAATCGAAACTTACGTTTCATAATGACGCATGCACATTATTGCCATATGAAAGCTATTTGTAGCGCCACTATATCCCTGGGCCGAACCGACGCTTGCTAGGCTACACAACGCTCGTACATACCCTCCTAAGACCCAGGGCCGTTTTTGTGTTTTTGAAATTGGATTCTGTTATTCAATAAAAGTTCAAATCGAATTTCGATTTGAACTTTTATTGAATAACAGAATAACCACAATATGTGGTATTTCCACATCAAATAAAAATATTCTATTCAAACATCATAGGGCTATGTCGATAAACTTCATAGATTGCAGGGGTTCGAATTACCTATGATCACTCCTATTGTTATTCTTATGTCGTAAACTATGAACGAACAACGTTGAAACGGTTTCCAGGGTTTAATGGGCTGGTACATGGTGAAGTCCGGTCTGGAGGACCGTTTCCAAGGTCCGTCGGACGTGCCGCGCGTGTCGCAGTACCGGCTGGCCGCGCACCTCGGGCTGGCCTTCGTGCTGTACTCCGGCCTGCTGGCGGGCGCGCTGCGGGTGCTGCGCCCCCTCCCCGCAGGCGCGCTGCAGCGGATCCAGGGGCTGAAGGGCGTCACGGCGCTGGCGCACTCGGTGAAGGCTATGGCGTTCTTCACTGCCTTGTCTGGTGAGTTGACGCGATGGTGATGTCTCTTCTATTCCTGGTAGCCTAGTCTTTACTGCCATATACTCCGGCCTGATAGCGGGTGCTGCGCCCCCTCCCCGCAGGCGCGCTGCAGCGGATCCAGGGGCTGAAGGGCGTCACGGCGCTGGCGCACTCGGTGAAGGCTATGGCGTTCTTCACTGCCTTGTCTGGTGAGTTGACGCGATGGTGATGTCTCTTCTATTCCTGGTAGCCTAGTCTTTACTGCCATATACTCCGGCCTGATAGCGGGTGCTGCGCCCCCTCCCCGCAGGCGCGCTGCAGCGGATCCAGGGGCTGAAGGGCGTCACGGCGCTGGCGCACTCGGTGAAGGCTATGGCGTTCTTCACTGCCTTGTCTGGTGAGTTGACGCGATGGTGATGTCTCTTCTATTCCTGGTAGCCTAGTCTTTACTGCCATATGCTCCGGCCTGATAGCGGGTGCTGCGCCCCCTCCCCGCAGGCGCGCTGCAGCGGATCCAGGGGCTGAAGGGCGTCACGGCGCTGGCGCACTCGGTGAAGGCTATGGCGTTCTTCACTGCCTTGTCTGGTGAGTTGACGCGATGGTGATGTCTCTTCTATTCCTGGTAGCCTAGTCTTTACTGCCATATACTCCGGCCTGATAGCGGGTGCTGCGCCCCCTCCCCGCAGGCGCGCTGCAGCGGATCCAGGGGCTGAAGGGCGTCACGGCGCTGGCGCACTCGGTGAAGGCTATGGCGTTCTTCACTGCCTTGTCTGGTGAGTTGACGCGATGGTGATGTCTCTTCTATTCCTGGTAGCCTAGTCTTTACTGCCATATACTCCGGCCTGATAGCGGGTGCTGCGCCCCCTCCCCGCAGGCGCGCTGCAGCGGATCCAGGGGCTGAAGGGCGTCACGGCGCTGGCGCACTCGGTGAAGGCTATGGCGTTCTTCACTGCCTTGTCTGGTGAGTTGACGCGATGGTGATGTCTCTTCTATTCCTGGTAGCCTAGTCTTTACTGCCATATACTCCGGCCTGATAGCGGGTGCTGCGCCCCCTCCCCGCAGGCGCGCTGCAGCGGATCCAGGGGCTGAAGGGCGTCACGGCGCTGGCGCACTCGGTGAAGGCTATGGCGTTCTTCACTGCCTTGTCTGGTGAGTTGACGCGATGGTGATGTCTCTTCTATTCCTGGTAGCCTAGTCTTTACTGCCATATACTCCGGCCTGATAGCGGGTGCTGCGCCCCCTCCCCGCAGGCGCGCTGCAGCGGATCCAGGGGCTGAAGGGCGTCACGGCGCTGGCGCACTCGGTGAAGGCTATGGCGTTCTTCACTGCCTTGTCTGGTGAGTTGACGCGATGGTGATGTCTCTTCTATTCCTGGTAGCCTAGTCTTTACTGCCATATACTCCGGCCTGATAGCGGGTGCTGCGCCCCCTCCCCGCAGGCGCGCTGCAGCGGATCCAGGGGCTGAAGGGCGTCACGGCGCTGGCGCACTCGGTGAAGGCTATGGCGTTCTTCACTGCCTTGTCTGGTGAGTTGACGCGATGGTGATGTCTCTTCTATTCCTGGTAGCCTAGTCTTTACTGCCATATACTCCGGCCTGATAGCGGGTGCTGCGCCCCCTCCCCGCAGGCGCGCTGCAGCGGATCCAGGGGCTGAAGGGCGTCACGGCGCTGGCGCACTCGGTGAAGGCTATGGCGTTCTTCACTGCCTTGTCTGGTGAGTTGACGCGATGGTGATGTCTCTTCTATTCCTGGTAGCCTAGTCTTTACTGCCATATACTCCGGCCTGATAGCGGGTGCTGCGCCCCCTCCCCGCAGGCGCGCTGCAGCGGATCCAGGGGCTGAAGGGCGTCACGGCGCTGGCGCACTCGGTGAAGGCTATGGCGTTCTTCACTGCCTTGTCTGGTGAGTTGACGCGATGGTGATGTCTCTTCTATTCCTGGTAGCCTAGTCTTTACTGCCATATACTCCGGCCTGATAGCGGGTGCTGCGCCCCCTCCCTGCAGGCACGCTGCAGCGGATCCAGGGGCTGAAGGGCGTCACGGCGCTGGCGCACTCGGTGAAGGCTATGGCGTTCTTCACTGCCTTGTCTGGTGAGTTGACGCGATGGTGATGTCTCTTCTATTCCTGGTAGCCTCTTACTTTACTGCCTATCTCTGGTCCATGTTGACGTCTCTTCTATTCCTGCTAACCTAGTAAAACGAAAGTTAAAGAAAGGCGTGACGTAGGCGATCGATAAATAAAGACCAGTAGGTAATACGTTTTTAGTTAGTTTTTTTTACTGGATTGGTGACGTCACTATCAAGGGTGAAATGGCGGACAGCGTTTTAAGCATTTCAAAATACAGAATATAAAATGATATTTTCCATTTCAATTTGTACAGACATCTACCTACTTTTATGAAATCAAAAATATTTATTTCGGTTTATAATCAAATACTAACACCAAATAATCACAAATCACGAATATTTGTTTATACCAAATAACAAATATTCGGTATATTCAAATACGATACGAAATAAACATCAGCTTAATACAGTTCAACATGGGTCAACTACCCTATTCAAAGCAATAGAAGAATGTGATGAATGATGATATCTGTGTTTGGTTTTCAGGTGCGTTCGTGGCGGGCCTCGACGCCGGTCTGGTGTACAACTCGTTCCCGAAGATGGGCGACAACTGGATCCCCGACGATATCCTGGCTTTTGCGCCGACTCTGCGCAACTTTACTGAAAACCCTACCACTGTGCAGTTCGACCACCGGGTCCTAGGTAAGTTGTTCTGATAACCAACCGTAGTAATTCTTAGAATCAGTCAAAAAAGCCCCGACAACCAATCATAACAGTACTGATATTCCACACTAACAGTCGTAATATGGCAGAGAGCAACAGTTCCAATAACCTTGCATAACAATCCTGATGAACAAATTGACAACATTTAAAATTTTCCTATAGTGTCAAGTATTAACTAATATAATTACTTTATTATCACAGAACCCAAAACCATTAATTTTAGTTGGTTATACGGACTAGTTTTGAAAATATTAAAAAATTGGGCAAGTGCGAGTCCGACTCGCGCATGAAGGGTTCCGTACCATCTATAACAAGTTTGTTGTATGGGAGCCCCCCTTAAATATTTATTTTATTTTATTTTTAGTATTTGTTGTTATAGCGGCAATAGAAATACATCATCTGTGAAAATTTCAACTGTCTAGCTATCACCGTTCTTGAGATACAGCCTGGTGACAGACGGACGGACGGACAGCGAAGTCTCAGTAATAGGGTCCCGTTTTTACCCTTTGGGTACGGAACCCTAAAAAGATAAGTAGACTGCTGCAACATCAAGAAATTTGACTGTTTTTCCAGGTACAACAACTTTGGCGTTGGCGACGGCGCTGTGGCTGGTGTCGCGCGGCAAGCCGCTGTCGCCCGCGGCTCGACGTGTCGTCAACGCCGTCGGGGCCATGGCTTGGCTGCAGGTAATGTTATCCGTCGCAAGGGTCCGTTCCGACCGAAGCAACCACCGTAGGAATAAAGTATAGCTAGGTTGCAAAAACTTCTCTGACTTGCTTAGTTTTTTTTTGCCTTTGACGTTTGGAGACACTTTACAGCTCCAAAATTAATGTAGAGACCTTTTATATCTCCGAATTAAATTTGTTGATCTCGGAGACTCTACATCTCTATTATTATTTTTTATTTTATTTTAATCTTGACGCCTTACATCTCTGAAAGTATAGGTTAAGTTTATTGGAGACAATATACATCTCCCTGTAAAATATGCCTAGTGATTTGTCTGTTGTTGCATTACTACGATGATATTATTATTGTATTGTTTTTATATATATGTAACTTAGAATCTGACATGTAAAAGAGTTCTTGTAGCCTACTTGCAAAATAAAAAAATTGAATTTGAATTTTCGTCCGCAGTGTTCAACGAATCAGGTCCAATTAATTCAATCGGAAGAATAGAGTAGGTACCTAGCTATACCTACTTCAGTCTCACTTGTAGACCGCTAAATTGGTCTTCTAAACATGTCTTCAGCACCATAATAAACATGTGGTAACGTCATTTTTATTTAAGCAGTAACGTCTGCTAACGTAAACCAAATGTTTATAGTGAAGCGAAAAATTGAAAATGTAATGGTTCAGACAGGATTCGAACCTGCGTTTCCAACGGCTTTCCGGGCCAACACGGGCGTCCTACCAACTGGACCACCGAACCAGATGTCAGAGCCATTAAATCTTTCAAACAGTTGCTTCAACATGCCTTAGGGTGGCGTAGCGGTGGCGCTACGTTGTTGGCCCGGAAAGCCGTTGGAAACGCAGGTTCGAATCCTGCCTGAACCATTAAATTTTTCGCTTCATTATAAACATGTGGTAACCTCATTTGCAGTGGGCATCTACTTTATAACCGTTTTTTTTTTTTTTTTTTTACGTTTTGTTTATTTCCAGGTGGGCCTGGGCATCATGACGCTGCTCCACTACGTGCCGACGCCGCTGGCCGCGAGCCACCAGTCCGGCTCGCTGATGCTGCTCACCCTCGCCATCTGGCTCACGCACGAAGTCAAGCTGCTCAAGTACATCCCTAAGTGAATAGTTACGTTATAGAGACACCATTGGCAGGAGGCTCTTTAAATAAGGGCCACTTCAATTTTAAATACTTTATCTATCCAAATATCATAAACCCTCCATGATGCGTTCAAGAACAGCAGCACATTATGATTATGACCACCATAAAAACAGACTGTTTTGTTACAACAAATTTCTTATCTGTAAAAATGTTATTATTTAGCAATAATAACATCGATTTCGATAATATTATTCATTCAAATTTCGAACATCTCTGAAAAACAAAGAAATTTGATTTGACCTCTATTCTAATATCAGTCGAGATGACGTTTAGTTCGAAATGAATTGTCAATTTGCAATCAAATTTGACAAATGTCGCACGTAAGTAAATCAAACGATATGATAGTTGGAGCCGACTCTAGGTTGTCTATGTTTAAAAAAAACTATGACAGCTGCCAGAAAACTTCATTACCGCCATTACCGGGTAAGTCATTATGTGCGACTCCTGAATGCATCATGGAGGCTTATGATATGTGGCTAGATAAAGTAGTGTATGTAACTGTATATAATTAGGCATTAAAACACTCGTGTGATGTTATTATGAAACTTGCCTTCGGCTCGTTTCATATACCCACACTCGTGTTTAATACCCTTCGTTATGTACAGACACATAAACTAGGTACTATTAATTTGTCATTTTCATAAACAATCTTCTAAATAACAGGGGAAAGGATATTTAAATCGAAAAATAATATTTTTTCCTTTATTAAGGAGTTTAAAATCGGCGTTGTCATCATACGCCAGGTGACAACCAAAACTCAATAAAAATTCTGTCACTAGGTACTCTTTAAAACCTCGTATCTTGTTTGTACATTGATAATGAAATACGAGTTTTCTTTTAAGTAGGTATTTGTTACTTAGAGAGTGATTGGCGAGTTATGGAGTGGCTCTTGGACAAGTGTTCTCTTAAGTATTGTATTGTAATCTTTTAAGTTAGTTGTAGATTTTTACGTTCCTAGTCTGATTATTATTGTTTAGACTGAATATATTAGTCATCACATGTCTCATTGAATCTGTTAGAACTGGGCTATGAATTTATAATAAACGTTCAAACAGTCACTAGCGAGGAATATATTAGCAATACGTTGGTAAAGCTGAATTTACAGGACGTTGACAGCAAACCTTATATTTTACGGCCTTTTATGAACAGAGATTCGAGTTTCGCCTCTTGACCGCCCAACTTGTTGACGGGAAACTGTGTCCCAAACGCCAAGCCGACATCAGATAGTATGGCATTGTATAGCGGCAAATGGCGTCATGGCGTCTGGGGCAAAGCTTTCCGTTGACGTGATTTGCCGTCCCTCAAAAGGATAAGTCTGTATTTTTACCGTCGCATTTAATTTGCAATTACTACTTGCCATCACTCTTATTATGTTGTCAGTAAGGTCGTTATAACTAAGAATAAAATACAACACATATTATTCACAAGTGGTTTTATTTGAAAATTTAAAATGCTAATATTGCTTACACGTTGAAAACTTGTCTTTATATACAAAATTTCCGGTCGGTCATTTCGAAAACAGCTTATATACCTTTAAATGTATTTAGTTGTTTTTAAAATGATTATTTATTATGCGATTGGTATCTCGTAAAAGGTATTTGTCGATCAGCCAAGCATAGAACATAACGATATTTCATGAAAATGGCGGCGTAAGCATTTCATTTAAAATCTAACGAATAGTAAATTCGAATAATATCCAGTTCTGCTAGTAATATGATTCGTTATTACTATCAGAACTGGATATTATTAGAATTTAGAAAGTAACACAGTCTTTGTAATAATACAATTACTTTGTGCACGATTTAGCCTTTATACAGTTAGCGAAAAAATTGGTCTACAACTTTTCGAGTCTATTTCATTTGTATTAAGGTCCAAAAGTGGTAGAACACTTTCTTGGCTTACTGATACTTTTTCTTTCAAAATGTGTTTAACTTTCGATTATAAAAATGAAAGATTACAAGGATTGAACTCTGATTAGGGACTGATTTTACTTTAACAAAGAACCAACTTCGAATGTATTAAGATGCATAGCTGATAAACAAAGCCTTTTATTTATACAAATAAACATTACTAAAACAAAAACATTTCCGGAACCAAATCAATGAAAACGATCCCAAACAGAATTTCTTAGATTGAAATAATTTTGTAATATGCTATCCCTTTCATTGTCTTGGGATGCGAAATATGGAGGATTGGGATGGTAAGATTAGATGTTAATCTAAATTTGGTGCCTTTAGATATGTGGGTAAAAGAGACAAGTTGTAGTGGTAGATTTGCATAAGTATTTAGTATTGTTTATTTTCTTACGTTTATACGGAATTTACAAGTATTTGCTATAGAGGTACATCTTAGGCCTGCGGTCGGCTGAGTTTACTGTAAGTAGGTATACGTTTCTCCCTCTAAAATACGACAGCGTTTTTTGCGCAGTGTAAAATAAATTAATATAAATTTGTCGAGACACTAGCGCCGCAAGCGGCTAGCAAGGAAACTAAACTCAATTTAAAATTTCATATAACATTATTCCATTTTTTCTTTTTAATGTGAACATGGAAATTTTAATAATTAATTCATGCAACAGCGGATAATCGATAGATGTCGCTATCTTTACTAACCAATCTACCGTTTGTCGTTTGCGAAACGATAAAATAAAAAAATATGAGTAGACATCCGGTACCTACCTACTTAGGGAATGTAGCCGGTTTTTTTAAATGGAATTAGCGGTTTCAATTAAGACTCGTTCTTCCCATACTCGAAATAACCTATTAGAGGGTTTTACAATTTAATTATGTATGAACCGTAATATTTTAAAATGAATAAAATATCAAATAACGATTCGGATTTGTGTTTTGGTTATAGAATGTACTGAGATGACTGACAGACGTCACTCACGCAAAGCTATATGAAATAGACTATAATAATATTAAAATCGAAAATTTGTGTGTGTAAGTGTGTATGTTTGTTACTTTTTTACGCCGAAACAGCTGGAACAGAGATAGTTTACGCCTTTAAGCAGATTTCACACGAGGGCAGAGCAGTGGGCAGCACAGTGCTGCTACTGTTTCAACGCACAGAACAGTACTGTCTTGACAGTAACTGTGCGTTCAAACACACTTCACGTCTGCCCTCGTGTAAAATTGGCATTACTTAATACAAAGGCTACTTATTTATCCTGAAACAAAGTATGGTCCCGTAAGATAATGTTAAAAGGGGAGCGAAGTCGCGGGAAAAAGCTACTCTATAATATATGGAACTCACAATACAGAAAGCGACATCTATCGACGTTTCCGTTCTCCTACGGCGGTGTACGCAGGCCTTATAATCCATTCATTATAAATCGTAATGGCGAGAAGGGGTGAAAGAAACGCTCGCTCTCTGACGAATATTGATTGATATGAGAGCGAGTTATAGGTGGATTAGGTGGCAATATACAAATTCTACACTTCAAAAGTGAAAGTATCCCTTAGATAGGCGTTAATGCGACTAACAATGAATGGGAACTTAATCATTCGCGCTTGTCTTATTTGGCAAACAACATGTAACCTCACAATCAGATTTTTTAATAATTCAATAATATTTTATCGCAATTTATTTCTTAAGTTTTATGTTCACGGCTCCTAATTCTCGTACAATAAGAACGCTGCCAGTAAGAATTTATTACTAAAAGTGTAAAGCTTTATTTGTTTAATAATGATAAACTGAGGTTAGACATTTTATGACCAAATAATACAAGTAAGAATGCGTTATATAAACATACCATCCAACATATACAATCCTTAGCATTATTCCATAGTGAATTTGTTATCTATCTATCTACATCTATTCAATACAGGCATCATCCAAACTTATATATAACCGTTACTTGGGATACGATAAGATTATTGTTTCAGTACGAAACTAATTGTATATAATTTATATTGTTATTATAATGATAGAAATAAAATTTAGGTGGAGCAGTATTACATTCCCATTTTTAGGGCCTTATCACACTTGTGATTTGCGAGCGTATTTTCTATACAAATAAGCGACGCGGCGAACACGCTGCGCGATCGCCTTCATACAAAATACGCTCGCAAATCGCAAGTGTGATAAGGCCCTTAGGGAGATAACGCACTCTTTGGCAACCTTTACTCTAGAGCTAAGGAAGAAATCCACTACTAGGTTGACGGCATCAATCATGAACATGTTAAGCAAAGTTGTACCCAGTAGTGGACAGCAAAGGTGTATAGTAGGAATCCCTGTTGCCGGCCGAATTCTCTTCGCTTTGTTATGGGACCCAAATGGTATAGTCTGCATTATGAACTGCTGCTTGATACAATTTTTCTTTGAGGTTTGATCTTTATATCAATGGTTTGTAAAACTAGTTTTATTATGATAGCTTTTGCCCGCGACTACTTACGCGTGGAACTTGATAAAAGGGATTATTAAAAGCGCCTAAGCAAATGTAAGAACAATTGTGCTTTTGGTCTAATAATTACATTTCCTACAGGGTCACCGCACCCCAACAGAAATGTTCACTCGCTTTTCAATCTTTTTAGGTATAATTTCCAGATTGAAAACTATCCTATGTCCTTCCTCGTATTTTAAACTATCTCTATGCCAAATTTCATCAAAATCGATTAAGCGGTTTAAGCGTGAAAAGGTAACAGACAGACAGACACACTTTCGCATTTATAATATTAGTATGGATATAGGAGGCAAACGGACAGACAGATGGCCTGAATAAGTGCAGTTGTGGCCGCAGTGCAGTTCATACTGCGCAGAATACCATTCGGGTCTCATTGTTTGTTAGGACAAAGCGAATTGAATTCGGCCTCAAAAAAGGATTCCTACTTTAATGACTTATAGCCCACCATTTATGAACTTTTCTAGTTACTATCAGTTATCTGAACATAGCGTTGTTAGTTAAAAATATCTTCGGTCTGTTTCTTAAAAACTGGTGTCGTCACCCTAGGATTTTGGATTATTTAGCGTCGCTCGATATTGATGGATTTCTTCTTCGCATACAGCACAGCTTTGTAGCTTACCTCTAACGGTAACACTGTGTTGAGATAATGTATTACCAGGCTGCCTAGCTTAACACAGTATATCTTAAAACGGGAATAAAACTGCTAAACACACGCACCTTTATTAAATGCTCACTACACTTACTAGTACACAGTCCTGCTTCTGGTGTCTTGCATGAGTAGAATTTTACTGGACAAAATTTGTACTAGTAGTAGTCTCGTTCACTTCTTTATAGAATTTCAACGGTGCCAACCAAACCGACCATCAAAAACTATCTTTACTTTTCAGTTATTCTAATAGATTGTCATGTGACAGATGGATTATACAACTTCATCGATCAGGAACCGATATACTGGGATTTTACACATTGGATATTACAGTCTCCATAGAAATTCTAAAGAAAATGTTTCGGTGCAATACAAATCATACTATTGAGCTGTCAGAATGCCCTTCGTGTTTTCTATCTGTCTCGCTCGCTCTTACGCGAACCATATAAGAACCTCTCAGTTTTCATCCAAACACGCATCGCAATCTAAGAGCTCTCGAACTGTATCTACTATATATATGTAGCGAGCATCAAACCGATCAGTCTTTACAAAAAAAAAAAAAAACAAATTAAATGACTATAATTCCAGAAAATTGCATGTATTCCTTATTGGTGTTTCTATAACAATCATCAACTCATGCAACAATTATTGACAGGTGAAATACCTACGGAATAAACAGAATTTAATAAAATCCCAAAGATATGTAGAATTTGTCCAGATTTATTATATATCTAAACTATGAAAATACTATAATGTTTGGATTTTTACAGGAGTATACAAGAGATGCGTAACTATACATACATCTGTCGAGTTGCTGGTAACCAAACATGGCGGAATTCTATATTCGAAGCCACTATTTATTACGACATTAACTGAATATAATGATGTGTAATTATTGTCCTGTTACGCAGAAATATCCCCGTTACCTGGTGAATACGGTGTTGGCAAAAATCATTATATGCACAATTTTTGATAATTTATTTCCTGCGGGAGTTGTTTATTGGCCGATTGCGATTGGTATCTTGTAAGTAGCTATCTGAAACCAATTTGCACCCATTTATATTTGCAATCGCGTCAAACGTAATGTCAAAATCTGGCATGTAGGTATGTTGAAATGTTCCCACCTACAGATTTTGTGGAATTTAATTCATTATATTCTTGTTAATGTCTCAATAAATATTAACTATCATATTCTTAGTATAAAATCTTACATATTGTTATTGTTTACAAAGCCTCTTCCCGTTCTGTATTATCATATCGTATGAATACAAATTTAACCTAACATTTAATAGCTAAATATTAAAATTTCACTTATTATAATTTACACTACCATCAACTTAAAATTTAGAATTTTAATAATTTTAAATGTCAACGTGATAACTTTACGTGGTTTCGGATAAAGTTAGCAGGCTAACACGTTTAGACGTGTACGGGCATTATGGCGATTGAGCATGCAACATAAAATATATTTTAACCATGGTATAAGAAAATAAGGTGTGCCACTGTCTGGTATACAATAACATTGTCTGATTGGCGGAATGACAGGCGAGACTTGACTTCATCACGCATTGGTTGGTTGGTTCTGTCAATCCGTTTCTGTGTTCATATTCATATTCTTTTTTGCCAGTGGTGTATCATAATACTCCCCGATTCCCTTGATACCTGTATGAATCTCATAAAATCGTGTGTTTTAAATCAATGATTACGACAAAACAAAACTTAGTCAAAGAACATGACAATCGTAATGCACAAATGCATTATTATAATTTTATGTACGACTGGCGGCAAAAAAAAACCTTATTATTATTTTGTTACCATAAAGCGGCTAATCAGTGACGTAGAAAAAGTTTCAGTGGCCGGAGCGCCATTCCTTATTTTGTTATATCATGATTTTAACGGAATTATATACAAAAATAACGATAGAGCAATGGGTCTAAATTATTCACTATCGTTGAGGATGGGTGTATTGTAATGTAAAAATAAATAACAACATTTTTCTCTTTTGAACAAGTTTAACCTTTCAACCGCAATTGTTAACAATTAATGATATAACAGAAGCTGTAAAATAGTCGTTCAGTCCTAAACTGTAGGGATTATCTCAACGGAACACAAAGGCTTTGTATGATTAGTACTTAATACAATAACATTGTCTGATTGGAGATGTGACCTTGTCGACGGTCCAAATTGCGGACTTTGAAATTGTGTTTAGTACACTTAGTACAAACACTTTGTGTTACTATTGTAACACACTAGTTACCCTGTAACTTATTAGTTACTCTCGTGAAGTTTGAACTAATGGACTATAACATAACCTAAAAATTACTCAATTAGTAATATTGAGTAATTTCCTAGTACGTGTGCGTTTAAAAGGTCGTTGATTGCTATTAACTCGATGATTTACAAATATAATAATAAACTAAAATTGCTCCATCTTTAAATGTCATGAACTTGGAAATAATTTGTACTAATACGTTCGTAAGTGCCGCACTTTTATGGACGATGCTTAAATCATCTTTTATGGATGAAAGAGGCCAATAATGATGATACGTTTGTGTAATATATTAGCGAGCCCGTAGAGTAGTACAGATGTAGCGTTACATCGTATTTTGTCGGAAAAGTTAGTTTCAGCATGTTTTCTCTATCAATTTCGGTGAAAAAATTGAGTTGGAAATATCAAAACGAGCTTACTCGACAAAATACGATGGAAAACTATTTTTTACTACGTTCTGTAATAATGCAAACCGCGATGATGATATGAAGCAGTTAATGTTACAAACAATGAACCAGTTTGGTAACTGGTTATGTCAACAAGTGAAAGACTACCTTATTTTTATAAATATACGGTCGTTTGCAACTTGTGAAAAATTTACATCATTTGATCTTAGTTTCGGATACATATGTTGAATTGTAAAATAATGTGGTTATAGAGTAAAAATGCCCCTCTAGCACGAGTTCGAATCCCGGCCAGAACAAATATTTGCGTGATGAACACGAATATTTGTTCCTTGGTCATGGATGTTATAAGTATTTATATATTACTTATACCACAGACAAGATACCCCTAGACCGCTATTAGTCCATTGAATGAGTCCCTCCAAGGGGGGTCTAGAGTGCGTGAGTTAGTAACGTAAGATGTTTCTTCGGAAACATGTCAAGAGTCCCTAGGTAATAAACATACTAAAACCCCGGGACACTAGGAGGAGCCCCGGAGTGGGGGGAGGGGGGGAAAGGGTCCATTTTTTCATTTTTCGCTTAAATCTCAAAAACGGTACATGTTAGAGAAAAACTTTCAAGGAAAAGTTGAAAGGCCATAAAATTATCTACAAGTTGTACCGAAATATTTTTTTTCTATTCGCAGCCGTTTTCGAGCTACATCCCATGAAAGGTGAAAAATTCGAAAACTTTTTATTTTACCAACTTATATAATATTTTGACAATCAATTCCTCCTAAAGGCTTCCATGGAGGAATGTGTTTTTTTTACCAATGATAGACCTAATTAAGAGCAATCTATCAGTACCGGTCACAAGTTGCACTTTTGAGCTTTTTGGAAGAAAAAAAATAAAAAGTTCAAGTATCGTAACTACCCTAATAAAATTCAATTCCCCGTAAACGCCTCCGTGGTGGAATCTGGTATTTTGATCAATGATAGACCTAATTATGAGCAATCTATCTGTACCGGTCACAAGTTGCACTTTTGAGATTTTTTGGAATAAAAAATAAAAAGATCAAGTTCAGTAACTCAAACTACCCTAATATAATATTTTGACAATCGATTCCTCCTAAAGGCTTCCATGGAGGAATGTGCTTACTTTACCAATTATAGACCTAATTAAGAGCAATCTATCAGTACCGGTCACAAGTTGCACATTTGAGTTTTTTGGAAGAAAGAAATATTTTTTGATCGATTGATGTGATAAACATGGGTATGTAGTATGGGGAAATTGTTTGAGCCAAAATCATTTTTTACTGCGTGTAACTCAGAAACGGTATAGGAAAAAATTATTCAGGTACAACTTGTAGATAATTTTATGGCCTTTCAACTTTTCCTTGAAAGTTTTTCTCTAACATGTACCGTTTTTGAGATTTAAGCGAAAAATGAAAAAATGGACCCTTTCCCCCCCTCCCCCCACTCCGGGGCTCCTCCTAGTGTCCCGGGGTTTTAGTATGTTTATTACCTAGGGACTCTTGACATGTTTCCGAAGAAACATCTTACGTTACTAACTCACGCACTCTAGAACTTTTTATTCAATGGACTATATTCTCATACAAGAAAACGTAACTCTGAAAAAGCTCAAAATTCGGTATAAAAACTAGATGGCGCTGCTTCGTAGCCTGGAAGTGACAAAAATTGTATTTTTCACCAATATTTTAAAGTGATTTTTGAAGATCAAACGCGTTACTGCTTCATTTTAATACGATAATATAACTTAAATACACAATTTTTAAGGATTATATTTTTTAGTCTTCAACAACGTGGTTTGATCGTATTAAAATAGATGGCACTACCTCTGGATAGCTCAAGGTTGCTTGCGGGCTCGCCAATTTTTGCTACACAAAATAGCTAGATGGCGTTGGTGAACTGGTGTAATGTGGACAAAATAAATTACGCCCGAATTGACAAGCGACATTTCCCACTAACAAACAGTAACGTAATATTTGTTAGATAAGTTTTGTACAGTCAAGGAATTTCATTTCCTACCCATTTCGTTAAAATGTCGTTAGACATTCGCAATGCATTAAGGCCGAAAATTATATTTCAATAATAGTATTGAAATGTCAATATTATTATTTGTCACTTAATTTTACAAAAAACCTCCTCGCGAAAGGTTATCATTTGCTTTTAATTTCTAATTAGGAACATATGTCAGTGTCAATCGAGAAAATCGTAAAATAATTTTCAGCAACGTTATTAATTTGAAAAATAAAATGCTTGCCGCTAACCGTGAACGAAACGAGACGAAACGGAACGTAGTAAACAAACATCGCACCTAACGTCATCTATTCACTTTTTACTGTATCACTTGGAAGTTGGAATGTCGTTGAACGCTTGACACCTGTGTTACTTCACGCTTGCGCGTACCGTACGGTAGGGATTGAAAAATGACTACTTTTGAATGAATTGAGACCCTTAGCGGCATCTAGCGACGTAGAACGATAGTAACTAACGGAGTACGGTGCGTAGTATGAAGAATAGCGGTCTAGGGGTATCTTGTCTGTGCTTATACCGTCGTCTAGTATCCATAGTATAAGCATTGCTTAGTTTGGGACTAGGTCGATTTGTGTAATAATGCGCCTTAATATTTATTTATTACCAGTAAAGAATAACTAAGCACTAATTGCTATGGGCTCGCTAACATAGTACTTATCAATGAAATGGTATTTAAAAAATATGATATGTAACTCATGTGCGCTAAGTTTTGCTTTAAAATGTTCCAAAATAATAAAAAAATATAATGGTTCATAACTGATCAGTAAAAAAAAGCGGCAAACAAAATTATTGTATTACTTATTTTAATTTTGTAATTTGTCCACCATACACCTGACCTCACAAGTAGAATAAATAAAGATACATAATATATTTGTACGAATCACAACGATACAAAAACCAATTTTGCTTGAATGATCTGTTCCATAAATTAAAAATGGCATCACTGCTTTTTATCTTTTGATTGGTAAATTAAGCGCCTTATTTGGTGCCTGAAGGGGGTGAAAAAAAAAACGGATATTATGATTATTTCGACCATTAAGGTAAGCAGGATATTCAACGTTTGACCACCAGTGGCCCATTTCACAAAGCTACAAGTAAGAAATTACAAGCGTAAGTCCCTTTTCAACTTGTTATATAAGAAAGAGACTTCCGCTTGTAATCTGTAACTTTCGTAAAATGGCCCCAGAGCCAATGAAATTGGAGTTTTTGTAATAGGGATTCTAGACCTTTCGAAGTGTACGCCAATCTTATGAGACCGCTAACATTTCTAGTATAGACGCCTCGACATTAATATTTTCATAACAAAATTAAGATTTTTGTTCACTGTCGTGAACTCTATTAGCAGCGATAGCGCCAGAAGTTGGCGTATTCCTCGGAATATATAAATATTCAAGTAAATATTGCAATAACAGTAATATTTTCAACCTGACTTTAGCTCATACACACCTACCTACATAAAATTATAGACCTTAGTCGTAGTCTAGGCTTTAGTAATCAATCAAAATATATTCGATTATTTGACATTACTGTATCCATTTCAAATTTAATATCTTCGTAAAGTCAAGAAGAAAATATATTACGTGTATACCAGCTTGCATCTACTATTTTCACATTTTATCATTATCATATATATATATCTTATTATTTTTAGTTATTTACAGCTTAGCATTCTTCAGTTATATGTTACAGAAAGTTAATAAATTAATATCATTATACATACGCAATACGATTATTTCACAGGTAGTTGTAAAATGTATTAACACTATTTATTATATTTAGATTTAGAATGGCTGCAATTTAGATAGTGGCAGTTTATTTTAATATGTAACTATGTATATATAATAATGGGACATCTGCGTTACATACAGGCGATAGGGAAGTCGGTGAATCCAATCGTGACACAAGGGGATAACCATTAGCATCCTCAGTGAAAGGCAGTTAATTATGTGTAGGTCTTTCTAAAAGGTGACCCAGAAAGCTGGATAAATAAGTAGGAACCAAACAAATGAGCATTGAAAATATGTATGACTAATAAATAATGGCCTATTATCTAATGGTATAGTATTGATACTCACATATACTGTATGAAAATGGGTGTGAACAATTTAAAACTAAAGCTTCTGCTGGGAGACGAAAACACGGAGAGTGCTTTTGCTTCAAAAAAATAACTTCTTAGTGTAAGTTTAACCTCAAATATCATGAATGCCTCAATAATAATCACGATAAGTTTCACTTACTCCATCTTCACCAACAAATTGCGAATGAAACCAAACAATAAAACAAAACAGTAATTTATCCTTAAAGTCAAAAGACAATTTTAAACTAACCAAAGTAAATTTAAACGTATAATTTCAGCAGGTTACGTACGAAGAAGAAACGTTTAATACATAGTCCAACCGGCAGGCGAGCAGGATGAAGTTATACTTTGTACTCGCTAATATTCTTCGCTGAAACTAGCAGTATTATATATAATTAAAAAATGGATAATATATGAATTCATTCTTCTTTCCAACACGTGCGTTTTCCTGACCCAACCGTTTTCGAACCTCTCCCTTATACTCCGGCATACAAAATAAAATATTAAATCACTTATTTTCAGGCTTTTAAATAATTTAACATTTAATAATCTTCTTCAAGAAACATATTATAATTATTATAAAATTATAATAAACCACTTTAATTTTCAAAAACATAACTCCATCCTTTTTCCCGCTCGGTTAGAACATGAACAGTTTTTAAGACTTAGTAAATAATTTCACTAAACTCTAAGCGCAGTTTAAATTAATAAATGTTCTATAACGTTCACGACAACATTCAGGCCTCTGCGTGACTGCATAAATATATCCAAAACGAACGTAGACATATATTATTATCAACATATTTGTTGCTCCCTACGGCAAAAGAGACTTTTTATTTTAGTTCATTAATAACGCATCAGCACCGCAACAAGCCACAATTTGTATACTCATACATACACAATCATCCCTTCTGATCGAAGGAATTCAAAAAGCGTTATTCACAAAATTATGAATATATTGAATTATTGAAACTAGCATGCTATATTGATCGAGGGCAATAGAATCTAAAGCAATTGACAACATTTTATATTTATCATTAATTTTCATCGAAAGCATTTCTGGACCCAAAAAAAATCTTTTAATGCATGACATCCTTGATTTGTACCGAATTTCAGTAACGGCTAAAGTGAAAGTCCGTTCCCAAAGCAGCATTCTTTACCTAAGAAGCATACCACTGTGAAATGCTTTTAACTATGAAGATTAAATAATAATTTTGCTTTTACCCCGATCTTAAGCCTAGTATTCCGGATGTGTGGCTATGATGAATAATCTCACATCCTTTCAATAACATGTTAAACCTTGAAAATGTCTGAGAAGTAGCCATTCGAACACCAAACTTCTTGCATTCACTCTCTAATTTGAGCTAAACTTCCGAAAAACAAATTTCTGATAAGTCATAACTTTTCTATACCAAGTGGCAGGAACAACTAACGTTGCCACTACAAATGAGCACTGAAAAATTACATATAATGCAGAATTACCGATATCACGATTATTTACATGGTTGATCATGACACATTTCTAGTGGTAACATTAGTAGTAGGTAATGCAGGCGTTATTCCGTAAATTTTCGAATATTTGTAACTATAAGTCGAGAATGATCTAAATCACTTACAAAATCAATAGAAAGATGTCAAAATATTAGGGAACAGCCTCCCTAAGCTACATTTGAATTTGCGCAACAATTTTAAGAACTTGTTAAGGTAGGACATAAACAGTAACGTCACAACAGTGCATAGCATCAAGTTTTAGGTGTCCATCCTGACTGGTCTCATTTTCGAACTCAATAACAAACAACTATTAGTCGGTCGGTAACGGTCCGCTGACCACAATTCTCCCGAAATCATCCTTGCTTTCTCTGCTGTTATTTTGTTTTGTGAGACAGTTAATTCTCATTACGTAATATTATTTTATCACCAAAAATATTAAAGTAATATCTTCATTTCAGATAGTTCGTAAATGCGTACCCACAAAGAATATATTTTTGGAAAAAATAATCCTGGTTACGGCACCAACCACGTTGTGACTACCGCCGCAAGTACGTCAAGAAGAAAGTAACAGTTTCTAACAAATCCTTTTGCTGTTTACACATGTTCGAACCCTACCTTAACCGTGGACAGTGGCTGGTTGTTTGGTCCCTGGCGACTAGCTAGGCGGCTCGGGCTCGGTGCTGACGATGACCTGCACCACGTAACCCGGCGTGATCTTGGCTTCTTCGATGAGCAGTCGGTCTCCGAGAAGCTTACCACCGTAGAACCACCGCTGCCGCCACGGCTCTATGTTCTCTTGAGCCTGGAATAAGAAGTAATATGTCAACTTATACGCATAATAGTAAAAATGTTCTCTGAAGTTGTTATTACAGTACACCATAGCTGCGACGCATTTTCGAGTGAAAGTAACAAATCCTGGTCACGGCACCACATTGTGGCCCAGGGTAGGTTACAATGTGGTACCGTGACCAAGACCTCAGTGATAGTTTCATCGAGTATTCGTCTAAATACATCCACTTGAATACCTCGGCTAAGCAATCAGCCAAATTTCAAAAGGATTAATTTTAATTTTTTATTTTTGATGGACTATGTTTGTGTACTTAGTCTATGGAAGCAGATAACCTGGAAATACTGACTTTATTGGCGGATACAGAGAAGATAGAGTGTAAAAGACGAAAGAAGAAGAAAGAGTGTTTGACGACGCGGTTGGCGCACTGGTTAAGCAACTGCCTACTAAGCCGACGGTCCTAGGTTCGAATCCCGGCAAGGGCAAATATTTGTGATGAACTTGAATATTTGTGCCTGGGTCGTGGATGTTATTTGTATTTAAGTATGTATCTATATATATAAAACTCAAAGGTGACTGACTGACTGACATAGTGATCTATCAACGCACAGCCCAAACCACTGGACGGATCGAGCTGAAATTTGGCATGCAGGTAGATGTTATGACGTAGGCATCCGCTAAGAAAGGATTTTTCAAAACTCATCCCCTAAAGGGGTGAAATGGGGTTCCAAAGTTTGTATGGGGAAACAAGATTAGTTAGACTATTTTATTCGAAACTTCACAGGAGTATTCCTAACGATAAATGAGTAAACACGTGTTTCAGGTTTTTTGAAAATTCAACCCCTAAAAGGGAGAAATGTGGTGACAAAGTATGAAAATCAGCATGGGTATTGTTTTTATGGTTTATCGGGTCGCTGATTACGAAAACCGCAACGATTTTAAAATCCAACGTGGCGGACGTGAGTTACCATCTCCCCTGTTGGGGTGAAATGGGGTTGAAATGTCTAAATACTAAACCGCTGGTTCTAGAGAGTTCAAATTTGGCACGTAGGTTCCTTATAAGGTGTAGGGGTGCACTAAGAAAGGATTTTTCAAAATTTACCCCCTAAAGGGGTGAAATGGGGGTCCAAAGTTTGTATGGGGAAACAAGATTAGTTAGACTATTTTATTCGAAACTTTACAGGATTATTTCTAACGATAAATAAGTAAACACGTGTTTAATTTTTTGAAAATTCAACCCCTATAAGGTAAAAATGTGGTGAGAAAGTCTGAAAATCAGCATGGGTATTGTTTTTATGGTTTATCGGGTCGCTGATTACGAAAACCACAACGATTTTAAAATCCAACGTGGCGGATGTGAGTTACCATCTCCCCTGTTGTGGTGAAATGGGATTGAAATGTCTAAATACTAAACCGCTGGTTCTAGAGAATTAAAATTTGGCACGTAGTTTCCTTATAAGGTGTAGGGGTGCACTAAGAAAGGATTTTTCAAAACTCACCCCCTAAAGGGGTGAAATGGGGTTCCAGAGTTTGTATTGGGAAACAAGATTAGTTAGGCTATTTTATTCGAAACTTCACAGGAGTATTTCTAACAATAAATGAGCAAACACGTGTTTCAGGTTTTTTTTTTAATTCAACCCCTAAAAGGGAGAAATGTGGTGACAAAGTCTGAAAATCCATTGGTAATGCTTTTATGGTTTATCGGGTCGCTAATTACGAAAACCGCAACGATTATTAAATCCAACGTGGCGGACGTGAATTAACATCTTCCCTGTTGGGGTGAAATGGGGTTGAAATGTCTAAATATGAGTATGGGTGTAATTTTTATGGTTTGTTGGGACGTTAATTACGAAAATGCCACCAATTTTGAATGTTTATTTGTGGTCATGAAAATTCTTGAAAGCATTTGTGCCAAATTGCAGTAGTTTTGCAGAAAATCGGTTGTAACAGACGGACTGACAGACAGCTACACGTGATCCTATAAGGGGGTTCTGTTTTTGCTTTTGAGGTATGGATAGACCCGCGTTATCCTAATTGATTAAAAAAATTGTATTTGGTGGCATCTCGATCGTCGTCAATCGGTACCTATAGGCGGGCGGCGCGTTGGGACGGGAGGAGTAATGATCGGGAACTCCCTGCATCCGTAATAAATACATTCAAGCTTTTCAATAATTATGTTAAGTCATTTCAGAATTCTGAATTACGTTTATCTGGCTCAGAATAATACATTTTTCATTCATCAACGAAGAGAACCTCAATATCTTACAATAGAACATGACGTAACTTAGAACATGGCTTAGAATCATTAAATCAATCTCGAATATCACAAGTCAATAAGCGGAGGCTCGGGACATTATAAAAGCTTTATACAAATAAAATGCACACATATCCCGGTGTCTTAGCTTCACTTCGAGTTATGGATTTTGAAGTGAACTTTATTTGGTACAGTAAAAGCTGAGATCGTTTGATTTGAGTGCTTGAGTTTTCGGTTTGATTTGATAAAGTGGAGTTATGATAAAATAAAAAGTATTTCCCAGTAATATTAGAAAAGCGAAAGTCTGTGTATGTTTTGTTACTTATTCACGCTAAAACGGCTGGCCGGATATGCATCAGGGAAATGCAGATTGCAGATTATAGCCTACTTTTAATCCTGAAAAAAAGAGCATTGTTCCCGTAGGATGATGTATATTGTATAGGCACGCGTGCGAAGCCGCGGGTTAATGCTAGTTTATTTATATAAGTATGTTTATCGTCGTCTAGTGTCCATAACACAAGCCTACTAGAGCTTACTGTGGGACTAGATTGATTTGTGTGAGGTTGTCCGATATTTATTATTATTATTATTAAAAGACCTCGATGCCGGAGTCCCAAACGAGGTCAAATGTATGAACAGCTGGAGCTGAAAACAGCGCCACACTTCATCAGGCGCCTGGTTAGTCGATGGCGCCAGTTGTTTGATAATATCAAGAGACAATCCTGAGCATTGTATGTGGAATCAAGAAGTTTATGTACTAACGTGTAGCTTGTTCTTGCACTGCGCGACGCTATGTCTTGCGCATACTGCCAGTTCCACATCACGGCACGTGTTAGACAGTCGCAAACGAAGCACCACCTCCGCTCCGCCTTCCACCGGCTCCGACCATTCCGCGGGCGAGTCGCGACCGCTCGCCTCCTTCACCATGTTTATGGGGGGCGAGAGGCAGTATATCGGGACCTGGAAGCATATGAAGAGCACTTTGTGTTATTTTAGGGTTAGTTTTGCAAACTATACATCTTATGTGTAAGCCATAAACCCATGTCGTGCTTTACTACTGTGGCAAGTTTCTAGGGTTAACGGGTTAGTTAGTTACGCTAGGAATTTTCCGCAAATCGACATCCACCGGTGCCTATTTTTCGAGAAAAGGGGCAGCGCTACTTCGACCATCCTTCATTCTCCATGAAAACCAGCAATGCATTATCGGGTTACTCAGTAACATACATTCAACCAAAGCATCCAAATATCTATTACTGGAGATACTTCATTTTATAACAAGTATTATAAATACGAAACTTACTCGTTTTTATAGTATTTGTTATAAAATAAAGTTATATACAATATCAAATTATGCGTGTCGAAATGTGCCTTGATATCTCTCTTGATAGGAGTTTCGATAATTCATGTCTTCGTCTGTTTTAACTATGTAGTTAGGCAAGACTAGTCAGACTACTAGACTATACAATCATAAGACAAACCTGGATTGACAAGGAATCGTAGTAATAATGCGTCAATCGTATATAGGCGTGATAAATAAATATCATAGACATATGACGACGCGTTTGGCTCGGTTTGTAGACACCTGCCTACTGAGTCGGCGGTCCCGGGTTCGAATCCCGGCCGGGGCAAATATTTGTGCAAATATTTGTTCTTGGGTCATGGATGTTATCTATATATGTATTTATATATTATGTATATCGTCGTCTAGTACCCATAGTACAAGCTTTGCTTAGTTTGGGACTAGGTCGATTTGTGTAAGATTGTCCCTTAATATTTGTTTATTTGTTTATATGAGTTTTGTATTATCGATTTGTCGGTAGGTGTCTCCAACTACGAGAAAACCGATGTTTTACCACCCTAAACGACATTTAGGTTACGATGAAAATATACAAAATAGTATAAATGTCAAGTGTAAGTAACCTACAATTACTTCTTCATATGAATGTGAACGGAATATGTAAAATCATGGTTCAACCATTATTAATACAGGAGGGTCGCCCACACGCTATCTGGCCAATAGTTACCAAAAATAAAATAAATATCCGGCTACATAGGAAGTAAGTAGGTACCTATAAGTCGAGGCTATTTTCATAAAAAGGAGCTGGGCGGGCGACCGAATTTCGTTTGGAGAGCAGACGATACATTTTCGCAAACTACAATTTTGTTATCTTTTTCCTTCTACGTTTCCGACTATAACCATTTTCTCCAGGTAAACTCACTAAACGAAGATGCGACTGGTTCGAGCTTTAATATTCCCTGTTTTCTTATATGGCGTAGAGACGTGGACCATCCTGGCCAAGGAAAAAAGGATAGATGCATTCGAAATATGGTGCTGGAGTGGACTGCCAAACGAACAAGCGCATCCATCCTGTCACTATTCAAAGAAGAAAGCCGTTTGCACTGTTTGCCTTCGCCGCATATTGTCATACTTCGGCCAATTATGTTACAACAGTAAAATCAAAACAAATATAGCGTGATTGGAGCACGAACCAGAATAGAACCATACAGATCCGCGTACGAATGGTCAACAATGAGTCACCGCATCGGTTCATGACACAACAACCCAACCAATCGAAGAAGGCACTAAGCACCTTTAACCTCCATACATACATAATCCGTTTTACTTTAGAGTTAAGTTATCTTTTATCGGAAAATTCGATAAAAAGAGCCGACAGAATTGATTATGAGCTATTAAAGCTACAATTGATAAGTGATATGATATCCTGAATGCTAGGTGAGCTATAGTTTATGTGGACTGTGCTTTTTTATTGCGTCGTTATTAGGTGTGGGTGAATCGTATGGTGAACGAATTAAATATATTAAAGGGAAGTTAATAAAAAGAGGACACCGACTACACGACACAATACAATAGGACGACAGGTTTGAGAACTGAACTGAAAACCTCTCTGCGTACTTTTGAGTTGTATTGCAATAGGCTATTTGACTGATGTTGAATTCTACAGCGTACTGTAGTTATATGAATAAAATTAGCGAAATATATCACGAAACAAAGAAAAAAAATCCAGAAACATATATCTTTTTTGGAAATATGTGACTTCAAAGGTACGCAAATTTTATGATTTTTTTTTTTATCCAAAATTAATTTTGAAAATGTTTTCAGAATCCTCATAATTTTACGAAACAATAATTGTATGACAACTATGAACTTAAACGCACTTTTTCACGGTGAAAATGCCAAATTTCTTAATTTTTCCATACAATTATTGGTACCTATACCGGCCTGTGACGTCACTAGCCTGACGCGTTTTGTATGGAGCGTTTTTAGCGCTACGTAGAAATGTTGAACTTTGACGGTAATTTCTGACTTTTAGAGCAGTTTAAGTGTAGTCAGTCCCATATAGACATTTGATCACAATAAAAAATAGAATCGATTGACATCCTCAAAAAAAATTAGTCAACATGTCTATTGTGGGCATTTCAACTTTGTATTTCAAAGTTGATTCGAAAACGAAAACCAATGGCGTTAAGAGAGAAATGAGAAAGGAGTTCTAACACGCAAAGAAATCTTTGCCGACCAACTTTTTATTATAAGATAAAAAGGATAACAAACCATTAGTAACTGACATTTAATGAAATAATATTACATTTTATCAATCGACGTACGATAAAGTAACGACATGATTGTGGTAAGAAATAAGTTATCTAATCTAACAAAGTATTTTGACAATCAAGGTCAAGTCTTAGTGATTGTCACCGTAGAAGAAAAGAAATTAAAAAAAAATCCATTCACAAAACTGGCATGAATGGGATTGGTTCGTGACAATCTCACCTGTAGTTTAATTATAGGTAATGCTATTTCATTTTTATTACCATTATAATTATTATGAGTTCCGACCACGTGAGTAACACTCATACCTATAAGATTGACGTGCATCGTGCGTAGTCCACGAACGTTTCCCTTTTGCGCGCCGCAATATGATGTACAGCTGCCGGAAAACTTTTAGAGCATAACCTTGTAGCCGTAGTAGCCGATTTACGTACAAATGTACATGCGCAGATCCGCCATTTTTGTTCTAAGAGTTTGCCGGCAACTATAAATTAATGGAAACATTTATTTCAGGCAGCTGTGGCTCCATATATACGTCATTTTACCTTAAGGCTACGCAGGGCTAGCGTATCTAGCCGCGATTTCGGTAGTCGCACGACTCAGCATCAGCTGTCATGCTCCCACGGTATTGAAAGGAAAGGGACAACTAGTCTATGTCGCGCGACAAAGAGTCGCGTGTCACAGTTATACTAGAGGTGCTGTTCACTTAAGCTGGAGCGGAGAAAATTAACCAATCACATCGCGTCTTTGTAAAGCCCAACAGAAGTGCATTTACATCTGAGGAATGTGATTGGTCAATTTTAGACAGCTCCGCTCCAGTGGAAGCGCAGCCTAAAACTAACATACATTTAAAATAAAATCATAGGTAGGTAACCAATTTAAAGTAGGTCACATTTTTTAACAGCGATGTGTTACGCGAGTTCTAAGTGTCAGGTAGCCGTCCACGGATTGGCCGTTAATAAATAATAAGTGCCACAATCAAAGCAGTACGCCTAGAGTACAAAAACCGACCAAGTGCGAATCGGACTCGCGCACCGAGGGTACCGCACAAACACTTATCCCAACAATTATCTTAACTGGCCGGGTTAAGTTTGCACCTGGTATGTATGGCGCCGGATACAAATGAGGTGCAAAGTTAACGCAACCGATTACGTTTGTTGTATGCGAGCCCCTTTTTACTGTTTTTTAGTATTTGTTGCTATAGCGGCAACAGAAATACATCATCTGTGGAAATTGCAACTACCTCACTATCACGGTTCATGAGGTACAGCGGACGAGTCTTAGTAATAGGGTCCCGTTTTTAGGGTTCCGTAGTCAACTAGGAACCCTTATAGTTTCGCCATGTCCGTCTGTCCGTCTGTCCGTCTGTCCGTCTGTCCGTCCGTCCGCGGCTTAGCTCCGTGATCATTAGTACTAGAAAGCTGAAATTTGGTATGAGTATGTGTATGTATCACGCCGACAAAACGGTAAAATAAAAACTAAAAAAAAAATTTTTTTTCGGGTACCTCTCGAACACCTAAAGTGGGGGTGATTTTTTTTTTTTCGTTTCAACCCTAGTGTGTGGGGTGTCGTTGAATAGGTCTCTTGAAAATAATAGGGGTTTTCAAACATTACTTTTTGATAAAGTCAGTAGTTTTGTAAATATTCGCTCCGAAAATAAAAAAAATTGTGTCCCCCCCCCCTCTAACTTTTGAACCACAAGTCAAAAAAATATGGAAAAATTCATGTTAATGCGGCCTTATAAGTACTTTCAATGAAAACTATATTGAACAAAATCGGTCAAGCCGTTTTTGAGTTATCGCCAAATTTCATATTTTTTCTTTAAAAGGTCGTAAGTTGACTTCCAGAAGGTAATAAGTGATTACAGTTTCTAGGGCGTTTACGACCTTTTTATAGAGCTTAAAATCTGTCTTAACTTAAACCTCGGGCTTAAAACAGCAGTTTATTGTGAAGGATGAGCAACTACGGAACCCTACACTGAGCGTGGCCCGACATGCTCTTGGCCGGTTTTTACCCTTTGGGTAAGGAACCCTAAAAAGCAACCATTACCCAAATGTTTGGTCATCTTAGACCCCAGAATGTAGGGGGCTACTGTCTACACTTACAATAGTCAGGTGTGATTTCTATTTATCACACAATGGCACTACAGTGAATCACTTAGTTCAGTCTGTAAAAGGAAATACAACAGGATGTGGGGTAACAGGATAAAAACATTGAATACACAAGTACCTACATACAGAAATTATCCAGGATTAAATGTAGGTACTTAATGTCACTGTCCAACCATACTTGACTGATATTTTTTTCAATAAAAAACATTAATTTAATTGAGTAAGTTGTCATGTTTTTGCCTAAAACAAGGACAACCTTAGAAAAATATTTTTGCATATATAATAAATATGTGTAGGAAGTAGGAAGGTACCAATGCACATGTAGGTGAAATATGAAACCATTTGTGCTAATTTGACCTTTGTTTATGTTAGCAGAATTCAAGGTTACAATAATGCCGCTTATAATGAGATAATGTTTCATCAGTATTGGTAGTGAAAGATGGTAAACCACCACTTGATTGTAATCAATGCATTTGGGCTCTCACCGGAAGCATTCACCTATAATTTTCCCCTTCTGGATAGCCCGATATATTTTGTTATCTGTGTGTACATTTATCAGTCTGGCAGGCCTCAAAGCCATTAGCCACCCACATTCAGTGAACTAGAGAGTACCTCTTCTTCTAATACTAGATTAGGCAAACATTTACTTGTCTGTCTAGTCATAAACTTCAAATTGGGACAGATTAATAAACAGTGTAGCAATGTAGTGTGATGATAAATTAGGTAGACAGAGAATAGCCCTGATTTATGACTCACTCGACTCACTCGTCTAGACAGTTGAATCAAATGTGTTTTTGTAGACCTATTTTTAGCAATTAGTAACAATGTAAGGGTTTATATTGACTCCAAGAACTATTTTTCATTGATTGTTTCATTTCAACAAAAAATCATTTTGTAGAAAGCATTTTTCTTTGCAACCCTAAACTGTTTGAGATTGTTATGAAACAAATCTAACCTAAACTAATTGATAAAATGATATTTGCATTGCATTTTGAAAAATGTATGACTACAGCGTAATAAAATTTCTGTGAAATGATTTTTCGACGAAATTATACATTTGATGAAATAAGTTTCTAGAAGTTAAGGGGTTCCTATAAGGTAGGGCCTGTACTGGCAAATTTTATTATGGAAGTACCAGGAATTCCCGGAACAACCATATAATTATTTTTCTAAGTGAAATATTTATATCTTTAGCTACAATCAGTGGCAACTATTCTCAGCTACTATTAGAAGTGATAAACAGAGAGAGCTATTGTTTCTTGGAAATAAAGCAGAGTTCTAAGTACTATTATAATAAGAAACTGACTAAGATAAACTTGAACTCATTGTCACTAAGATATGGCCAATGAGATAAAAGAAAAAAGTCCTGTACTAGACAGGTTGCTTTATATTATTATTTCAAAGGTACAATAATCATTATCAATCCTCACTGGATTGTGGAGCATGGTAAACATAGACATAAACAAATGTTATTGATTATGTAATGTTTAAAATAGAGAAAGATTTGAATGTCTCTGATTGTGATCTAATGTAAAAAAAATATATCAATGATTTGATTGTTGTTTTAAAATTATACTGACTAATTTGTAATTTATTTTGTAAAGAACTCTATACAGTATTTAGGTTTATTTAAGGATTTGGGCAAATTATTGACCCTGGAAAGAGAATGCAAGAGATATAATTACCTCATAATTATATGTGTTTGAATGTAAACAACACTATTAACATTAATTAAGATGTTATCCTTCATTAGAATACTTATGAATCAAGTTTTGAAATATAGGTAAAAATATAAACAGAATTGTTATGATTATGATACAAGAAGTGTTGATTTAATGAAGCCTAGCCCACCACTGACATCTTTATGAGATAAAGTTCAATAATTATTACCTAATATATAATTCAGTAAATGACTCACAAAATTCACTTGCACAAAAGATTCATTCTTTTCACTTAAATACAGTGTAACTTAGAGTGTTTATTGCTGAGTAGAACAGTAATAGAAACAACTTTGACTAACCTGATACCTAGTCCCCCACTCATCATAACATTCTGTGAGGTATCCATTGGGTACAGAGACACTGGCGCCGTCGAGGATCGCCTGGGCCAGCTGGAAATCCATGGCCTCGGCAGCCACGGCCGCCGCTCGCAGCGCATCCCAGATTTCCTTCCGACCTTCGAACGCAGGAGCCGTGTCCCAAAACTCGTCGCGCTTACTCCGCAACTGGCCTTCAGTGAGCGGCACGTCCGATTTCCACCTGATCGTTTCATGGCACAGTGACTGGTTCTTCCTGAGACCACCTAAAAGAACGCGAATCGTTTAGTCACACCACGCATTACGACCGTCACCACGGCGACAGAGCCTATCCTACCGGAATTAGGCCGCGACACAGTCCCCGAAGACTCCTCGCCCACGGGCCCGCTTCTGCTCCTAGTTATTCCGATGCAGCCGCCCATTTTGATCACATTCTACAATTGCCCATTTAACAAATATTTACAAAAAAAATATTAACAAATAACATTTTTATCTTCTACTGTCAAAGGATTATAGCTGTACTGGTTTTGTTATTGCACAGGTTATTTGTTTGAATAGATAATGAAGATAAAAAATACACTCCTGTTTTAGCGGTAAAAAAAATATATTCCAAACATTTTTGAATTTCATAATTTACATAGTAAATGAAATAGTTATTCTGCATTGATCAAATTGTACGTAGGCTCCATTTGCAGCATTTGATGAAACTAAACGCTGTAGTCACTAGTCAGTGTCAGTGATTAAACGCTCAGACGTTTTTTTCATGTTTGGATCGTAATTAACGTTCATAAAATTGCCTCAAATAAGCAGGCGCTCGAGTATTGCCATGCACTACGACAGTCCATCAATTTCAAGATTTAAAATTTACAAATTTTAAATTTAAATCTAAATATTATCATGTTCATTAGGGTGGTCCACGGTTGTATGGGAAAAATTCAAACTGTAGGTACTGGTAGCGCCACCCCTCAAAATTGTTACACATATAATGGTAAATAAATACTGAAAGTTTTGTGAATTTATCTCAACTACTAAGCAGTGCTCAAGCGTCTTAAAGATTCATTTAAAAGGTATTTTTCGTAGCCCTATAAGTAATTAGTACACGGGCTTTTATTACAAATCAATCATATTTATTACAAATAATCATTATTTACTACAAATATGTATCACTGTAATTTGTTTATTACTATAATTTGATCAATTTTTAAATGTTTGATCCTCTTGGGCACTGTCTTGCAAGCAAGTTAGCAGTCGAGGACAAGAGATATGTTCACTTGAAAGGTTTTTTTAGGTAAAAACAAGTTATCACTAAATAATTACATATAACCGTTTATTACAAACAATAATATTTATTAAAAACAACCATATTTATTTCACATATAAGAACAATTTTTAAAACTTTGATCACCTATGAGCACTATCTTGCAAATCTATATATATATTACGCGAGGCCGATTTTTGTACATCCCATCAGATCTACAGTTATGGTCCGATTTTGATAAATGATATGTCATTAGATTCGTCTCATGCTGGAGAGGTGCATAAAACTCTTGGAATTTTAATTTTTTCCTGAAAAGGTACTGAAAAATGGATTTGAAAAAACTACTGTGCGCTAACCACGTGATCCCTATTTTGACATAAGATGACCAAATAATAATAAGCATGATTTGCTCACAAACCTGAGTAAGTTGTTCAGCATGATGAAATATTATTTTTGAGTCGACAACATAATATCCGCAACACTTAAAACATGTACGAATATGCAAAAATAATTTTACAGTTTGTTGACAATGAATGACAGTAACCATATTCTGACAACTTTTAATGTCTTTTTTATTGGGGGCTATTATGTCAATGCTCTAAATTGCCAGGTTGTTTTTCTTTTTAAAATGTTCATATGGAAACTTTTTTCGCATACCTGTTAAAAATGTGGAGAAAAAAGCCGGTTAAGTGCGAGTTGGACTGGTACTCGAAAGACTAGAAAAACTGACCGTCATTCAAGAATAGATTATTTTTATAGGCGAGTTTTACAATAAATCAAAGCAGAAAAAATGTAGTAAAACTAATTTAAACGTCATTCAAATAAGTAAATTTATTATAGATTATTATAAATATGATTATGTAAGTCCATCAAAAAAATAATTCCAAGGAAAATGGCATGAGTCATGGTAAATTAAATGGTATTTTACAAGAAAAAACTAAGTCCTTCCGCTTGCCGCCGCCGACGGGATGGGAAATGTGGTCGAGTTGAGAATATGGACGAGTTGGCACTGAAGACGACTTGGTAATACGGACGAGTTGGTGATATGGGAGATTTGGCAATAAAGACGAGCTGATAATAAGAACAAGTTGGTATTGTGTAGACGAGTTGGGTGTATCGTCGAGTTGGGTTGGGAATATGGACGAGTTGGAAATGTGGATGAGTTGGCAATGTGGATGAGTTGGTAAAATTGACAAGTTGGGAACATGGACAAGTGGGCAATTTGGACGAGTTCGCATTATGGATGAGTTGGCAATGAAGACGAGTTGGTAATACGGACAAGTTGACAATGAAGACGACTTTGTAATACGGTCGAGTTGGTGATATGGAAGATTTGACAATAAAGACGCGCTGATAATAAGGACAAGTTGGTATTTGTAGACGAGTTGGGTGTATCGTCGAGTTGGGTTGAGAATATGGACGAGTTGGAAATGTGGATGAGTTGGCAATGTGGATGAGTTGGTAAAATTGACAAGTTGGGAACATGGACAAGTGGGCAATTTGGACGAGTTCGCATTATGGATGAGTTGGCAATGAAGACGAGTTGGTAATACGGACAAGTTGGCAATGAAGACGACTTTGTAATACGGACGAGTTGGTGATATGGAAGATTTGGCAAGAAATACGAGCTGATAATAAGGACAAGTTGGTATAGTAGACGAGTTGGGTGTATCGTCGAGTTGGGTTGGGAATATGGACGAGTTGGAAATGTGGATGAGTTGGCAATGTGGATGAGTTGGTAAAATTGACAAGTTGGGAGCATGTACAAGGGGACAATGTGGACGAGTTCGCATTATGGACGAGTTGGCAATGAAGACGAGTTGGTAATACGGACAAGTAGGTAATATGGACGAGTTTTCAATGTGGACGAGTTGGGAATATGGACGAGTTGGGAATGTGGATGAGTTGGCAAAATGAACAAGTTGGGAACACGGACGAGTGGGCAATGAAGACGACTTGGTAATACGGACGAGTTGTCAACGTGGACGAGTTGGGAATGTGGATGAGTTGGCAAAATGAACAAGTTGGGAATATGGACGAGTTGGCAATAAAGACGGGCTGATAATAAGGACGAGTTTGTATAGACGAGTTGGGTGTATCGTTGAGTTGGGAATATGGACGAGTTGGAAATGTGGACGACTTGGAATTGTGGACGAGTTGGGTCTATGGACAAGTTGGAAATGTGGACGAGTTAGCAATATGGACGAGTTGGCATTGTTGATGAGTTGGAAATGAAGACGAGTTGGCAATGTAGATCAGTTGGGTGTATGGACGAGTTGGTAATATAAACGACTTGGCATTGTGGACGAGGTGAGAATATGGACGAGTTGGAAATGTGGACGAGTTGGCATTGTGGACGAGCAAGTAATATGAACGCGTTGGCATTGTGGATGAGTGGGCATATAAATGAGTTAGCAATGAAGACGAGTTGGTAATACGGACGAGTTGATAATATGGACGAGATTGGCAATAAAGACGAGTTGGTATTGTAGACGAGTTGGGTGTATGGACGAGTAGGAAATGTGGACGAGTTAGCAATATGGATGAGTTGGCATTGTGGACGAGTTGGGAATATGGATGAGTTGGCAATAAAGACGAGTTGGTAATATGGACGAGTTGGCATTGTAGATGAGTTGGGTTTATGGACGAGTGGGCAATGTGGATGATTTGGCATTGTGTACGAGTTGGGAATGTGGATGAGTTGGAAATATGGACGAGTTGGAAATATCGTCGAGTTGGCAATGTGGACAAATTGGGAATATGGACGAGTTGCCAATGGAGACGAATTGGTAATATAGACGAGTTGGCAATGCAGATGAGTTGGGTGTATGAACGAGTTGGCAATGTGGACGTGTTGGGTGTGTGGACAAGTTGGCATTGGGACCCAGATGGGAAAATAGAGGAGCTGACATTGTGGACCAGTTGGCAATGTGGAATAATTAACATGTTACCCTAACATGCGAAACTTGGTGGTAGAAATAACCTACATATAATGCAAATTTCAAAAAATCGACGCGCTCAATAATAAATCATATTTGAATTAATGACGTCTGGCTGATCATTCTTATACTCATTCAAAATAAAATTTGACAAATTCTGCTGTCAACAAAACAAATTGATTTTATAAGGCTTCCGTTTTTACCGACTTTAGTAAGAATTAGGTTTATATCATAGACTTGAGAGTATAGATAGCATCTCCCTCACTCTTCTGTCAGACACTATTTCAATGAGAGGAAAGACGAAAGTTTGAATTTGGAATTCGCGGGTATTAGGCCTTCAGCTCTAAATTTATTGGAAAAAAAATGTCTTAATATTCTTTTTTCAACATTTTTAGCTGTTTTATATATTGGATTTTATTTATTACTCATATTTGACACATTTTTTGTTTGTTTTTTTTTTTTTTTTTATGGTGGAGTACCTATTGTTGGTCAGTTATTTATTTAGATTAGTAAATAGGGTTTGATTAAGTATACCTAGCGTAAGAATTTCAAACACAATATGTAATTGTTATTGAATAAATTGATTGATGATGATGACATGGCAGCACCCATATTAAGAAAATTTGCACGATAATATATTGAAAACAAGCATTGATAATAGTGGTTCTCTATTTCATACAATTGAGTTTATGTAACATTTTTTATTATCACTATTTTTAATAGTGAGTGCCCAAATCTGTCGTTTCGATTCATGTGCTATTTCTGGAAATTGATAGAAATCGATCAAATCGATAAATTTATGCCCTGAAGAAAGAACAACAAACGAAATTCTACCAATCTTATGTTCGGTCCTATGAAAATATGTCAATTATTTTTTTAAGATATGGGATTATTTTTATGAAAATTTTTTCCATAAATCGAATAATATGCATTTTATTTGTGAAACAGATCAGCAGATCACATGTCATTAATGCACAAGTTATTTTTACAAGAGTTGAAAAAGTTGGCACGATGAAGCTGGCAGTTGGCTATCAGGCCTAGCTCTAGCCTGGCATGTTTTACCGTTTTTAAAAAATAATATTGCGAAATTGCGATGTGGTCGCTTAGCGACAAAGCCCTTTAAATATATATATATATAAAAAAAAAACATAGTTAAAACATAGTTACAGTATTTATTCTTCGTTCGCCAAAAACTTCTTATCGATAAAGTAGTTATTTTCGGTAACACTTCCGGATTTCCATATTCTAGCGGCGGTTCGACGCCGCAACGGGCCTCTAGTAAGTTAGGAATCTGTAATTTAACATAAATAATATAAGGGGAAGGTGTAACAAATTACGGGGGTGGCCGACCTGAAATTAATAAAAAAAATTTTTTGGACCACCCTAATGTTCATATTATGATATTGTTATTTCATTCCAAAAATATTTATCAGATTTCTATACGTTTTTTTTTTTATGTCATAGAGAGCAAACGAGCAAACTTATCGCCTGATGGAAAGCGATAACCGTCGCCCATAAACACCTGCAACACCAGAGGAGTCACAAGTGCTTGCCTACCCGGAGGACGAAGATGGAATGCCTCTATGCTAGTAATTTCACCGGCTCTTACCCCCACACCGGAACACAACAATGCCAACATTGCTGTTTGGCGGTGGGTTAGCAGGCAAGACGGTAGTAACAATCCGGACGGGCCCTGCAACTACTACTCCACCGTATATGCCGTCAGTAGCCTGTATGTATTTTTTCAAGGCTCTGGATTGGATTTAATTAGCTCGAATCGGTCTGTCTGGTGTCTTTGTTCGAGATTGTATAGCAATAATTGAACAGGTTCGTAAACTTTCCCCTTAACAAGTTGAAATGTCAATATGAATAACAAACTGAATAGCTAATCGTGAGGAAACGGCCATAGGTATATAGGCTTTAAACTACATGTAATGGCAACTCTAGGAGTCTCTTTGACATTGACATGGATTCTTTGGCGGGAATTTGAAAGAAGCGGGAGTGATTTTTTCTTTAAAAATTTTATTTATATTAAAATTCTCATAAAAGTGCTATAAAACCCATTTTTAGTGAAAGAAAACTTAAAAAAATGGATGGTAATGAGGGGGGCGGGGATAACCCGCCCAACTCCCTGAAGCGTCCTCGCGGCGAGCCCGAGGACACGAATGGCAACTGCAGCGGCGAAAGCGGCGGCGGTGAGCGTATCGATGAACAATTCTTACCCTATTACAAACCTAATTATAAAAGACTCTATCCTGAGAACTCGACCAATATCGAGTTCAAGGTGTTCGTGGAACATGTTAACCACAAGGAGCGACTAGGGAACAAGAGTCCCATATACCTCAACCATATATTCACGACTGACGTCAACGGTGTGATGGCTATTCAAAGACTGAATGCCAATAAAATAGCAGTAATATTTAAACAATATAATACGGCAAATAACTTCTTGAATAACTCTTTATTTTTACAAAAACACGTGTCAGAGTATACAAAAGGGGGGCCGATTAGGGACTTAGTTTTTTTTTTTGAGAATATGCAAAATACGCTAAAATAAGCACATTTTATGATGCTATCGTATAGAAGACGCTAAAATAAGCACATTTTATTAGAAAAACTTTTCTCTAAAATCAAAAATGGCCGAGATATTGGACCTCAAAGATTGATGTTTTTGCTGAGACTGAAAATTTTATGATGGATGTTGGTGTCATTATAACACCTATTTTTTATGATGCTGTCGTATAGAAGACGCTAAAATAAGCATGTTTTGTATGGGAAACTTTTCTCTAAAATCAAAAATGGCTGAGATATTGGACCTCAAAGTTGGCACCAAAGTTGGCACGAAAGTTGGGACATTTATTTTATTTATTTATTTATTTATTCAAATTAGTTACACAGCATTACAGTAATTAAACCAAGGCACTGTGAACTACAAAATTATACAGATAATAAAAATAAAAACTTAAATCTAGTTTGATTTAGGCGACGTAACAGCGTGGCTCCGTTGCGTCGTCTGATCTGGCGCAGGATTCGGCAGATTGCCCCGGAACTGCCGAAACACAACACCCTTCGGCCAGAAGTCTGCACTTGCGATGGTGTCCTGCAGCGGCCGCGGTACGCGCACCACAAACGAGCTGAAGTGCACGTAATGGCGGGACTGCAGCTGTTGCACCCTCAGCGTGAAGCCAGTCTTCCGGCGAACGTACTCCACCACATCATCAGCCACGGCGGAGTGATGCAAGCGCGACACATAGAGCGGAACCAACCGGCTCGGCAGTGCCACTCAGAGTCTTGCGGGGCACTGCGCGCCTTGCTCTTCCTTTCCACCAGTGTGAATCCCTCTTTATCCACATTGGTGCGGGAAGACTTTTCCTTATCAGGAACCCGTATTGACATGGAAAAATAAAATTAGTTTTTCCTACAAATTATGCTTATTTACTCTCCCAATTGAGTATTCTTTCAGCTCATGTCTTTTTTATATTGTGTCAGACACTGCCTTAGCTCCAGCGCTGCGGGAAGTGCAGCCCTGCCGCCCTTGCGTGGCAAAGCACGGTCGCCCGTACTCCGCTCCGCAGCTTCGGCTTGTTGGTCGCCTTCGGCGACCAGCCTCAGCCGCTTCGCTTCGCACGGCTCCCAAGCTTTGTCACGGCGGGCGAGGGCTGCTCTCCCTCCGCGCCTCCGGCTCTATAAAAACACTCTAGGGCGCGCAGTGTCGGCACGCGTCCTAACCAGCGAGAGCCCTAGATTCGGCCTTTCGCAGCCTAATATTGTATACATAATATTCGATCATTGAAAATTTTACATTTTACAATCCGTCATTTATCTTGGTAATTATCAAGTTTAGAAAAATGTTGCTCATACAAAACATGCCTATTTAAGCGTCCTCTATACGATATCATAAAAAATAGGTGTCATAATGACACCACCCCCATTAATTCAGGATAGTGGGCGAAGGCTTACGTTCTCCGCGGACAATTGGACTTGCATCTGCAGTTGGCCTGCTTGATTCCATGTCGACCGATTCCAGGGTAGACCCGGTAGATGTCGGCGAGCAAACGGCGGAACCTCGCCGCATCACTTGGCTTGTACCGCAGGACATTCTGGCGGTACATATATTCTCCCATGTACCACTTAATGCGCCTGTCACTGCGGCACGTACGGCAATGGCGTTTTAATTCCAGCCATTGCCGTTCCACCGTGTTGCTATGAACTTTAACACGGACCAAGTCTGTCCCAGGAATCGGCGCTCCTAAACTGGCGTTCACAGGTATGTCCACAGTTCCGTTCACAAATTCATCGCTGTGATTTACAGTGGCATGGCCACGCATACCCAAACGTAAGTGAACGCCAGTATAGGAGCGGTGACAATCGGACATAATGAAGGAATCTTCCTTAATATTGGCCGCCATGATGGGATCCAACGTTGCTCTACTTTTGTCTGAGATCACCTCGACGTGGAATTTTTTAGTCAATCGGCTAATACACCCGAAAGCCCATGTTTGGTTCTTAAGTACCCGGCCCCTGTGATACTTTCGGGTGTATAGGTGGGTTTCATCGACTTCGACGATATCGTCGTCCCCACCAATCATCTCACGGTCATGACCTTCGGCCACTTCACATACTTCTCGGAAGAAGTGGAACATTTGCACAGCAGTTTTTTTAGTTACTTTGGCGTCTTTCGCCGCTTGGCTAACTTTATCACGCCTGAAGAAGTGCATCAAAAGCCTTAGGGTGTCCCGAACAGAGACATGGGTCTGATCAAAGAATGTGTTATGAGTAGGAGATAATATAATCTTGCATTCCTTTTTATAGCAACGGAACCGAAATCCCAGCTTGTAAGAAGCTTTCTTTTCCTTCGACATTGTTGCCCTACATGTAGGACATTTTGCTTCTTTTGGCAACAGAAGCCACTCTTGAGCAGCCTCAATTGCTTGCTCCTCCGAAGCAATAGTGGCTGCATAATTCCAAAAATTGAAATTTCGCGCCAAAATTACCTGCAGAGGCAACATTTTTACAAAAAAATATATTAAAAAACTATTAAAACCCCAAATTAAACGAATACCTATGAATCCCGACGAAAGAAAACTACGAAAATACTAAAGCCCAATAAAACAAATAACTTTTAACTCCGACAACAAAAAACTACCAAAACACTTTAAATCTCAAACAAGAACTAGAATCCAAAACCAGAAGCTGCAAGAACACACTTAAAATCCGAAGATATTAGTATGAATGAAAATTTAAAACTATTAAAACCCCAAACTAAACGAACACCTATGAATCCCGACGAAAGAAAACTACGAAAATAATAAACCCCGAAATAAAGCCCAATAAAACAAATACCTTTCAACCCCGACAACAAAAAACTACCAAAAAACTAAATCCCAAACAAGAACTAGCATCCAAAACCAGAAACTGCAAGAACACACTTAAAATCCGAAGAAATTAGTATGAAAATTTCAATGATATTCACGCGCCTACATCACCTCGGTCCGGGACGTGGTGGGGGGTTTACGAGTTACGCATCAAACCGCGCGTGCACACCGCGCGATCGGGCACCATGGTGTACGGACGTGCGCTGCGCTCCAATTTTTAATAAAATAATGCCTTCAAAATTGGCTATTTCAAAATGTAAACAATTTTTTTTTTAATATAATATCGATATTGTAATTTATTTTTTTGCTTGTGTCATGTTTTCTACATGTTATGTTCTTTAAAAATCTTGCGTTTTTTTATAATCGATGCCGTTTTAATGAATAAAAGGAAAAAATAAATTACAATATCGATATTTGAGAGCGAATATCTCGGCCTTTTTTGATATCCGAGAAAAATTGTTTGTACAAAACATGCTTATTTTAGCGTCTTCTATACGACAGCATCATAAAAAATAGGTGTTATAATGACACCAACATCCATCGAAAATTTTCAGTCTCAGCTCCCTTCAAAAACATCAATCTTTGAGGTCCAATATCTCGGCCATTTTTGATTTTAGAGAAAAGTTTTTTTAATAAAATGTGCTTATTTTAGCGTGTTCTATACGATAGCATCATAAAAAATAGGTGTTATAATGACACCAACATCCATCGAAATTTTTCTAAGTCCCAGCTCCTTTCAAAAACATCAATCTTTGATGTCCAATATCTCGGCCATTTTTGATTTTAGAGAAAAGTTATTCTAATAAAATGTGCTTATTTTAGCGTCTTCTATACGATGGCATCATAAAAAATAGGTGTCATAATCCAGCCCCCCCTTTGCTACACCCTAACCAAAACACGGCATGAAAGCATATATACCGGCAAATAAAATCGAAAAAACAGGCATCATCAGATTTGTTCCAGCAAATATCTCAAATAAGGACTTATACACAAAATTAACATCAATTTACGAAATTATTTCTATAAGAAGATTTACGAAAAAAATAGGACAGGATAGAGTTCCCCTACAGACCGTCAGTATAACATTTCTATCGAATACTCTCCCAGATAACGTACAATATGACTTGTTTTCATACAGAGTCTTCGAATACATCCCTCCATTGCAACAATGTTTTAAATGTTTCAAGTTCAACCACTCCGCAAAGATTTGTAACGGCAAGCAGAGGTGCTCAATTTGTTCTGGTGAACATACATATAAAGAATGCGACAAGCCCAATGAGCTATGCTGCGCCAATTGCAGCGGCCCTCATCTGGCCATTTCAAGACTTTGTCCAATTAAAATAAATAAAATAATTGAAAAGAAAAGTAAAATTACATATGCAAGTGTAGCCCAAACTAAGAAACCTGATATTGAATACCCTGCTTTACCGATGCCCAAGCATCGTCAATTTGTAAATAAAAATTTTGTAAATACCCCTGTAAATTCTGAAAAAGCTGTAAATTCTGTAAATAAAATTGTAAATAAAAATGTAAATACTAAGCCTGCCTCCCAGGCTGTAAATACACATGTCCAGCCTATGGACATCAAAGCCCAGATCCTCTGCGACAGTGGAGTACTAATGGCCCTAGTACAAACACTGGTGGAGCTGGGTAACAATACTGATTCCACCCCGATCACTACAACGAGTATTAAAGACGTACTAATAAAAAATCTGTCTAAATAATGGATTTAAGTTCCCCCACAGTGTCCCAATTACGTATTGCGCAGTTTAATATTCAAAGTGCGAATAGCAAAAAACCGTTGCTAATTAAATTTTTACAAACACAAAATATACATATATGTCTACTCAATGAAACTTGGTTCAAAGAGTATCATAATTTTAGAATACCAGGCTATAATCTCCACTCCAGAATATCCCGTAATGCTCACAATGGTGTAGCTATATTAGTTAGACCAGAATTTAAATATAATGTCATAAATACACCGTTTTACGAGGATATCCAAACAATAGCTATATCTCTATCTACTGAAAACGGCAGCTTAACTATACTTTGTGTATACTGTCCACCTACTAGCGGGCACATAAGAATAAATAAACTGCGCAATATTATTCGAGACCTTCCGAAACCGATTTTTATTAGTGGTGACTTTAATGCTCATCATATTGCGTTTGGTTGCTTATCAACAAAGGGTCGAGGGCAAGATTTATATGACATTATTGATGAGTTAGATTTATGTATCCTAAATGATGGCAGTTTCACGACAGTGAACCGCCCCAGAACCAATCCTTCAGCTATCGACGTCAGTTTTGCCAGTGCGTGCTTAGCGCCATTATGTGAATGGTCTGTACATGATGACTGTATGGGAAGCGACCATTATCCCACTATGTCAGTAATATCCCTAGGCATTGACAAATATCAAATTAACCCCCCTGTTGATAAATATCTTTATCAAAGAACCGATTGGCACAAATTTAAAGAAATTTCTGAAAATGCTTTTCAGGATTTAGAAATTAATGACGAGCAACCACTTCATTCTTATACAGAATTTTGCAAACGTCTTGATCGCCTTAGAGATGAAGTTGTTCCTAAGTTCACTAAGTCTACTTGCTTTACTAGCAGACCTCCGGCACCTTGGTGGAATGAGGTCTGCGAGCAAAGTGTAAAAGCATCCTACGATGCCTTGAAATTGTACAGAAGAGATTCTACAATGGAAAACTACATAAATTATAAGAAAAAAGATGCATTAAAGAAAAGAACAATTTCTGAACAAAAGAAAGCTGGTTGGAATAACTTGTGCCATTCATTTAACAGAACTACCCCTATAAGCAGGATTTGGAACATGATTAAGATGTTTAAGGGTATTAAGGCCAATAATAAATCTCACTGTGACAACTTCATTTCTCCTTTCATAGATAGACTATCAGACAATAATAATTTAGTAGATACAAGTAACTTATTTAATTATTTTAATAGTAACAATAATAATAACGAATCAAAATTCCTATTAGATCCGTTTACTTGGAATGAATTTATTAACAGTCTTCAATCTAGGCGTAACACTAGTCCGGGTTTAGATAATTTTCCATATATTGTAATTAAACAACTCCATATATCTGTTCAGCGCCTATTTCTTGACATTCTGAATGCTTTATGGCATAATCAAATCATTCCTGAGCCATGGAAAACACAATGTGTTATTCCAATACTCAAGCCAGATAAATCTCCAGAGCATGCCAGTTCCTATCGTCCTATATCTTTGTCTTCGTGTTTAGGTAAACTCTTTGAAAATATGATTAAAGTCCGTCTAGACTGGTTCATAGAGGCTAATGGTATCATCCCACATGTACAGTATGGCTTCCGTCGAGGGCGTAGCTGTGCAGACAGTTTTATTTCGTTGATCTCTGACCTGAAAAGAGCAAATAATTTAAAGTCACACACAGTCTGTGTATTTTTAGATGTTCAGGGAGCTTTCGATAATGTTGACCCAGGTATCTTGGTTAAAGTTATGTCTAGTGTAGGTATACCTGGCAAACTATGTCAGTGGATATATACATTTTTAAATAATAGAATCTTGTATGTTAAATATAATAATATTTTACATGGGCCTAAAGCGTCATCCAAAGGCACAATGCAAGGTGCCACATTGTCACCATTGTTATATAATTTGTACACTTGTGAAATATGTAAATATGTTAACCTTAGTGATGTAAATATTTTGCAGTTTGCAGATGACATTGTTTTGTACAGTAGTAACCGGAATTTAAATGTTGCTATGGACAATATGAATATAGCCTTAAATCAGCTAAGCCTGTACTATGGAGATAGATTACATTTAAAGATAAATCCATCAAAAAGCAACCTAATGATCTTTGGTGATGATGATCCAACCTATGATATAATGTACTGTGGAGAAGCTATAAGCAGAGTTAGATCCACAAAATTTTTAGGAGTTATCATAGATCAAAAATTGTCTTTTGAAGAGCACATCCGATATATCTCCAAAAATGCTTTAAAAGCTATAAACATAATAAGATGTCTGGCTGGTGTCTCATGGGGTGCTGATCCCAAAGTATTGTCCATTCTTTATAAAGCAATAGTGAGAAGTCATTTCGACTACAGTGCTTTAGCATATATGAACAGTCCACATGCAAAGAAACTAGACATTTTGCAGAATAAGGCTCTGAGAATAATTTCTGGTGCAATGTGCTCAACTCCCATAAGGGCCATGGAAGTTGAAACCAAAATTATGCCACTTATCTTGAGACGTCTTGTCCTAGCTGAAAGGTATTGCCTCAAACTGCTGTACTCTAATAACACAAAAATTATTAATAAAATTTTACCTCATCGAATCACTATGTCGGGTCCTTTAGCAACAGGAGAGGGTCTCCTAATTGGCAACTCCCCAATGT
Source organism: Apotomis turbidana (assembly GCA_905147355.2). Classification (NCBI taxonomy): domain Eukaryota; kingdom Metazoa; phylum Arthropoda; class Insecta; order Lepidoptera; family Tortricidae; genus Apotomis; species Apotomis turbidana. The sequence goes on along the minus strand of LR990292.1, from coordinate 19,970,065 downwards.
TGTTCCATGTTTTTCTGGAAATAGAAAGCAATTGTAAGAAAATCAGAAAGCAGCACCCATGGCCTTGCTATTCCACTAACTACACAAGTATTATACATCCAATTAAAATTGTTAACTCAACAGTGTTAAACAACTTAGACATGTTAGAATTTCTTTCAGAAAATGAATATTACACGTTTTATACAGATGGAAGTAAAGGCAGTGACTATGTGCGCTGTGCTGTTTATGATCCACAAATAAAATTCTCTCAGAGTTTTGTTTTGCAGGATGTCTGTACAATATTTACTGCAGAAGCCTATGCTGTTTATCAAGCTCTTTTACGAATCAATAATGTAAATAATTGTAAATATTTTTTAATTGTAACTGATTCCCTTAGTTTGATTGAGGGGTTAAAGAATTTGAAAATTCATTTTAAAACTAACTTAATTTTATATTCAATTAAGGAATTGATATTTAAATATTATCTTGAAGGGATAGAAATTTCGTTGATGTGGGTACCCTCTCATAGAGGAATTACTGGAAACGAAATGGCAGATAAAGCTGCTTTCAAAGGTATAAATGCACTTGATGTTTCCGACTCCATGTATGTACCTATGACTGATTACCAATATTGTGTAAATATAGCTATAAGAACGTTATGGAAGCAAATGTGGAAGAAAGATCAAGAGTCGAAAGGCCGTTGGTACGGTAGCATTCAAGAAGACCTACCTGTAAGACCGTGGTATGACAGACTTGAGAGAGCCAGCCGTGACTTTATCACCACCATAACTAGATTACGATATGGGCACAATGCTGCACCATCACACCTAGCGAGGCTCCATATAATCCAAAGTAGTTTATGCACTTTCTGTGGAATTAATGAAGCAACCATGGAACACATTATCTTCAGCTGTCAAAGCTTTCCAATTGACAGGTTAATACTTGCAAGTGAACTCAGTGATGTGTGTCAAAATTACAGTGATATTTCTTCCCGCCCGCCGCCGCTCATAGAACTATTAAAAAACAGTGAAACATATCAACCACTATACAAATATATTAAAAACACAATTAAAAACATTTAATGTGAATGTAAATTCTGCGAAGCTGCATCAAGAAATTAAGCCGTGGCTTAAAGGCCTCTGCAGCCAAGCCATAAAATCCACAAAAAAAAAAAAAAAAATGACATTGACATTGACACTCAAATGATTTTTTTGAAGATTGGATTGGATTGGAGCTTATGTTTTGGTTGCCACAAATCAAAGAATAAGAGCTTATGTTTTGGTAAATTTGAGTGCAATTGGGTTAACATATTGAATTTCTCGAGCTTTTTTACTGATTGGACAGCAATTGATAAGGTTCATGTCGTATCCAGTAATGAATAACTTAGAACAGCATAAAGTATCTTCTGTAAGTAGCGGTACTTTCTGTAGTTACAAATAGTTTGTCAAGACTAACTTCAAACAAACTTATCTTTGTTCAGGCGCCGCCTACCGCCTACTATGTCTCCAAATTCGTATCAGAGGATGAAGAGAAGTCCATCTTATCAAACATCTACGCCTCGCCGAAGCCAAAATGGACGCAACTTAGTAATAGAAGACTTCAAAACTGGGGCGGCATTCCGCATAACAAGGGGATGATCGCTGAAACTATTCCGCCCTGGCTTGACAAATACTTAGAAATAGTGCATAGCCTGAACGTCATGGGCGGAAACAGGCCTAACCATGTGTTGGTGAATGAATATCTCGCAGGCCAAGGCATAATGCCGCATCTAGATGGCTCTTTGTTCCATCCAACTATAACAACCATTTCATTAGGGTCTCACACTGTTTTAAAATTCTTGGAACCCAGGGAGAATGATGCTGAGTCAGCTCCTAAACCTGTATTCTCATTTCTCTTAGAGCCTAGAAGCCTTTTAATTTTGCAGGATAAACTATTTAGTAATTATTTGCATTCCATTGATGAGGTGAAGGAGGATACCTTGGATGATTCTGTTGTCAATTTGGGGCTGTGCTCGGATGGATATGTGAAAGGGTCCACAGTCAGTCGGGACACAAGGATATCATTGACTATAAGACATGTTCCTAAAACTAGTTCTTTTAAAATAAATATTGGAAATAAAAGATAGCATACAAGATAAGGTTTTAATTCCATTCCACATTAGGACATTTAGTTTGACTTTTAAGCTTATTTCCATTGAAGGTAAGACTTTTTTATTATCTACATAACCTTTTAAATGTGAAATATGGCTGTGGCCGTCCAAATTTCAATGAGCAAAACATTGTAAATCTAACTGCTGCAAGTTTTTTTCAATCCCTGCTGATTTTAGAGCACTTTTTATGTTTTGCTCATACGTGAGTGGCAAGGTAAATTGCTTCATTGCTTGGCTTTTAAAAGGTTAACACTTTCACGACCAACAACCCGCCTGGTGGGCACTCGTAACTTCTATTCAGCTGCCGGCCAACCTTGATTGTGCTATAAAAGCGCCCACCTGGCAGGCTATGTCGGTTTCTGGGTTAGTTTAAATTTTTTTGAGTGCTAATACAACAAGCATTTAACAATCAATCAATAAGGTTTTTTTTATGTGAATTTTCTTTAGCTTGGGAGATTGAGATCATCATTAAAGTACACAAAAAAAAAACCTAAGAAATTAAATTTTGAGTAGATTTATACTGCAAAATGTATGATTTAGAAATATTAGATAATTTTATGATTCCTAATTATTATTTATTTATCGTATGGCATTTCAGTCACTGGATATAGGTAGGTACAATTAATTAAATTAAATTTAAAGGTTGAAGTTAGCCTTCTCCAAGTAATTCCTAATTTAGAAGTAGAATTTTTATTTTCAGATAAGTATGAAGTAGAATTAATTACAACCTACATGGTATGCCCCTTCCATATTTAAAAACTGTAATAATTTAAAACCAAAAAACCTGTATCACCCTTTTTCACAAAATCTAGTTGGCTATATTTCCCTACACAAGAACAATGTATCTTATTTTTATGTGACTTTATTTACATTTGTAATTTTTATAATGGGTTTTTCCAAATTATTGTTAAGCACCAGACACCTGCAGAATGGAGTTGGGTTCGGTTTGGGGAGGAGGCTCCTGGCCTCGAGCGCGAGCCAGCCCTGCGGCAGTGACCCCAAGCCCAAGGAAGAGAAAGGCAGTAAAACCAGTGACCAAAGTGCTCCGGGAGCAATATATCTGGTGAAATATAATTTGCTTACTTATCATAGTCAAAACATATGCCACCAGTAAATATAGTACCAGTTATACTTCTATCAGCCAAAAATAGTTTAGTTAACGCATTCACTGCTATCAACGCATATATGCGTGTCATACAGGATTGTTCCTAGGGGCTCGTGCACAAATGGCGCGCGGCTTTTTCGTCTGCTTTTTGATCCGCCCCCCCCGGGTAATATTGATGAGGTTCTTTGTTCCCCCCGTCCCCTCACAAACTCACGTTTATTTTTTTCGTTTGAATTTTAGACTCGCTTTTTCGAAGTATTTAACATGTGAAGATTTATTTACATACAATTAATAAGTAAATATTGTTATTACAATGAAATGTAATATTATCTTACTACTTTGTAAAATATATTCAATGTTCATTACGTCTCACCTCTTCATTATTTTTATGCAGAGGTACCCAAACTGATTTTGTTTGCAGTGCACTTACAGGTTTTGTTGAAATATCCGTAGGTTCCATACTTAAGTTTAACTTTAGGTGAAGAGTAAACAGGTGCACTTAACGGAGCCCTACCTCCGCTGCGTAGTTGGGCAGCCTACCTACCGGGCTGGGATTTGTAGCCGTGGCGCGTGCTAGGGCTCCCAAAAACAGACGCTTCCTAACATCCGATTCCCTGGCCATGAGTATATAGGACGCCCGCGATTACGCGAGGGCGATAGTTGCGTTTCCACCGATGTGCAAGGACGCGTAGCGAGGGAAGTGTTATTGTTAACCAATGGATTAACTTCATTAACTTATCCTCGCTCAACTGATTCTATTCGTTAACAAAAACACATCCCTCACTCCTACACATGGCCTCTCTTTTGTTTCATAATGACTCAACATAGCGGCCTATTTTATTTATAACGAGTTTTGTGGTTTGTTTTCAGAATGGCGCCGTGGTTGGCGTGTTCTGCGAGAGCGACGGATCGATGAAGTTAACTGAGGCCGCGAAGAAACTCGACCAGGAGTCTAAAGGGAAGATCTCGCAAACCCTGAATGAGTGAGTTACGACAGGATGGCCGGTCCTGCGTGGTAACCTTTCCATCACCCTAACGCCCAAGCAACCTTTCGTGTTTTCTTTATGATTTGTGTGTCGATCTTTGCAAAGTTTATCTCAGTCTTTTCTACCAGGTTACGCATTTAAATTTTTGAGCTTTGATCTTTGTATCAATGGTTTAATATAAAAATTGTGGTGTGAACCCACATAAAAACGAGAATAAGACATTACATGTTTCATAAATTATGAGGTTCGACTGGTTTTTATGAGTTAAAAACCGTTGTAACATTACCGTGGTCAAATGACGATACGTTTGGCTGACTTGGTTGTACAACGATTCTAAACTGACGATCCTGGGTTCAAATCCCGGCGAGGGTAATTATTTGTGTGATAAGTACCAGTATTTATCTATTAGAATGTAGTTAAGGTACTCTCGTACGCACAGAAGCTTATTTGCTTCTCCGACTTCTCTGTAGTCGGTAAAAAATACCCTATAATCATCTGTAGGTAAATAAAGAGCTACTGTTGTACCAACAAAAACAATTAAAACATTCCAGCCGTTTAGGCATGATGATGTCGCAAAGATACATACTAAGGTACCTGCCTATATATTTACGTGCATACAAACCGTCCAAAAAGTAACTGAATATTTCGTTAATATTTTATTCGGTTTCCACAACACACACCCATTTAAATAAAACAATCTAAACGGATTATACCGCGTATATTAATTATTTGAGCCTCCCTGACGTTTCGGTAAGTTTCCAGTTACCGTTGTCAAACATTGATCAAATAATTAATATACGCGATATTATCGGTTCAAATTGTTTTATTTAAATTGATATTTTGTTATTCAGCGATCCACAAGTACGCTCTATCTTGCCTGACTCCTTGTAGTGGGAGTCAGGCAAGACTGATGATTTAGTTCGTTCCTTTAATACTAAAGTTATGGTGCGTATATGCGTATAGTAGGGTGTGTATGTGATTGGTTTCCGCACGTCTTCAGTAGAGACACACTCTGAAACTGACGTTATGTACGCAGGGTGAAGGGCGAGCTTAAGTTGGGCAAAGCGTTCATGATCTCCAACGTGGAGCCGTATTCCGCCGTGGCGCTAGCCAGCTATGGCTCCGCGCACGCGGGCTACAACGAGGTGGAAGCCCTGGACGAAGCGCGGGTAAGGATAAAAAAAACTCAAACATGCAATGAAATGTTATAAGCGTGTGTTGTTCTAAGCGTCCACAGGTCGGCATCGCACGCATCAGACGCATCGCACGTATCGGATTTTGGTGTGCTTTGTATAGAAACTCGTACAAGAGCGTCCACTGATCCGCGCCGTAGATCTCTTCTTGCTTATGTTGTGGATCCAGAAATTATGTTTCCTTTTTTTCATGTTCTTCCTCTTCTGCTGACAAACAAGCAATAACGACAAATTGTTCTTCATCGCTTTCTTCCATTGTGGCATCAGCAATCCGAGCGCGGTACTTGCGTCGGCAAATCTGTACGCTCGATACAGTGGACGCTCTATGAAAAATTAATCGCTTGATGCGATCTGTCCGATCGATTCCGCTGCGTGCGATGCGGGCCTGTGGACGCTTAGCTATAACGTGCATTATCGGTGCCGGTTTTAGCGTTACCAGCGCCCTGGGCGAGATTTCTACGGCGCCTCCTAAACGTAACGAGTTTTTCTCAAACATGCAATGAAATATCGTCATAACGTGCGTTAAAACAGGCTTCGAAGTGTCACGTTTCGGGCGGAACAATTCGAGAGAACTGTAAAGGAATTTCATACAAAATTTAAGGCATAGACTTAAAAAAATATGCGTACACGCCTATTACAACGTTTTTGGTAAATGGGTGGATCAACTTTTTCATGTTGTTATTCCGTCCCGTGACCCAGGGGACAATAGTGACCAATTTATTAGAAAATGTTTATAATATATATTACTGGTATTTTGTAATAACAAAGTTTTTTCTAAGTATTACCACGAAAAATCGTAGCTTTAAAGAGTGAGTCAGGGGACATCACCATGGCAACGAGTGGCAGAAAAAAGTCGATTGACTCAAATATAACCGCCGAAATCGTAGTTATGAAGAATAGCCCAAGCCCCAGTAGACATCAGCATAGCCTCGACCAGGACGCCCTCTAAATCCAGTGAAATGTAACACTTTTGGTCGCTACAAGTTTGTTTTTTTTTTTTTTTTTTAAGACGAACTGTATCAGGGCTGGTTAGCCCTCACTACCAGTAGTCGGACTTTGTGTGGGAGTGGGCATTTTTTTTTAAATGCTACCAAAAAATGTTATATGTGTTTTTTTGTTTTTTAAATAATCAGTGACTATTAGGGTGGTAAACTATTTTTAGTAGTCTTAGGCACCTGTATTGAGCAATGGTTTTGTAAAATATGCAGGGATTTGATAAATATTCCATTTTTAATATACGAGTAGGGTGGGCTCAAACTATCCTCCCTTTCGTTACCATAAATTTTTGATGATATAAAATGTTACGAAGGTATAAGATAAATAAATTAATATATCGTTTTCTTACAAATATAGTAAATTGGGCATTTTTTTTAAATGCTACCAAAAAAAATATGTGTTTTTTTGTTTTTTAAATAATCAGTGACTATTAGGGTGGTAAACTATTTTCAGTAGTCTTAGGCACCTGTATTGAGCAATGGTTTTGTAAAATATGCAGGGATTTGATAAATATTCCATTTTTAATATAGGGTGGCCTCAAACTATCCTCCCTTTCGTTACTATAAACTTTTGATGATATTAAATGTTACGAAGGTATAAGATAAATAAATTAATATATCGTTTTCTTGCAAATATAGTAAATTATCATAATTATTGACATTTATACGACAATAATTACAAATTTACAAGAACACATGTATATTTGATCCATTTCGTTACCAAATGGCAAAAACGTCTCACAATTTTCTCTACTAAATAAAAACTACGAAGTTTATTAGCTTATTTTTTTTTACCCAAAAACCCTAACTAATAAATGAAGTATTTCACAAATAAAATAAGAACATTTCTTCATTTGTGTTGAGATAAAAAATAAAATAGTACATTTTAAAATGGGACAGTAACGAAAAAGATGGTAACGAAATCATAAAGCCGTGGTTATAATGCAAATACTTACTAAAAACTAATAAATTTAATATTACTTGATGATTTTATTGATATTACGCAAAACTTAAATACTTTATTTATCTAATAAAAATTAATAGTAGATTGTTCAACAAGGGACTAAAACAAGCCATAATGACACGAGATGTTTTAGCCACCCGAGCTAAGCGAGGGTGGCTAATAGTTCGAGTGTCATTATGGTTGTTTAGTCTCGCGTTAAACACTCTACTTTTCACTTTGAATGCGAGGAAAAGAAAAGAAGTTCAATATAAAATTACAATATTTATTATAACAAAGTTTCTTACAATTACGTATTTCGTTAACCCAACCTCAGAAAAATTCAAAGGGCAATTTGTACAATTCTTTACATTTAAATGTATAGTTTTCCCCTGAAAATTAAGCTGGGTCGGCGTGGTTTGTATTTGAGAAGTAAGTACAATATTTTTACTCGAAATCGAAGTAAAAGTTGGACAGAATGGAGAGTATAGTAGAGACGCAGACCTTTCCTCAAAAAGGCTGCCGATGGTTATTTCATTAGGCTCATTCACATCCCACGATGTTGATGGACGTGGGTCAAATGTTGGTTGTGGTTTCTGCTTTGAGGATATTTTAATTCCTTCGATAAATATTGTATTTATTCGGATTGACTCTTCTATACACATAGCCTTTAATTCTTCTTCACTGGAAGATGATGATTACTTATTTTGTCCGTAATTTATAGTGACACAATTAATTGGTCTAATTGGTGATTACAATTCAAGTTTAATACGAGTAATGGTAATTATCATTCAAAATTCTAATAGAAAATTAAAATGTTCCGTGTTTCTTTTCTTTTTTTAAAGTGAAGTTTTAAATGCTTGCATATTTAGCCAACAGATTCAAACTTAAAAACTATTTTATTTAAGACTAATATGGACTTACGGACCATGGATGATAAAATTAATTAATCTTTAATATTATTAAATACATTCGCATTCCTAATAATTAATCGTGTTTCATAATCTTTTATTTTTATATCATATAATCTTTTATTTTTATACTCATACTCATACTCATACTCATTTATTCATAATGCACAAATACATTATATGTCAATTTTACAAAAGGGTACAAATACAATGTAGTTAGTGGTTATATTATATGTCAGTTTACTTACAATAATAGTAATAGTTAATTCGATTTTTGTACAATATTAATAGCATTATTCTGTAACTACCTATTCGATTAATAATGTCATTAGTCATTACATAATTTTAAATATCCATCTTTGGTGTCAGTAACAAAATAAAAAACTTGCATAATATGTTAAGTTAGGTACAATTCCGAGATGTCATAGAAGGCCTTTTCCAATAGCCATTTTTTCAGTTCGTTATGAAAGGAAAATTCGCTAGTTTGATCTTTAATGCTGTCTGGGATAGCGTTATAGATTTTAGGACCTATTATATGTGATACTTTGGTAGACTTGGTTAGTCGACATCTAGTTGTCTTTAGTTTACCTGCCCGACTTTGAGTATCTCTTAAATTTCGACTTACATTTTTTAAGGGAAAATCTTCAATATTACGCCTGACAAACTTGGAGATGTTAAAAATGTATAATGACGGAACTGTCATTATGCCCAATGAGACAAACAACCGGCGAGCCGGTGTACCAGGAGGAGCGTTTGCTACAATTCTTACTGCACGCTTCTGCAGTACAAAAACGCGGCGCCAGTCAGCGGCGATTCCCCAGAACTCAATACTGTAGTTTATTACAGAGTGAAACAGTGCAAAGTAACTGTTTCGCACATGGGCTTGAGGGAGAACTGTGGACAGCCTTTTTAGAGCGAAACATATTCCCGAAAGTTTGCCACATATCGTTTCAATTTGCGAGTCCCACTTGAGTGCAGTATCGAGAATAACACCTAAAAATTTAGCGGTATTCACTTGTGGGAGGGCAGCATTACCGATTACGATGGCGAGAGGTCTGGGTGGTCGGCCACCAAGGTTGAAATGGAGAATTTGGGTTTTGCTTACGTTAAGGACCAGTCCATTAACAGAAAACCAGTTGAGGAGTCTGTGAACGTCACTTGCTATCTGTCTCTCTAGGCAATCAATGTTAGAGGCACATATTATATCACACGCGTCGTCAGCGAAAATATACATGTTACCCTCCACGGCGTCAGGTAAATCATTGACTTGCATCAGAAAGCAAATATTTGCCAAGGACGATCCTTGGGGTACCCCAATATCTACTCCGCCTTCATCGGATTTTATGAGTCCATTTTTTATGAATGTAGATTGTCGTCGATTTCTTAAGAAATCTACCATGAGTTGAAGTGTGGGGCCACGAAGTCCAAGGTGCTCGAATTTTTTGGCCAACACGTCATGGTTACAGAGGTCAAAAGCGCGCGTCATGTCACACAAAAGTATGGCAACATGCGACGACTTTTCTTTCGCTTGCATTATAGCATGTAAGGTTTCACGAATGACGGATGCGCATGACCGGTTATGTCTATAGGCGTATTGTTTGTCGTGAAGTAGACCAAAGTTTTCCAGGAAGTTATATACACGTTTAGTTATACCTGCTTCGAACACTTTGGCTAAGGTGGGAATAATACTGATTGGCCTGTAGTTTTTTAAGTCGTCTTTTTGGCCCTTGCCCTTGTATACGGGTACGACTTTCACTTTTTTTAGTATACTAGGATAGATTCCCTGTTTTATTAAGTCATTAAATATTTTGGTTAATTGTACTATTATGCAAGGCAAAGCAACTTTGAGAAGCATCGTAGAGGTATCATATATGTCACAGGTGTTTTTACAGGCTATTTGTTGTGTTACAATTTTGTATAGTTCATCTTGGGTGAAAGCGGTTAGTTTTATAGATACGGGACTCGGGCTAGACGAATTGCATAACAATTCATTCGCTAGCTCGGGGTGGGCCGATGGTGCGCGAGTGTCTCTCGCCGCTGATAAGAAAAAATTGTTTATATCGTTTACTAACCGGTTCGGCGATTCATATGGCTCGCCGCGGCTATCTGTCATCATGTCCAGACTGCAGCGGCGCCCGGCCGATGCGCGTCCGGTAACCTTGTTTACTATATGCCACAGTGTTTTTTGTTGGTTAGTACTTTGTAATATGGTTTTTGAGTAGTATTCACGTTGTGAAGTGGACAATGATTCTTCGAACTTTAATGACAGTGATAGTATGAGTTTGCATATTTCTATATTATTAGGATTTTTTTGAGCGATATCTAGTATTTGTCCGAGCATCTGTTTTTGCATAATTATGTCGTTGGTTATCCAGGGGCAGTTATACTTTTTAGTGTGGCTAGTTGTGCGGGACGGAAAACAAATGTTGGAGGTGTTATTTAGCACGTTTATTAGTGATGTTAAAAATACAACCGCGTCATTGTTTGCTTTCGATTCAATACTAGACCAATCTATTGAGAGAATCGATGAGATCGATTGAGAGATAGAGTGATTCTAATTTGTGTGTAATTATATTTTTGAGCAGTTGTAATTTTGAGGTTATTTCCACGCACCAAAAAGTTTGTATACCTTTCACTGAAAATGGCTACAAACCTCCATTCACAAACATCGTTATTGGCTGTTTAGGGGTTTCCAAAGTAAATTAAAACAATTTTACTTTAATCCCTAGAGATTAATAAGGAGCTTTAGTCCCGATATGCAGAGACTAAAGTAACATTTTAAGAGCATGAGAAGTGAAAATCATCAAAAATTTACCCGTATACTGTATTTTATAGGGTGACAAAGTCACCGGACAGGACAGGTCAAAAAGCCAAGGTACAGAAAAAAATAAAAAAGCCCGGGTATATCCCGCTATGGCATTATCTTCGCGCCACAGGGGAGTTTTATTTTTATTGTGTATAAAATTCTCGAACCTTTAGTATATTCTACGACGAGCAAACGATACCGCGATGTAGAAGTAGAGTCCTATTAAGAAGTGCCATCTAGCGGCAAATTAGGTAGTAAAAGGTACAAATTGACACAAACAGATAAAAGTAAATGGTTCTGTCTCTATCTAACCTGTAGTGTGGTTGCAGGAGAACACGCGGTGGGGCGTGGGCGCGGGCGTGAAGCTGCTGGCGGCGCGCGGCGTGGCGCGCGTGGCCGCCGACCCGGGCCACCACTCCGACGCCGCGGGCGAGGCCGCCGAGCTCGCCGCCTGGAAGTACGGATTAACGACACCCATTTTGAATTTCAACATGGCGGACATTGGCTCACATTTTTTTTTGTTTATATGAAATTGATTTGTAGGTTTTCGGATAACACGTTTTTTATTTCAATATATGGTAGCCATTTTGAATTTCAACATGGCGGACATTGTTTTTTTTTTATAAGATACTAGCTGCCTCGCGCGGTGTTACTCGCTCATCCCACGGGAATGCAACATTTTTTCGGGATGAAAAGTAGCCTATATGTTAATCCAGGGTGTCAGCTACCATCATCATCATCATCATCTCCCTGCCCTTATCCCACTTATGTAGGGTCGGCACAACATGTTTTCTTCTTCCATTCATCTCTATTATTCGTCATTTCGGCGCTTACTCCTTTCTTTCTCATGTCCTCTCTCACACAATCCATCCATCGCTTTCTTGGCCTACCTATCGCTCTTCGTCCTTCGACATTCATCCCTAACATTCTTTTACCAATATGATGTTCATCCCTTCTCATTACATGCCCGTACCACGCTAACCTACTGCTCCTCATTTTTTCCGTTACAGGTGCTACTTTCAAACTTCCTCTTATGTACTCATATCTAATCCGATCTTTCCTCGTCACTCCACACATCCATCTCAACATTCTCATCTCGGCTGCGTGCATTCTTCTTTCATCCGTCACTTTCGTTGCCCAACACTCTGATCCATACAGCTACCTTCATACCAAAAAATTTAAAAATTGGACCAGACGTTTCAGCGTGAAGAAGTAACAAAAATACACATAAACACACTCACAAACTTTCGCCTTTATAATATTAATGTGATTGCCATAGGTGTCGATTTTTAGGTTTTCGGATAAAACATTTTTGGAGTTTACTCCTTAAGAATCGATTTTCATATATAAGCCCGGGGTATGAAAAATATGGGGTATAAAATCGAACGTATCTGCCGTGCTAATTTAAAAAGTCGTGTCTCAGTATACGATCGGGGTAAAAATACGACTTCTTAATTTAGCAGGTTATGCGTTAAGCGTTATAGACTAAGATCCCGATATAAAATGACCTTCACCGAGATGTTTATTTGATGAAATGTATTTTATATTCAATTTAATATGTCAATAAATATATTGCATATGGGTTGCCTAACAAATTTTAGTCCAGGGTATGTTTAATTAATAATAAAAAAAATGTTTTAAACATTTCACCGGTTTGATTAATATTAGATAAATTCTATACCAATCGAAAGTATGAAGCCCATAGAATATGCAAAAGTTAGGTTGCCTATTCTTTTCCTGTCACAACTATCGGGTAGCCAGGTATAAACAGGTAAATATATACCTACTAGCATTTTGTAACGGTCTGATTATTGAAACTGAATAAAATTAAAGATTATTTAATTATGAATTTATCTAATAATCAAATCTGTGAAATGTTTTTTTTTGTTTTATTTTTTTTATTTTTTACTAAACATACCCTGGACTAAAAATTGTTAGGCAACCCATATGCAATATATTTATTGACATATTAAACTAAATATAAAATACATTTCATCAAATAAACATCTCGGTGAAGGTCGTTTTATATCGGGATCTTAGTCTATAACGCTTAACGCATAACCTGCTAAATTAAGAAGTCGTATTTTTACCCCGATCGTATACTGAGATACGACTTTTTAAACTACCATTATGTTCACATAAACAAACTATAAAATTTGACATTTCGGATGCCTGCATGAAGTAAGGATAATGCAGGCCATACACGATCAAGCCCGCCGTCAAGCATGATGCTTGAAGCGGTGTCCGGTAAACTTGTGTATGTGTATCTAAGGGCCTACTCCGAACTTCGTATCGTGCCGACCCCTTCACTCATATAGTGTATAACATGGGGGTGAAAGGGACGGACTTTAATAAAATTGTTGAATAACGTCATGCAAACTTGAACGGCAAGTATGTCAAGAACAAGGAATATAATACTCACAAGGAGAAGAACGGTAACTACGTTCAAAAAAGTTGCCTATCTTTTTTTCTATACTACTAGCGCCACCGTATATGAACTAAGTGACAGCGGGCTATTTTGGCGGGGTTTTCAAATATGCCATATTGAAAGTTTGTTTTTCTAACTTTTCTATTTTACATGCATGCATATTCAGGTTTAATCCTGCAAATCATTTGTCAACCACTTCCCGGTATACGATTGAGCTGAAATTTAATAGTTTTATAAAAAATACAACACAATGAATTACTTTTAAATGGCCTTTATTCATTGTATATCCAAACAGGGACTATAATTTACAAAATGTCTTTAAAAAGTTTACTACATAGGTGCACTATTATTGTATTGTTTTAACCTATTGACCGCCAAGCGGTCTAGCAATTTACCGTGCCACTGACGCCAGAGTAAAAAAAAAAAGATGTGCCCCAAAATTAACAGGGATTGAAAAATACTTGTAGCGGTTAGAATTACAAAGTTTTTGATCATTGAAATTTGGACGGCTGTGGCCGACGTGGCGTCAGGGGCACAATTTTTTGTTGACGGCCACAGCCGACTGTGGCGGTCAAAAGGTTAATAATATATTCTGTTGTTCCTAGAACAGAATACTTGCTCAGGCTTTTTCTACAACTGTCAGTGTAACGGGAATCTTGGAAATGTCGTCCACATAAAACCTTATTCCTTTCGTACAGAGAAGTCAAGGATTCTTGTGAAGACCAGTCGTGCCTCGTGTCGTGTGCTCTCTGAAATAGGAAATTACATTTTATCAAGTCTACATATCCACATTAATTGAGACCTGCTTGAACAAAATGGACAATAGACATGAACAGAAATATAATGTTAAAATACTATGCACTAAGCTCAGAACCAGTTTGGTCAATGCAGGCCTCTCAATCTCTAGCAGTGTTAAAATATTACCTTATGAATAATACCTATAAATACTTGTATCAAAAAACATTTTGTCTACAGTTGTTGGGTAAGAAGTAAAAAGTATCCTATCACCATGTTTGGATGCTATCTGGGATTAAAATCCGTGCAGCCGTTTTTGTGTGATGAGAGGTTAAAGATATTTAAAACAAGCAAACAGAACCTGTGATTTAATAACATACAATAACCGTATTTCTAGGCAAGGTAACCTAACTAAATGTACCTGAAACACGTCTAAAACAAATAGCTGGTAGGTCTTATTTCATGTGTATTAAAATATACAACAAAATTCCGAGACATATATAAGAGACCTGAAATAAAATATTCTTACCGTAAAATTATTATTCCCGCTCTAGGAAAATGAACTGAATCGTCTTCAGCAGAGGTTGTGCCGCGTTAAGCACATTTTCTTTATGTATTTGAAGACATTAACTATGATAATTTTGAAATAAATGGCGAAAACATTTGAAATTGGCCGTTTGTTGACGTAAATTAAAATAACAAGTTGACAGCCATCAGTTTTTTTTGTCGAGACTTTATGGCTTACAGCCAGCACGCGGTGGCGACCTGCTGTCACTATGACAATTCAGGCCGCGTGTGTCTGAGGGAATGTTAGGCTATCCGACAAAATTATCGCGCGACTAAAAAAAATCGTGGTGCGCGCCTGGCCTGAAGAGTAAACTCCAGTCGTGCGTCGGAGCTGACACACACTTTTTTTTTATTTCAATACCTATACGGTAGCCATTTTGGACTTCAAGAAACACGCAAGTGTAATTTTCAAGCTTTTAAGAAGTGACATTAAAAAATAAATGTTTTTTTCGGGGTTTATTAAAACTTTTCAAAACTATATTCAGGTTTGACGAATTCAAGCAGCCTTACGACCGCACTCCGCCCGTTGCCGTGGAGATGCTGCCCGGGATCGACGGGGACCGGTGGGAGGAGGGCGCTGTACGCGGGCGCGCGCAGAACTGGGCGCGCTACCTGTCCGACATGCCCGCCAACAAGATGACGCCCATCGACCTGGCACAGGTGAGCGTGGAGACAGTGGACCTGCTGTCCGGGTCGATGGGGACCGGTGGGAGGAGGGCGCTGTACGCGGGCGCGCGCAGAACTGGGCGCGCTACCTGTCCGACATGCCCGCCAACAAGATGACGCCCATCGACCTGGCACAGGTGAGCGTGGAGACAGTGGACCTGCTGTCCGGGGTCGATGGGGACCGGTGGGAGGAGGGCGCTGTACGCGGGCGCGCGCAGAACTGGGCGCGCTACCTGTCCGACATGCCCGCCAACAAGATGACGCCCATCGACCTGGCACAGGTGAGCGTGGAGACAGTGGACCTGCTGTCCGGGTCGATGGGGACCGGTGGGAGGAGGGCGCTGTACGCGGGCGCGCGCAGAACTGGGCGCGCTACCTGTCCGACATGCCCGCCAACAAGATGACGCCCATCGACCTGGCACAGGTGAGCGTGGAGACAGTGGACCTGCTGTCCGGGTCGATGGGGACCGGTGGGAGGAGGGCGCTGTACGCGGGCGCGCGCAGAACTGGGCGCGCTACCTGTCCGACATGCCCGCCAACAAGATGACGCCCATCGACCTGGCACAGGTGAGCGTGGAGACAGTGGACCTGCTGTCCGGGTCGATGGGGACCGGTGGGAGGAGGGCGCTGTACGCGGGCGCGCGCAGAACTGGGCGCGCTACCTGTCCGACATGCCCGCCAACAAGATGACGCCCATCGACCTGGCACAGGTGAGCGTGGAGACAGTGGACCTGCTGTCCGGGGTCGATGGGGACCGGTGGGAGGAGGGCGCTGTACGCGGGCGCGCGCAGAACTGGGCGCGCTACCTGTCCGACATGCCCGCCAACAAGATGACGCCCATCGACCTGGCACAGGTGAGCGTGGAGACAGTGGACCTGCTGTCCGGGTCGATGGGGACCGGTGGGAGGAGGGCGCTGTACGCGGGCGCGCGCAGAACTGGGCGCGCTACCTGTCCGACATGCCCGCCAACAAGATGACGCCCATCGACCTGGCACAGGTGAGCGTGGAGACAGTGGACCTGCTGTCCGGGGTCGATGGGGACCGGTGGGAGGAGGGCGCTGTACGCGGGCGCGCGCAGAACTGGGCGCGCTACCTGTCCGACATGCCCGCCAACAAGATGACGCCCATCGACCTGGCACAGGTGAGCGTGGAGACAGTGGACCTGCTGTCCGGGGTCGATGGGGACCGGTGGGAGGAGGGCGCTGTACGCGGGCGCGCGCAGAACTGGGCGCGCTACCTGTCCGACATGCCCGCCAACAAGATGACGCCCATCGACCTGGCACAGGTGAGCGTGGAGACAGTGGACCTGCTGTCCGGGTCGATGGGGACCGGTGGGAGGAGGGCGCTGTACGCGGGCGCGCGCAGAACTGGGCGCGCTACCTGTCCGACATGCCCGCCAACAAGATGACGCCCATCGACCTGGCACAGGTGAGCGTGGAGACAGTGGACCTGCTGTCCGGGTCGATGGGGACCGGTGGGAGGAGGGCGCTGTACGCGGGCGCGCGCAGAACTGGGCGCGCTACCTGTCCGACATGCCCGCCAACAAGATGACGCCCATCGACCTGGCACAGGTGAGCGTGGAGACAGTGGACCTGCTGTCCGGGTCGATGGGGACCGGTGGGAGGAGGGCGCTGTACGCGGGCGCGCGCAGAACTGGGCGCGCTACCTGTCCGACATGCCCGCCAACAAGATGACGCCCATCGACCTGGCACAGGTGAGCGTGGAGACAGTGGACCTGCTGTCCGGGTCGATGGGGACCGGTGGGAGGAGGGCGCTGTACGCGGGCGCGCGCAGAACTGGGCGCGCTACCTGTCCGACATGCCCGCCAACAAGATGACGCCCATCGACCTGGCACAGGTGAGCGTGGAGACAGTGGACCTGCTGTCCGGGGTCGATGGGGACCGGTGGGAGGAGGGCGCTGTACGCGGGCGCGCGCAGAACTGGGCGCGCTACCTGTCCGACATGCCCGCCAACAAGATGACGCCCATCGACCTGGCACAGGTGAGCGTGGAGACAGTGGACCTGCTGTCCGGGTCGATGGGGACCGGTGGGAGGAGGGCGCTGTACGCGGGCGCGCGCAGAACTGGGCGCGCTACCTGTCCGACATGCCCGCCAACAAGATGACGCCCATCGACCTGGCACAGGTGAGCGTGGAGACAGTGGACCTGCTGTCCGGGTCGATGGGGACCGGTGGGAGGAGGGCGCTGTACGCGGGCGCGCGCAGAACTGGGCGCGCTACCTGTCCGACATGCCCGCCAACAAGATGACGCCCATCGACCTGGCACAGGTGAGCGTGGAGACAGTGGACCTGCTGTCCGGGGTCGATGGGGACCGGTGGGAGGAGGGCGCTGTACGCGGGCGCGCGCAGAACTGGGCGCGCTACCTGTCCGACATGCCCGCCAACAAGATGACGCCCATCGACCTGGCACAGGTGAGCGTGGAGACAGTGGACCTGCTGCCCGGGATCGACGGGGACCGGTGGGAGGAGGGCGCTGTACGCGGGCGCGCGCAGAACTGGGCGCGCTACCTGTCCGACATGCCCGCCAACAAGATGACGCCCATCGACCTGGCACAGGTGAGCGTGGAGACAGTGGACCTGCTGTCCGGGTCGATGGGGACCGGTGGGAGGAGGGCGCTGTACGCGGGCGCGCGCAGAACTGGGCGCGCTACCTGTCCGACATGCCCGCCAACAAGATGACGCCCATCGACCTGGCACAGGTGAGCGTGGAGACAGTAGACCTGCTGTCCGGGTCGATGGGGACCGGTGGGAGGAGGGCGCTGTACGCGGGCGCGCGCAGAACTGGGCGCGCTACCTGTCCGACATGCCCGCCAACAAGATGACGCCCATCGACCTGGCACAGGTGAGCGTGGAGACAGTGGACCTGCTGTCCGGGGTCGATGGGGACCGGTGGGAGGAGGGCGCTGTACGCGGGCGCGCGCAGAACTGGGCGCGCTACCTGTCCGACATGCCCGCCAACAAGATGACGCCCATCGACCTGGCACAGGTGAGCGTGGAGACAGTGGACCTGCTGCCCGGGATCGACGGGGACCGGTGGGAGGAGGGCGCTGTACGCGGGCGCGCGCAGAACTGGGCGCGCTACCTGTCCGACATGCCCGCCAACAAGATGACGCCCATCGACCTGGCACAGGTGAGCGTGGAGACAGTAGACCTGCTGTCCGGGTCGATGGGGACCGGTGGGAGGAGGGCGCTGTACGCGGGCGCGCGCAGAACTGGGCGCGCTACCTGTCCGACATGCCCGCCAACAAGATGACGCCCATCGACCTGGCACAGGTGAGCGTGGAGACAGTGGACCTGCTGCCCGGGGTCGACGGGGACCGGTGGGAGGAGGGCGCTGTACGCGGGCGCGCGCAGAACTGGGCGCGCTACCTGTCCGACATGCCCGCCAACAAGATGACGCCCATCGACCTGGCACAGGTGAGCGTGGAGACAGTGGACCTGCTGCCCGGGATCGACGGGGACCGGTGGGAGGAGGGCGCTGTACGCGGGCGCGCGCAGAACTGGGCGCGCTACCTGTCCGACATGCCCGCCAACAAGATGACGCCCATCGACCTGGCACAGGTGAGCGTGGAGACAGTGGACCTGCTGTCCGGGTCGATGGGGACCGGTGGGAGGAGGGCGCTGTACGCGGGCGCGCGCAGAACTGGGCGCGCTACCTGTCCGACATGCCCGCCAACAAGATGACGCCCATCGACCTGGCACAGGTGAGCGTGGAGACAGTGGACCTGCTGTCCGGGTCGATGGGGACCGGTGGGAGGAGGGCGCTGTACGCGGGCGCGCGCAGAACTGGGCGCGCTACCTGTCCGACATGCCCGCCAACAAGATGACGCCCATCGACCTGGCACAGGTGAGCGTGGAGACAGTGGACCTGCTGTCCGGGTCGACGGGGACCGGTGGGAGGAGGGCGCTGTACGCGGGCGCGCGCAGAACTGAACGAGTTATTCGAAGGAAATAAATAGTCATGTCGGAGAATGTTGATGCGATTAACTGCGTATAGGCTATAGCTCTAATGAAAAACCTTAGGAACTTAACTGAATATTCCCAATTAACGTATTCACATAGAGGTCGCTATAAGGAGTGAAGCCTTTCAAATAAACAATGCAAAGATCGACACACAAAGCATAAGGAAAAAAAACGATAGGTCGCTTGGGAATTAGGGTGGCGAAAAAGTTAACGCGCTAGACCGGCAATCCAGAAGTACCGGGTTCCCGTTCTCTTCCACCAGGTAACTCATTTCATTTTTTCTTGAAGCTTTGACATGGTTTAAACTAAATATTCCCAATGTTGTCCCCCAGGAAGCGCTGAACGTGCTGTGCCCGCTGGGCGTGAAGGTGACGGCGCACGACAAGGCGTGGATCGAGGCCAACCACATGCAGGCGTTCCTGGCGGTGGCGCGCGGCTCCTGCGAGCCGCCCGTGTTCCTGGAGTGCGAGTACCGCGGCGCCGGCGCCGGGCCCGGCGTGCTGCTCGCGGCCAAGGGCGTCACCTTCGACAGGTGAACTATCTCAGTACTGCATCAGGCTCCTGCGAGCAGCCCGTGTTCCTGGAGTGCGAGTACCGCGGCGCCGGCGCCGGGCCCGGCGTGCTGCTCGCGGCCAAGGGCGTCACCTTCGACAGGTGAACTATCTCAGTACTGCATCAGGCTCCTGCGAGCAGCCCGTGTTCCTGGAGTGCGAGTACCGCGGCGCCGGCGCCGGGCCCGGCGTGCTGCTCGCGGCCAAGGGCGTCACCTTCGACAGGTGAACTATCTCAGTACTGCATCAGGCTCCTGCGAGCCGCCCGTGTTCCTGGAGTGCGAGTACCGCGGCGCCGGCGCCGGGCCCGGCGTGCTGCTCGCGGCCAAGGGCGTCACCTTCGACAGGTGAACTATCTCAGTACTGCATCAGGCTCCTGCGAGCAGCCCGTGTTCCTGGAGTGCGAGTACCGCGGCGCCGGCGCCGGGCCCGGCGTGCTGCTCGCGGCCAAGGGCGTCACCTTCGACAGGTGAACTATCTCAGTACTGCATCAGGCTCCTGCGAGCAGCCCGTGTTCCTGGAGTGCGAGTACCGCGGCGCCGGCGCCGGGCCCGGCGTGCTGCTCGCGGCCAAGGGCGTCACCTTCGACAGGTGAACTATCTCAGTACTGCATCAGGCTCCTGCGAGCCGCCCGTGTTCCTGGAGTGCGAGTACCGCGGCGCCGGCGCCGGGCCCGGCGTGCTGCTCGCGGCCAAGGGCGTCACCTTCGACAGGTGAACTATCTCAGTACTGCATCAGGCTCCTGCGAGCAGCCCGTGTTCCTGGAGTGCGAGTACCGCGGCGCCGGCGCCGGGCCCGGCGTGCTGCTCGCGGCCAAGGGCGTCACCTTCGACAGGTGAACTATCTCAGTACTGCATCAGGCTCCTGCGAGCAGCCCGTGTTCCTGGAGTGCGAGTACCGCGGCGCCGGCGCCGGGCCCGGCGTGCTGCTCGCGGCCAAGGGCGTCACCTTCGACAGGTGAACTATCTCAGTACTGCATCAGGCTCCTGCGAGCAGCCCGTGTTCCTGGAGTGCGAGTACCGCGGCGCCGGCGCCGGGCCCGGCGTGCTGCTCGCGGCCAAGGGCGTCACCTTCGACAGGTGAACTATCTCAGTACTGCATCAGGCTCCTGCGAGCAGCCCGTGTTCCTGGAGTGCGAGTACCGCGGCGCCGGCGCCGGGCCCGGCGTGCTGCTCGCGGCCAAGGGCGTCACCTTCGACAGGTGAACTATCTCAGTACTGCATCAGGCTCCTGCGAGCCGCCCGTGTTCCTGGAGTGCGAGTACCGCGGCGCCGGCGCCGGGCCCGGCGTGCTGCTCGCGGCCAAGGGCGTCACCTTCGACAGGTGAACTATCTCAGTACTGCATCAGGCTCCTGCGAGCCGCCCGTGTTCCTGGAGTGCGAGTACCGCGGCGCCGGCGCCGGGCCCGGCGTGCTGCTCGCGGCCAAGGGCGTCACCTTCGACAGGTGAACTATCTCAGTACTGCATCAGGCTCCTGCGAGCAGCCCGTGTTCCTGGAGTGCGAGTACCGCGGCGCCGGCGCCGGGCCCGGCGTGCTGCTCGCGGCCAAGGGCGTCACCTTCGACAGGTGAACTATCTCAGTACTGCATCAGGCTCCTGCGAGCCGCCCGTGTTCCTGGAGTGCGAGTACCGCGGCGCCGGCGCCGGGCCCGGCGTGCTGCTCGCGGCCAAGGGCGTCACCTTCGACAGGTGAACTATCTCAGTACTGCATCAGGCTCCTGCGAGCAGCCCGTGTTCCTGGAGTGCGAGTACCGCGGCGCCGGCGCCGGGCCCGGCGTGCTGCTCGCGGCCAAGGGCGTCACCTTCGACAGGTGAACTATCTCAGTACTGCATCAGGCTCCTGCGAGCAGCCCGTGTTCCTGGAGTGCGAGTACCGCGGCGCCGGCGCCGGGCCCGGCGTGCTGCTCGCGGCCAAGGGCGTCACCTTCGACAGGTGAACTATCTCAGTACTGCATCAGGCTCCTGCGAGCCGCCCGTGTTCCTGGAGTGCGAGTACCGCGGCGCCGGCGCCGGGCCCGGCGTGCTGCTCGCGGCCAAGGGCGTCACCTTCGACAGGTGAACTATCTCAGTACTGCATCAGGCTCCTGCGAGCCGCCCGTGTTCCTGGAGTGCGAGTACCGCGGCGCCGGCGCCGGGCCCGGCGTGCTGCTCGCGGCCAAGGGCGTCACCTTCGACAGGTGAACTATCTCAGTACTGCATCAGGCTCCTGCGAGCAGCCCGTGTTCCTGGAGTGCGAGTACCGCGGCGCCGGCGCCGGGCCCGGCGTGCTGCTCGCGGCCAAGGGCGTCACCTTCGACAGGTGAACTATCTCAGTACTGCATCAGGCTCCTGCGAGCCGCCCGTGTTCCTGGAGTGCGAGTACCGCGGCGCCGGCGCCGGGCCCGGCGTGCTGCTCGCGGCCAAGGGCGTCACCTTCGACAGGTGAACTATCTCAGTACTGCATCAGGCTCCTGCGAGCAGCCCGTGTTCCTGGAGTGCGAGTACCGCGGCGCCGGCGCCGGGCCCGGCGTGCTGCTCGCGGCCAAGGGCGTCACCTTCGACAGGTGAACTATCTCAGTACTGCATCAGGCTCCTGCGAGCAGCCCGTGTTCCTGGAGTGCGAGTACCGCGGCGCCGGCGCCGGGCCCGGCGTGCTGCTCGCGGCCAAGGGCGTCACCTTCGACAGGTGAACTATCTCAGTACTGCATCAGGCTCCTGCGAGCCGCCCGTGTTCCTGGAGTGCGAGTACCGCGGCGCCGGCGCCGGGCCCGGCGTGCTGCTCGCGGCCAAGGGCGTCACCTTCGACAGGTGAACTATCTCAGTACTGCATCAGGCTCCTGCGAGCCGCCCGTGTTCCTGGAGTGCGAGTACCGCGGCGCCGGCGCCGGGCCCGGCGTGCTGCTCGCGGCCAAGGGCGTCACCTTCGACAGGTGAACTATCTCAGTACTGCATCAGGCTCCTGCGAGCAGCCCGTGTTCCTGGAGTGCGAGTACCGCGGCGCCGGCGCCGGGCCCGGCGTGCTGCTCGCGGCCAAGGGCGTCACCTTCGACAGGTGAACTATCTCAGTACTGCATCAGGCTCCTGCGAGCAGCCCGTGTTCCTGGAGTGCGAGTACCGCGGCGCCGGCGCCGGGCCCGGCGTGCTGCTCGCGGCCAAGGGCGTCACCTTCGACAGGTGAACTATCTCAGTACTGCATCAGGCTCCTGCGAGCAGCCCGTGTTCCTGGAGTGCGAGTACCGCGGCGCCGGCGCCGGGCCCGGCGTGCTGCTCGCGGCCAAGGGCGTCACCTTCGACAGGTGAACTATCTCAGTACTGCATCAGGCTCCTGCGAGCCGCCCGTGTTCCTGGAGTGCGAGTACCGCGGCGCCGGCGCCGGGCCCGGCGTGCTGCTCGCGGCCAAGGGCGTCACCTTCGACAGGTGAACTATCTCAGTACTGCATCAGGCTCCTGCGAGCCGCCCGTGTTCCTGGAGTGCGAGTACCGCGGCGCCGGCGCCGGGCCCGGCGTGCTGCTCGCGGCCAAGGGCGTCACCTTCGACAGGTGAACTATCTCAGTACTGCATCAGGCTCCTGCGAGCCGCCCGTGTTCCTGGAGTGCGAGTACCGCGGCGCCGGCGCCGGGCCCGGCGTGCTGCTCGCGGCCAAGGGCGTCACCTTCGACAGGTGAACTATCTCAGTACTGCATCAGGCTCCTGCGAGCCGCCCGTGTTCCTGGAGTGCGAGTACCGCGGCGCCGGCGCCGGGCCCGGCGTGCTGCTCGCGGCCAAGGGCGTCACCTTCGACAGGTGAACTATCTCAGTACTGCATCAGGCTCCTGCGAGCAGCCCGTGTTCCTGGAGTGCGAGTACCGCGGCGCCGGCGCCGGGCCCGGCGTGCTGCTCGCGGCCAAGGGCGTCACCTTCGACAGGTGAACTATCTCAGTACTGCATCAGGCTCCTGCGAGCCGCCCGTGTTCCTGGAGTGCGAGTACCGCGGCGCCGGCGCCGGGCCCGGCGTGCTGCTCGCGGCCAAGGGCGTCACCTTCGACAGGTGAACTATCTCAGTACTGCATCAGGCTCCTGCGAGCAGCCCGTGTTCCTGGAGTGCGAGTACCGCGGCGCCGGCGCCGGGCCCGGCGTGCTGCTCGCGGCCAAGGGCGTCACCTTCGACAGGTGAACTATCTCAGTACTGCATCAGGCTCCTGCGAGCAGCCCGTGTTCCTGGAGTGCGAGTACCGCGGCGCCGGCGCCGGGCCCGGCGTGCTGCTCGCGGCCAAGGGCGTCACCTTCGACAGGTGAACTATCTCAGTACTGCATCAGGCTCCTGCGAGCCGCCCGTGTTCCTGGAGTGCGAGTACCGCGGCGCCGGCGCCGGGCCCGGCGTGCTGCTCGCGGCCAAGGGCGTCACCTTCGACAGGTGAACTATCTCAGTACTGCATCAGGCTCCTGCGAGCCGCCCGTGTTCCTGGAGTGCGAGTACCGCGGCGCCGGCGCCGGGCCCGGCGTGCTGCTCGCGGCCAAGGGCGTCACCTTCGACAGGTGAACTATCTCAGTACTGCATCAGGCTCCTGCGAGCAGCCCGTGTTCCTGGAGTGCGAGTACCGCGGCGCCGGCGCCGGGCCCGGCGTGCTGCTCGCGGCCAAGGGCGTCACCTTCGACAGGTGAACTATCTCAGTACTGCATCAGGCTCCTGCGAGCAGCCCGTGTTCCTGGAGTGCGAGTACCGCGGCGCCGGCGCCGGGCCCGGCGTGCTGCTCGCGGCCAAGGGCGTCACCTTCGACAGGTGAACTATCTCAGTACTGCATCAGGCTCCTGCGAGCAGCCCGTGTTCCTGGAGTGCGAGTACCGCGGCGCCGGCGCCGGGCCCGGCGTGCTGCTCGCGGCCAAGGGCGTCACCTTCGACAGGTGAACTATCTCAGTACTGCATCAGGCTCCTGCGAGCCGCCCGTGTTCCTGGAGTGCGAGTACCGCGGCGCCGGCGCCGGGCCCGGCGTGCTGCTCGCGGCCAAGGGCGTCACCTTCGACAGGTGAACTATCTCAGTACTGCATCAGGCTCCTGCGAGCCGCCCGTGTTCCTGGAGTGCGAGTACCGCGGCGCCGGCGCCGGGCCCGGCGTGCTGCTCGCGGCCAAGGGCGTCACCTTCGACAGGTGAACTATCTCAGTACTGCATCAGGCTCCTGCGAGCAGCCCGTGTTCCTGGAGTGCGAGTACCGCGGCGCCGGCGCCGGGCCCGGCGTGCTGCTCGCGGCCAAGGGCGTCACCTTCGACAGGTGAACTATCTCAGTACTGCATCAGGCTCCTGCGAGCCGCCCGTGTTCCTGGAGTGCGAGTACCGCGGCGCCGGCGCCGGGCCCGGCGTGCTGCTCGCGGCCAAGGGCGTCACCTTCGACAGGTGAACTATCTCAGTACTGCATCAGGCTCCTGCGAGCCGCCCGTGTTCCTGGAGTGCGAGTACCGCGGCGCCGGCGCCGGGCCCGGCGTGCTGCTCGCGGCCAAGGGCGTCACCTTCGACAGGTGAACTATCTCAGTACTGCATCAGGCTCCTGCGAGCAGCCCGTGTTCCTGGAGTGCGAGTACCGCGGCGCCGGCGCCGGGCCCGGCGTGCTGCTCGCGGCCAAGGGCGTCACCTTCGACAGGTGAACTATCTCAGTACTGCATCAGGCTCCTGCGAGCCGCCCGTGTTCCTGGAGTGCGAGTACCGCGGCGCCGGCGCCGGGCCCGGCGTGCTGCTCGCGGCCAAGGGCGTCACCTTCGACAGGTGAACTATCTCAGTACTGCATCAGGCTCCTGCGAGCAGCCCGTGTTCCTGGAGTGCGAGTACCGCGGCGCCGGCGCCGGGCCCGGCGTGCTGCTCGCGGCCAAGGGCGTCACCTTCGACAGGTGAACTATCTCAGTACTGCATCAGGCTCCTGCGAGCCGCCCGTGTTCCTGGAGTGCGAGTACCGCGGCGCCGGCGCCGGGCCCGGCGTGCTGCTCGCGGCCAAGGGCGTCACCTTCGACAGGTGAACTATCTCAGTACTGCATCAGGCTCCTGCGAGCAGCCCGTGTTCCTGGAGTGCGAGTACCGCGGCGCCGGCGCCGGGCCCGGCGTGCTGCTCGCGGCCAAGGGCGTCACCTTCGACAGGTGAACTATCTCAGTACTGCATCAGGCTCCTGCGAGCAGCCCGTGTTCCTGGAGTGCGAGTACCGCGGCGCCGGCGCCGGGCCCGGCGTGCTGCTCGCGGCCAAGGGCGTCACCTTCGACAGGTGAACTATCTCAGTACTGCATCAGGCTCCTGCGAGCAGCCCGTGTTCCTGGAGTGCGAGTACCGCGGCGCCGGCGCCGGGCCCGGCGTGCTGCTCGCGGCCAAGGGCGTCACCTTCGACAGGTGAACTATCTCAGTACTGCATCAGGCTCCTGCGAGCCGCCCGTGTTCCTGGAGTGCGAGTACCGCGGCGCCGGCGCCGGGCCCGGCGTGCTGCTCGCGGCCAAGGGCGTCACCTTCGACAGGTGAACTATCTCAGTACTGCATCAGGCTCCTGCGAGCAGCCCGTGTTCCTGGAGTGCGAGTACCGCGGCGCCGGCGCCGGGCCCGGCGTGCTGCTCGCGGCCAAGGGCGTCACCTTCGACAGGTGAACTATCTCAGTACTGCATCAGGCTCCTGCGAGCAGCCCGTGTTCCTGGAGTGCGAGTACCGCGGCGCCGGCGCCGGGCCCGGCGTGCTGCTCGCGGCCAAGGGCGTCACCTTCGACAGGTGAACTATCTCAGTACTGCATCAGGCTCCTGCGAGCCGCCCGTGTTCCTGGAGTGCGAGTACCGCGGCGCCGGCGCCGGGCCCGGCGTGCTGCTCGCGGCCAAGGGCGTCACCTTCGACAGGTGAACTATCTCAGTACTGCATCAGGCTCCTGCGAGCAGCCCGTGTTCCTGGAGTGCGAGTACCGCGGCGCCGGCGCCGGGCCCGGCGTGCTGCTCGCGGCCAAGGGCGTCACCTTCGACAGGTGAACTATCTCAGTACTGCATCAGGCTCCTGCGAGCAGCCCGTGTTCCTGGAGTGCGAGTACCGCGGCGCCGGCGCCGGGCCCGGCGTGCTGCTCGCGGCCAAGGGCGTCACCTTCGACAGGTGAACTATCTCAGTACTGCATCAGGCTCCTGCGAGCCGCCCGTGTTCCTGGAGTGCGAGTACCGCGGCGCCGGCGCCGGGCCCGGCGTGCTGCTCGCGGCCAAGGGCGTCACCTTCGACAGGTGAACTATCTCAGTACTGCATCAGGCTCCTGCGAGCCGCCCGTGTTCCTGGAGTGCGAGTACCGCGGCGCCGGCGCCGGGCCCGGCGTGCTGCTCGCGGCCAAGGGCGTCACCTTCGACAGGTGAACTATCTCAGTACTGCATCAGGCTCCTGCGAGCAGCCCGTGTTCCTGGAGTGCGAGTACCGCGGCGCCGGCGCCGGGCCCGGCGTGCTGCTCGCGGCCAAGGGCGTCACCTTCGACAGGTGAACTATCTCAGTACTGCATCAGGCTCCTGCGAGCAGCCCGTGTTCCTGGAGTGCGAGTACCGCGGCGCCGGCGCCGGGCCCGGCGTGCTGCTCGCGGCCAAGGGCGTCACCTTCGACAGGTGAACTATCTCAGTACTGCATCAGGCTCCTGCGAGCCGCCCGTGTTCCTGGAGTGCGAGTACCGCGGCGCCGGCGCCGGGCCCGGCGTGCTGCTCGCGGCCAAGGGCGTCACCTTCGACAGGTGAACTATCTCAGTACTGCATCAGGCTCCTGCGAGCAGCCCGTGTTCCTGGAGTGCGAGTACCGCGGCGCCGGCGCCGGGCCCGGCGTGCTGCTCGCGGCCAAGGGCGTCACCTTCGACAGGTGAACTATCTCAGTACTGCATCAGGCTCCTGCGAGCAGCCCGTGTTCCTGGAGTGCGAGTACCGCGGCGCCGGCGCCGGGCCCGGCGTGCTGCTCGCGGCCAAGGGCGTCACCTTCGACAGGTGAACTATCTCAGTTCTGCATCAGGCTCCTGCGAGCCGCCCGTGTTCCTGGAGTGCGAGTACCGCGGCGCCGGCGCCGGGCCCGGCGTGCTGCTCGCGGCCAAGGGCGTCACCTTCGACAGGTGAACTATCTCAGTACTGCATCAGGCTCCTGCGAGCAGCCCGTGTTCCTGGAGTGCGAGTACCGCGGCGCCGGCGCCGGGCCCGGCGTGCTGCTCGCGGCCAAGGGCGTCACCTTCGACAGGTGAACTATCTCAGTACTGCATCAGGCTCCTGCGAGCAGCCCGTGTTCCTGGAGTGCGAGTACCGCGGCGCCGGCGCCGGGCCCGGCGTGCTGCTCGCGGCCAAGGGCGTCACCTTCGACAGGTGAACTATCATTATTGTATCGAGCAGTTTACACTCGCGTGTACACCTCAGGCCAAGAGTTACACCTCAGGCCAGAAGTTACAACTCAGGCCAAAAGTTACAACTCAGGCCAAAAGTTACACCTCAGGACAAAAGTAACACCTCAGGACGAAAGTTACACCTCAGGACAAAAGTTACACCTCAGGACAAAAGTTACACATCAGGACAAAAGTAACACCTCAGGCCAAAAGTTACACCTCAGGCCAAAAGTAACACCTCAGGACAAAAGTTACACATCAGGACAAAAGTAACACCTCAGGCCAAAAGTTACACCTCAGGACAAAAGTAACACCTCAGGCCAAAAGTTACACCTCAGGCCAAAAGTTACACCTCAGGCCAAAAGTAACACCTCAGGACAAAAGTTACACCTCAGGACAAA
This sequence comes from Apotomis turbidana, assembly GCA_905147355.2. Lineage (NCBI taxonomy): Eukaryota > Metazoa > Arthropoda > Insecta > Lepidoptera > Tortricidae > Apotomis > Apotomis turbidana. The sequence goes on along the minus strand of LR990292.1, from coordinate 19,941,377 downwards.
AGTAACACCTCAGGACAAAAGTTACACCTCAGGCCAAAAGTTACACCTCAGGACAAAAGTAACACCTCAGGACAAAAGTAACACCTCAGGACAAAAGTAACACCTCAGGACAAAAGTAACACCTCAGGCCAAAAGTTACACCTCAGGACAAAAGTAACACCTCAGGACAAAAGTTACACCTCAGGACAAAAGTTACACCTCAGGCCAAAAGTTACACCTCAGTACAAACGTATGGAAACAAGCTTATATTACAATACAAAGCTGTGATTTCCTTATGCAATAAATTACCTAATTACACAGTAAAATAAATCCGGTACAACTTTTTCCGGAGTTAGAAAAGTATATATTTTTTTATAATATCAATATGATGTTTTAATAGTGAACGTTTTATGTTTTAACCTATGGTTGCTACACACAATGAACAATCATTGGAAACCTTAAATATTAAAAGAAACACATTGTTTCCATACTTTTGGCCTGCGGTATTATTGTCAGGAACGTTCTAGGGAGCAAACGAGCGAACGGATCGACTGATGGAAATCGATTACCCTCGCCCATAGACACCTGCAACACCAGAGGAGTCACAAGTACGCCGTGTACGAGAGGACAAAGGAAATTATGCCTAACAGATAGCGCTAGGCTGGCATGGCGCCGCGCACCCATACAAAACAAAAGACGATCCTGCATCACGCTATTAAGAGCATCGCTACAAATCTAGAATTTTATAATAGTACTAGCGACCCGCCCCAGCTTTGCACGGCTGCAATGCTAATAAATTACGCATGTATTATACATATAAACCTGCCTTGTGGATCACTACCTATTAAAAAAACCGCATCAAAATCTGTTGCCTAGTTTTAAAGATCTAAGCATACATAGGGATAGGCAGAAAGCGACTTTGTGTTATACTATGTAGTGATAGATGTGTCACGGAAAAATGAAAATGAAATGAAATAAATTTATTTGCTGATTATGGGTATAAGTACATAGGCGGTATAAAAAAATTTGGTCAACCATAACCTGCTTAAATAAGCATGCAAATATCACAACACTTTCGAGAACATGCCAAGAAATTAGATGTGGGAATCATGTTCGGAAGTTTTAATAAGACTAATAACTTCCTAGGTTGACATCCCAAGTACCACACAGGCTGCATAACCACTTATACAGCCTTTATACAGCTTGAATTAGAGTTATAATGACTGTATAAGGTTTTTCTCAAACATGCAATGAAATGTCGTCATAACGAGCGTTATAACAGGCTTCGAAGTATCACGTTTCGGGCGGAACAACTCGAGAGAACTGTAAAGGAATTCCATACTAATAGAAGACCTAGGCCGGGAAGTCATTTTTAGGGTTCCGTACCCAAAGGGTAAAAACGAGACCCTATTACTGAGACTTCGCAGTCCGTCCATCCGTCCGTCTGTCACCAGGCTGTATCTCAAGAACGGTGAAGATGATGCACAGTTGAAATTTTCACAGATGATGTATTTCTATTGCAGCTATAACAACAAATACTAAAAATAAAATAAAAAAAATATTTAAGGGGGGCTCCCATACAACAAACGGGATTGGTTGCGTTAACTTTGCACCTCATTTGTATGGAGCGCTATACATACCAGGTGCACACTTAACTTAACCACTTAAGGCGGGAAAGTGTTTATACGGAACCCTAAGTGCGCGAGTCCGACTCGCACTTGACCGGTTTTTTTTTTTAAACATGGCGTCTTTGTTCATGTACAGGCTAAATAGCTGTTTTTTGAGTGGTGTATTTTTTATTTCATTGCATATGTTTGAGAGAAGCACTATTCATGCCTTAGCCGTGACTTACTACATGGCTTGCCGGCTTCGTATCACTATCCGTCTATACCCGGCAAGCCCTTATTTCCCGTCTGCGTAATGTACTATGAGGCATGGTTTAGGACTCTCGCAACCAAGCGTGCCAAAAGACATCAGCTCGACCCTTGCTCACCGCGCGCAGGCCAGTCTTACATCTGCCAAGCCTGTGGTCTCGAGTGTCGTTCTCGTATTTAGTTCAATAATATTAGCTGATAATTTGGCAAAATTAAAGGACAAGTTTTATCTGTAAGGATACATAACCTACATAGGTTATAGAGCAAAATTTAATTTTATCTACTCTACGCCACGGAAAGCGTTGTTTTAATAATAATAATAATAATAATAATAAATATCAGACAACCTCACACAAATCAACCTAGTCCCAAATTAAGCTCAAGAAGGCTTGTGTTATGGGTACTAGGCGACGATATACATACTTATATAGATAAATAAATACTTAAATACAATAGAACATCCATGACCCAGGCACAAATATTCGTGTTCATCACACAAATATTTGCCCTTGCCGGGATTCGAACCCGGGACCGTCGGCTCAGTAGGCAGTTGCTTAACCACTGCGCCAACCGCGTCGTCAAAATGTTAGTGTTTTCCTTCATGACACTGTTTTGTATAGTCTGTAAAAGACTGAAAGGCCATTGATGAATGTACTATAGCCTGTTTGGTAGCAGGGTTGATATAAAACGTTTGGTAACATTTGCAGCGGCGGACTGTGCCTGAAGAAGCCGTCGGGCATGGTGGAGAACCGCGGCAGCATGGCTGGCGCCGCCGCCGCGCTCGCCGCGCTCAAGGCCCTCGCTGAACTCAAGGTACATACAATGATTTATTTGCCGAGAGTACAGTTACAAAGGTGTTAGTACAATTAAAGTATTATGTATCCAGTCTACATACAGGCATGCAAATGTTTAAAAATAAAAATAAATTATGAGTACTTGTACGGGAATCTTCGATAACTAAGGAGCTAGGATAAAAACACAGCAGCTTGACACTGAAATATATTGACAACTCTTTTTAAAACAATAGTACTTCAAAAAAATAGACAAATAAACATAGACGATATAAAAACTAATATAAAACCTCAACAGTACTTAATAATATTTTTTTTATTGTATAATAAAACGAAAGTCATCTTAGGTTTATTGTACATGTCTCGAGAAAACCTTTTACATAGTAGAAATATCCATCGATCGGCCAGACATTTAAATTTATTTTTCTCAAACATGCAATGAAATATTGTCTTTACGTTCCTTATAATAGGCTCGGAAGTATCGCTTTTTGGGCGCAACAACCCGAGAGGACTGTAAAGGGATTTCATACTGCTTTTCAGGCCTAGGCCTGCAAAGTAACTTTTTTTTAGTTTCAACAACAAGGTCATTCACACAGCTGGCTGGTTTGACAAAAAGTAGGTTTTGTTTTTAAAGGTTGGTTGTTAGACTAAAAATCTCCTATTTGTCAATTAATAAAATGTTGTTCTTTGAAGTATATTTTTTTATTTCATTGTATGTTTGAGAAAAGCACTATACATGCCTCGTCGTGAAAACGGATTCCCGGCCTCGTATCACTATCCTATATATATATACCTACTTGGCCGGAAATGTAATCTGCATGTACTATTAAAGCTATTTTCTTCCATAGACCTAATATTATTGGGAATGTTATTGTAAATGTCAATGCACATATCAAAGACATTTTTCTTATATAGCATTGTATGGCAGCACGGCTTTTGCAGCAGATGCCTTCCTTTAGATCTAGGCTGCCTTGCTGTAGTTTCTCCAGGCCTTTCGAAATAGTTTAAATGAATTTTTACAAAAATACACACTTCTCTGATATATAAGCATGGTAAAGGCAGAATGTTTAACTTTTTGAACAGTTACAACAGACAGACACAAGCTATCACCGAACCACGCACCGCAAATGATATATTTTTTCTGTATCTTAAATACTCTAGGTACAGTTGTAGGTTATCGATGCAGTTAGCTGCAAAAAATTAGTGAGTTTTTTGGTATAAATATATGAATTTGGCGCCCCATGAACGTTTGGTGCCCTCTGAAAATGTGGCCGGTGCAGGTATCCCAAAAATGATGTTTTCTATGTTATAATTAATTTATAGACCCCGGACATTTGTCGCGGTGACGTCACAATAGGGTAGTTTGGGGAGTAAACGGACCGGTGTTAATTAATACAATAAATTAATTAATATTCTTTAGTTAATATTACCTATAGGTCAATTGTCAATGAATTTATTTATCTTCGTTGTTATTTCGTTAACTGACTTTCCGTAACAAAACAAATTTTTCGTTTGCATTAATATACCAAAAAATAATATTGATCAATTAATTCAATTAATTATGTATGTTTTGTCGTAAATTATTTAAATGTATACACCAAGGAAGATAAAAGGTAAGGAAGTATGATGTTCATAGTAAGGAGCGTACGCCGATAAAGATTTTATCGTCGGGGAACTAGATGCCTCCGTATGTATCAAAATGAATTAAAACGGCGTTTCAGTAGCGACATAAACGAAATAGAACGGTGTTCATAATTAACAACTTTTGCAGAGTTTTGTAAGTATCGTAATGTTATACCTTGTTGACAATAGATGGCGTTTCCACGTTGTGCTTTTACAATTTTTGATATGTTGAGAAGTTTTTTCACTGAGGGCAATTTTTCGCTTTTAAGGCTTTTATGGTTGATTAAGTATTTATTATGGATGAAATATTTCAAGTCAAGCCTTTGAAGTAAGCCTGGCCATGTACTGGCCATAGTGCTATAGGTAAGTGTGATATACTGTCAAATGATGTTTTGTCTCTTTCAGTTTGAATGTAACGTCATGAAAATGTCATTCGTTTTTGATTGATGCTTATTGTAATATAGTTTTGCTATTTTCGATTTACGTTCCGCTTAAGGGAGGTTTATTATCAAAATTTATGACTGGTTAATAAATAGTTTTCAAATGACAATCCTAAACCTTCATTGTAAGAACATTATTTTATTCTGACAAGGTTAGCATCACAAGATTGCTTAGTTTAAACAGTTTAATAGTTCTATTTGTTATGAAAAAAAGCTGCACTTTGTGATGGAAGCAAGCCGTTTTGCACAGTGATAATATAGACCAAAATAAACGATTTCACTCGAGGCGAAATTAGTTTCACCCCTTAGGATAAGAGATGGCGCCACTTATTAAAAAAAAGTTTAAAAATTGTAAGTCCTGAACGGATACTCCGATTTTGACGAAAGAGGTGCCAAACGGCAGATAGTTACCCAATTTAACATAAAAAAAATTGAAAACAGGTAAAAATTTATTTTGGAAACCCAAAAAAATATAATTTCTGAAAAAACTATTTAAAATTTGTGATTTTTTGGAATTTTACTCGTAAAAATGTATGTACATGGTACTTTTTTATTTATTTATATTAATATACAACTAATTTTACATTTACGAAAAAAAACCGCATATCATTAGCCCGTATAGTTTCAAAGTTATTGAAGAATACAGACATGGCGCCGCTGGGTCAAAAAATCTTACAAAAAATCTTAAACCTCAACGGATATTCCGATTTTGATAATTAAGGTGCTAATCGACAGATAATTACTTACATTAGTTTCAAAAAATAAAATTAAAATTAAAATAGGCAAAAAGTAAAAATAAATACAAAAAAAACATACATTTTGAAAAAAAAATGCAGTTTTTTGGGGGTTTTATGTAATTTCATAAAAAAAAATGTATGAATGTATGGCTTTATTTTACTTATGTATATTATAACACTATTAATTGATCGATTAATAAAAAACCGCATATCAAGAACTTGTACAGTTCCAAAGTTATTGAAGATTTTACTATAGGGTGCCGGTGCGATGTTGCCGCCGCACGTGCTACTTATGTACATGTATTTATAAAAGTATTCTCCCGCTTCGAAGGTACTGATTACCCTGAAAATATAACCACAATGGAAAGTACAAATAATAATCATCCCAAGTAGCACACAACACATTTATATCCCTTATACAGCTTAAATTAGAGTTTTAACGAGTGAATAGGCTCTTTTACAACCTGTTTGCTAATATCGCAAGTATATTAGATGCTAAATAGCATTTCTGAATCAATATTTTACTTACTTAAAGTTTTATTTTCACTTTAGTCTTTGCAGGTTTTGCATTGTAACGTGCAAGTTAGACCGTCGCATCAGCAACAACAACGCATTGTGCCACAGCCCAATTTGTATCCATAATGTTCAAGGAGTTTTCAAATTGAACTAACCTTCAACTACTGTGGATTCCACCTACCTTTGATGCCGTTTCATTCCCAAAAAGAAGGACTTGGGACTCGATATTTCCAAATTAAAACGTGAACCCACACTTGGTTAGCATGAAACGGTATTCAATTTGCAGCTGAAATACATGGACGGTATCTCAAAAGCTTGTTTAGTTTAGTGTTTTTTAGTTTAAACAGATATTTTCGAATCGCATTAACAGTAATAATATATGCTCTGTTGTAGCATCGTATAGCCTGCATGTGAATCTGGGACACACAACAACACAACGTTACGATTAATTGAAAACCAATGAATGACATTAATATAGTGATTGAATCTTACACGATTTTCACACATTACATCAAAATAATAAAACGGGACTTAATTGCGGTAATTAAACATTTTTGTTATAATAATGAATGACATTAATTATGTTAACACACCCCAAAAAAAAGAAACAAAAATGGCCCTAAGTAGCCGTTTCACATGAGCAATACACGTATCCAGAGAGAATTTCTATCGATAGCGATGTACTTGCAAAAGCAGTAGTTATTTCAGGGTATAACATGCATGTTTTAAAACAGGTCTCTTTTCTTATTGTATTGAAATTAGACGTCTTGTCATACTCTGAGAAAGCCTTGAAGTGCAGTCATCATTTCATTAAGTAATAACTGTTTTGTAATCTGCTACTAGTACGACCGTCGCACTGACGACTGAGTACAATTTGAATGCTTCAATGCTTTCACAGAGCTGGCGACAAGCCATTCGCCGACTACTTCAGCTGCCTTTGAACAACATGTTCTGCGTGTAGCGTTTTAAGCGAGCCAAATGTGCAAAAAACGTCTTAATTTGGATATATATCCTGTCCCAAGTCCTTTCTTTTTGGGAGTGGAATGGCGTTAGAAGCAGGTTGCAGGTGCGATCCACAACAGAACAGTCATTATGGGTGCAAATCGGGCTGTGGCAAAATGCGTTGTTGCAGCCGATGCACCGGGCTAACTTGCACGTTACAATGAAAGTTTAGTGAAAATAAAACGTAAAGTAAGTAAAATATACTTGTGATATTTGCAAATAGGTTGCCGTTAAAACTCTAATTTAAGCTGTATAAGGGATATAAGTGGAGTTGTGTGCTACTTGTGATGATTATTATTTGTACTTTCAATTGTGGTTATATTTTCAGGGTAATCAGTACCTTCGAAGCGGGAGAATACTTTTATAAATACATGTACATAAGTAGCACGTGCGGCGGCAACATCGCACCGGCACCCTATAGTAAAATCTTCAATAACTTTGGAACTGTACAAGTTCTTGATATGCGGTTTTTTATTAATCGATCAATTAATAGTGTTATAATATACATAAGTAAAATAAAGCCATACATTCATATATTTTTTTGTATGAAATTACATAAAACCCCCAAAAAACTGCATTTTTTTTTCAAAATGTATGTTTTTTTTGTATTTATTTTTACTTTTTGCCTATTTTAATTTTAATTTTATTTTTTGAAACTAATGTAAGTAATTATCTGTCGATTAGCACCTTAATTATCAAAATCGGAATATCCGTTGAGGTTTAAGATTTTTGTAAGATTTTTTGACCCAGCGGCGCCATGTCTGTATTCTTCAATAACTTTGAAACTATACGGGCTAATGATATGCGGTTTTTTTTCGTAAATGTAAAATTAGTTGTATATTAATATAAATAAATAAAAAAAGTACCATGTACATACATTTTTACGAGTAAAATTCCAAAAAATCACAAATTTTAAATAGTTTTTTCAGAAATTATATTTTTTTGGGTATCCAAAAAAAATTTTTACCTGTTTTCAATTTTTTTTATGTTAAATTGGGTAACTATCTGCCGTTTGGCGCCTCTTTCGTCAAAATCGGAGTATCCGTTCAGGACTTACAATTTTTCAAACTTTTTTTTAATAAGTGGCGCCATCTCTTATCCTAAGGGGTGAAACTAATTTCGCCTCGAGTGAAATCGTTTATTTTGGTCTATATTATCACTGTGCAAAACGGCTTGCTTCCATCACAAAGTGCAGCTTCCGGGCCAAAACCGTCCATAACAAGTAAGACCCACCGTATATTATGTAATAGATATTAAGTTCCTTGTTTTAAATAAATAAAATAAAAAAAAAAAAACTATAAGAAAAGGCTTAAATAGCGTGCTGCCATGCTACTTCATTAAATTCATATAGGTTCTATATTTTTTAGGTAATGAATGACATGTTATGCCAAAGCAAATACTAATTTTAGAAAGTATTGAAGTTTTGCATCTAAAGAGCTGAATTTTATGATTAAATTATGGGCGCAATGCGAATTTGAATTTTCAGTTGAAATCATCTGTAATGCAATGAACCAGAATTAAAATCTCACTGGTATGGTAGTAGAGGCATAACGCCAAAAGAAAGACGGAAGCGAAAGCTTTTAGAAATATATGCTGAAGAAAAAAATAGGTTTAAAGAAGACTCTATTCGTAGAGAAAACTCTATTCTTGGCGTGCTTAAAGTGTTGATTAAAGATTCCTAAAGTTTCTTTCAGTACGGAACACATGAGGGGGCATTTAACGGTACAGAAGATTGAAATTGACAAGTCGTATTATGGCTACCTATATAAGTATGGCTTACGTCAAATTAAAGCAGAAATAATCGCGATTCAGCGATTTTTATATATGATGAAGTGAGATATTTTGACCAATTCGAATAAAATGGGCTTAACTAGTATTTATAATTACTTCTTCATATTGAACTTTATAGTGTGCCGTACCTATGTTGTTAAAGTGTGTTAAAATTTTGGTGTGCTTTCGTTGATCATTGTTCATAATAAAGATATACAATAAAAATAACTAGCAGAATGTATTATTTACTATTTAAGCCAGTATTAGTACTCGTAGTATTAATATACTCGGGTACTTATGTAATACCTACTTAAAATAGTTAAATGCAAAGGGTTATAATTATAAATATAGGTATACCTAATCTCTCGTACAAATTAGTCGTGTCAAACTCATTGCATAGTAGTCATTACTGCGCAATGAGTTTGCCATCTCTCTTTTTCCGTGAGATCAGGTAAACTTTTGATTACCTACTTATTTCTGTAATAAGACGAACATAAATGGCCACGAATTTCTGAACGGGTTGTCGTATAGGTAGTTCTGGCTAATGTATGATATAGATATGATATCATTGGAGCGCTAGGAAAGTACGGACGTACGTTTATGACTTATGACGTTGGCTGTACCTATTCAATAACGATCACGGCTAGCATAACTTTGACACGCGACTCTTTTTCGCGCGAGATATACTACCTGTCTCTATCTGTACAGTACTATGAGATAGTGACGGATGATGCTATCTCGCGCGACATGAGTCGCGTGTCAAAGTTAATGCTAGACGTGCAGTCTGCTTGATTATTCGTGATTAAGAAATCAACACGAGTAGTTTCAGCGCCATCTAGTTAAGAACTATACAGATACCACGCTGTCTCTTTTTGGTATAACGCTTAGCGAGAATGACATCTATTATGTGTTTTAATAAAACATTGCGCATCTACGTCTTATAATCAGCGCCATCTAGAAATAAGACGGTATTTGAGCTTTCTTCTAGAGTACGTTTTTTTGTATGAGGTTGTCAATCCATATGTATAATCCTTGGTATAAACATATATAAAGACAAAATAATCTCAAATATTATAGATTTTGAATTTTCATTGTTTATAATTTAATAACAAGTGGAGTGTATACTTAATAATAAATACTAAAAAATAGTGATTATCATTTTAGAAAAAAAAAAAATATTGGGTTCAAAACTGTTAGTTTTTCCTTATTTATTAACACAGGTCCATTTACTCCTCAAACTAATTTATTGTCACGTGACTGCGACGAAAATCCGGGGTCTATAATTTAGCATAGTCCGGGAGACAGCTGGCGTTTTAGTACAACGTTTACTTATCAGGGTTACCATTGCACTGAGGTGACAGCCGTCACACATGATGACTAATAATAATTCAAATAATGTTGATTCCTCAGGTTCCCATAAACGTGACGTTGGTGGCGCCACTGTGCGAGAACATGATCTCGGGACAGTGCATGAAAGTTGGTGACGTCGTGCGCGCGCTTAACGGGCTGAGCATACAGGTAACACCATAACGGGACCCCTCCACGCGGGGCTCCTATTTCCAGGTATCCAGGTATCAAACAGCTTAAAGGTACCATTCCGAGTTGGGCTGCAGACCGCAAACTGCAAGCGACACCACTTGTTTCTATGAATCTCTATGAAATGTATTCCGAGCGTGGCAGCACTGCGGCCTGCAGTCGCGGCGCGTATCCTGTGGCCGCGGCGCGCAGCGACGCAGGTGACGCGAACCGCAGAGAGTTCACACGTATAAAAAATGGCGACTTTCCGAAGACGATGAAGAGAAATTGAATCATCAAAGATGAATTGTGCAGCCGCGGCATGCCGCCGCGCTTGGAACGCGACCGCAGGCAGCACTGCGGTCGACCGCAGCCGCCAGCCGCAGTGTCGCCTGCGGTTGCGGTCTGCAGCCCATCGCGGAATGGTACCTTAAGGCATCGTGCCCACTTCAAAAAAGGACTAAGTTAATCTTGTCTATCCTGGTTCTCCTTTATTTGAACACAGATCCTTCGAACTTAAATACATATCTGTAAGTGACGGGTGCTTTATCCGTCGATAAGACGCAACTGCCTTAGGGCCAGCAATTTCTCTTGCGTGATATTCTCTAGTTTATTTGCTGAGTTTACTGCAAAATAATAATAATTATTATGTTAATAATAGGCTGGATACAAATTCTTCGAAGACCTTTAATAGTAGATTGTTCAACAAGGGACTAAAACAAGCCATAATGACACGAGATGTTTTAGCCACCCGAGCTAAGCGAGGGTGGCTAATAGTTCGAGTGTCATTATGGTTGTTTAGTCTCGCGTTAAACACTCTACTTTTCACTTTGAATGCGAGGAAAATAAACGAATTTCAACATAAAATTACGATATTTATTATAACAAAGTTTCTTACAATTACGTAGTACAGCCGTTAATCTAACCTTAGAAAAATTTAAAGGGCAATTTGTACAATCCTTTACATTTAAATGTATGGTTTTCCCCTCTAAACTAAGCTGGGTCGGCGTGGTTTGTAATTGAGAAGTATGTTCAATATTTTCACTCGAAGTCGAAGTAAAGTAGGAGAGAATGGAGAGTAGGTATAGTAGAGACGTTGACCTTTTCTCAAAAAGGTTGCCGATGGTCATTTCATTAGGCTCATTCTCAACCCGCGATGTTGATGGGCGTGGGTCAAATGTTGGTTGTAACTTGGTTGTGATTTTTGCTTTGAGGATATATACTGTGTTTATTTTGGATTGACTCCTCTATATAGCCTTCAGCTTTATTCTTCTTCATTGGAAGATGATGATTACATAATATTTTGTCCGTAATTTATAAAGTGACACAGTTAATTGGTCTAATTGGTGATTACAATTCAAGCTTAATACAAGTAATGGACATCTACTCATTCCATTCAAAATTCTAATAGAAAAAAGAAATGTTCCTTGGTTTTTTCTTTTTTTTGTAAGGTGACGCTTTAAATGCTTGCATATTTAGCCAACAGATTCAAACTTGAAAACTATTTTATTTAAGACTAATATGGACTTATGGACCATGCATGATAAAATTACATTCGTATTCGTAATAATTAATCGTGTTTCATTAAATAAAATCTTGAATTTTTGAGCGGTTGTAATTTTGAGGTTATTTTCACGCACCAAAAAGTTTGTATACCTATCACTGAAAATGGCTATAAACCTCCATTCACAAACGTCGTGATTGGCTGTTTAGGGGTTTTTCAAAGTAAATTAAAACAATTTTACTTTTTTTGAGCAGTTGTAATTTTGAGGTTATTTTCAAGCACCAAAGTTTGTATACCTATCACTGAAAATGGCTATAAACCTCCATTCACAAACGTCGTGATTGGCTGTTTAGGGGTTTTTCAAAGTAAATTAAAACAATTTTACTTTAGTCCCTAGAGATTAATAAGGAGTTTTAGTCCCGATATGCAGAGACTAAAGTAACATTTTAAGAGCATGAGAAGTGAAAATTATATTTTTCTTTCGATAGTCCTAGCTGTAATCTACAGTCTGCAGGTAATTTTTTTTACCATGGTTTTTCACAAATGTCTTTTTAATTTAATTGTCAATTTGACAGTTCATAATAGTGTTGGCTGAAGGGGCCTTTGCCTTTGAAACCCAATTAAAAAAAAAAATTGTCGATGTGTCAATGTCAAACCGTTGATATTTTGGCACACGTCAGTGTCAAACCTTTCAAATTCGGACACATCCACACTATAATATTCGCACAACCTTGGCCAACTGCGCGAGCGGTGTAGAGCCGCATTTCAACTTTCGCCATCGATAATCCAAGCTTCGAACAATTTGACAATAAAAAAAAAACATTTCGGAAAACCGTGGTAAAGAAAAATTAATGACCTGCATGCAGTCTGTAGATCCTTACAGCAAGGACTATAGAAAAAATATGTATATTCTTCGAAAAATTGTACCCAATTATTCAATAATGATTGTTATTCACGTTGTTTCGTTTGAAACGAGGTTATTTGAATTTAAGTATGTTTGTTTATCGTTGTCTATTGTCTGCTAGGGCTTACTAATAAGACTAGTTAGATTTATGTGAGTTTGACCGATATTTATTCATTCAGATTGAGAACACGGACATGGAGGGCCGGCTGATGCTGGCGGACGCGCTGGTGTACGGGCAGGCGGCGCACAAGCCCTCGATGGTCATCGACGTCGCCACGCTCACGCGTACGTTTTTGCTATGTTTAGTCCTACGTGTGAACATTTATTGAATATATTATTTATAGGAAACTAGCAGGAACTACTGCTCTGTAACACCGCCACGACTTTGCGCGACCAGCGGCAGGTGCGGTTATAACAAAATGCCGGTGCCGCTCTAGCGGTGTTTGCGGGACGAAGCGCAGCGCGGTGCGAACACATGTATCAGCGACTAGGAAAGAAAGAGATACCTTTATTCGTAACGTGACCATAAATAGTATATTACTGCCGAGGCCGGGAAAAGTCAGTTCGTGGACGAGTATGATTTTGAAGGACGAGGCGTAGCCGAGTCCTTCAATAATACGAATCTGCGAACTGACATTCCCGCCGAGGCTTGTATAGTGCTTTTCTCCAAATATGCTTGGAAATAATCACCAATCTACATTTTTATTTAATGTATCAGTACCATGAAGTTCATTTGGTACTTATTTTTTTTAGGAATAGGAATAAAATTTCGGGTCCGAATCATATGTTTGATTTAAAACAAAATATATGAATAAGAATTAAATATATATGAAAACACAATAACAAAAAATATGCACATAGGTAATTATAAATTTTTTCATCACATTTGCTCGTAAAAGATGGTATTACATGTAGGTGTACTGACGGACTAAGGCCTATATTGTTCCCGCGGGAGTTATAAATTGTTATAACTCCCGAGGGAGTTATGGTTTTAGTTTTAAAAATATAGTACGCACTCGTAGTTTACTTCAGACTAAGGAGGTTTCAATCCAGCCAAGGTTTTTTGTTGTACGAACAAAACTTGCCTACCATCAAATTTTATGGTGTATTGAATTAATACGGTACATGTATGCGTACTGCATTAATATTTATGTTTTACAAATATTTAAGTGTATTTTGCAATAATTTTATTAAATTAAATTCTGAATTATCGTTACAATCTGGCAGTATGGCTTGTCATGTTTCTAAACTAAACGCAGTTCTTACCATTATCTGTGGTAGAAAACACAAAAAAAAGAAAAAAAAGTTATAAAATTATTGGTTAGGTACTATTTCGTTTTGTAACAAAATTACTGTTCGTATTTTAGTTTTATAATATATTACGGTGTTAAATTATTCCTGCATAATATTGTTAGTCGTTATTTGTTAAATGATAGATGGTAAGATTCTGTGTATATTTGTTTTCTGTTTTAAGCTGATGGCCGTTTTGCCAGTGCTTATAGTAAATTAAAAAAATATATGCAGAAAAAAGTTGGTTGTCAATCGTTATCGTGTAATTAGTTAAATATTTATTTTTGTCTTATGTATTTGTTATTTACTCCCAAATGTGATGAAAAATATTGTGTGTATGGCGGGTAGTAAGGGGATTACAAACTCAGGACATTAAAAGCCCTCCGCCTTCGGCGTCGGGCTTCTAATAGACCTTCGTTAGTAATCCCTTACTTACTACCCTTATGCCACAATATACTATAGTTAAATGAACAACTTCTAAACACACTGTTTTTTTAGAAAGCATACCATATTTATCATTCGGAGAAGATCATAAGTTCAAAATAACTTTTATATTGATTTGGACACAATCATTTCTGTTTTATTTTTTATTTGTTTACGTTTGGTACACTTATTAATTTTCAAATCACTCATTAAATATCATCATATTATTAAAATTAAAACTGTCGTGAGAAATCTCTAATAAATAACTAAGAATCATGAAAATAAATTAACCGCATATAAGATTATTATTCAAATTGTTTGTCCGTTATTCGAAATTTGTCGACATTTGAAATACATTGACAGTAGCAGAGCAAAAATATGTTCAGTGCAAGAACTAAACGCAGAGAACAATTAAAAAGTTTATAATAGTTTTTATTTTTTAAATTTAGTGGACAATTGGCTGTATGGTGAATTATCAAAGTCTTTGAAAAAATTAAAAGTAAAAATGCAGTAACCGACCAAATTAAGATTACCCTCATTTGTATGAGACGTTATAAACGGAAGGTGTGTTTTTTACTTAATCGCCTTATTTAAATAATATTGATTTCCCGGCTAAGGCCAATAATATATATTTTTTTTAATTTTCATTAATGCCTTCTAAATATAACGAACGATTTCGCGGTCCAGTTTTACTACATTAATGGCAACATTTCCAAGCAAGTTGGAGAAAACATAATTGCATGAAGGGTGTGACAGAAACATTAGCAAAAAAAAAGGCGACTATTATATTATGGCTGTCCCACGATGCCAGCGCTGATCTTCACGGGAACATGCCGCCACTGAGCGCGGTGTACCTGGCGTGCCTGCCGCCCCGTCCACCGCTGAGGCTGAACTCGATATTGATAAGGTGCAAGATTCGGAATGGCGACCAGTTGGCAATAAAACAATATATTATTCAAACAAGTTAGTTAGCTTACCCATTGGATCATTTGATTTGACGTGTGTATAACTTCCAGACGGCATCCTGATGGCGACGGGCGGCGGCTGCTTCGGCTGCTTCAGCAACACGGAGCAGCTGTGGCAGTGCGCGCAGCACGGCGGCGCCGTGTCCGGCGACCGGCCGTGGCGGTTCCCGTTGTGGGAGTACTACTCCAAGCAGATCATTGGTATGTTCGTTACTTCCTGTTGTGTTCAGTCAGCAGTAGAAGTCGCTTCGGCTGCTTCAGCAACACGGAGCAGCTGTGGCAGTGCGCGCAGCACGGCGGCGCCGTGTCCGGCGACCGGCCGTGGCGGTTCCCGTTGTGGGAGTACTACTCCAAGCAGATCATTGGTATGTTCGCTACTTCCTGTTGTGTTCAGTCAGCAGTAGAAGTCGCTTCGGCTGCTTCAGCAACACGGAGCAGCTGTGGCAGTGCGCGCAGCACGGCGGCGCCGTGTCCGGCGACCGGCCGTGGCGGTTCCCGTTGTGGGAGTACTACTCCAAGCAGATCATTGGTATGTTCGTTACTTCCTGTTGTGTTCAGTCAGCAGTAGAAGTCGCTTCGGCTGCTTCAGCAACACGGAGCAGCTGTGGCAGTGCGCGCAGCACGGCGGCGCCGTGTCCGGCGACCGGCCGTGGCGGTTCCCGTTGTGGGAGTACTACTCCAAGCAGATCATTGGTATGTTCGCTACTTCCTGTTGTGTTCAGTCAGCAGTAGAAGTCGCTTCGGCTGCTTCAGCAACACGGAGCAGCTGTGGCAGTGCGCGCAGCACGGCGGCGCCGTGTCCGGCGACCGGCCGTGGCGGTTCCCGTTGTGGGAGTACTACTCCAAGCAGATCATTGGTATGTTCGTTACTTCCTGTTGTGTTCAGTCAGCAGTAGAAGTCGCTTCGGCTGCTTCAGCAACACGGAGCAGCTGTGGCAGTGCGCGCAGCACGGCGGCGCCGTGTCCGGCGACCGGCCGTGGCGGTTCCCGTTGTGGGAGTACTACTCCAAGCAGATCATTGGTATGTTCGTTACTTCCTGTTGTGTCCAGTCAGCAGTAGAAGTCGCTTCGGCTGCTTCAGCAACACGGAGCAGCTGTGGCAGTGCGCGCAGCACGGCGGCGCCGTGTCCGGCGACCGGCCGTGGCGGTTCCCGTTGTGGGAGTACTACTCCAAGCAGATCATTGGTATGTTCGTTACTTCCTGTTGTGTTCAGTCAGCAGTAGAAGTCGCTTCGGCTGCTTCAGCAACACGGAGCAGCTGTGGCAGTGCGCGCAGCACGGCGGCGCCGTGTCCGGCGACCGGCCGTGGCGGTTCCCGTTGTGGGAGTACTACTCCAAGCAGATCATTGGTATGTTCGTTACTTCCTGTTGTGTTCAGTCAGCAGTAGAAGTCGCTTCGGCTGCTTCAGCAACACGGAGCAGCTGTGGCAGTGCGCGCAGCACGGCGGCGCCGTGTCCGGCGACCGGCCGTGGCGGTTCCCGTTGTGGGAGTACTACTCCAAGCAGATCATTGGTATGTTCGTTACTTCCTGTTGTGTTCAGTCAGCAGTAGAAGTCGCTTCGGCTGCTTCAGCAACACGGAGCAGCTGTGGCAGTGCGCGCAGCACGGCGGCGCCGTGTCCGGCGACCGGCCGTGGCGGTTCCCGTTGTGGGAGTACTACTCCAAGCAGATCATTGGTATGTTCGCTACTTCCTGTTGTGTTCAGTCAGCAGTAGAAGTCGCTTCGGCTGCTTCAGCAACACGGAGCAGCTGTGGCAGTGCGCGCAGCACGGCGGCGCCGTGTCCGGCGACCGGCCGTGGCGGTTCCCGTTGTGGGAGTACTACTCCAAGCAGATCATTGGTATGTTCGTTACTTCCTGTTGTGTTCAGTCAGCAGTAGAAGTCGCTTCGGCTGCTTCAGCAACACGGAGCAGCTGTGGCAGTGCGCGCAGCACGGCGGCGCCGTGTCCGGCGACCGGCCGTGGCGGTTCCCGTTGTGGGAGTACTACTCCAAGCAGATCATTGGTATGTTCGCTACTTCCTGTTGTGTTCAGTCAGCAGTAGAAGTCGCTTCGGCTGCTTCAGCAACACGGAGCAGCTGTGGCAGTGCGCGCAGCACGGCGGCGCCGTGTCCGGCGACCGGCCGTGGCGGTTCCCGTTGTGGGAGTACTACTCCAAGCAGATCATTGGTATGTTCGTTACTTCCTGTTGTGTTCAGTCAGCAGTAGAAGTCGCTTCGGCTGCTTCAGCAACACGGAGCAGCTGTGGCAGTGCGCGCAGCACGGCGGCGCCGTGTCCGGCGACCGGCCGTGGCGGTTCCCGTTGTGGGAGTACTACTCCAAGCAGATCATTGGTATGTTCGTTACTTCCTGTTGTGTCCAGTCAGCAGTAGAAGTCGCTTCGGCTGCTTCAGCAACACGGAGCAGCTGTGGCAGTGCGCGCAGCACGGCGGCGCCGTGTCCGGCGACCGGCCGTGGCGGTTCCCGTTGTGGGAGTACTACTCCAAGCAGATCATTGGTATGTTCGTTACTTCCTGTTGTGTTCAGTCAGCAGTAGAAGTCGCTTCGGCTGCTTCAGCAACACGGAGCAGCTGTGGCAGTGCGCGCAGCACGGCGGCGCCGTGTCCGGCGACCGGCCGTGGCGGTTCCCGTTGTGGGAGTACTACTCCAAGCAGATCATTGGTATGTTCGTTACTTCCTGTTGTGTTCAGTCAGCAGTAGAAGTCGCTTCGGCTGCTTCAGCAACACGGAGCAGCTGTGGCAGTGCGCGCAGCACGGCGGCGCCGTGTCCGGCGACCGGCCGTGGCGGTTCCCGTTGTGGGAGTACTACTCCAAGCAGATCATTGGTATGTTCGTTACTTCCTGTTGTGTTCAGTCAGCAGTAGAAGTCGCTTCGGCTGCTTCAGCAACACGGAGCAGCTGTGGCAGTGCGCGCAGCACGGCGGCGCCGTGTCCGGCGACCGGCCGTGGCGGTTCCCGTTGTGGGAGTACTACTCCAAGCAGATCATTGGTATGTTCGTTACTTCCTGTTGTGTTCAGTCAGCAGTAGAAGTCGCTTCGGCTGCTTCAGCAACACGGAGCAGCTGTGGCAGTGCGCGCAGCACGGCGGCGCCGTGTCCGGCGACCGGCCGTGGCGGTTCCCGTTGTGGGAGTACTACTCCAAGCAGATCATTGGTATGTTCGTTACTTCCTGTTGTGTTCAGTCAGCAGTAGAAGTCGCTTCGGCTGCTTCAGCAACACGGAGCAGCTGTGGCAGTGCGCGCAGCACGGCGGCGCCGTGTCCGGCGACCGGCCGTGGCGGTTCCCGTTGTGGGAGTACTACTCCAAGCAGATCATTGGTATGTTCGTTACTTCCTGTTGTGTTCAGTCAGCAGTAGAAGTCGCTTCGGCTGCTTCAGCAACACGGAGCAGCTGTGGCAGTGCGCGCAGCACGGCGGCGCCGTGTCCGGCGACCGGCCGTGGCGGTTCCCGTTGTGGGAGTACTACTCCAAGCAGATCATTGGTATGTTCGTTACTTCCTGTTGTGTTCAGTCAGCAGTAGAAGTCGCTTCGGCTGCTTCAGCAACACGGAGCAGCTGTGGCAGTGCGCGCAGCACGGCGGCGCCGTGTCCGGCGACCGGCCGTGGCGGTTCCCGTTGTGGGAGTACTACTCCAAGCAGATCATTGGTATGTTCGTTACTTCCTGTTGTGTTCAGTCAGCAGTAGAAGTCGCTTCGGCTGCTTCAGCAACACGGAGCAGCTGTGGCAGTGCGCGCAGCACGGCGGCGCCGTGTCCGGCGACCGGCCGTGGCGGTTCCCGTTGTGGGAGTACTACTCCAAGCAGATCATTGGTATGTTCGTTACTTCCTGTTGTGTCCAGTCAGCAGTAGAAGTCGCTTCGGCTGCTTCAGCAACACGGAGCAGCTGTGGCAGTGCGCGCAGCACGGCGGCGCCGTGTCCGGCGACCGGCCGTGGCGGTTCCCGTTGTGGGAGTACTACTCCAAGCAGATCATTGGTATGTTCGTTACTTCCTGTTGTGTCCAGTCAGCAGTAGAAGTCGCTTCGGCTGCTTCAGCAACACGGAGCAGCTGTGGCAGTGCGCGCAGCACGGCGGCGCCGTGTCCGGCGACCGGCCGTGGCGGTTCCCGTTGTGGGAGTACTACTCCAAGCAGATCATTGGTATGTTCGTTACTTCCTGTTGTGTTCAGTCAGCAGTAGAAGTCGCTTCGGCTGCTTCAGCAACACGGAGCAGCTGTGGCAGTGCGCGCAGCACGGCGGCGCCGTGTCCGGCGACCGGCCGTGGCGGTTCCCGTTGTGGGAGTACTACTCCAAGCAGATCATTGGTATGTTCGTTACTTCCTGTTGTGTTCAGTCAGCAGTAGAAGTCGCTTCGGCTGCTTCAGCAACACGGAGCAGCTGTGGCAGTGCGCGCAGCACGGCGGCGCCGTGTCCGGCGACCGGCCGTGGCGGTTCCCGTTGTGGGAGTACTACTCCAAGCAGATCATTGGTATGTTCGTTACTTCCTGTTGTGTCCAGTCAGCAGTAGAAGTCGCTTCGGCTGCTTCAGCAACACGGAGCAGCTGTGGCAGTGCGCGCAGCACGGCGGCGCCGTGTCCGGCGACCGGCCGTGGCGGTTCCCGTTGTGGGAGTACTACTCCAAGCAGATCATTGGTATGTTCGTTACTTCCTGTTGTGTTCAGTCAGCAGTAGAAGTCGCTTCGGCTGCTTCAGCAACACGGAGCAGCTGTGGCAGTGCGCGCAGCACGGCGGCGCCGTGTCCGGCGACCGGCCGTGGCGGTTCCCGTTGTGGGAGTACTACTCCAAGCAGATCATTGGTATGTTCGTTACTTCCTGTTGTGTTCAGTCAGCAGTAGAAGTCGCTTCGGCTGCTTCAGCAACACGGAGCAGCTGTGGCAGTGCGCGCAGCACGGCGGCGCCGTGTCCGGCGACCGGCCGTGGCGGTTCCCGTTGTGGGAGTACTACTCCAAGCAGATCATTGGTATGTTCGTTACTTCCTGTTGTGTTCAGTCAGCAGTAGAAGTCGCTTCGGCTGCTTCAGCAACACGGAGCAGCTGTGGCAGTGCGCGCAGCACGGCGGCGCCGTGTCCGGCGACCGGCCGTGGCGGTTCCCGTTGTGGGAGTACTACTCCAAGCAGATCATTGGTATGTTCGTTACTTCCTGTTGTGTCCAGTCAGCAGTAGAAGTCGCTTCGGCTGCTTCAGCAACACGGAGCAGCTGTGGCAGTGCGCGCAGCACGGCGGCGCCGTGTCCGGCGACCGGCCGTGGCGGTTCCCGTTGTGGGAGTACTACTCCAAGCAGATCATTGGTATGTTCGTTACTTCCTGTTGTGTTCAGTCAGCAGTAGAAGTCGCTTCGGCTGCTTCAGCAACACGGAGCAGCTGTGGCAGTGCGCGCAGCACGGCGGCGCCGTGTCCGGCGACCGGCCGTGGCGGTTCCCGTTGTGGGAGTACTACTCCAAGCAGATCATTGGTATGTTCGTTACTTCCTGTTGTGTCCAGTCAGCAGTAGAAGTCGCTTCGGCTGCTTCAGCAACACGGAGCAGCTGTGGCAGTGCGCGCAGCACGGCGGCGCCGTGTCCGGCGACCGGCCGTGGCGGTTCCCGTTGTGGGAGTACTACTCCAAGCAGATCATTGGTATGTTCGTTACTTCCTGTTGTGTCCAGTCAGCAGTAGAAGTCGCTTCGGCTGCTTCAGCAACACGGAGCAGCTGTGGCAGTGCGCGCAGCACGGCGGCGCCGTGTCCGGCGACCGGCCGTGGCGGTTCCCGTTGTGGGAGTACTACTCCAAGCAGATCATTGGTATGTTCGTTACTTCCTGTTGTGTCCAGTCAGCAGTAGAAGTCGCTTCGGCTGCTTCAGCAACACGGAGCAGCTGTGGCAGTGCGCGCAGCACGGCGGCGCCGTGTCCGGCGACCGGCCGTGGCGGTTCCCGTTGTGGGAGTACTACTCCAAGCAGATCATTGGTATGTTCGTTACTTCCTGTTGTGTTCAGTCAGCAGTAGAAGTCGCTTCGGCTGCTTCAGCAACACGGAGCAGCTGTGGCAGTGCGCGCAGCACGGCGGCGCCGTGTCCGGCGACCGGCCGTGGCGGTTCCCGTTGTGGGAGTACTACTCCAAGCAGATCATTGGTATGTTCGTTACTTCCTGTTGTGTTCAGTCAGCAGTAGAAGTCGCTTCGGCTGCTTCAGCAACACGGAGCAGCTGTGGCAGTGCGCGCAGCACGGCGGCGCCGTGTCCGGCGACCGGCCGTGGCGGTTCCCGTTGTGGGAGTACTACTCCAAGCAGATCATTGGTATGTTCGTTACTTCCTGTTGTGTTCAGTCAGCAGTAGAAGTCGCTTCGGCTGCTTCAGCAACACGGAGCAGCTGTGGCAGTGCGCGCAGCACGGCGGCGCCGTGTCCGGCGACCGGCCGTGGCGGTTCCCGTTGTGGGAGTACTACTCCAAGCAGATCATTGGTATGTTCGTTACTTCCTGTTGTGTTCAGTCAGCAGTAGAAGTCGCTTCGGCTGCTTCTGTGCGTGAATGCTAGAGAGTGACGGCTAGCGCTATGTATGGCGACAGGTGTCGCGAAGCATAGTTGTGCTAGAGCTAGACGGGCAGGACTTAACTGCCCGTATGGCCAACCACTATTTTGGTTGACAGGAATAGGAATAGGTGCCCTCTCAAATAGCACAAAAACTGCATACGCGATTGTACAGCCCTTGTACCGCCAAATTAAGCTGAATAAAGGCTATTGTAAATACCAAATATATTAAATATAAGATATAATGATTGAATATTTTTAATGTAAATTATGTATACCTGTAAAATGTAATATACGAATGACGTATAAAATGTATTTTTACGAATAAATAATTGAATTGAATTGCTTTGTCAGCGCTTATACAGCCTATGTGCTAGGGCTTGTGCACAAATCACGCTAGGTTTTTCGGCAACTTTTTGACCCCCCCCCCCCCTCGCCCCTGGTGATATTTGGTGAGGTTTTTTGATACCCCTCCCAAACCCTGATCACCTCACGTGTATTTTATTTCGCTGGTATTTCGTAAAATACTTGCTATTTTGAAGTATTTAACAATTGAAGATGTATTTTTAATGACGCCGAGAAAGGGTATCTACTCATGTGGTAGATGTTTTCACAGTTTGTTCAATGCAGAAAAATACACGTGAGGTCTCCTTATTTATACCCACCCTCCCCCAACTTGATCCGTCGTGATTTTTTCGTGACCCCCCTCCCCCCTATAGAATGTCACGTGATTTCTGCACAAGCCCCTACGTGTCCTGCGACTATTGCGGATGAAAACTCATTACATACCCCACGAAATTGTCTCTGGTTAACTATGGCCCAAGAAGCACAACTGCACGACTGTTTTAGGAAAAATATTACCTATCTCTATCTATTCGCTTCAGATTGAGAGAGACGAGTCATCATATATAGCGGGACAACCGAAATGCCAACAAGACATGCCAGATGGTAACCACGAGACTTAAATTTATTTATTTCCGCATTACAGATGATCCAGCTGTTGACCTGAGGAATAAAGGATCGGGAAAAGCGACACCCTGTCTCGGTGCAGCGTTCCTAAAGGTACATAAACGATTACCTTCGAAGATTTTATTCTTTATTTGAAACTACTAACGCCATCTAGTGTGGAGTAGCAGAACTACTCACTAGGCAAACTCCTAAATTCTATCATCCCTAGAAAAGAAGCCATGGCAAGAGGCAGCGGTGGTGCTAGTGCTAAAGTGTCTACGTGCACTTCCGATATATAGGGCGCATTCTCGATTTATCCACTGGAAAAAAAAAGTTGACGGCAGTTTGCGATAGATATGCAAAAAAATATGTTTGTAAGTCGACATAGTCAAAGTTACCCTTATGTTTGACTGACTCTCTTTATTCTCGACCTCGGTCACTTACTCTAAACTGCGACCCTACGTTTAGAGCACTACGCCGGAAAGGTTCGCAGGTTCGAGTCCTGCTTACGTTGCAGTAGATTATGTCACAAAATTTTACTTACGATACATAACCTATCCTATATATATTTTGACGACGCGGTTGGCGCAGTTTGTACTGCGCCTGCTTACTGAGCCGGCGGTCTTGGGTTCGGATCCCGGCCGGGGCAAATATTTGTGTGATGAACTCGAATATTTGTTCCGAGGTCATGGATGTTATATACGTATTTATATATTATGTATTTCGCCGTCTAGTACTCATAGTACAAGCTTTGCTGGGTTTGGGACTAGGTCGATTTGTGTAAGATTTTCCGTTAACGCATTCACAGCCACGCCCCCCGGCAGTGAATGCGTTAACCTTTTGAGCGCTAAAGACGGCAAATCACATCGACGGAAAGCTATACCTCAGGCGCCACTTGTAGCTATACAATGCCATCCTATCTGGTCTCAGGTTGGCGTCAGGGACACAGCTTTCCGTCAACGCTCATGAGGTTAATATTGATTTATTTAACCCTTTGACCGCCAAAGACGGCAAATCACGTCATCGGGAATTCGTGCCACTGACGCCAACGACGCCTATTGACGTCAAAAATTTCAATGGTCAAAAACATGCTAATTCAAACCACTATCTGTGTTTTTCAATGTCTGTTGATTTTGGAGCACTTTTTTTTTTTGGTGGTTTGGCGTCAGTGACCCGGTGAATTGCTTTGCCGCTTGGCGCTCAAAGGATTAATATACTGTTGTAGAACTTCGTGTGCGGGCCATGGCTGCACATGGACACGACGGGCGTGGGCAAGCTGGCTCACGACCCGCCGCCGTACCTGTGCGCGCGCCGCATGACGGGCCGGCCGGCGCGCGCGCTGATGCACACGCTGCTCAACATCGCCGACTCCAGCGAGGCCAAGGACGCCAAGTAGTGCCTGTCTCAGTCCCGACTCGTCTGTGGTTGTTTGTTGGTAAGGAAGACGCTTATTTGTTCGCTTCACTATAAACGTTTTACGCTAGCCGTTAGGTACTGCTTTAACCCTTTGAGCGCCAAGCGGCAAAGCAATTCAACGTGCCACTGACACCAAACAAAAAAAAAAGTGCTCCAAAATCAACAGAGATTGAAAAACACAGATAGTGGTTTGAATTAGCATGTTTTTGACCATTGAAATTTTTGACGTCAATAGGCGTCGTTGGCACGAATTCCCGATGACGTGATTTGCCGTCTTTCGGTCAAAGGGTTTAATAATAAGGCACGAATACAACCTGGTTGAAAAATTCAATGGCTCTCGTCAGGTTCGGTGGTCCAATAGGTAGGAGGTCCGTGTTGGCCTGGAAAGCCGTCGGAGACGCGGGTTCGAACCCCGCCGGAACCATATACTTTTTAATTTTTCGCTTCATTCTAAACATTTGGTGTACGTCAGCAGAGGTTGCTGCTTTATAAAAATAACAGAATATTTACTAACGAGATACGATGTTTTGAAGAGTACTGAGAGAAATTTGAATGATTTTTGGTTGTCATCAGGCGATATCATTGGTCAATACGTTCAACGCCTAATACAAACAAAAACGGTCCATAGGAAATTATACTAATAAAAAAACTCAATTGAGCTTGTTTAGAACCACGTTTAGTGCAATTTCGATAATTCTCTATTCTTCGTTATACCTAAAATAGTACCTATTCTAAATTTTCCAAGGGCATTGTTAATAGGTGTTAATCGCTATCGCAGTTTATCAACAGTACGGCGGGAACTCATTAATTCCAATAATGGTCACGTTACGCCGGTTACGTGGCTAATGATCTGACATAAACAACGCAGACCGATTTAGAAGTTGTTTTCAGCCCATTAACCTGCTTACCGCCATAATCATGGTTAGGCGACATTGCTCGAAGAGGCAACGACCATATATCATTCCTAGCCATAAACGTACTCTTGAACATAGGCCTCCCACAAAGATTGTCCATAACGAACAACCCGCATCCACCACCTACCGTTGAATTTAACCATGTCATCGGTCGTAGGCCTTTCATTTCGCTGTTTTCCAAGTTCGCGGTCTACAATCAAACAACCTTTACGATGACAAAAAAAAATGTATTTCACTGTCAGTGTGTTGTAGTTACCCTATACACAGTGTTCTAAAATCATTCAAATGTTTGGCCGTGGTGCTGAGGACGTGACTCGTAGAGCCTGTTTGTAATTAATATGAGGATAAATGCGTATCCAACTGATCATTGGAATGCATGGAACGTAATCTCAGAGATGTCACTTTTTACAAGGAGTAGGTACACAGCCACAGAACAGATGGTACAGAAAGATTCGTTTATGCACCTTTTGTGTAGATCAGTCATTTGTAAAATAGGTTGTAGCAGATTTTCCAGAAGTTGTAAGTATACTTACTTACACAAACGCAATCGATAAAATTCCGCCTTTTTCGGGAATTTTGCTTTTTTAGCTTCAAATCGGGTTACTAATTTCATATACATACAGCTCCAATTTCTCTATTCTCATACCTTCCTTATTATTCTTAGTTTTAGGTAAATGTGTTTTATTATAAGCTTTTATTTAACTTGCATTGTATGTAGGTATGTAAGTATGTTTGTTCGGGTGGAATCTTGCAACTCAATTTTGAAGCAGATATCGTCATCCGATTGAGCTGAAATTTTGCATACTTACTTAACTTTGATGACAATACAATAATATGGTACCATGGGGCTGATCTGATGATGGAGCCGGAAGGTGGCCATAGGAACTCTATAATAGAAAAAGCAATCCTACCGAGCTTGGGCTCTTTAGAATCGTCTCAGTGAGCATTTAATGGATATCCAAAGAAAAGTACAGTCGGCTATAAAAGCTTGCCACTAAAATGTCATTTTTGAGAAACTTATTTCTTAGATTTATTAGAATGCGACGACACTACAGTATTGCCACTTTTTAATTTCTTCTCTTTTGTGTTGTACTGTATGCAGGTGTTAAACTGTTAAATATATAATAAACTGTACTGGAGTGGAGGGGAGCTGTTTAAAATGGACCAATCACATCTCAGATTTATAAGCACTTTTTTCTGATTGACGAAGCCCGATTGGTGTTTTCTCAACTCCGCTTCAGTGTACAGGCAGCCTTGTGTCCTTATCATTTAGATAGGATTTTTTTCATCTCGGAAGAGCCTAATATATTGTGCAACAACCAGCATCTGGTACCTACTTGACCAAGATCGTTACACATCTCCTGTATGGGTTAGGACCAAAAAGTTGGACGAAATTAAGGCGTAGTTAGCGAGGAAATAAAAGCGATTGGAATAAGTTCCGTTGTGCGATAAAAATTAACGATACAATAAGCAACCATTGAGTGAATTAAGGTGGTAAACTTTTTGGTCTTCACCCGTATGCATTACGGTATAGGTATTTGGCACTTTGTGAACTTTTTGATGCTGACTGTACTTATAGATAATTTCGTACTATTTGTATGTTCTGCATCTATGTATACAATATGTTCTGCTCCAGTTGTATTTATGTGGGATGTGTTTACAGGAGTCTACACTTCGGCTCTGCTCTCGCTGTTCGGCGAGCACCACACTAAGCTAGTTTGGGTTACACGTGGATCTGCTAGGGAATGGATGTGTTACTGGACTAAGCTCACATACACGAGATAACATGTAGTTAGTTCAGCTCGCGGTACAAGATTCTAGTGTTTATTTCTAGAATCTCGTAACGCGCGCTGAATCAATTACGCATTGTTGAACGTTCATGTGAACTTAACCTTGAATACAAGGACGAGCGAGGAATCAAACGGTAGCCCCTTACTGATGTCTCAAGTTTGTTTCCGAAAATTGTTTTCAACGTCGTTATTTTCAAAAAATGTGTTTAGTAACCGTCAATTTTACGGGATTGAGGATAAGGTTTTGTCATGTTAAAGAAACATTTTGAAACATCGATAGGTCATTCAGTCTGACGCACTTCGTCGCTATACGAGTGTGAAAGAGATAGCCGTGGTAGTGTACCCTCCTCGCACGTCCTTTTCAAGACAAAGTCGCGCAGTGGTGCTAGCCGGTTACTAGGCGGGGTTCGGACAATGACAACACAAGATACAGCCATTCAGAATGTAATTGTTTTATGCAATAAATATAATTTGGAAATACTAACAGAGTGTTACTTCATTACATAGATTTGAGAAATGTACACATGACAGGCTACAGTAATTATACAGCGTCGTGTCCCTAGTAAGAGGTATATATAAAAGGTATCTAGTGTTCAGGAGGCAACTAGGAAGAAACAGGCGAAATTAATTAACAGTCCGGTCGGAAATGAAACACCGATGCTTATTGACCTAAAAATGAAGAAACATTTATTTTCAGTATGTCTTTTGTATAATTTAATAACAGAATGAATCAAGTGTGTCAAGAGAATAACAGAGCGGATTACTTTCCATTTCGATAGAATAAGTTTCACCAACAATAGAAATATAATATTTATCAAGTCATTTACAGTTACAAATGCAGTACCAATAAATCTAATTTATTCGTTTACTGAGTTAGTTAAATTTAAACATTTATTATGATCGTTAATGTACACGGAGCGGGGGAGGTCCCCGGCGCTCGCCGCTACTGATTCTTACGGGCACAGTATAGTATATTTTTTTGGGATTTTTTAAAGTTTTTATTCATCACGTACTTTATAAATATCTCATACTTGAAAAAAAAAAAGACATTAAAATGTATCGGGTGCGGCGACGCCACACTCGCACACGCAGCAGGCACGCACACGGCGTCGCGCCGCCACGCACACGCAGCACGCACGCACACACGCGACGCGCACGCACACGCGCGCACGGACGGCGCAGGCCGCCGCTACCATCACATTGCGACGTTTCACACCTATTCGTTTTCCCTTTGTACCGCTACAGTTAAAATTGTTTCTTACATAGTAAAATTAACGGAATAGTTTAAAATCTAAATAAAAAGGAGAGGCGGAGGCGCCGGCGCGCCGCGCCTGCGAACGTTACAATATATCATTCAACTGAAACGATGTCAATATTTAAATTTATCGCAAACACTAGAGAAATGCAGGTCCAATACGATGGTAATATTGTGTGTCATGAAACAAAATGTATATTTGAATTCTCTGCTTTTTACACACACACAAGCCGGCGGCTCACTTCGACGTCATCATGGTGACGAATTCTGTAAACAAACAAACAGACAGGTCAGTGGACGCTCAGGCGGGGCCGCGTGGCGAGACTAGACAGAATGTTAGTACGAACATATTAAACACAACAGATAAATTAACCGATACACGTGAGATGCACTAGGAAGTTGGAACCGCTAAATATTAGACAGTAAACCGATAGAAGATATAAATCGAAGTTTCAAATTGGACCCTTCGGGTTGAACAATGAGAACAAACATGTGCTTGATGTACGAAACGAACAACATAGAGACCGGTCACATTCCACCTGGTCATGCCACTACGGGGAGAAACACCAGCCGCGTGTAGCGCGCGCGGCCCGAGGT
The DNA here is from genome assembly GCA_905147355.2 of Apotomis turbidana. Taxonomy (NCBI): domain Eukaryota; kingdom Metazoa; phylum Arthropoda; class Insecta; order Lepidoptera; family Tortricidae; genus Apotomis; species Apotomis turbidana. The sequence continues at coordinate 19,912,623 of LR990292.1, read as the reverse complement.
GATATTTCCACAACTATCTATACAGATATTAGACATGCACCAGTATTAAAAGAAACGTCCTACATATCCCAGCGTAGAAATCGATTGTAATTTTGTCGACGTTTATTATAATGGTTCACAAAAACCCGCCAAAGTCTCATTGATTTTAAACATTTCTCCCGCGTGACAAAGTTGCAAACGACGGTTCTACGTACATCCATTCGAGCGAATCCAGCAACCAAGCTTTGAGCCTCAGTTGCTGAGCCCGGCTCGAGAACCGACAGTCAAGTGAGGACCCAGTAAAAGAGTGAGATGCGAGCGGGTGGGGCGGGGCAGCTAACAGTCCAGGTGAAAAGGAACAGTTAATAACGGGTAGCAAACCATTCAGAAGACTGGCAGGTAGGTACCTAGGCAGGTCGCGTAGGCCGTCGGTCTACACTACGGGGGGATATCACAGCGTTATTTCGGTGTTCGGGTTAGTTACGAGAGGGGTACGTCGCGGCTGCTGCGCGAGAATATGAGTTTGGCGAGGGCATGGAAGTCTGCAAGAGAGAAACGTTCTGTAGCGTCGCTAGCCCGCCCGCCCGCTGGCGCGCTCACATACAGGCAAACGAATACTAGCGATACAACACAACTAGCGGAATACCACGCGCATTCAGGAGTACGGATCAGTGCAGTACTAGTACTAATTAGCCTAGCCTAGCTTATTACTACGGTATTAATTCTCTATTCAGTCTGTGGTTTTATGTTTAGTTGTTTTTCGTTCGACCAATTTCATAGAGTGCCAAAAAATGCTAAAACATCCCGCATAAGTGGCAAACGAGACTTCTAAACAGTTGTTTACCGAACGACCGAATCTAGATTTAGACATTGCCGTATGATTTGGCTAGGGATAGACAAGGAATGCTTTGAAAATCTAATTGATCGCTTCATTTTTGGTTGTTCGTTCGGTACCGAGCGTTTGTACGACTAACTTGCCTAAATTATGGTTTTGGTATGATTGATGTGCGAAATTTCGCGAGTACGGTTGTTGCTTGTACGCGACGAGACATTTACGAGGGGCGTAGTGCGAGTTGTTGACAACCGGCGCATCGCCACGTGACGCCGCTGGCCCGCGCCCAAACGCAACGCTTTTTTATAATCGCAGGAACATAACACTGTATCCATGCAGCGCTCGTCTTACGCCGATGCCCGATACGTGTCGCATTCTTCGGTACGCGCACGTCACACTATTGTTTTCTTCGATTGTCTTCATTCTACAGCGGTTTTGCAACGTTCAAGAATATTGCGGTTTCTCCCTGAGCGTGTAAGGTTATCGGAGCAGCTCGAAACCCACGGAGTCATATGACAAGACGGTATTTAGAGCATTAACTCGAATTCTCTGAACTTAATGACGGTTTGTGAGCGCTTCCGTAATTTACGAGATATCTTGAAAGAACGCACGACTTTGGATTATTTAAAATGTTCGGTGTTCGTAAATCACGAGTATCATAAACGTTGGGCGAGCGAGTGAACTTGTTTTCTCGGGGCAGAAATGTATCGAGTCTCTGGAGTTATCGAAATAGCTCCACCACCGGGTTAGTGCGCGACACGGCATGCGGGACGGACCGCCAGAGGGTGGTATTCTCCTAGCTCTTATACATAGGATATCCATTTATACACAGCGTGCTGAGCCAAAAGGGGGAGGAATGTTCGCCGCTGTGACGCTCTTGGGCCGTTTTGGCTTAGCATCGATACAATCGGCAACGGATATATCTACATGAACGAGGCGCTCAAGCTCTCAAACTCCTCACTACATTTTGAGGCGTCCAGGCGACATACCCGTTACCAACTGTCCATATATTTATCATAATATAATTGGTCGGTTGTCCATCACATTCTGCTTTATGAGAAGCAGAATGTGAAGATGCTGACCAAAGAAAAACAACAGTAGACGTTGCTTCACCACCAATGAAAGTAACATAGGTGAGAGAGCAAAATCATTTCAGAGACCTTCGTGTTTTGGAAGGCTCTGAACATCTTAGCGGGATATAACACTTCCTATTATGAATCACATAGCGGTCGGATAAGGCCACGTCGTAGAAATCGGAATACCATGAATGCGTATGGCGTGACGCGTTATCAATGATGAGCCAGAATTTTGGATGCCAAAATGTATGAATCAATTTCTACGATGTGTTTTTATTCGTCCGTAGGTCCAGCACAGTGACAGATCCACCGCATTTGTATATGCGAAAAAGACAAATGTATTATCTTGGACAACAAGGAAGTCATCTATATAGTGTTCCTTTTTAGGCGGTCAGAGCTCTCTCTTCGTAGTGTGGCGACGACTTGAACGTGATTCACTCAAACATTTGACCGTTTCCTACAGGAAGCTAAAGCACCAATCTCTGTTCTTATAGATACAAGTACATATACAGATATCTTGACCCACGAATCCCACGTTTGACTTCAATATTACTTAAGCAGGCTACCAGATCGATGCAGCTCGCTATTTCAGTAAAAGATTCACCCTTTGCTCACTAAGGCCTAATTTATAATTAACAGGAAACTGATGCTTTAACCACGACGGCCATGATACGTCTACGAGAATCATGTGCAATCGACGTTTCCTGCCAAATAGACACGAAAGATGGCACTACACTCGGCCCGGCAGCCAAATGGCTCACTATATCATTTATTATCTTAATGCCCGTGTTGCACTTGTAATCGGTGTATCGTATTAACGCAATAAGAAAACACATTATCGCCCAACACTTTAGAGAGTTTATGACTTTAGACGATAATCGATTTTTCAACACACCCAGGAATTTCCCTTCTCACATTTGCACGTGTGTCGAAATAGGCATGCATAAGCTTATGTACCTACGAGATTAGAGACTGATATCCGGTTAGGGAAAGTATTTATTCAGAACTAGCGACCCGACCCGGCTTCGCATGGGTGCAATGCTGATAAATTATGCATTTATTATAAACCTTCCTCTTGAATTACTCTATGAATAAAAAATAGTTTTAAAGATCTAAGCATACATAGGGACAGACAAAAAGACAGCAGAAAGCGACTTTGTGTTATACTATGTATGTTGTTTACCTCTAATTGTAATTTCTTGCATTGTATTTCTCCTGTATATTTTATGAGGTGTGCAATAAAGAGTACTTGTATTGTATTGTATGTAGTGATTTAGCTTGTTTTCTCGTTCGGACTGGGCAAGATTTAGTTTGGGACTATATAGATCGGTTTGTGTCAAGATAGTTCCGCGTAGGTAATTCGGGAAAGAAACATTTTACCTTTAAAAAGCCGATCCTATCCTCGGATCCGAATGAACGTAACGAATAAAGTCATTTGTATTTTATTCGTGTATTTGCAAATATTAACTGAACGGCCAATTCGTATAACGTTTTTTTATTTTTAATTAAGACTCAGAATGTCGACAACGTTTATGAAATAAAAAATTGCATAGAAAAACAAATGTTTTATAAATAAAATAAAAAAAAAACTCAGGTCAGTACTGTGCTAACACCATTTGAAATTGTATAACTTATGCAACTTTCGTTCAAAATACAACAATTATGATAGATTTTTTTCCGCTACAGTACTTATCTTATTTTTTCTATCGCAAGTGTAACAGAAGCATTATAATGGGGACAACGTGGACGCAAACGCGACCGAGCGAAGTGCCAATTGCGTCTTGTGGCTTAAGGTTTGTCCTTGGCGACTGGTGTCGATGCACGCGAGGTGCAAGTCTGTCCCTAAGACCTAAAAGCGTGCTCACATATGTGTTAGCTTGCTGATCTATACCAGGTAAAAACTTAACACAAAATTTATGGCTGCGCTTTTAGGTAACTCCTTTCAGATTTGGTCTAGTCTCGGAAAATATACATATCGTCGGGGATAGTGCAATACCGCGTAAGTAACAAGTGTAGATACGAATCAATAATCAAACAAATGCTAAGCATTTATTTGAAATGAGAATATTATCGACAACTGTTATTTACGCGGTATTGCACTATCCCCGACGATATTCTTATCGGCCGTTGTTAGGCGCTATTCCCCGATAACTTTAGACACCTGGGCAACTCCGAAGATCAAAATTAGAACTCTGTATCCTGCAGTCTCTCGCATTCTTCAGCTAAACAATTTATGTGAGCGGGACAACGCGGTGTTCAAATTTCGAACTTCAAAGTAACACCTAAACTAGAGATGTACCGTTCTCGAGAACATTTCCTATTGAAATCGGGGAACGATCTCGAGAACGGCACATTTCTACCGTCAACTGAACCGTGTAAGACAGACGTCACGTTACGTACCCTCGTAATTGACCTGGCCGTCGCCGTCGATGTCGGCCTCGCGGATCATCTCGTCGACCTCCTCGTCGGTGAGCTTCTCGCCGAGGTTGGTCATGACGTGGCGCAGCTCGGCCGCGGAGATGAACCCGTTGCCGTCCTTGTCGAACACGCGGAAGGCTTCGCGGATCTCCTCCTCGCTGTCGGTGTCCTTCATCTTGCGAGCCATCATTGTGAGGAACTCGGGGAAGTCTATCGTGCCGTTACCTGGAAAACGATAGGATGCGATCGTCAGTTTTGATTTGTTTATGGCCAGTTCGCTTCATTGGGCTAAATTAATTAAAACTTAGCTGCTTACAAAGGGAATAATATTGATAGTAAATTACATCGGTTATGTTCAGAAGCAATCGAAAACTATACTAGTGTCACTAGAACCGAGAAACAGATTGAGAGGACAATAGTGAATTAATTGACTGGATTACACCATTAACGGTCTTTATTCCTAATGGATCATAATTTCTATTTGAATTACGCATTTTAAGGGGAGGCCTTTGCCCAGCAGTGGGAAACAACGGGCTCAATAATAATAAGGTTGTTGTGGAAAGGTGCAGAAAAATGCCACTGTAGGATAATATAATTATTATCTTGATAACTTAAGATGATAGCCTTTAGTCATCCCATCAAGTCATCACTCATCACAATGACTAAGGTTGAGCTCACATCATCACTGTCGCATTTCCGTCCTACATGAATATATTATCATGACTTTAAACGAAATCACATTTTCCACTTCCCATAGCCAATACGACATCTTAATCATCATCCGTGTTTTTGTAATAAATATTGAAAACGTGAAACATAAAATCTGTTGTTTGTCCAGAACACCCACCGAGGTCGTTTTTCGTAAACGATGATGTAACGCTAATTAGTCTCATTAATCAATCCGCATGTTAATATCAGCAGCAGTCCGCTTCGCCGAAGTTCACGGGACCAACCTTATTGGCACCTGGGCCTAATGGAATATTTTCAGATCAGGTAAACATTAAATAAATAAAAATGAGACAACTTAACACAAATCGATCTAGTTCCAAATTAAGCTCATGTGTTATGGGTACGATATACATACTTATAACAGATAAGTATATAGAACAACCATCACCCAAGCACAAATATTCGTGTTCATCACACAAATATTTCCCCTGGCTGGGATTCGAACCCGGGACCGCTGGCTCAGAAGGCAGGTGTCTACAAACTGCGCCGCCGCGCTGCGCTTTGTTTACGCGACCGAAGAACGGTATGAGACCTTAATTGACGACCCGAAAATAAAGTCTAATAAATAAAACCTGTCGGAAATGTCACTAGAGAATGAATATTATAATCAGAATAAAGATCCAAAGGATTCTTTTCGAGACAGTGGTAGAGGAAGTGAGGTGACAAATGATCAGTTTATTCAATCAGGCGAGTTGGCTAGCGATAGATTAGTGTGCCACTCAATAGATACGCAAGCCGACGTTATTGTTCGCACTCGCCGACTACTCAATTGGAAGGGATGGGATCCCATTGTTTCATTAACACTCATCGCTCGCTGTATAGTATGAGGTATGGATTGCCTGATGACACCGAAAAATTTGTCCACAAATACAAAATGCAACTGAAGGCGACGTTCCCGCAGAAATCGCTTCAATGTATAATAATCTTGATTCCAGGAAACAACATTCTAGATTCCTAAAGGAAACAATCCGATTCTGAAACGCCAAGAGTTAGATTTACGGCGTAATAAAGGCTCGTGAAGGCGTATGATTCGTATTACCCATTAATGTGCCGTAAAAATGTATATATAATATATACAGGCATAAGACGACTCTGTAAGCTAGACGCGCGCTCTTACAGCGCCGATCTTTGGCAAACGTAAACGTGAGGCGGCAAAACAGTTTTGCACAATGAAGCATATTGTTCATCATGTCGCAGTGACATCATTGCCGGCCGTTGATTAAATCATCCGCACACGGCCGAAATTCGGGCAAACAAGGCTCGTTGCTTGCTGACGATGTGTCAGTGTTATCAGTTACATTAACACAACCATAAAGCGAGGGCGCGGCTATTAATAATTCCGAACTGGAATGTTTGGACACATGGGGCAAACAATCTGCGACATGCGAAGCGTTTTTAATAAGAGCATTAACACGAGAGGAAAAAACCAAATAGGGAATGTGGGGAAACGCCGTAGATTCAAAATTTCAAACTTTTAAGTGTCCGTTTGGTTTTGGTAACTTTGCTTGCACATTTCGGACGCGATACTTCCAAGAAACAAGGACAGTTTTTTTTCTAGAAGTCTCGTCGGCTCGGATAAGCCATTGGAATTGGATTTGCATCCGGTGCAAACAGGCGCATGTTGTGAATAATTCCGAGATGTAACAATACGGCTCCGTTCTTCGGAAGCGCGATCCGATCCGCACGACCGCACACCGTGCGAATCCGCGAAATAGAATAATTTACGAGCAAGATCGCGAGGGATTTACTGATGCTCATTAAAATTCTAGTATTGCTTTGCGTTGTAAATTTGTATCTAATTCTAATACACAGGAGATTATTACCTCTATTACCTAGTCCGAAATTATTTTACATTGATTTAACTGATTGTAAAATTTACTTCAATTCCAACCCCCGTGATGATTTTTTTGAGTACCACTCCATCAGTTCTGCTGTCCTGTTTTGATTCTGATCTTGACTCACAGTTCTTTCAATCAGAGTTTACCATCAATTGTTCACGTTTTTCTTTCATGGCATGACAGTGTAGGTACTATTTCCATTACCTCAGTCATCTGAACATCACGAGATCGTGCGTTGATTTGCCTGTTCTGGCACTTACAGCCTGTTGCCACTTCTTAGACTTGACTGCGGAACAAAAGGGAAGTTCTATCCAGAACAGTCCTCATACCTTGCGATGACAGTATCGGTTAAACGCTTCGTCAAGGTGCAAAAATAAGTGCGAGTTAAGTTTGGCGCATCTAATTGTGAGTTAACCTTTGCGAGGTGTTCCGCGGGCTATTTATACCGTCGCGCGATACGCTGAACTTTCGAGAATGCACGCCGCATTCCGACCACTTGTTCTAGCACCGCACCTGGGCCGATTGGATCACTTGTCACCTCGGCTGGTTTCCCAGTCACTTCACTACAAAACTGTTTTAGTATTCCGCGCGCCAAAGTAATGGCACTATTAATCGAGCGGCTATAGATCGTATCTTCCTGGGTGAAGTTCATTGGCATTTGTGGAGGAGTATACAATAGACAATAATTCATAGGATGAAATACATATATGGTGGACCTGATGCCATTTAAGGTTGATAGGCGGAGGGGGGAAAGGGGGGAACAATAGCTTCGCCTTGAACTCGCGACGCGACTGCAGCCGCCATGTTTGCTGTTTTTGCATCGTTCTCACAGCACTCTGGAAACCCAGTTGCCATGTTTATCGTTAATAACATAAACACCACATTGTATTGGTCTAACCTCAAAATATTTATGAAAAACCGTTTCAGTCAAGGACGAGTACACGGTTTTAAGGAAACCTTTAACATTAAAATGGACGCAGGAATTTCGCTGAGCGAGTGACCAAACAGGATGAAAAATAAGTAATTAAATTAAATATAGATATATTTATTTTAATTACTTGATTTTTATCCTGTTCCGGTTACAACTTAAACTTACAAAAAAATCTACATACTAGCTTTATTTTAAGTAAGTAGGTATTTGTTACTTTTTTGGTTGTGAACGGACAATATGTTTCATTTCAGTAGCTTTACAATTCTGACGAGTCACTCTTCAAACCGTCAGTGTTAAACAAAGCAGAATACACAAGATTAGTGTTGAATAGCATAATGCAATGTTGTAGTGTAGCAGAAAAGCCCTAATAACTCAATTTCCGATTCAATCGAACTGACACGAGTACACGTGTAGTACCTATAGGTAGGTATACTCTTAGGCACGGTATGCGTGTTTGTAGGGCGTTGCGGGCGTCGCGGATGGCTTCCCCTGGTCGATAGCGCTGCGTGTGAATTATAATGCAGCCTGCCTGTGAGGCTTCTAGCGATTCTTTACAATCTCATTATTGAACCTTGTTTAGCCGTTGATAACGGTTTTACTTTCCTTCAGGTGCATTCATAGCCGATTGCATATCGAACGCGTCTTTTCCCTATATGTGCCTGTATTTGTATTTACATGTAAAATAATATCTGTTAATGGGGAGGTGAGGGTGAGGGATAAGATTCTATGATGGTTAATATCAAATAATGAACTAACGATTATTCAACAAACTATGAAAAACCGATAACATTTGGCTCATTATCTCAAACGTAAATCAATCTAAATATTTTTAAACTTTTAGATGAAGCCGTAACGTTATAATTGCGACGGAAACGAATCGATTAAAAGGCAGCGTAGCCGCAATCAAACCGACAATCTAAAAGCAATTTTATAAACACACGTCGCGCGTCGCTTTCGGGGATTATGTTCTACTAAAACCCAATAATTCTCCTCTACAACCCTAGGTGGGTTGGTCAAAACGACGTATATTCCTTCGTAATCTGCTCAGACGAAGGCCACGCGTTATCACAGCTATAAGGAGAGATGAACTCACTCCCATTGTCTTGCGAAAAATACATTATTCAGGAGGAGTTTATCCGCAATGAGTGCCAAGTGAGCTTTATATAAAGCGTGTAGATTTATTATTCGTTAGTCATAGCTTAGATCAGCACCGGCAACTAATGAGCGACTTAGCGAATATCCCGCAGTTGAAGAGTAATAAACAGCTTCATACTTGTATGTTTGGTACCTGAACGCTTTAATTTTGCTCCCAAGAGACTGGAAACAATGCCCATGCTTAACAAACCGTGCCATGGGTGCGGTTATGGAATATAACGTAGGTGTATTTTGCACAAGTGGCAAGGACGGTGAGTCAACATGGCGTCAGCCCGCGCTCCAATACAATCCTTATACGACTCTCAATTAAACGAGCGACCAGATTACATGCCACCTAAATAATCATTGCCAGCTATTTGCGGACGCTCTTAATGAAAGTAATCCACTCAAACGTCAGCCTATTACAGCGCCAGACTAATGAATCTTAATTATTGACGGTTTTAAAAATATAACAATAGATTTGGCTACGGCGAAGGCGGAAGATGTTGCAATAATTCGTCGAACACGACCCGCGGGGGTGAGCGTTCGCATTATGTTCCCGGTTTACCGCACAGTTAAAAGCCTAACATCAAAGCTATTGATTCCCGATCGGGAATCGAGCAACCGTCAAGATAAGCGGATGAGGAGCTCGTCAAGTTCCATCATTCTTCATATTATAAGAATAAACACATCAAATTAAGTAGATGAGAGCCGGGATGATGCTCCGACACAAACGATTACACGAGCGCGTCTGGTCCACGCGATCGCGACAAACTGGCGTCTCGCCAAAAGGAATATGCAAATTCATTTGCAATCTGCGATTCCGACTGCCGCTGCGTTTTGCTCGATGTCAACAATGTTTATATCGGCGTAGTGATCGCACGAGTACCTCGGATTATCACCCATTTCCTAAGCAAATCGCGGTGCCAACTTGCAAAACGTTCCTGCCGTTTCTTCCCTAGGGACCGCAGCACCTAAATTTAACGGAACACTCGCTTCAATTAGAATGAATTCCGTCCTTACGCTCCCTCAAATTACGAATCAATTTGATTAACATGCGTCGGTGGTCGCCCAAAAGACGGGGGCCGGTCCCAAATAGTCGGTTGAACTAATTTGGTCCGTGATTCAGATTCTCAAAGGGCACTCTGGGAGCAATTAGGACGACAATGGGTCAGCTATCTAGGCGAGTGTTCCTGATGCGACAGTCCGATGGCCCGATAAATAGCTTGGCCCGCGTCCAAATCCTAACCATTAACACTACAGTTTGCCCGCTGACGGCTACACTTGGTGTAACTGATGTTAATGCGTTATATAAAGTCACTGCGCCACGCTTCAATGGGCTCGAAGTCTCGGGTTCGCGTCTGTTTCAGTGCGCCCGTTCAATACCGCACTGCGGTTATGCTTCGCCGCAATCTCTTGCATATCATCTATTTAATTACCATCATTTGAAGGATCGTTTCTGGTTACTCCAAACACGAGCAGAGCCATCAGCGCCAGGAATATCGCCTAAAGTTATTTGCGACAACGGTACATGTCGTCTTTGATTTGCGCGTTCATTCGTTGTCCGCCATCTTGACTGATTTATACCAGACATGTAGCCTCGACACAAACCAGAAGCGTTTCCCAGGAATTCCTTCAGCAAGCGAAACCCTAAACGCAATTAGTGAATAAGTAAAATAATTAAGTTAGCTTCGAGAACAAACAGGATAGTAAACTACCGTTACAGTAACTGTTGGTGGTAAACAAATAAGGTAAATGATTGTAGAAGGAAACTAATAGCCTGTTGACTAGCTAATTGGCGAGCTGAAAAATAGCGAGGTATGAAACCACGAGGAAAATAAATGGTCTCGACGGAGAACAAATGGCGGCATTGGGGCGCGAACTACATAATAATGTCGAAGGAAAGGTCAGCCCTTGACGCATCGCCTCCATAAACCCCGAGTTGGAACCAAATTGACTACGGCTCTTTCATTATGCGAGGAGAATCGCTAATAGTGTTATCGTGTGTGCATAGAGATTTGGCTTAGGTTCATATGATTTCTCTGGCCTTGATAGAGTTCACCAGTTAAGAAGTAGAATAGGAAATATTAAAAGACGGAGGCTTTAAAAATTCATTGTGACATGGCGTGAGAAAGCGCGGCTCGGCGAGGCCCGATCGATGGCGGGTTGCTTGACCGGTAACCTATTTTCATTGTGATCCCGGATTAGAAGCATAAACAGGCGCATGCGATGTTGCGTCCGTAAATCACAGGGATCGACACACGTCACATCTTGCCATCTATCAACAACCAACACGATCTCTATACGTCATTCGATCTAGTGCAGTTGAGGCAACTGTTATTTACGGGATAACACACGTTGAAGAGTATTTTTCGCAGGTGCTGCAAATGTTCTAGCACATTTCAGTGATATTTTCATGTAAACACAGTCTACATGTTGGCTTTCCAACTTTGTAAGATGCGTGGGACTGTTACGATTTACGTATAAATGTTTAAACTACATTGCGAGAAAATTGACGATTTGTTATCCAATGCAGTTGTAGCATAGTAAATGTTAGTCAACTAGTTAGTTCCATCCGTTCCGACGTCCATTGATATTATGATAAACTGGTTCCCGACCAACTTTCTAAGTGAAACGAATTCAAAGGCAGGTAGAAAATAGGAAACTCGGTCAACCTGTTACAACTTCGTCTCGATCGATAGGGCATATTCCTACGTTGAGTAATGGGAGGTCGATTCAGGTCAATCGAGTCAGGCAAGTGGATCGCATCGCCTCGATGCAGTCAGGCTAATTGGCGTAGCCTCCACTACGCGACTCGCCGAGCGGAATGTAGGGCCCACCTGCGAGCCGATTTGCATTTTTATGCAGTCAATTGAGCGATATGAATGGCACTGCCATATCGCATTAGCATGCTTACGTACACATGGAATGTTGATGAAAAATCTAAGTGATATTCTAGAACATTTTTAAGATTTCGTTCTAAGCGATAAACCGTGTCAATCCCAAGTGTGTACTTCTACACTTTTAAAGTTTACATTTCCGCTCGCAAAACCAATGCACGGCTCGAGGGGATTACGGCCGTGGGTGGAACGGGTGAGCTCGGCTGCAAGCGAGGCTAGAGCGGCTCGAGGACCGTGACACGTGCCCGTATTGATCGCGTCTAGCCCCCCGCTCCGCCGGCCCACAAAAAACACTCCAGCAATCCACAATTCCTTGTTTTCGTGGAGTCGCGGTCTCATCGTGCTTTATCGCCTCATTAAAAGTTATCGACGTTGAGACAGCTCGTTACTGGAGTCTTTATGAGGTCATAATTAAAGCAAAGCGTCAATTTTTATTTTCGCTAAGTTTATAGCAGATCTCAGTTTTATTAGACGACTCCGCTCCAATCGGCAGTGATAAGATTTTAAAAACGTGAAATGTTCTCGCGCAGGGATTCTGCTCTGTTCAATCAACAGGACTGATAGAAAATGTGTTGGTGTCGTTTATGCGTAATTTATGTGTATGACTCATAATGAATAGCTGATTAATTTCGCGTTAGGGGACGGCAAAGCGTATCGTTAGAGACGAACGTCGACCGGCGGATTTATTAGGTGTTTATTTAAACCGAACCGTAGTGTCCAGTCAGCTGTCGAAGTAAAGTCGGCCAGGTTTAACGTTCCCGTGGGATCGGTCCGGAAATAGCGCCGGCGCGGGGTGACCGCCGCGCGCGCATATGTGCGAGTGAACGACTTCTTATCGCGCGCCGTGACATCACCGCAAGAACCTTGCCAACTAGGGGACGCGGACCTTCGCTAGAAAAACATTCAACTTCGGGAATAACGCTTTGTTACAGTCGCGACGTAAATCTCGGCAGTAAGAATTTATCAGCTGTAAAGCTAAACCGTAGCGTCCGCCCGCTACGAACCGCGCTGTCAGCCGTTCCCGTTTCAGAGTTCGGTTTTACTGCCATTATCAGGACTCTCAGCTGCGCCGTACGGTTCAGCGCTCGCGTAAAACTGCACTCGAAACGCTATAAAGCAGTCTCTTTGCTTTGCAGAGGGGTCAATGAAACTTGGGTGCAACTGGGCCTTTGCGGAAATCGGTCAGTGGGAGTTAAACGCCAGCGCACGCCTACGCGACGACCGCCCGGCGAAATTTGAAAATCGACCGAAACATGCCGACCGGTACGCGGCGATAGTTGTTAGCGCGACCAAAATAAAGGGTGTGACGTCGCGTCGTCGGTTGCGTGAAAGTCACTTTTTGTGCGAGGTGCATCGGCACTTTCTCGACGAGAGCGACGATTTATCAAGTGCTCGCGGACAGCCCCGGCTGGACAAGATAAATAATCCATCCGTGCCATGTTAAAGGGAACGCAAATTGCTTGACATTGATTGGGAAGGAATGCCGATTGAGAAAAGCTGTTGCATCTGTTACGTGGAGAGATCAAAGTTTACAAAATCGATACCAAAAACATCGTAGTGGGACGCGTAAGATCGTATGTATTAAATATATTGTGGCTGGGAGTTGGCACGGCGCGATCGGCGGGAGTAGTAAACAATCGTTCTGGGAACATTAAATAATTACTCGCGGCAGGCGACGTTCATTACCGGTGGAAGTTTGCCCAGGGAAATAATATTTATCGTTCAATATACACACGCATTGAAGCGTTATCTCGCTACGTATTCAAAGAAGTACAATTCATACAAAAATATCTTTACAGTTAACATCGAACGAATAGTTTCCAGTAGAATTTGTCAACTCCAACGAATTCTCTGCACCTATTTACCTCTTTAATTAAAGTCTATTCGTAGTATTCTGAGTTTATGACCAATTCGCCTGAATTCCAGATCTCGACTCAATTATACTGTATTCGCTGAATCTACAGATCTTATATAGAAACAGAAGGAGAATTATTTGAAGTTGGGATTTGGAAGAATTCAAACCAGTGTTAGTATTCATCCTACATTTATCAAGATTTTCAGTTTTCCTGATTGTTCGACGTCAACTGAGTGCCTATGGGTTTTTGATGACATCTAATCTATTATTCCTGGTAAACAAAACTTCAAAAAAATTTTTAACAAAAAAAAGAACCGACTTCAGTAAAACTAAAAAGCCAACAATAACCCGTTCAAGTACAGATTACATTTGACTCACCCTTCGAAGTCGATCCCAAACCACTCAGTTCTTATATTTATATATTATAGTTTACGCGAGGTTTGGCACCGACTTCGAAGGGTGAGTCTAATGTAATCTGTACTTGAACGGGTTATTGTTGGCTTTTTAGTATTACTGAAGTCGGTTCTTTTTTTTGTTAAAAATTTTTTTTTTGCTTTTTAGTCCGGCAAATCCTATTTACTGAATGTAAATTCTTGACTTTATCAATAAATTACCGAAAGCGCCGTACATGTCCCTATAACATTTGAAGAGTTCCCTCGATTTCTCCAAGATTCCATTATCAGATCCCGACTACTAAGTCGGGTATAACTCCGAGTTGGTCCCGTTGGCACTAGCCAACGGGACCAACTCGGAGTTATACCCTTTCGATTTAAAAAAATATATTGAATATCGGTTCACGATTCTCGGAGATATCGAGTAACATACATATAAAAAAAATAAAAAAATAGTTCGAATTGAGAACCTCCTCCTTTTTTGAAGTCTGTTAAAAAGTCCAATCGATTAATTTAATACCAATGTGGCATCGTATGATCGTGTCATCGTAACCAGTTTTTAATGTCAAGGTCATATTAGCGTGACGCCTCTGATTTGCTGAAATACAACGTGATACTGATAACACGCGATACGAGGCGACATTTATAAGAAGTATGTTTATACAACTGGCCATAAAAACTATTGCAAAACGAATCCCCTTGTTTTTACGGACCAGCCGCGACTTGCGCGACCAGCGGCAGCGTCGAGCGGCGAAGCGAAACGGGCCAAGCGCGGCGGTCAGACAAGTGACATTGCATTTTCGTTATATATAGAAAACGTTCGAACAACTGAAAGGTTCACGGAAGGACAAAAACAATACTGACCATGAATGATGAGACCTCCAGATATTTGGCACTTAAACCGATCCTTAAAAACTCTAGCAATGCAATGGAACTAGAACAAGACGTAATTGTATTTCAAATAATTACTGATCGCTCTACACTGCTGGACATGTTTGTTCGTTGTAGAGCTATCAGTATGATTATACCTCTCCCGACTAGCTAGGGTCATCTTAGTTCGCTAGTAGGGTGTAGAGTGTCGACACAAGATGATGAACTTAAGTGCACCGCGAACTGAAAAAGTCTAGGAACCCCAAGGTAGACATTTTAAAGGATAAATCCTGACTACAAACAGTCTGGATTGGACTAACGACAAACTGGAACGAGTGGCTGATAAGCCGGACAGGAAAATGGCCTGTTATCGAGTTCCGTCGGCGAAATTAGTCGACGGCGGCAGTCCTGTCGGAAACGGCTACACGCTCCAATGGCTGCTGAATTTGGGAGGCTTCACGCTAATGTCAATGTCTATCGTATCATAGGGGCGATAATAGTAAAATCACTTTTATCAATCGTCAAAGATCACGATCGACCATATCAACAATGAATTGAAATTTTACTTGATTCATGGGAGTAATAGGAATAGTCGATGTGTTTTTATTTGGTTGATGCTTGTAAGTGCGTTATTGAATAGGTTAGGCAACTAGTCTTATTAGAAGTCTATTAAATTATATTTTTTCCGATAGTCCTTGCTTTAAGGATGTACAAACTGCCATTCATTAATGTTTCCAAATATATTTTTTTTAATTTCCGACATGTCAGTTTACCAGTACCTATTATGACTGAAGGGCTCTCTGCCCTCAACACCCAATTTAATTAAAAGCTGGTCGATGGTAGACGCTTATCAAAGTCCCTTATTGCATTGAGGTCACGACCCTTTAAAATGATGTCTGTAACCTTATTTATGTGGGTAGCAACGTACTTACTCAACCAATAAATCTATTAGAAAATAAAATAATATCAAATTACGAGTATGTAATTGAAAAGTGGCTTAATTGATTGAAGCGCTTTATCTGTTACAAAGTACAAACAACGAGTTTATTCTGGCCACTTCATTTTATACATTATCTTTATCTGTTGCGGTTTGCAACTGTATCCTCCAGACAATAACAGGTTCTTGAATGTGCGAGTAAGTTACGAACACAAGTATGATGTATGTTAATATGCTTGAAAGCTTTCTACTTAATATTCATTGGTTCGCTGTCAAGTCTTATTTGTTCATCCGCACAGCGACTGACGCGTTGGTTTGGGTAATACAGACGAATTTAAAATTCGTATACGATTCAGTCTTATTCTCCAGACTTGAGTTCTGAAACAAGCGAGACAGGGAGAAAATTTAAATGCAAAAAAGGCTTACGTTTGCAAATGGTTGCTCGAGTCAGACTCCGTGGAAACATACACACGTGTCATATGGAGACATTAGCTGCTGTAATGTTATATTATTATGCAAAATGAGGCGTCTCTGAATACACACAAAATCTCGACGACGACATAGTTAGCTTTCAGCAGTGAAAATTACCGTGAAATCAGGCCCAAGTCATCAGACGTTAATATGTCTGAATTTCTTACATATGAATGTTTCGCTGCATTCATATATGGACGAGCAAGAAACTATTTTTACATGTTTGAGACTTTTTTTCCCTTCTACTTTCAATATTGCGGCAATTCAAACAAGAATATTTAAAATGCTAGCACAGACATGCAAGCTATAACGCTAACAAAAAAAAAGCTACGGACGAGCAAACTAAATGTGCCTACAAAGTAAATTTTATTTTTTTGTTTCATATTAACATGCCAAACACAAATCAACTGGTTAATGCAAAGATTGTCTCCAACAGTGAAGTCAACGGATACATACATTGTAATTCAGAATAAGGACGAACGTCCCAGTTGCCACCCAGTAAACATGCACAATGGAAACATTTACGACTTGCTCGAGGATAACGCATTAGCAACAGTCAAGGAAACAAGGGACTTTAGCGTTTTGCAAGACAGTAAATACTTCATTCCGAAACCTATTTACGAGTTCAGGAAAACAGGACAGCAATAATAAACACTCAGTCACAATAACCACGTAATAAACCACGGAATAGAAAAAACAGTGGAAGTGGCATACGCCTCGGTCTCTAAGTGATCGGTTGTAGCCAAAAAACACACATTGAAATAGTTAACTACAAAGAAATCTTGAACGTGATTCGCTATAGCATTCCATTACGAATGAGATTATAAACCACTGTCAGGAAATGTATTTTGAACCTCATGTCTTAGTAATACTGTATAAATTACATGGCGTGTGTTTGTTACTTACGACGTAAAGATACAAATTCAAAAGTTACAAAGGTAGTTCTGCCACCTAGCGGCGAGTAGTCGACCCATGAAGCATCAACAAACGATAATAATTTGGCTACTTGACTCTAGGTGGCAGCACTTTTCTCTACACTAACAAGTGATGTGCGTATTGCGTAGCTCAGAATATCGATAAAACTTACACTGTCAACGTTATAAATAATATTATGTTTTAATATTTCATAATTTATTATACTAAAATGAGATTGAAAATAATTATAAAGTTATGTATTGCATCGCATGGCCTAATAATACCTGTAATTGACTTATTTCCCAGCTTATCTAATGATAATATTTATAAGATTTTACTCCTCTACTAATGAATGTCAATTTAGTTGGTAGGTGGATATAGTCGATAGTTCAGGAAGATACAGACGTTTTAATTTTGAAATTGACCAATATACCCCAGCCACGGTACATGGTTTAAAAATCGTTTGCAAGATTTGACAAACATACATAAATACTAATATCGTAATTTAAATTAAATACAGCCTTGTTATGAATACTAAACTTATAACCTTCGTTATGATTTTTAAAGTCGATGTTTACGAAACAAAAAATAAACCCTAATAATACAGGAAAAAAATATCGATAATTTTATCGATAACATCTCTCACTATTCTTGCGGGGTCAATGGACGAACGAGTAGCGAACGTTCTGGAAGGGTACGATTTAGTGACATTGGATGAAAACGACCTTATTGCATTCCTATTAAGTTCATTTTTGTATCAAATTATTTCACGTTTTTAAAATAACAAGAAATATATTAAAATCTAATTAAATACAACTTGCCGATGATACGAAATGCCACCAAGGGTGATATTTTTGGTACGGCTCTGGTTTTTGTATTCCAAAATGGAGCAATACGGCATGTTTACAATTGTTTACATATTTTTTTCGATGTGATCGGCACAACCGTTTTTCTAAAGTCACTGCGCTTAACTGAACCAGGTTGTGAGCAACGGCTCTTAACGTTGGCACACGCGCCACGCCCCCATAACACTTCTACTGTTTTTTTCTGTTCTGTGTAATAAACGAACATACAAACATCCCAGGCGCAGTATGAGTCCAGGAAACTCGAACTGTCGTTTCTAATTAGCTTTAGTGACATGTTAGCACTGTAGGTACGCCAGTTAATATCCTGTCACGATTAATTATGTCCTCAGCGCAAGTATAGTGTTACGCGCATCGACAGTTTCTAATTGTTTCATTTATTCACACCAACACACTGCCGTTGTAAGGAGAAATGATAAACGATTTTTGAAGCTTACTGCATGGCGCATATAGCCTTTATCTTTTAAAGGCTTTCTATATTTAGATGTGAAAGTGTGCTCTGTACAACCACTGAAACGATAATGGATACGACAGATAAACAATGATAGCTTCAAACAGTAAAGTTGTGATAAAGGATTGCACAGAAGATGAACTTTAAGGTCATCGTCGTTTTAAAACATTTATATACTGAAGTAAATTACTTTTCATCACATTTGCTCGTAAAGGATGGTATTACATGCAGGTGTACTGGAGGACTAAGGCCTATATAGTTCCCGCGGGAGTTATAAATTGTTATAACTCCCGAGGGAGTTATGGTATTAGTTTTAAAAATATAGTACGCACTCGCAGATTACTTCAGACTAAGGAGGTTTCAATCCAGCCAAGGTTTTTTGTTGTACGAACAAAACTTGCCTACCAAATTGCAAATTTTATTGTGTATTGAATTAATACGGTACATGTAACTGCATTAATATTTATGTTTTACAATTATTTAAGTGTATTTTGCAATAATTTTATTAAATTTAATTTTGAATTATCGTTACAATCTGGCAGGATAGCCTGTCATGTTTCTAAACTAAACGCAGTTCTTAGCATTATCTGTGGTAGACAACACAAAAAAAGAAAAAAGTTATAAAATTATTGGTTAGGTACTATTTAGTTTTGTAACAAAATTACTGTTCAGAATCAGAATCAGACATTTATTTGTAAACATAGGTACATAAATATAACAGGTCTTACATTTAATAAAAACAGTATCAGTTAATAGTAACAGTTCGTATTTAAGTTTTATAATAAAACCGGTGTTAATTATTGCTGCATAATATTGTTGATTGTTATTTGTTTAATGATAGATACTAAGATTCTGTGTATATTTGTTTTCTGTTTTAAGCTGATGGCCGTTTTGCCAGTACTTATAGTATAGTAAATTAAAAATATATATACCTACAGAAAAAAGTTGGATGTCAATCGTTATCGTTTCAGTAGTTTAATGTTTATTTTTTTCTTACGTTTTTGTTATTTACTCCCAAATGTGATGAAAAATATTGTGTATGGCGGGTAGTAAGGGGATTACAAACTCAGGACATTAAAAGCCTAGTACTTCTAATAGACCTTCGTTAGTTAATCCCCTATTTACTACCCTTATGACATAATATACTATAGTAGCATGGCACTTTGCTTATTACATTTGTGAAGAAATAAAAATAAAAAGCAATAATGTGTCGATATCGTCACTGACGGTGTCTGTACACTATAAGTAGGTTTTTGAGGATACTAGATATAGGAACTATGCGCCCAAATTAGGCCTAGTTTCTTTGACAAATAGCTAGCTGGTCACTAAATTAAATAGTAAAGAAGTGGTTTGTAACAACTACAGCCCGAGTTATACCTATCGTAATAATAGACAATATCTAGCCTCGATACTTGTAACGTACCTAACTATCAGAACGCAATATCTCACAATCTTCAACAAAGGTAGCGCAAAACAGGACAAGCTACATCTTTTCCTACTGGTACCAGTTTCAATAACAATACCTATTAACATAAAATAAGAATATTATGTTACTGTTTATCAATACTGGCACAGGTCCGTGACGAAATATCCTTATTCATAAGGATGGCTGATGGTGTCTATTAGCCCAAATAATTGGCCCCTAACGAGTTTTAAATTGCTGTCACGTTTTTGTTTACTTTAATGTTTATCGACACATACGTGCGAGTATAGGAAAATTTTGGTAAGGTAACACACGAAACTCCTTGCATACTGCCAACTTTACACATACATTATGCATGTATGTAAGTGGGTAAGATTCTTTGGCTTTTTAAGGCAAATTAAGCAAGGCGCTCTATATGTCTTATTTTTTGTTCAAATGCAAACCAAACATTCTCGCATTCATATTATTAGCATGCATTAACATACGTTTTGTATCTTAACATAAATCTGCGTTCTAATTCTTTTAAATCTTCAAATCAACACAAATACATAATTGTTTACAGCACAAAGGAACATCTACAATACAAATACTAAAGGTTACTATCTGAGGTCAACATCAGGTATTATCGTTAAAAGGTGATGTCTACCAGATTAACATCTTGTCCTGATTTCAAGCAGACAAAGACCCGGGTACCTTCCTGATTTAGCTCCGCCATATTGAATTCTGCAAAATATTTACAGCAATATGGCGACTGATAACGCTGGTATCTGTGTTTATACAGGCTTACTTGTAAACTTAGCGATATAAAGCCCGTTCCTGTCTTAATAATATTTAAACGTTTTATTAAAGATACTCCGACTGTTCGCTAACATTTATAGTCGCCCGACTTATCGTCAATATAAAAGCCGATTAGTCGGATAGTCGTTAAAATCTATTATCTTCTAGAGATGGGCCCACTAACCGGCAATTCGAAAACCGATTTAGTCTGCAAAATTAGTCGGCCCAAGTCTATTTTATCTAACAGTTCCTTCCATTTTAATCTAGTTATTCCCTTGCTTGGCTCGACGTGTATGTAGTCGTCGAATAATTGAGATGGATGGTATTAGTTTAATTTGACATGAAATACCGTCCAATTTGGACCCGCCTACTTGCGGTGCGAACTTTGTTCGTCTATCTCCTTGGACTCGAATTATATAAATACGAGCCATATTGTACTACTACCTACTTCTGCAAGGCCGCAAAGTAGGTAACTTATAATTAAATCACTCTAGCGAAGATTACGATTTTATTATAATTACTATTATTTGTGTACTTTGAGATAAGTATTATACCATGCGAAGTGCCATCACCTAATTCTGTGTGGTAATTTCAGAGTACCAACGCAGTACTTAAGCCCAAGCTATACTATGAAAATACCGTCCCACCTCACCGCATTGAACTATCAATACCCTGTCAGTCCGTCTCTTTCATGAGTTCATACCGCGGGGTTTTCGGTGCACGAAATTTTTGACGCCTACTGCCGGCCCACAGACAACCCCCACTAGACGGAGCATGTAAGGCGACCCGCGCACCAACGATATGGTACGGCAGAACATTAAAGTATCAACACGGCGGCCACCGTTTAGTTGCGTCCATGTTTATGAGATCTCTCTACACCACTTAACACTACAATTTACCATGTTATTTATTTAATTTCTTTTTTCGTTGACGTACGCATGGATCATAAACAAGGACGCAACTAAACGGTGGTCGCCGTGTTGATACTTTAATGTTCTGCCGTACCATATCGTTGGTGCGCGCGGTTCGCCTTACATGCTCCGTCTAGTGGGGGTTGTCTGTGTGTCGGCCTAAATGACAAACGCTGTCCTGAATGTTATTACTCCACAGGTTTGTTTCTGAATCAACACACGGCATGTAAGTGTTGAATCAGCGCGAAGTTCCAACTGTACACAGTTTAATTCTTGTTTGGTTAACCGCCAAATAAACATTTGTTTAGTTGTATCACGCGACGCCAAAGTCACATGGACTAAGGTGTCACCTACATACACGCTCCTGTTTATATCAGAAATAGAATGCTCTTTATTGCACACCTCAACAAGACAGAAAATAAACATGGACAACAAGCAAAATTACTAGAGGTAAACTATAGGTAGGTTGTCTTATCGCCAAAGAGCGATCTCTTGCAAATAAACTTTGGGCAGTGGATTTTCAAATGAACGTTTGACCTCACCTTCGGTTCGAGCAACAAACGCCTGCGATCTGGGACATTCACGGATTCAACGCCCTAGGTATGTAATGTACTATTTGCCTAGTGGCATGTTACAATCTGAGCCTGTTACAATCCGAGTGGTCTGTTAAGGGAAGATGAAAGAAAATGGGAGAATGGGAGATCAGAAAAATCTACGATTCCTTTACAATTCGGAGAAGCCATTGTAACGAAGTTTAAAATTTAAAGCCTATCGAAATCAATATAAATTACTTTATATTGTTTCTATTTATGGTAGTTACTAAAA
This sequence comes from Apotomis turbidana, assembly GCA_905147355.2. NCBI lineage: Eukaryota > Metazoa > Arthropoda > Insecta > Lepidoptera > Tortricidae > Apotomis > Apotomis turbidana. Next base: position 19,890,096 of record LR990292.1, on the reverse strand, counting down.
AAGTTAAACTCTATGCCTAAGGGGAATAATAACTTAATAAGCCATACATAAAACATGAAAATAAGAGCAGGATAGAAGTTCAAAATTGCTTGAAGGGCTACTCCGATGTTTTGTCTCAATCTCCTGTCATAGTATAATTGGGTGAGCAGGGCAGCACTATACGACGATCGAATTTCGAGGAGTAACCCTTCTGGATTTCTCGTGCGAATTCAGAGCAGATGTGAAACCGTTGGATTCTTGAGAACATTCTTAAATTCAAAGGGGAACGAAATAATGGACTTAGGGTCTATAGAAACCCGGAACGCAAATTCGAAACTATGCCGCTTAGAGGCAGGATTGAATGTGTTGATCATTATTTCGTCGTGAGAATAAATGTAAACGTATTATTACCAGACTTCCCGTAAAGCTATACTCCGAAAGAATGCTTTTTTACAGTCTTGTAAAATCACATACATTTTATTAAAAGCACTATGATGTCTTTTCGGCTAGTGAAGACCTTTCAATCAATAAAGAAGAAAAAACGATTGCGAACTAAACATTTCAACATTATATTTGTATTTGGAAGTAATTAATTTAATAGTTCTTTAGGTAAGGTCGGAAAATCCTTTCAATATAATGATACGGCAAAGATCACCAATAATAGCACTGTTACAAACATGGCGACTTGGCATAGTAATTGACAATTATCGGATTGATAGCCATTATCAACGATTACTTAGTAATCAGCCGATTTTTTAAGTACGCCGTCTACAAGCACATCAGTTGCAAACGTATGTCAAGGACATTGTCAGTAATAATCTAACAAATCCGATATAAGAGCAGCTACAGGCCCATTTAATTTAGTTAATAAACTGTCTGTGGCATCATGGCTTCCAAATGGATGGACCAATTTGAGTGCAGTTTTTTTAATTGAAAGGCTTATCCGCCGTGATGCTTCTTAGCTATATGTTTGGTGAAAATAGGACCAGTTGTTTTAAAGATACTCCGCTTTATTTGGAACAAGTGACCAATCCAATATTGAAGCAGAGAGTTCAAAATTTAGTTGTTTTTACATTTCGCCATCACTTAAAATATCTTGTTTTTAGGGCTTCCAGGTTACGTACTAAAACTTGATCAACGTTGTCCAGTTGTAGCAGATATTTTTGCCTAAATTGACAGTTTTTTACACAGATAACACGAAATATCTATTAAAAATACGATTTTAGTGTATCGGATATAACATGCGTGATTCATTCATTGCTTACGCCACGTACAACGGCCACATTCTTAGGAAGGATATCTGTAGTATTATCTTAATGCGTGATCCGAGTGATTCGACGATAAATAAAGTATGTAACTAGGTATTAATGCCGAAGGCTAAGTTCGTGCAGACAACGACCTAAGCTAACACTTTCAGTGCCAAGAGTGTATGTTCTATAATATTGAAATTGGCAGTTATAGAAATGTAAATTTAGTGCAGCCTAACTTAAACTATATTCTAATAATTATGTTCATATAAATTAACATTTTGTTACCACGCCGAATAAATAAATAAATAAAAGAGCTCGTACGAGTTCGATCTGTTACGGAGTTAAGATTTAAAACGGCGGAATTATATGCCTTGCCACTACTACCACCTTTAAGTTGCCCTATATAAGTATTCGTTATTAATGGTGGGTAAATAAATAAAAGAGCTCGTACGAGTTCGATCTGTTACGGAATTAAGATTTAAAACGTCGGAATTATATGCCTTTTGCCACTACCATCTTCAAGTTGCCCTATATAAGTATTCGTTATTAATGGTGGGTAAATAAATAAATAGAAGAGCTCGTACGAGTTCGATCTGTTACGGAATTAAGATTTAAAACGGCGGAATTATATGCCTTTTGCCACTACTACCATCTTTAAGTTGCCCTATATAAGTATTCGTTATTAATGGTGGGTAAATAAATAAAAGAGCTCGTACGAGTTCGATCTGTTACGGAATTAAGATTAAAAACGGCGGAATTATATGCCTTTTGCCACTACTACCATATTTATGTTGCCCTATATAAGTATTTGTTATTAATGGTGGGTACTGTATTAGCGTAACTCGTTTGAAGTCCCTTGAAGTACGGCTTCACTAGTGCAAATAGTTCCATTTTAATTCGAGAAATCGATGTATGCCTACTTCTAGCTAGTCCATTATAACTTAACTTGTCTATTTAATGTTGATAACCCGGTAATCGTGTTTCATATTATGAGTGTTGATTTCGGTCGGTTTGCGTATTTGGCTGGTAACAAGTGGTAGTCATGAAAATACATTGCATTGCATGAAACTTAGATCTAACTTCACAGTACCTATGTACGGCGCTAACGTATATTGCTAATTGTGAAATGTTGGCTAAAGAACTATACTGGAAATAGGTACACAATTTCAACTTAGAACTTGGATATGTAGTCTCGAGTGGCTAATCCCACATTGTTACTATATCGTACCTATTGCTCTCCAAATAACCAATTTCAATAAAAGAATCCGCACGAAGTATCCCTCAATCTGTTCGTAAGAAACAAGGCCCGTACTCACAGTTTGGATACATTTCATTGATCGTATTGTCTTGTAAATCATATTGCCTCTGTGGAATTCCTTCCAAGCGACCGTATGACTAGGCCCAGCTTATTGTTGGGAAATAAGGGTGGGACTCACCGTATGCGTCCACTTCATTGATTATGTCTTGAAACTTTGCCTCTGTAGACCTTGCAGAGACCAGCTCTTAGGTAAGAAATAAGGGTGGGACTCACCGTCTGCGTCCACTTCATTGATCATGTCCTGTAATTCTGCCTCTGTGGGGTTCTGTCCTAGCGACCGCATGACGGTGCCCAGCTCTTTGGTAGTGATCGTACCATCGCCGTCCTTGTCGAACAGTGAGAACGCCTCCTTGAATTCGGCGATCTGTTCTTCTGTTAGCTGGTCAGCCTGTAAAACAATAGGTTTATTAACATTTTTAAATATAGAATTTAGTTTACTGCCACCCTTGCTTCAGCAAACCTGATTGGCTGATCTTTAATGACACTTATTGAATTGACTATTGAAATAACCTGCGAACTGTTATGCGAAAAAATATAAGCGAAATGTTGACACATTTACGATTGTTTAGAAACAAAGTGATAAAATGCAAATAGGATCAGATTGGACTGAAAGAGAAGAATTAAATATAGAGATCCATAAGTTATAGATACTTAATTGAATTTCATATCCACAAGGTTATTTGTCTAAATTAATTAGCTTAATCGGAAACTACGGGAGAGAACTATGTTTAATCAGCATGACGTCACAAAGTTGAAATTATAAAAATTGTCCGACGATAATATTGAGAGTAACAAAGATTATCCTAAGGACCTAGAACCTACAACGATGAAAACAATCCACTATACATATTTTTTACAAAAAATATCATCTTATTGTTAGTTACTAGTACCGAGTACGTAATAATCACAGAATTTACGACGAAAATTCCAAGAACACCTAGTAGAGACGATAGCAATTAATTTAACGATAACAGCAGTTAGCTACAAGGTGATCACAGATAAGGCATCTGAGAATTTTAATTGCATTACAGATTAATATCAAAGGATAAATGGGTTTCACATCTACTGATAATGTTGTCAACAAAAATAAAATACCACTAAACCATAGACTAGTAATCAAGAAAACCCGCCAATGCCTATTTCAAATCGCATTTCTCTAACAATATGAAATGTTTTATACTGAGGAGGAAAACTAAAAAAAAAAAAAAATACGTACAACCATGACGACCATCACTATTAATGGACCTATTGAAACAGAACGAACGTTGGACTACCCGAATGCTATCTCCCTGATAACCGACTGATAAGATACAGATTACGACTGTAATTACAACACGTCACACTGCGGGTTTTGATACGGAGTACTGCATTATAATAAACACTATCTACATTATCAATATTTTAAAATATGTTATTGATATGAACAGGATTAGATGTCAGGACTAAAAACATATTGTAGGTACTGTACAATATAGGCCACTTAGAATGATTTCTTTTTTAATGTTTTGTCGATAAAGATAACTCAAGTCTCCCAAGTTGTACTGCCTATGACTGCGACTGCCCACTGAAGCAGAGTTGACAATAACAAGAAAAGAACCGATCTGTAAATGATGGGGTTATTTTTGGCTTTTCAGTTTTTTTTGAAGTCAGTTCTTTTTTGACAAAAACAAATATTTTTTTATTTTTGAGTGATTCAAATATAATCACTTTCACAAAAAATTACTGACTTCAATTGCATGAAAATTTATGCAATATGAGCGAAACATACCATAACACTTATATGATTTTCTCATGGATGTCTGTCAGAATTGGACCAAATTTAAATGGGACCACATGGGAAGTACCAGCTTTCAAATAAAAAAAGAATCATCAAAATCGGTTCACCCAGTCGAGTTCTAAGGCAACAAACAAAAAAAAATACAGTCGAATTGAGCACCCTGCATTTGGCATCCACTCGCCCTTCAATGAGTAATAAATCAAATCAAGTTTTAGTAAACTAAAAACTAACGTGACCAACGTAACGTGGCCATATTTGCAGTAATGGCTATAAACCTGTAACCATATTTAAATTGAGCAAATAAATTTGAGTATTGTTGAAACATAGATAGGGAAGTCACATATATTTGTTCTTCATTATTTTTATCAGAAAACGTCCACTGTTTGTTGTGGGTTTAGAGGAGGATATCCTTATACCTAGTGCTTGAATCACCAAAGTAAAACAATAGAAATATGTGACCAACTGTATAACAAAACAGAACATGTAATATTAGTAAAACCAATACATTAGTAATATTACTTTATGTATTTTCCTATTCATTTCAAGCCACTGTGGACTATTTTATGACCATGAAGACCATAATTGGGTTATCCTTATAGAATATTATACAAGAAAAAAATGTGTCTTCTTGACAAATGTTTTAAATTTTCACATCTTCGGTCAAAATGTTAATTCAAAATTACCAATTACTTTAAAAATGTGATGTAGTGTACCTTTTTCTGTAAAAACTTAGGAATATTGTCAATCTAATGAGTCCCAAAAGGAAACAAGTTTTTACTATCTATCTATCTATCATGATGATTTGGTGTAGGGACACCCGGCCGGAGACAGGCGGGCTGTCGATTGCTTGATTATGTTCATTCAGCCCAATTTCCAGTGGGAGCCAACAGTTACTCTCCCGGCAGCGCTCCCATGCAAATATCATAACTATCTGGTTTGCATTTAAAGCTGGCTCAATTTGATTACTGCTGTAAAAGTTGCTATTAGAAGAATACCTTGTGTACATCACGCTAGACTCTTTGAATCCCGATGGATCAAATTAACAACTTTGTAAATAGGCCAACTTCATTCCTGATTTTGTTGAATTTAACAATTTTATATGAAATATCAAAATGATGCTGAATTGTGAATTATGTAAAACCAAAATAATGGTCATCTTGCTATTTTGAGTTATATGAATAGGTAGGTCAGAAAAATACCAATACCATATCTCTTAATCTATAAATTGTCTCAAGTCATGACTATCTGTATGTTCAGGTTCTTGTGTTAATTTCATATAGTTTTTTTAATGGTCTCAAATAATCATAAATCAATAAAATAAATAGTTATAAGTCTATAAAATTTCGTAAAAGAATATTAATAATTGGTTGTGTTGTAAGTGTCTAACACTATAGTGTAAAACAGACAATGGAATTTAATATGCCATTTGGTAATGCAAATTAATGATAACATACACAAAACCAAAGCAAATAATGCTTGACACAACATTTGTGTTTGTTTTGGACTATAAATAAAACAATAACCAGTTTATATTTACTAGGCCATAATCTGTAATTATTTTAATTATGATCACCTTAAAAGTGAATGATGCAATTTTCTTCCTCATTTCTGCTTATAAGCAGCAATAAGACAGTACCATCAATTTGAAAAATATTGAAAAAGATATATATATATATATATATATATATGCCACATTTTTCTTGTGTTGATTAATTAATTTTGGACCGATTTGACTAGTTTTGCACAGTCAGGAATGCATAAACAATCTCTTCTTACTCTCATCGAAAAAGACCAATTCATTACATGCATCACAAATTATATCATTCCATTACATACCATCTCACTAGTTTGTAGCAAAAAATCTGAGAATCAAGCTAAAAACACAATAGAATTGCTGAAGACACTCATCCGTCACTTGTCTAAATCACAACTAGTACAATTATCCGCTTCGACAATTACAACCAATGTGAACCATTGTTCAGCTGTGACAAAAACTTGCTTTATCTTTATCTGACGTTCCACTGACACTGTGTTAGCATCACAATCATCTTAGTGACCTTCTCCGTTAGTAACAATGTACTGTAAATCTAACCTATGAATACATTTGTTTACTTGCCTTGCAAATAAGAAAATTATGCCATGAATAACCTAGCAAAGTAATTTATCGGTTGTGAACAGCTATATATGACTTATTGCAGTATGAATCACACCTCCAAATAAGAAACTCTTAGTGGCAAAACAGGTTTACCTTGAATTATAAGCTGAATGGAATAGGGGAGATGGGCTGTGTAGCGAATAAAATCGAGCAAGAGGGGAACAGTCAGCTGCGCCACGCCGGAGAAAGGGCCGCTGATAATAAACAATACATAACGGTTTGCTGCAGTGGCAGCCACCGGCCCGCGCTTGACAACCAAACGTCAACATTTAGCGATAAAACACAACGATTCGATAACATTACCATTGTTTAGACCAACGACTCGCTCGGACGAGGATGATAGCCAGTAGAACGAGTTTTAATAGCGAACTGCGTATGAAAATATCGGTTAGAATAGTGCTAGCGATGAGTCAACGGGCGTTTGACAGTTGGACCGGCCGATCGATCCGCCACCAGGGCGCGACGCAGCCTCGTAGATTCTCGCATGGAACCACTTGTTTCACGCAGGGAATGCCATATTAGAGCTTCTGTTGACCTGCTTCGACGGACTGCGACGTCACGACACCGGCACCACCTACGGAACTATGGCGACGGGACGGTTCGGACCGTAACGGACGTTAGCAAACAAATAGTCCAGACTCCAGCTTGACCCGTCCCGGCTACCCATTCACTCCAACCCGGTTCCCGATCCGGCCGCGAGCCCGGCGAATTTGACGATCCGCAATGCGGTAAAAAACTGCCGTCACAATAATGGAGGCCGTCATCACTATAAACACCGATACACCATATCCCCGAAATATACCCTGATCCTGGACCGGAACGATCGCCCGAATTCACTTTAGACACCTCCGAGCGAAAATAACACTCACCATTGTAGATTAACTTGGATTATCTGGAGCTACACTAAAAAAATCACAGACTACGCCGCAAAAGCGACCGCACGGACCGACGGTTGAAACGATACTGCCGCCCCCTTTCGCGCGAGCGGCTGCGCCGAGAAACTCCCGACGGCGCGCTCCGAACTCGGCCGCGAGTCGTTCCGAATTGCGTATTCGATTCACCGTATTTTCATATCCGATTTCCGAGGAATCGTTCGCACTGCACTATCCACCAGTTGTTTTCAGATGCGGATCTCACGAACGTCCAAGTCCATGTCTCGGGACGCACGGTATGGGATTAGTTTTGATCCGCAAAGGATAGTCGGTTTTATATCGGGCGGGTGCGGCGGCGAGGACGGGCGAGCGGCGCGCGCAGATCGGCCGGGGCGCACCTGCAATGCGTCACTGCGGGCGCGAGCCGCGGCCGAGCGCGGCGCTAGGGCTGGCGGCGCGAGCGGCAGCGCAGCAGCGGCGGCGGCGCCCGCCGGCCCGAGCCCGATGCCCTACTTCGCGGTCGGCGGGGCGAGGGCGCGCCGCAGTGAGCTAACGAGATAACGCGGGTGGCGAGGCTTCCCGCCACGCGAAGGCCCCACGCGGCCAGCCCTGCAGCCGATGCCCGAGACCAACATTACATCTCCATTAACGCCGCGCCGTATGTTACGACTGTTATGACGACGTCGCGTCTCCACTCAATCAATTACTCGTAACGCTGATCTTTGTCGCGCCGGCATATTCATACCCTCTTTTCGAACCATTAATAATATTGTACGGGCGGCACAACAGCTTGCCGTACAAATATGAACTCAGATTCAGATTTTGAGGGTATACTTCAGTTCTGCAAAAGGCACCATAGACAAAGGACTAGTCATGCTATCGGCACTAGGTAATGTGGGTTATATCGTGGGATTTGCGGGGTATATACATATTAAGTTGGACCGACGTCCTCGACACCCGTTGGATGAGGGCGACGCGCTATCGATTGTTATGGCCAACTTTGGGGAGGCCTTTGTCCCGCAGTGGATGTCTTTCAGCTGATATGATAATGGCGGTTGCGGGATATACAGTCATATACAATTAAGGGGCAAGGGTTATTGGTGACCTTATGGAGTATCTGCTGGACATAGGCCTCGCCACCACGATTGGCCCTGCACGCCTACCTAGTAGTGGCCGTGTTACCGTTACCTAGCTACCTACTTTTAATGTCACTCATTATGGTATATACGCTATTTCCGCAATGTCCATGCTTCTACGCAACTATTTTTTAAAAACTACAATAAATATACTTTTTTAACATGAGACGTCATTCATTCGAATCGAACTCATTGCGAAACTTTTTTATGAGTACATACAAAAACTAAAAAAAAAAAAAAGGTCAAGTGCGAGTCGGACTCGCGCACCGTACCGCCGTACCGTCGCGTACAAACACTCCGTCCTTAAGTGGTTAAGTTAAGTTTGCGCCTGGTATGTATAGCGCCCCATACAAATGAGGTGCAAAGTTAACGCAACCAATCCCGTTTGTTGTATGGGAGCCCCCCTTATATATTTATTTTATTTTTAATATTTTTTGTTATAGCGGCAATAGAAATACATCATCTGTGAAAATTTCAACTGTCTAGCTTCAACCGTTCTTGAGATACAGCCTGGTAACAGAGGGACGGACGGACAGCGAATTCTCAGTAATAGGGTCCCGTTTTTACCCTCTGGGTACGAAACCCTAAAAACGACGCAGCAGCATCACAGTGCGGACTGCGGCCTATGAATTGAATCAGACAGATTGAAAAATACATTTAATCGATATGTCAGTAAATCGACTTTAATTTGCTTTGACAACTCTATTATCGATGATAGATTTGTACTCAACAACAACAACTTGCTTTGAACTTTTGACAACAGCTGATGCTGCCAGCGCACTCTATCGGCGAGTAGATATGACACTTATCGACCCATGCATGTCGATTAGGCTATTTGTCAATAGATGGCCCTACTGCTCCTCGACTGCTGCTTGCTTGTAAAAATTAAATGTTTTGTACATTAAAGATAAAAAAAATGTACAATAGTTTATTTGCAGGTCACTATATCCTTCTTCTAAGAGCGGGTGGAACACCGGTACTTAAGGTCCTCCAGAAGCTCTTTAATTCCGTCTTGTCCGAGGGCAAAACGCCTGAAGCATGGAATAGAGGCGAGGTGATACTGTTCTTCAAGAAAGGTGATAACAGCCTATTGAAGAACTACAGGCCCATCACGCTTCTAAGCCATGTTTATAAGTTGTTTTCAAGGGTCATCACGAACCGTCTCGAACATAGACTTGATGACTTCCAGCCTCCCGAACAAGCCGGTTTCCGAAGAAGCTATAGTACCATAGACCACATACATACGCTGCGGCAAGTTATACAGAAGACTGAAGAGTATAACTTGCCATTATGCTTAGCGTTTGTGGACTATGAGAAAGCCTTCGATTCCGTGGAAACATGGGCGGTGCTCGAGTCACTTCAGCGATGCCATATTGACTATCGGTACATTGAAGTGTTGAAGTGTTTGTATAGTAACGCCACCATGTCGGTCCGAGTTCAGGAGCAGAGCACAAAGGCCATTCCATTGAGAAGAGGCGTAAGACAGGGGGACGTTGTGTCCCCGAAACTGTTTACGGCCGTTATGGAAGACGCCTTCAAGCTCCTGGAATGGCAAGGACTTGGCATCAACATCAATGGCGAATACATCACTCACCTTCGGTTTGCCGACGACATCGTAGTCATGGCAAAGTCGATGGAGGAACTCAGCATGATGCTCGATGACCTCAATCGAGTTTCTCAACGGGTGGGCTTAAAAATGAACATGGACAAGACGAAACTCATGTCAAATGCCAAGGTTGTGCCCATCCCAGTCTCTGTTGAAAACTCGGTACTCGAAGTTGTTGACTCATACATCTACCTAGGACAAGTGGTCCAATTAGGTAGGTCCAACTTCGAGAAAGAGGTCAACCGCCGAATCCAACTCGGCTGGGCAGCGTTCGGGAAACTATACGCAATGTCTTTTCGTCCGACATACCTCAGTGCCTCAAGACGAAAGTCTTCAACCAATGTGTGTTACCAGTGATGACTTACGGCACCGAAACGTGGTCTTTCACTATTGGCCTCATCTCAAAGCTCAAAGTCGCTCAACGAGCAATGGAGAGGGCTATGCTCGTGGTGTCTCTACGTGATCGAATCAGAAATGAGGAAATCCGTAGACGAACTAAAGTGACCGATATAGCTCACCGGATTAGCACGTTGAAGTGGCAATGGGCAGGCCACATAGCACGCAGAGCAGATGGCCGATGGGGCCGAAAAGTGCTCGAGTGGAGACCTCGGACCAGCAAGCGCAGCGTAGGATGTCCACCTACAAGATGGACAGATGACCTTATAAAGGTCGCCGGAAGGCGCTGGATGCAGGTCGCTTCCAACCGGTATATATGGAAGTCCAAAGGGGAGGCCTATGTTCAGCAGTGGACGTCCTATGGCTGAGATGATGATGATGATAATGATGATGATGATGATATCCTTCTATTTGAATTTATTGTGTTTGTATCCTCATCACGCCTAAACGGCTCGACCGATTTGAGCAACAACGATACACGGGTAGCTGGCATTCCCAGATGGTTGTTAGATACTTTTTACCCGACTGAACAGAAGCAAAAAAGAGTATTATGACTTTTTCTTCACACACATAAACTGTCCAAACAGAAGTTCAACTTAGTCTTAACAAAGTAATTAATGGAGATGCCTTCATGAACCATGAATTAAACGAATGGAGTTCACAGACCAGTAACTCGTTTTTATGGTTACGTTCTTCAAAAGGAAAAAAAACGGAACCCTTAATAGGATCACTTTGTTGTCCGTCCGTCCGTCCGTCTGTTAAGACCCTTTATCCCGGGAACGTGTGGAGGTATCGAGTTGAAATTAAAACCATACTAGATTCGTAGGTTCAAATTTCTAATTTAACGTAAGAAAAAGATACCTACGGCCGTTTTCAATCAAAATTTATAGGGTATTTTCCGCTGACCTAGAACTATAAAATTTGGTAAGTAATACTTACCGTCTTATACTACAACTAAAAGTAAGTATAAATTATAAAAATATAGTCTTTATTTAATGTCCGTTTGCCCACGGAGTTGTTAAAGTTAAGTTTGTCGCTCAGTACTTACAGTTTATGTTTTCGTTATAGGTTATTACTATAACAGTGCAGTGCAGTGCTTTCATAGTTCGTACGTAACACTCAGTGCGCGAGTCCGACTAGCACTTGGCCGGCTTTTTAAATAATGTTTTATTAAATACATTAGACATTTCACTTGCTCTATTCCATATTTGTAAATGCGTCCCTACAAAACTCACGATTCGCAATACAAAATAACAGTAGGTAGAGGCGTAGGCCCAATAATTTTGCGCGTTGCCTGAAAGGCATTCTACCATATTGGAATTCCTAGCTTTTATACACAGACATAATGTATTATACTCCGGACATTCCACGAAGACGTGCCGGATACTATACATACATTATAGATATACTTGTAGGCGCCTGCGGCTTCGTTCGCGCGCGGAAGGTTAATCTTTTTTGTTCGTAAGTATTGAGTATTTAAATTAGATCTTAGAACTAAATGTCAGTGGCTATCCAGCTAACAGTGTGCCAGTAATACTTAGTTGAAATCCATCTAGTTCAACTGGCGTAATAAAGCCGCAAAGACGCACAAACATACAGTCTGACCAAAAAGAGTAAATTAAAAAGTGGCAATAGGTACTGTAGTGTCGTCCCTTTCCAATCAATCTAAGAAAACAGAGACTACAGTATTATTGTCACTTTTTAATTTCTACTCTTTTTGGTGTGACTGTACGAAAGTAGTTGTCAATAGTAAATTGTTCGACAAGAACCTAAACTAAGCCATTGTATTGATGTAGGTACACGAACTAGATGATGCTCAGTTTCCTTGCGTGACCGAATCAAAAATGAGAATCGAAATCTGCAAGAGAACCAGGGTTGTTGACATGACTCGGATAGTTGCCTAAACTCAAGTGGCAGTGGGCGGGACACATTTCTTAGAACCGATGGCTTTTGTGGGAGTAAAGTTTTTGAGTGGTAACCATGTACTGGAAAACGCATTGTAGATGGTTCCCAATATGGTGGACCGATGATCTGCCCAGGATCGAGTGAAGACGATGGATGAGGACGTCACACGACCAGCCGTCATGGAGAACCTTGATACAGGCATATTGTCGGGTTTCCGGTAGTAGACGTATTTCGGCATCCGCACGAAAGAAACGGTCATAATCCTCCTCTTTGCTTCTCTGTAATCACGAAAAAAGTATACTACTTATGTCTGGGGATGCCCAGTTTACCTTTAAACCTGCTCTTTAGGAGTGATGAAAGGACAGCGACATATATATACATACAAACATACAACAACTGAAAAAATGAATGCAGTTCGAATTATTTTCTAAAAACTAAATGAATAACTTTTATCAGTTCTTTGGATGTTTCCACTTCACTGCACAGAGATTTCATTTTATAAATTTAATAATGGTAGGTATAAATAGATATCATGCATATATCTACAGATATAAGTATGTAAGTAGGCGTTGATCGATTTGAACGTTATCAAAGACGTATTACGGGATGTAACCAGGGGAGCGATGTATCGTATGAGTATGACGAGAATTTATTCGTGTGTTGTAATTTCATTCCCATGGTTACTCGCACGTGAGCTGTGTGCCAATACGCCATAGGATGTAATAAAACAGTATTTGAATAAAAGTAATGAATATTTCAGCAGGCGGGGAAGCATTTTTTAAAAGTATCCCGGCGGGTCTGGTTGGCTAAGTTTATTGAATCAAATGAATGTCTGGAGTTTCGGGTATTTTGTTTCCAACTTTGGGCTTAGCGTTGGGATATTTTAACTATTCAGGACTTAACTGTTAGTCATTAACAACGCGCAAACAAAAATCAAGCTTGCTCAGTGTAAGGTCTCGTAGCTGCTATTTTATAACAAAAATCTAAATTAGGTCACATTAAAAAAAAAAAAAAAAAAAAATAAGAATCGATAAAAAAGATTCTATACAAATATTTAGAACAGCGCCATCTCTCTCGCAGTCTTCACACTTGCTGTAAAGCAATGGGGATTGGGGATTGTGTGTGTAAAACGCACATCCTAGGGTATGGCTAATGCGCATAAGCATTTCAAAAAACATATATGACGCAGAGGGCGCTCCAGTGGCGTAAAGAATTAAGGGATGAAAGATTTGGTGTGATTGACGTAGCGGTCGGATAGCTCAGTTGGGAGAGCAATGCGCCGGAAACGCAGAGGTCGCGGGTTCAAACCCCGCTTCGATTGTAGTAGATCGCATTCAATTTTTCTTTCTTAATTTACCTTTGTGTCATTATTTATAAATTAGGTCCTTTAATTTTCGTCGTTACATATACAGAATAAGCTGTAGTTGGTAAATAAATGTGTGATTTTGAGTGAAGACGCGTTTTTGAGTGAAACGTCTTGATAAACGGGTACGTCGGACAAATAGAGCGATTTTTTTATTCTCAGTGCTGCATGCTGACTGGAAGAGATTAGCTGAGAATGGTCTTCAGTGTCCTCGTAAAGATTAGTACAGTGGATTACTAAAGGCAACAATGATTATCATAATCCTCCTCCTTGCTTCGGTTGCCTCACTGCTGAGGGTCGTGGTCATTCTCTCGGCACAGTCTCTCCCGGATGATGCGCCGCCATCTGCTCCTATCAGTAGCCGTGTGAAGAGCATCGTGAACTGTAGTGCCAAGTGTTGTGCGAATCTGGTCTGTCCAGCATGTCAGGCAGCCTCTTAGTCGATAAAGCCCTTAGATTTGTTCCACCCTACGTGTGTACAAGTACATGGCATTAGGTAGGTCCTGGCCAGCCTCCAGCGGCTGGCAGGGCTCCCGCGGGCGATGCCAGCGGCCATTTGGCAGGGCCTGCGTCGTTACTGCTCGGTATTGGGGACTGTTAGCTGAGATTGTTAAAAAAACGGAATCGTCAATGCCTAGCCAAAAGGTTGAGGTTTACACTGATTGGCAGTTATTTGTTGTATGTTGTAATAAGCATCGAAAAACGAACTTATCTATCATACCCAGAGGAGATCTTTTCCAGGTAACCTTTGATATTTACGTTTATGTTTCTTTGAAATATATGCAAGTCAGATTAACCTGTTCCTTTGCTTTTGAGCAAGTCACTCGAAAGCAAAAGGAACAGCAGCACATCTAGCATAACTGTGACACGCGACAAATACTACCTTTCACTTTCCTTTCAATACTGTGCGAGCAAGACAATCATGCTGAGTCAGGCGACAAATGAAGTCGCGGCAAGATAATTCTAGCCCTACAGTACCTTTACCCCGCGCGGCAAATGATGATCCCTATGATACCTGTCATCTCAGTACATTTTATAACCTATAATCGGAAAAATTTATTGAAATGACAGGTGTCATAGGGATTATCGTTCGCCGCGCAGGGTATAACTACGTATGTTTACAATGAAGAGAAAAAATGTATGGCTCAGGACCAGGCACGAAGGCATGCAAGGCAAGTGGTTGAAAAACTCAAGGTCTCTCGCATATTATCAGTTTCATCGGTTTGGTGAGTGGTCCAATAGGTGGGATGCCCGTGTTGGCCCGGAAAGCGGTTGGCACTGGCAGACGCTGGTTCAAACCCCGCCTGAACCATTAAATTTTTAAATGTTTCGCTTGATTGTAAACATTTGGTTTACGCTAGCAGGTGTTACTGTTATAATAAAAAAATTATATTCCGTAGTTTAATAACGAATTCTGTAAAGTTTTATCACTTCGTTAACAAAATTCCCGAGTTTGTGTGGATTGGAAGTTCAGCTGCTTACAGAGCCGACGGTGCTGGGTTTAAATCCCGGCATGGGCAAATATATATTTGTGTGATGAATTCGGATATTTGTTCCTGGGTCATGGATGTTTTCTATATATTATACTATTATAAAATTCTAGATTTGTACTGAAATCCGTTTTCTATGGCAAGGGGTCAGATTTCAGGAAAAATCTTAACACTTTGAACAGCGGGAACCCGCTCCGTGGGCACTGTGCTCGTAGCGAGATTTCGCTACATACGCATTTCCCCATGTTATTGGCTACACGCGTAGCGCTACGAAATCCTTGGTCGCCAAAGTGTTAATAGCGTGATTAAGGATCGTCTTTTATGTATAGGCGCGCGGCGTCATATGCCAGCCTGGCGCCATCTGTTTTCATAATTTCCTTTGTCCTCGCATCATGCCGAAACGGCTGTACAGATTTTTACCAATTTTGCTATAGGGACAGGTGCCCGTCTAGCACAACTATAACTTTGCGCGACATTGCGCTACCCGTCACTCTCTCAGATTACTATGCACAGAAAGAGACGGGTAATTATCTCGCGCGAGAAATAGTCGCTTATGACAGTTATGCTAGAGTTGCTGGACATCCAAAGATTCGTTATAGGACACTTTTTATCCGGCTACGGAATTTAAAAAAATACGCGTACGAAGTTGCTTCTAGTTTATCTACATAAGTATGCATAGCATGTTGTCGTCTAGTTCCCATAACTCTAAGCCTACTAGAGCTTAATTTGGAGCTATGTTGATTTGTGTGAAGTAGTCCGATATTTACTTATTGAGGTCGTAGTAGTCGTAGAACATCTACGAGTAAGTCTACGCGGCTACGGCGTAGCAATTACGCAAATACCAGGGTGTGTCGGCCTTCGGCCCATGCGGCGTTTCACACGCTCGTAACTATGTATACAAGCGTTGTAACGTATCATTGTATTGAGCTAATTAAGTCTATGGGCACTTTTTGTCGATAAACGTTTCGAATACATCTTCGTTTCGAATATTTTATTTATACTAGAAGGTTCCCAATTAATCCGCGGATTTTTTTCTTTACAATTGTACTTAATTTAATATTTAATCTTCGGATGTTCGGCTATCCCTGTACTAAGTTTGGTTAAAACCCCTCCAGCCGTGTCAGGAGATTTTTTCTTTCTTTCTTTCTTTAAATTAGGTAGCTAGTCTTTTACCTATACTAGGTAGCTAGCCTTTTACCTATAATAGGTAGCTAGCCTTTTACGTATAATAGGTAGCCAGCTTTTTTCCGATAATATGTAGCTACATTTTTACCTATAATAGGTAGGTAGCCTTTTACCTACATTAGATAAAAGGCTAACGCCACGCTCCACGCTGCGGCATCGCGCGGTATTTTTTTTTTGTAATAATGACCCCTCTCCAAAGAAGATTCTGAAATTGCATAGAAAATCAATCAATTTTGAGATACTCTCGAACCAAAAAAGAATCCAAATCGGTTTATAAATGATGGAGTTCTGAGGTTACAAATATTAAAACAATATACAATCGATTTGAGAACCTTTTTTTTAGGTCGGTCCTATAGACATTTCTTGGTAAATGAAATAACCAAATATCTAACTTCTAAGTGACCAAACCGTGACAAATTGATTCCCACTGCTGAATATAACTTAGTATTCGTAAAGGCTAGCTCCGATATCTGTCCGAAGTTCAACCCTAACTTTTCTAACTTGGTTTTGCTTGTTTATTCTTTTGTTTCTACCTTTCTACTTGTTTTCTCATTTTTATGTTTGCATTTTTTTCATTTAACCCACGTAAACAAACGAAGCGGGCTCTCAGTCCGTCAGATTGTTTTTTTTTTTTTTTCAATGTCAGAGAATACTTTGTAGTTGGTTCCATTGTCATATAACATAGCTCGTTGACGTGGGTTATTTTTTGTTATAGTGATTTAAGATACTACATATACTGTATAGTCAGCTAGAGGTAGGTACATAATAAAAATGTGACCTTCCTATGATGCATGTTAAGGTTACGTTTTTATGTAACTACCTACCTGAAGCATGGTGCTTTATTTTAACTTTTGTGTATCATAAATCCTATCTAATGTCTAATAGACTAAAAGATACAATTACTACTACGTATAATTACCCAATTAGCTAAGTCTAGTGTTGTGTTAAGTACTTAATAATGACTGACATGACTTCAGTCGGTCCCCCGACGCACCATATCACGCCTATTCATGTGTGTAACAATTACTAATATTTGGCCAACTAGTACTGCGGTAATGATGTGTAAATTGTGCAGGTAATATTACAATCGACAAGATTTCATAATTTTAAGGCTACAATTTTATTACTTTTCTTTATTCCGCTTAGGAAGAGGACGTAATTACTGTTTTTATATTTTTTCTGAGATTACTAATATTTTATAATTAATTTATTAAAATTTACTCATTCTAAAATGTCCTGTCTCCAAACTATGACATAAGAAAAGGTTACTATAGTCTGTGGTGACTAATTAAAAAAAAACGAATGACGTCGAGCTTAACATTATTGACAGCTTATTTTTTTGGCGGAAAGGTCGAAGACTATATAAGACTCTATTGAGGCATAGTTGTCGTAAATTTCGGTTATTTGTGTATTCTCTTATATTTATTTACATACAGAAAATAAATTCAAATATCTTTTTAGGTTAAACACGACGCAAAGCTCTCTTGATATCTCTATTAGTTTCCACCTGTTAGAAATATGAAATGTTGTCAATTTCGCGTATGTCAGTTAGTGCAATAGAATCGTCAATTCATCATCATCCGAGACGACGACTGGAAGCTGCAGGGTTAGCATAAAGGCGGTAAAGGCCTTAAAACACACTCGTGATCCTATTATTAAACTCGCCTTCATCGTGTTTCATAACACCATCTCCGTGTTTTAAAACCTCTTATTATACCGGGTGTGGCCTGTAATAGGAGCAATAAATTAAAACATAGATTCTTCCCTTGAAACTGAACAACAATTTATAAATTTATGAAACAAGTAATGTCTCATTTTTTAATGTGGGTAGGTACACCACAATTTTTTATTTAAGCCTTAAATACAAAGATCAAAGCTTAAATAAAAATTTAAAAAGGAGCTACCTGGGGGAACAGACCGGGAATCGAACCCGGTACCTCTGGATTGCCGGTCCAGCGCGTTAACCATTTCGCTACCCTAGCTCCAGGAAGATCTGACGAATTTTTCTTTATGCTTTGTGTGTCGATCTTTGCATTGTTTTATTTGAAAGGTTTTTACACCTTAGCAACCTCTATGTGAATACGTTAATATTCACATCTTACCGCACCACACTTTACCGCACCGTGGGTTCGATTCCCGGTCTCTTCCCCCCGGTAGCTCCTTTTTCAATTTTTCTATAAGCTTTGATCTTTGTATTTAAGGCTTGAACAACAATTGACAACATTTCCTATTTATAACAGGTGGAAAATAATATAGAGATCGACAGGGCTTTATGTCGTGTACCTTAAAAAAAAATCTTTGAATTGATTTTACTATATTTAAAGAAATATAAGAAATTACATCAAATAACTGCAATCTAAGACAATACGGGCTGAATAGGGTTGTTGTCTAAACCAAAGAGCGAAAAAAAATATATATTTTTTATTTGACGTTGACAGATGACAGATGCATACCGAATTTTATTAAGTTTTTTTTTAATAAGAAAACCGACTAAAGTAACCGTTCCATTAAGTTCTGGTTTTGGTGTTGCCACATTTTAAAAAGAGTATGTTTTTATAAATCTATATATATAAAAGAAGAAACTGACTGACTGACTGACTGACTGACTGACTGACATATCAACGCACAGCCCAAACCGCTGGTTCTAGAGAGTCCAAATTTGGCACGTAGGTTCCTTATAAGGTGTAGAGGTGCACTAAGAAATGATTTTTCAAAATTCACCCCCTAAAGGGGTGAAATGGGGGTCCAAAGTTTGTATGGGGAAACAAGATTACTTAGACTATTTTATTCAAAACTTCACAGGAGTATTTCTAACGATAAATGAGTAAACACGTGTTTCAGGTTTTTTGAAAATTCAACCCCTAAAAGGGAGAAATGTGGTGACAAAGTCTGAAAATCAACATGGGTATTGTTTTTATGGTTTATCGGGTCGCTGATTACGAAAACCGCAACGATTTTAAAATCCAACGTGGCGGACGTGAATTATCATCTCCCCTGTAGGGGTGAAATGGGGTTGAAATGTCTAAATACTAAACCGCTGGTTCTAGAGAGTCCAAATTTGGCACATAGGTTCCTTATAAGGTGTAAAGGTGCACTAAGAAAGGATTTTTCAAAATTAACCCCCTAAAGGGGTAAAATGGGGGTCCAAAGTTTGTATGGGGAAACAAGATTAGTTAGACTATTTTATTCAAAACTTCACAGGAGTATTTCTAACGATAAATGAGTAAACACGTGTTTCAGGTTTTTTGAAAATTCAACCCCTAAAAGGGAGAAATGTGGTGACAAAGTCTGAAAATCAACATGGGTATTGTTTTTATGGTTTATCGGGTCGCTGATTACGAAAACCGCAACGATTTTAAAATCCAACGTGGCGGACGTGAATTATCATCTCCCCTGTAGGGGTGAAATGGGGTTGAAATGTCTAAATACTAAACCGCTGGTTCTAGAGAGTCCAAATTTGGCACATAGGTTCCTTATAAGGTGTGAAGGTGCACTAAGAAAGGATTTTTCAAAATTAACCCCCTAAAGGGGTAAAATGGGGGTCCAAAGTTTGTATGGGGAAACCAGATGAGTTAGACTATTTTATTCAAAACTTCACAGGAGTATTTCTAACGATAAATGAGTAAACACGTGTTTCAGGTTTTTTGAAAATTCAACCCCTAAAAGGGAGAAATGTGGTGACAAAGTCTGAAAATCAACATGGGTATTGTTTTTATGGTTTATCGGGTCGCTGATTGCAAAAACCGCAACGATTTTAAAATCTAACGTGGCGGACGTGAATTATCATCTCCCCTGTTGTGGTGAAATAGGGTTGAAATGTCTAAATACTAAACCGCTGGTTCTAGAGAGTCCAAATTTGGCACATAGGTTCCTTATAAGGTGTAAGGGTGCACTAAGAAAGGATCTTTCAAAATTAACCCCCTAAAGGGGTAGAATGGGGGTCCAAATTTTGTACGGGGAAACCAGATGAGTTAGACTATTTTATTCAAAACTTCACAGGAGTATTTCTTACAATAAATAAGAAAACACATGTTTCCGGTTTTTTGAGAATTCAACTCCTAAAAGGGAGAAATGTGGTGATAAAGTCTGAAAATCAACATGGGTATTGTTTTTATGGTTTATCGGGTCGCTGATTACGAAAACCGCAACGATTTTAAAATCCAACGTGGCGGACGTGAATTATCATCTCCCCTGTAGGGGTGAAATGGGGTTGAAATGTCTAAATACTAAACCGCTGGTTCTAGAGAGTCCAAATTTGGCACATAGGTTCCTTATAAGGTGTAAAGGTGCACTAAGAAAGGATTTTTCAAAATTAACCCCCTAAAGGGGTAAAATGGGGGTCCAAAGTTTGTATGGGGAAACAAGATTAGTTAGACTATTTTATTCAAAACTTCACAGGAGTATTTCTAACGATAAATGAGTAAACACGTGTTTCAGGTTTTTTGAAAATTCAACCCCTAAAAGGGAGAAATGTGGTGACAAAGTCTGAAAATCAACATGGGTATTGTTTTTATGGTTTATCGGGTCGCTGATTACGAAAACCGCAACGATTTTAAAATCCAACGTGGCGGACGTGAATTATCATCTCCCCTGTAGGGGTGAAATGGGGTTGAAATGTCTAAATACTAAACCGCTGGTTCTAGAGAGTCCAAATTTGGCACATAGGTTCCTTATAAGGTGTGAAGGTGCACTAAGAAAGGATTTTTCAAAATTAACCCCCTAAAGGGGTAAAATGGGGGTCCAAAGTTTGTATGGGGAAACAAGATTAGTTAGACTATTTTATTCAAAACTTCACAGGAGTATTTCTAACGATAAATGAGTAAACACGTGTTTCAGGTTTTTTGAAAATTCAACCCCTAAAAGGGAGAAATGTGGTGACAAAGTCTGAAAATCAACATGGGTATTGTTTTTATGGTTTATCGGGTCGCTGATTGCAAAAACCGCAACGATTTTAAAATCTAACGTGGCGGACGTGAATTATCATCTCCCCTGTTGTGGTGAAATAGGGTTGAAATGTCTAAATACTAAACCGCTGGTTCTAGAGAGTCCAAATTTGGCACATAGGTTCCTTATAAGGTGTAAGGGTGCACTAAGAAAGGATCTTTCAAAATTAACCCCCTAAAGGGGTAGAATGGGGGTCCAAATTTTGTACGGGGAAACCAGATGAGTTAGACTATTTTATTCAAAACTTCACAGGAGTATTTCTTACAATAAATAAGAAAACACATGTTTCCGGTTTTTTGAGAATTCAACTCCTAAAAGGGAGAAATGTGGTGATAAAGTCTGAAAATCAACATGGGTATTGTTATTATGGTTTATCGGGTCGCTGTATCCCGGAAGGAAGAGGGAAGAGGGAAGAGGGAAGAGGGAAGAGGGAAGAGGGAAGAGGGAAGAGGGAAGAGGGAAGAGGGAAGAGGGAAGAGGGAAGAGGGAAGAGGGAAGAGGGAAGAGGGAAGAGGGAAGAGGGAAGAGGGAAGAGGGAAGAGGGAAGAGGGAAGAGGGAAGAGGGAAGAGGGAAGAGGGAAGAGGGAAGAGGGAAGAGGGAAGAGGGAAGAGGGAAGAGGGAAGAGGGAAGAGGGAAGAGGGAAGAGGGAAGAGGGAAGAGGGAAGAGGGAAGGGGGAAGGGGGAAGGGGGAAGGGGGAAGAGGGAAGAGGGAAGGGGGAAGAGGGAAGAGGGAAGAGGGAAGAGGGAAGAGGGAAGAGGGAAGAGGGAAGAGGGAAGAGGGAAGAGGGAAGAGGGAAGAGGGAAGAGGGAAGAGGGAAGAGGGAAGAGGGAAGAGGGAAGAGGGAAGAGGGAAGAGGGAAGAGGGAAGAGGGAAGAGGGAAGAGGGAAGAGGGAAGAGGGAAGAGGGAAGAGGGAAGAGGGAAGAGGGAAGAGGGAAGAGGGAAGAGGGAAGAGGGAAGAGGGAAGAGGGAAGAGGGAAGAGGGAAGAGGGAAGAGGGAAGAGGGAAGAGGGAAGAGGGAAGAGGGAAGAGGGAAGAGGGAAGAGGGAAGAGGGAAGAGGGAAGAGGGAAGAGGGAAGAGGGAAGAGGGAAGAGGGAAGAGGGAAGAGGGAAGAGGGAAGAGGGAAGAGGGAAGAGGGAAGAGGGAAGAGGGAAGAGGGAAGAGGGAAGAGGGAAGAGGGAAGAGGGAAGAGGGAAGAGGGAAGAGGGAAGAGGGAAGAGGGAAGAGGGAAGAGGGAAGAGGGAAGAGGGAAGAGGGAAGAGGGAAGAGGGAAGAGGGAAGAGGGAAGAGGGAAGAGGGAAGAGGGAAGAGGGAAGAGGGAAGAGGGAAGAGGGAAGAGGGAAGAGGGAAGAGGGAAGAGGGAAGAGGGAAGAGGGAAGAGGGAAGAGGGAAGAGGGAAGAGGGAAGAGGGAAGAGGGAAGAGGGAAGAGGGAAGAGGGAAGAGGGAAGAGGGAAGAGGGAAGAGGGAAGAGGGAAGAGGGAAGAGGGAAGAGGGAAGAGGGAAGAGGGAAGAGGGAAGAGGGAAGAGGGAAGAGGGAAGAGGGAAGAGGGAAGAGGGAAGAGGGAAGAGGGAAGAGGGAAGAGGGAAGAGGGAAGAGGGAAGAGGGAAGAGGGAAGAGGGAAGAGGGAACAGGGAAGAGGGAAGAGGGAAGAGGGAAGAGGGAAGAGGGAACAGGGAAGAGGGAAGAGGGAAGAGGGAAGAGGGAAGAGGGAAGAGGGAAGAGGGAAGAGGGAAGAGGGAAGAGGGAAGAGGGAAGAGGGAAGAGGGAAGAGGGAAGAGGGAAGAGGGAAGAGGGAAGAGGGAAGAGGGAAGAGGGAAGAGGGAAGAGGGAAGAGGGAAGAGGGAAGAGGGAAGAGGGAAGAGGGAAGAGGGAAGAGGGAAGAGGGAAGAGGGAAGAGGGAAGAGGGAAGAGGGAAGAGGGAAGAGGGAAGAGGGAATAGTTGGTTTCTATGGATTATCAGGTCGCTGATTACTAAAAAAAAGAATGATTTTAAAATTCAACGTGGCGGACGCGTAATACCATCTCTCATGTTAGGGTGCGATGGGGTAGAAATGTCTAAATAATGACTAAAAATATGGATGTCGTTTTTAAACGCACAGCCCAAAACCGCTGATTTTAAAGAGTCCAAATTTGGAACGTAGGTTCCTTATAAGGTCTAGGGGCGCACTAATAAACGATTTTTCTAAAGGGGGTGAAATAGAGATCCAAAGTTTGTATAGGAAAACAAGCTTAGACTATTTATATTCGAAACTTCACAGGAGTATTTCTAACAATAAATGGGTAATCCTACAAGTACTCTTTATTGCACACCTCATAAAATATACAGGAGAAATACAATGCAAGACATTACAATTAGAGTTAAACAACAGGCGGTCTTATCGCTAAAGAGCGATCTCTTCCAGACAACCTTTGGGTAGTGGAGAACTTGAAAAAATAAGATTTCGTTATTAGGCGGTGCAAAAATCGGATAGTAATAATAATAATATATACATAAAAACAAAAAAAAACAAAAATATAATAAAAAATAAATACATACATACATTCAGCCAACAGATAATAGGACCATTTGAATAAAATACGAATTATGAAAAGGATAGATAGTGTTATTTTAGTTGAGCTTTGAAAGAAACAAGAGATTTGGTGCGCCTTAAGCTAAAAGGCAAGGAGTTCCATAAACAGAAAGCTTTAAAAGTAAACGAATTATTATAAAATTTTGAGACGGAAGAAGGTACGGCAAGGAGCAAATTTTGGGCAGATCGAGCAGAAGTGAGATAAGTGAAACGCTCTTTGAGATAGCGGGGAGTTGCAGGATGAAAAAGTATACTATAAAGAAGAGCAAGAATATGAGAGTTACGACCTAAACTTAAACCTAATAGATGTTTAAATTTGTATTTGGTGCCATCTCGATTGTCGTCAAGGCCAGTGCGGGCGGCGCGGCGAGACTGGACGAGTAGTCATCGGGAAACTTCCTGCAGCCGTAATAAATGCATTCAAGCTTTTCAACAATAAAACGGCTAGACGGATATGCATGAGGGATAAGCAGATAATATCCTAACTTTAACAAATAGCCTAATTTTTAACCTGAAAAAAAGAGCATCGTTCCCGTAGGATAATGTATATTGTATAGGAACGCGGGCGAAGCCGCGGGTTAATGCTAGTTAATAATAAAATAAATAATCATCTCAGAAAAAAATAAAAACAGAGATTACTTCATCTTTTTAAGCAGAATTCAGAAAAGTAATAAAATGATAGTCTTAAAAATATGAAATGTTGTCAATTGTTAAACAACTTCTGAAAATAACATGTATTAAATGATATTTTGTAGAATAATGTTTAGACAAAGAAGCAATGTATTGCGAAATATCCGATATTAGTAGAGTGACAGCTATGTCTATGCCCATGTTGAATGTCAATGTTGGACGACGTACATTGGAAATACTATATAAATTGTTTGAAATAATAAAATGCCGAAAACTGTATTTTTTTTAAAGTTGCTGAATAAATGTTGTTCAGTTTGTGGAGTAGAGTCTTTGGTTTAATTTATTGCTCCTATTGAAGGCCACACCCGGTATAACTAGTTAAATTCAGTTACCTTACCTATATATTGCATTAAAGAAAGCCTATTTGTACTTGTAAATAATGTTGGACTATGTGGTGTGATATGCAATCGCGCATCACTACCGTGGCACGCATGTTGAAGTGACGGCGCTACCTGGCCGCGCCTGCAATTACACTAATTCGCCAGAACCTTTTTGTCCAATTGAATGCATATCTATTATCCATGCCCGCTGGTAGGCGTATTTACAAAGGCTATACTGATAGGGTTCAGATGCGAACTGAACCAGATTAGCTTTTGTTTGGACAAAACTTAACAAAACCTTAATCTGGTATAGTACAGATATTTACTGAAATCGTATAGACTTTATTAACGAATTTCATACGGATATTGGTCCTACAAATGCTAGTCTGTTGCGATCTACAACTTGAATAATATTTTAGTAACGACTCCGATTGTATTAAATAAATTGCCGTTCATGCAAATTACTTAACAATGCCTAAGTTTTTTTTTTACTTTTAGAATTATTTACTACTTCTTATTAGGGCATATTTAGTGTGAAATTGTGATAAAATAGTTAAATTTATATCAGGAGCGCTGTTGTGGTCGCAGTTCTAATCTAACCTAACCTACTTTACTGGTAGCAGATCGGTTCGGACGCTTCGACATCCGCTACCACGGCACGCTTGCTCGATATAGACGTTACCGAACTCGACTAGGTTTTGTCGTGAATAATACTTGAAAAAATGTAAGCAAAAAGCTAATACATTTGAGTGACTACTTTTTACCGTAACGGTATAGATATTGTTAACTAATATGCATTAACAAAAGCTCACCGATTAGAATCTGAATTGTGACTGAAATAGTATAGCTTTTGTTAATTCGCCGCCGGTTGTGCCAATACGGCAAAACAAGCATTGCTAACCATTTGTTTGCCATTCCCGTAGATTTGTAGTATTTTGTGGAACATTCGGTTGCCGAATATTTTTGCTAAAATTTTAAAAAGAAAACTGTGTGAACCGAGTTTTACTAACATTTATCTCGGACTTTTTTTCGTGTCCTAAAACAGAATGAAGGGGTGAGAGTATGGGGTTAGAAAATAAGCAACACCCTAGGGCTCAGCTCTCTAATAGGCTCTGGGTGAGGGTATATTCCTATTTCGTAATAATAAGCCCTCAGCGGGCCTATAATGGTACCGTTTATCACGCGACAAATACTTAAGTGACAAAGCACTCACCACGTTTTGACAAAATGCGAGTGTGAGTGATAAATTCTTTATCATTTATTTTTACCACGTGACACATGCAGCCATCACAGGCCCGCAGCCATGCCCTCGGGTCCGCGTAGTTGCGAGTTCAAGCCTCATTGCCGTAAAGAGAAAAAAAATGCAAAAAGACGGGCCTTTAGTAGGTAGTTACTACGCGGCCCTGACGGGGCTGAGGTGAGGGAATAACTTGCCTTTGCCATATGGTCCACTAACTGTAAACCTGACGCCAGGTAATAAAGTACCTAAATACCCCACTGTATAGCAGCTAATGACTGCAAGGTATTTGAGGTGCACTGAAAAAAAAAAAACAAGGTTTGTTAACAGTAGCCCAAATGTTAGCTGCTAGTTTATAAATCGGAGGACTGACAAACTGAGGGCCACTAGTACCCAAAATAAGTTATGTAAAATTAGCATAAGTTTGGTTACTACTAAGCACTATGTAGCTATTTCTCAAGTAGTTAAACCAGTTGAGCTATTGTTTTGTTATAAATAGTTTTCAGATGTACATCATTTCAATGTAAGCCATCCAACATAGTTATCGCGCTGACTGGCACTGGCTGTCACGTTTTTTTAATTATCAAATATGTCGCAATACATGAAAAAACTATATTTTATTTATAAAACAAGTCGCTAAATAAATGTTGTTTCGTTTAATGAGTAGAATCTATATTTTAGTTTATTGCTCCTGTTACACGGCACACTCGGTATGTCTGAGGAGGAATGATAAGCTTCTGGAGCTATTAAGCTAACAGGGTCAAAGCTTGTAAAATAGTCCAACGCTTAGCTTTTTGGAGAGGGGTAAGAAAATAAATCCCCCCCTAACCCCCACTTAGTTCACGTAATTGCACAGTTTAAATGGTTCTTTCTGCTTAAAAGTAATGCTCTATAGTCCGCTAGTAATGGAGGAACCGTGTAGAGCAACGAATTTACGAGCCAAGTTCTTACGGCTCCTGGCTTTGCTATGGGCCACGAGGGATAGTCGGGAATTATTGTGATTAGAAAAACTGCTAAACGATATGTCCGTTTAGCACGTTATAGTACTATCACAAAACTACCGTGCTTCTTTGCAAAGCTAATTTCTGCCGGTAATGAAAAAAAAGCAGACAACCTCACACAAATCGCTCAAGAAGGCTTGTGTATAAGTACGAGACGACGATATACATACTTATATAGAAAAATATATTCATAAATAAATCAACCATGACCCAAGCACAAATATTCGAGTTCATCTGCATCACACAAATATTTGCTCTGGCCGGGATTCGAACCCGGGGCCGCCGGCTCAGTAGGCAGGTGCTCTACAATCTGCGCCGCGTTGTCAACAACATAGATGATGCCTTGTAAAATATGACGGCAGAACATGTGACAATTACCTATATGATAGTACCACAAGCAGTTATACAGGGTGGAACAGATCGAGGGACTTTTAAGCAAACAGGGAATTGTTCAGATTGAGTACTTCATTTTTCACATAATTATGAACTATGTAAATATTTCTATCCATTTCTAAGATACAGTTTGTTAAACATTAGTAATCTGCACGTATCAACCCTAATAACTTTAGAACATCGCTTTAGTTAATAACAGATATCAAATTTCAAATATTTTGATATTAAAATATTTTGATGTTTTTTTTTTTAATCCAGCTTTACAATTATTATAATATGTAGAATGTAAATCACTTAGATGACACTATTGCGTCATCCCAGTCTTTAGAAATGTTCCATCCTGTATAGAGTGCACTTATTGAAGGAAAAAATATATAAGTGCAAAATTAAGAAAAAAAAACCTACCTGATTTTTATAAGATAAGTCTGCTCATTGGAGCCTGCGTTCTGGAGCGGAGTGTAGCAGAGCTGTGTAAAATGGAACAATCACGTTCCTCAGATTTAAATGCACTTCTTTTGGGCTTCACAAAGACGCAGTCCGATTGGTGAATTTTCTCCGCTCCGATTTTGTGAACAGGCAGCCTTAAAATTGCTCTATTAGACGAGTGAGTTTGGTTTACTCTGTGGCACATATACAATATGTGCCATAGAGTAAACGAAACATTATCAAATTATATGCCATCAACATCGCTACATAGTACCTATAAAACAAAGTCGCTTCCTTCTGTCGGTCCCTATGTACGCTTAGATCTTTAAAACTACGCAACGGATTTTGATGTTTTTTTTATAGATTGAGAGATTCAATATTGCACCCGTGCGAAGCCGAGGCGGGTCACTAGTAGGTATTGTATATTGTTGTGATAATAGGAATTTTTAAAAATTAACAAATCGACAAACCGCAAACACATTTTTACCTCTATAATAGTGATAACCAGATAGAATCACTACAAACTGTTCGTGTACCTACTTACACGTACAGTTTGGTATGGTACAGTAGGTAGCTACCGTGACCTCCATACCGCAGACTTAGCTAGGAGCCCCAGGGCTTCCCGGCGTGGATTATTAGCCTACATTAGCTATTACATTTCGTAGGAATTGTTATACGTATAATAATACATTTGATGTCAGACGTCTGTTCTGGTACAGTCAGCTGCAAAATAAACTGTTAGACCGTAAAAAGTCATAAAAAATATTTTTATTTTATTTAGTAGCAGAGTAATTCAACATACAACAAACAGTGTTAATGTATTCCTTTAAATAAGTATTTAATAGGTGTGCACCGCTCAACTAAAAGATACAATATTTTGTGGTACTGTTATTAAATCATTGTTATTGGTTTTTTTGTACCGTTTTTGTACTTATGTTTAATGGCCACGTCATGAATAAATAGATTACATACTTATTCTAATATATTCTGTGTGTGTGTGTGTGTGTGTGTGTGTGTGTGTGTGTGTGTGTGTGTGTGTGTGTGTGTGTGTGTGTGTGTGTGTGTGTGTGTGTGTGTGTGTGTGTGTGTGTGTGTGTGTGTGTGTGTGTGTGTGTGTGTGTGTGTGTGTGTGTGTGTGTGTGTGTGTGTGTGTGTGTGTGTGTGTGTGTGTGTGTGTGTGTGTGTGTGTGTGTGTGTGTGTGTGTGTGTGTGTGTGTGTGTGTGTGTGTGTGTGTGTGTGTGTGTGTGTGTGTGTGTGTGTGTGTGTGTGTGTGTGTGTGTGTGTGTGTGTGTGTGTGTGTGTGTGTGTGTGTGTGTGTGTGTGTGTGTGTGTGTGTGTGTGTGTGTGTGTGTGTGTGTGTGTGTGTGTGTGTGTGTGTGTGTGTGTGTGTGTGTGTGTGTGTGTGTGTGTGTGTACATATTCATGTAACTTTTATTTGTATGTATATGTATCTTATATTATGTGTGTGTTAATCATCTTAACACGTTAGAGTTAGAAGGAACATCGACTGTTTGAATATCAAACTTTATCAATGACTACTTATTTTTTTACCAAACTCATTCTCAGTCTCTTTTATTTTTATGTGCGTACACCACATATTTATTCAAACTATAGACACAAAGATCAAAGCTTAAAGAAAAATTGAAAATGGAGTTACTTGGTGGAAGAGACCGGGAATCGAACCGGGAGCCTCTGGATTACCGGTCCAGCGCGTTAACCACTTCGCTACCCTATCTGCAAGTAACCTGACGAATTTTTCCTTATGCTTTGTGTATCGATCTTTGCATTGCTTATTTGAAATTCGATCCCGGTCTCGTGGAACAAGTAGCTCCATTTTCAATTTTTCTTTAAGCTTTGATCTCTGTATCAATGGTTATAGTACAAATTATCTAAGCTAAGCTAATCCACTTACGTGCATTCACAATGGTATTGTGTCTAATACAATCCTATCTGCTTTTGTTCTCGTAAGCGCCAACCAGTTACTTACAAAAAAAAGTTAGAACTACATTGCGTGGATATTGAATTTTCAACCTTATTCCTTGTTGAATAGGTTTAAAATGTTTGTTGACGAGAGTTCATAGTCCTTTTTCAAGAGAATACGTTTTTGTGAAGAGTCGGACGGTTGTAAAATTCCAAAAAAGTTATCATCACCATTATTCTGTTAGTGCATTTTGTAGTCTAATGTCCAAGGAAATAGAGTCGATAACCTATATTAACCTCCCAAGGTGGTTACAATCTGCTTTTACTGGGAGCTCGTTATCTTAATTTGTGGTTTACCAGTTGTGGTTTGTTCAATGGTATTCAGTTCTTAAGTGGATTAGCTTAGCTTAGATAATTTTTACTATAAGATAGTTGTTGTTCATTCAGAATTTGCCTCCTTCAAAATTTTAACGTTAATATAGCATCCTATCGACTGGCATAAAGTTTATTGGTATAACATATAAAATCGTTACCCATACTTCTGAAATTATTAATTTACACGAGTTTTAGAGGGTAAAAGCCATTTCTGTTTGAGACAACAGTAAAAATATGGCACCGACAATTACACCAAATGACGATTATGAAGGTTAAGACTGTATTCAACTAAATACGGAAACTCTTATACTTCTTCTTTGTTTCACTCTTGTAAGAAGGGTCGTGGTCACCATGAGGGAGTGGGGGTCTGCACCCTCTCACAATGTCTCGCCGTCTCGTCCGGACCGCAGGCACTTCAACCCATCTAGCACAACTAGGCTTCGCGACTTGTCGTGCGACAAAGCATCTCCCGTCACTCTCTCACAGTTTTGCGGAGAAAGAGATAGGTAATATTTCTTGAGCGAGAAAGAGTCGCGTTAGAGCTGCACCTCTAGCACACAGTGTTGCCAACTCCAATGGTTCTGATTATGCTAGTGAAGTTGAAACATATGCCAACTTAATTTTTAATGTCCCAAAAAGAATGCCAAATTAAATGTATGAATAAAAACAATAAAAATCAAAAAAATACTTGTAATTTTGATGATTATTTAAAAACCTAGGACTTTTTAAGGAGCGAAAGTGCACTTTATCTGAACGAAGATGAGACCACTGAGACAGAGAGTGCTTATAAGGTATTAAGAATCTTTCTTACTCCTTTTTACAGTAGAGCGCGCGGAGCCGCGGACGGAACGACGTAATAGTTTGTCTATGATATTGTCGTTGGGAATTCCCCTGGGGCATTTTTGGAGAAATCCCCCGCGAACCGTTAGAAATACAATTTTCTTTTGAAATAACATCGGTATTCGGTTTTCTTGTTTCGTATAAATATGTTAAAAAAATATACTAAATGCTAAAAAAATATACTAATTGAAGTTATAATATGCTAGATCTAGCATAAAAAATGCTAAATTGGCAACACTGCTAGCACATCTGTGACACGCGACTTTCTCGCGTGAGAAATACTACCTATCTCTTTCTTCGCTGTTCTGTGAGAGAGTGACGGGTGATGCCATGTCGCACGAGAAGAGTCGCGAAGCCTAGTCAGTCTGATCTGCCACGTGGTCTCGTGCCTTCTTTCTCCTGAATAATAGGTGTTCAATGGGACTCGGGTTCACGGAACTAGAATAACCTACTTTACGTTAAATATAATCATGAAACTTAGAAAAGCCACAAGTGTTTGGCCAACTAGTTACGTTACGAGTAGCTATAACCATAATACAATGATCAGAATCAGAAGCCTAAACAAACATTCCGAACAAAGACAAAGGATGTAACCGAAGATGAGTAAGACTGGTATCCTGTTTCCGAAAGAGCGTAAGTGTATTCGAGTTACACAACTTTTCTACAATACGGGAAAAGTTTTACACAGGTTGAAAAGGTCGTAATGTCATAGCGGTTATTTGGTACATGCGACGTTTATAACAATGGCTATGTGCCTTTTGTGGGTGATATCTTAATCATAATTAGTGACGGACCCTTTAGTGGTATTATTTCAATAATTTACAGTTTGCCTTACACAGTGCAACAAAACACACACACACATAATGCACAGATCATTGCGAGCATGTTATTATTGACAACGCGGTTGGCGCAGTTTGCGGTACACCTGCATACTCTCCTGGGTTCGAATACCGATTGGTGTAAATATTTGTGTGATGAATTTGAATCTTGTGTCATGGATGACATCTATATAGTTATGTATTGAAATATTATGTATATCGTCGTCTAGTATTCATAGTACAAGCTTTGCTTAGTTTGGGACTAGATCGATTTGTGTAAGATTGTCCCTCAATATTTATTTATTCATTATTATGCTAAACTACTTTTGCTGTGGACTGTACCTATAACAATACATTAACTTAAAAAATCTCAAATCTGTCTATTGGATAGTATGAAGTAACAAATAAAGTTATATTTAAAAGATAAAAAAATGCTTGACAGTCAGCTAAATGATTATTGTTAGGTTTTAGAATGCAATCATATTAATTTTTTGTGTGCACTTTATTGTTGATTCCCGATACGTTTTTGTTTGATGTGCAAATAAAACACTTTTTTTCTTATACAAATTGCTAGCAGTTTTATTTAACATGGTAGCAGAGCGTGGTTGATATATAAATTAGCAGCAGTGTAAAGTAGAAAACCGAGTGACGTATTTTATCCGTGAGGCATTTTTAAACTGCCGCATAACCTAACAATTATGCATAGGTACTAATTACTTAATTAACTCTCAAAGGCACAGTCAAGTGACCAAATGAGATGTCATAGTACGCCGACAACGCGCAGGCGCGGGGGGCGGCCGATAATGAAATAAGGTGCCACCCTCGGCCGAGCAAACTTTGAGGATCTATGCATTTTAATACTTTACACCGTACTTTCAATGCAAACAAGTAGGTACCTACTTTGTTCGATGTTACCTTTGTAACCTGATGCTAGTGTAAGTCTTCACGCGCAATAAACGCGTTGATCGCTTTTGTGGCGATAGGTAGGTATGTTATTTTAATGGAAGGGTTTTTTGCTTTCGAAACCTACACTTGAGGCTCTGTACTTGATGAAAGTACCAGATTTACAGAGGCAACGAAGGAGTAATAAAAAAAATCCCTACAAACTTGAAACAAATTATGGGTTTCAAACTGTTGAAGCGATATAATCTAGATTTATGAATAGAAATACCCTTGATTAAAAACCGGCCAAGAGCATGTCGGGCCACGCTCAGTGTAGGGTTCCGTAGTTGCTCATCCTTCACAATAAACTGATGTTTTAAGCCCGAGGTTTAAGTTAAGAAAGATTTTAAGCTCTATAAAAAGGTCGTAAACGCCCTAGTTATTACCTTCTGGAAGTCAACTTACGTCCTTTTAAAGAAAAATATGAAATTTGGCGATAACTCAAAAACGGCTCGACCGATTTTGTTCAATATAGTTTTCATTGAAAGTACTTATAAGGCCTTATATACATGAATTTTTTTCGAATTTTTTGACCCGTGGTTGAAAAGTTAGAGGGGGGGACAAAAAATCATCCCCACTTTAGGTGTTCTAGAGGTACCCGAAAAAAAAATTTTTTTTAGTTTTATTTTACCGTTCTGTCGGCGTTATACATACACATACTCATACCAAATTTTAGCTTTCTAGTACTAATGATCACGGAGCTAAGCCGCGGACGGACGGACGGACGGACAGACGGACATGGCGAAACTATAAGGGTTCCTAGTTGACTACGGAACCCTAAAAAAAATATCAAATCCGTTTAGGAGCTACGAACTGAGTCTTAAACTTGTAACACCCTTTTTACCGTCGGAAGAGGTTTGAAGAAAGGTCCCAACTAAGCTTTTAGTTTGTTGCTTTTTAAGAAAATTTGGATGGGTTATTTTATTACCACTACCGTAGTCCTGACTTCGTTAAACGCATGACGAAATGGCGCAAGATGTGGAACACTTTCAGTTATAGGTATCTATTTTCAATAGCTCTTTTATTTCCTTTTTGGGACTTGTAATTATGACATAAACCTAGCCTGGTATTGTTGTCGTGCAGTCGAGACCTTATCGAAATTTAGGGTTTTCGATAACAAAAACGTAAACTATACTGCGCATGTGAAATGAGTTTCCTGCCGAGGTTTTCCCTAGGGTTCTTCAAGAGGAGAGTAAATAGGTTCTTAAAGGGTTGGCAACGCGCGTGTTTTGCTCCTGACGTCACAAGCGTCCATAGGCGGTGGTAAGTGCTTAACACCAGTACCTTTCCCATGAGTTAACGTGACAGCACTAATTCGGTTACTTTGTGAAACTACAATTCTCCATACAAATCGTTTACGGTCTGGTCCCTGTAAACTCATGCTAAGGGTACAGGCGCCGCATGACTTTTTGTCACTGACGTAGTATTAAAAAAAAATTAATTACCCAGCGTTAGCCAACAGGATGTACCTAAAGGTACTAGACGTATATACCTACCTATATACAAATTCCTTTACTAACCTTTGACTTTTATCTCATCAAAGTTTGCAGATGAGTTCGATCGATGCATGGCACTTGGTAACTTTTAACGGGCTTTCAAATTGAATAATATTCGCTTTCATAGTCTCCTTGCTGGAAAACGATGAAGCAAGTAATGGACGCATAGCGATTACAAAGTAATAGTTATTCATCATTATAATTGGGATAATATACAATTTTTTACGACCATGTTAATTCAGAAACCATTTCTAGTCTACTGCGATAAACAAGAAAAAAAAAAATTTTTAACAAAAAAAAGAACCGACTTCAGTAAAACTAAAAAGCCGAAAATAACCCGTTCAAGTACAGATTACATTTGACTCACCCTTTGAAATCGATCCCAAACCACTCAGTTATTATATTTATATATTAAAGTTTACCTGAGGTTTGGCACCGACTTCAAAGGGTGAGTCAAATGTAATCTGTACTTGAACGGGTTATTTTCGGCTTTTTAGTTTTACTGAAGTCGGTTCTTTTTTTTGTTAAAAATTTTTTTTTTTCGCTTTTTAGCGATTCATATAAAATACTTATGGCGGGGTGATCAGGGAGGTCTTGAAGGCATGCATCTCGTTTGAAATATCTCCTAACTCCTAACTGTTAAGGAGTTGTACCTTCCATCATCAGTTCAGCATGAGAAGATGATGACTACCATATGCAAATACTTAAATAGTTTTAGAAAAAACATTAAAAATATTATGAGTGCCTATAAAATTTCAGGAATTCCTTCGATTCCTCATGGATCTCGTCATCCGATCTTCACCAAAATTTTATGGGACCAACCTTGAGATGTCTATTCATGAACCTAAAAAGAATTTTCCAAATCGACTCATAAATGACGGAGTTATGAGGTAACAAACATTAAAAAAAAAAAAAAAAAAAAAAAAAAAAAAAAACATACAACCGAACTGAGAACCCCCTCCTTTTTTTGAAGTCGGTTAATTAGATTGTAACAATATGACACGGTGTGTTAAAATATGTCCAAAGTTATTTATAGTACATTTTGCGACTTTCGCTTGCCGTTCTGCAGTACAAGCCAAGTTAGTCAAGAGTGACGCCATGTCATCGCAAAATACTGTACTAAAGAGAAAAACAGGGAAACCTATTAAACATAGGTATGTAATTGAACGTAAGAAAATATTATTTTAAATTGGCCTAACGTTTAACCCGGCGAGCATGACCCAGGGTATGACATACCCTGTCATTAGTAAAAAGAGTTGGCATTTTCTAAATTTTTGCCTGGCAACACTAGCCTGCTCAGTAGCTGGAGGGAGGGGTGCTCGGGAGGGGATAGTGGCAAGACAACAGTGCGACGCGCGGCATCGGTCGGAATATTCATACCCGGACCTGCTTCGGGTATGTCACACCCTGCGTCATTTTAGACGTATTTTTTTTACGTAGGCATTTCAATTTCTGTTTTTTATTATTCTCAGTTATTTTAAAGGTTTCAACGTATGTTTGAGTTTATTTTAGTTGCTTTTTTTATTATTATTAGTTTTTCATCATAATGGACATTGAAAGGCAAGAAGAAAGGATTCGTGCCATGTTAGAGGAGGTGGGATCAGAGTTTTTTGATGAATCCAGTTCGGAACAAGAAACTGATCACTGTAGTGAGCACGAAGTGAATTGTGACTCGGAGCAAGAGGCCGACGATTTGGTTGATGATCCAGCCAATTCTAGACAGGAAGAGGCTGTAAATCTTGCAGCAAGCCCATATGGAGCATGCTGAATTCATGTGCAGAAACTGTGCTGAATGTCGATGACAGTGATTAACCATAATCTTAAATTAAAAAAAATATTTTTATGTTTTCTGAAGAAGAGGATCTCATTATCTTTTAGTTAAAAGTAGATTTTTATTCTAAATACTGTTTATTTTGTTTATTTGTGGATTTTTGTAAACCTCTAAACTTTTATTCGTATAATTACATAGTATAAGGTAAACACGAATAAATAAAGATAATTTCATGATCAAAACTTTTGATTGATTTAAATTCATTAAATAATTCATTATTAATCACGAAAAAATAAAATTATATTAATAAAAAATATATTACGGTACATTACATTTCGGGCATGTCATACCCTGCCTCATGCTTGATGTAACTTTTTTCCACGTCATGCTCGCCGGGTTAATGACCCTTGGGCTACTTTCAAGAACTGTCATAATATTTAACAAATAAGCTTTATATGGTAATCGCATGAGAAATGCCGCGGTTGTCATGTCACCCTAGGCACACGCACCACCAGTAAACTAAAGTCCAGATATTCTTGATTGCCTCAATATTCTCCATACATTGCTATCTTATGTAGATTGTGTTTGTATTTACGGCCGGAGTAAGTTGGTGGACAAGTTACTTATTTAATTTACGTACTACCGTAGATTTTTAAAATACGAAACCAGAATTCACAGTGGAAATTAAGGTGGCAAAGGAACGAGCAAAGCGATAGCTTTGATGTAAGAATCTCAGAAAATGTATTTATTGAGAGTAAAGTAGACCCTTGTGCCTTGAACCGCGTGGTTATTTGCCATCGAAAGCTTTCCCGCTCTCCTGCCCCCACGGGGCCTCAACCCCCAGCACCACTCGACCCAACCCAAATTTAAACATTCATCACGCCTTGAAACCTTTCTTCTAACTTGCCGATGTAGCCGGCGAGCGATGGACGACGAAATTGGAAGAGTTATCACTGAAAGAGTCCTTAGAGCCGGCCATGAAAATAAAATGACTTGGTGCCGCTACGGTTTGAGTTTGGAAACTTTGTACCGATGTAGGTATGTATTTACATATATTAGCGTAAAATGTCTGCTGGACTAGTTTGGTTCGAAGCTCTACTTCAGGGGATTTCTGACATTGCAAACTAGGTACCTATATCATTATCCTATTTAACTCATGGCTTTGATATATTATTATTCATTAGCATTAGGTGATTGCAAAAAAAATATTGGAACAGTATTTTGGCGCATGTTGCAACTATAACTAAAGTACCTATCTGTTTTAGGACGAATATTACTTCATATCCGTACACACCGGAGCTAGACGGGAAAAATGTTGATATTCTTGGAGGGAGAGGTACATTTTTGCAGCTCCATCTCTATTCACGTTTTTCGGGCTTCAAAGTTATAACGAAATCCTAGTTTTACATGAAAAAATAAACGGCAGAAATGACAGAAAAACTTGCTGCTTTTTGCTCAATATTAATTACTTTTAACTGCGTTCAAGTTAACAGTGTGAATGGTTTAATTTCCCGCTATTAGTTAAGTGTTAATTGGGGGGCTAGAGGCGACGGAGTGGCGGCTCGACGTTTGCTGTGCGCTGAAAACTGCTTATAATAACAAAACCATACGCTATGTTGACAAGCATGCTTGGGGATAAATTGAACATTTCCCTCTTAAATGTTTATTGGAGTTTTAATAAAACAACAATTATTATTATTAAATTCGAATAGTTCGACATGTTTGGAATAGCAAAGAATTAACAATTTACATAAAATTATACATGTGACTATCAATCTTACTTTAAAACTAACAATAAATTCATGACTAAAAAAATTTTTAACAAAAAAAAGAACCGACTTCAGTAAAACTAAAAAGCCAATAATAACCCGTTCAAGTACAGATTACATTTGACTCACCCTTTGAAATCGATCCCAAACCACTCAGTTATTATATTTATATATTAAAGTTTACGTGAGGTTTGGCACCGACTTCAAAGGGTGAGTCAAATGTAATCTGTACTTGAACGGGTTATTATTGGCTTTTTAGTTTTACTGAAGTCGGTTCTTTTTTTTGTTAAAAATTTTTTTTTTCGCTTTTTAGTGATTCATGTAAAATACTTATGGCGGGGTGATCAGGGAGGTCTTGAAGGCATGCATCTCGTTTGAATTATCTCCTAACTCCTAACCGTTAAGGAGTTGTACCTTCCATCATCAGTTCAGCATTGGAAGATGATGACTACCATATGCAAATACTTAAATAGTTTTAGAAAATACATGAAAAATATTATGAGTGCCTATAAAATTTCAGGAATTCCTTCGATTCCTCATGGATCTCGTCATCCGATCTTCACCAAAATTTTATGGGACCAACCTTGAGATGTCTTTTCAGGAACCTTAAAAGAATTTTCCAAATCAAATCATAAATGACGGAGTTATGAGGTAACAAACATTAAAAAAAAAAAAAAAAAAAAAAAAAAAAAAAAAAAAAAAAAAAACATACAACCGAACTGAGAACCCCCTCCTTTTTTTGAAGTCGGTTAAAAATAATTCAAATTTCTGATATCTGCCTGTGCCTGGATATATAGCAGCTGCTTGTTGAAAGTAAATACTAATCAAGAAACGGTAATAAATAGCTTGTCTATAACGAGATCTTGCCAGTACTATTTAAATATGTCTATTTTAGCAATGAGCTCTATTTTAAATTAAATGTAAGTAACGGTTATGCCTTTCTTTTCCCAGTGAGTCAATTATATTGTGATAGGTGATATGACTAGTCATATGCGAGTCATATTTCTTCTTAGATATTATTAAATCGAAAAATTTATTTTCAAGCAACAATGGCCCATTGATACCTTAAGGGCCTTATCACACTTGCGATTTGCGAGCGAGTTTTCTATACAAATTAGCGTCGCGGCGAACTCGCTGCGTGTTCGCCTTCATACAAAACTCGCTCGCAAATCGCAAGTGTGATAAGGCTCTAAAACTAATATTCATAGTAAATTACAAAATAATAAAATTAACTAGTATACCTACTCATATCCAAGGTTTCTGGTAAGAGTTCTTCAGTTCTACTTTAGCACTCAGTACCTGGGCAGCGCAAGACGCATTGCGGCGTCATTTGCATTTGTGCACTGATTGCCGCATCAAGTCGCTGCCGGTAATTACAGCGGCGCGTACGCATTGCTCGACATTTAATACCAAGTTTTTTTAACTGGATTTTTTTAGGTGCACGTGTAACTAAGTTCGTTAGTATGTATGTATGTAAACACTTTATTGTACACAAAGAAATGAAATAAATTTCAAATAATAAGCATGTACAAAGGCAAACTTGTCCCTTTAAGGGATCTCTTCCAGTTAACCTATGAGTAATTTTTAAGCTACATCTAAATGTCACATCGATATAATACTTTACGTGTATATGTATATTTATATAGTTGACGTGACAATACAATAATCTAATTTAATAACTGTTCTGATGATGGTCACGGTGGCGCACCGTGATGTATCCACGTCCTATTCTTGGGCAAGCTGAGAGCAAAATTAACACAATTCTTCTTTTTAAGAGCAATGTACAAAAGTGCTAAAAACAAGAAGTAGCTGGTGGGATTTGGGTTCTATGTACGCCACGCCGCTGACATCTATCTAGGTGAAACTGCACAGGATACGACAGTACAAAGAAGTTGTAGTAGAGTAAACTCTATTATAATAAAGTACAATAATTATTATCAAAAATCATATATAATCAATATAAAACAAAAAATAAGTAGAGAAAGTAGACACTTTTTTTTTATACAACAAAAAAACGTCATAATGGCGACCCAGTGCGTCGCATGTGTATAACCTATTGTGCTACCTAGGAAGCTAGACGTTTGCTGTAATTGCCCCGCCCACACGCGGAACCGGTCGGAACTGGTGCAAGGCAGTTAACAGGACATAGAAGCTGTTGAGTAGATTGAAATATAATTTTTAGAAGCTTTTATTTAACTTGCAATGTATATTTGTTCGGGTGGAATGTTGCAACTCAACTTTGAAGCAGATATCTTCAACGGATTGGGCAGAATTTTGCACACTTTGATGACAATACAATAATGTGGTACCATGGGTCTGGTCTGATGATAGTGCCGGAAGTTGGCCCTAGAAACTCTGTGATAAATAAAGCAATCCTACCGAGTTTGGGGTTTTTAGAATCGTCTCAGTGAGCAATTGATTGATGGATGTTTAATGAAGAGTACAGTCGGCTATAAAAGCTTTTCACAACAATGAATTTTTTGACAGAAACTTCCAATGTTTTTGTTCATTTGTGGAAAAGTACCTAATACTGAAGTACCTACTTTGCTTGCTTGCTTGCTTAATTGTGATGGTCTGACGGACTCACAAATAAAATAAAATAAAATAAACTGTCAATGTAATGACTACTTTTTTAATTTACCTTACTAATTCCACGTAGACCGAGGTTGAATACTTTCGAGATGGGATCAAATGGCACCTCGAGGTTTAAAAAAAATATATCATTAAAATTATACAACAGAAAAATAAGCTATTCGTAGATTCTAGAGTCAAAATTATCTAAACTGTATGAAAAAGTGAAAATATGAATAATAAAATATAATAAATAAAAAGCCCATTTATTCCATAACCAACTTAACTATACATAGGATTTATAAAATTGAAGTGTAATTTCATTTAAATAACTTATTAAAATATTTTTCCTTCTTGCGTAATTTTTAATATATATACTTTATAGGTTTGGACCCCTCTCGGGTAAAGGCCTCCTCCAATTCATGCCATTTTACTCTATCTTGAGCTGCTTCTAGCCAGTCTGTTGCTACTTTTCGGATGTCGTCCGTCCAGCGAGCACATGGTCTACCAGCTCGTCTCTTTCCTTTTAGTCCGACCCATAACGTGACGATCGATCTTTGTCCATTTTTCTTCATGGATTCTTGCTACATGTCCAGCCCATCTCCATTTCGATTTTAATGCATACTCTAAAGCATCGATGCATTTTGTTTTTTGCCGTATGTTATCGTGCCGAATTTTGTCGAACAGTTTTATGTTTAGTATGCTTCTTTCAATGGCTCTCTGACACGTAACAAGTTTTTGCTTAGCCTT
Source organism: Apotomis turbidana (assembly GCA_905147355.2). Taxonomy (NCBI): domain Eukaryota; kingdom Metazoa; phylum Arthropoda; class Insecta; order Lepidoptera; family Tortricidae; genus Apotomis; species Apotomis turbidana. The sequence continues at coordinate 19,848,827 of LR990292.1, read as the reverse complement.
ATTTGTATACTTCCAAGACTGGCTACCGTAAGTAAGTGTAGGGAGTAGACAGGAGTCTATCACTTTCTTTTTGAATTTCATTGGAAGTGGATTTTTTAAGATTTCTTTCATTGCCCAGAATTTATTCCATGTCTTTTTAACTCTACGGTCGGTTTCATCCAAATTATTCGTTTGCTTGAAGGAAAGTTTCTTGCCCAGATATACAAACTCTTGCACTTGTTCTATTTTTTTGATTTTCCAAATATATGTGGGATTCTTCTGTTTGTCATAATTTTAGTTTTTTGGAGATTTATAACTAAGCCAGTATTTTTGCTAGCGGCATTTAGAGAGTTCAGCATAAATTGTAAATTCTCAGATACTTCTGTGATAAGCAGTATGTCGTCTGCAAAGCAGAGATGTGTAAGATTTCTGTTCTCTATACTTATTCCTCTTCCGGTCCAATCAAGGTTATTCAGTACGTACTGTAATATGGTAATAAATAGAGTAGGAGACAGTGGGTCCCCTTGTCTGACCCCTCTTTTTATTCGTATTTCTCTACCAGTTCTCTCCAGCTTCACCTTACTTTTGCAGTTTCTGTAAATATTTCTTATAACTTCGATATACCCTGGATGAATTTTTGCTTCTGTTAAGGCTAAATATTGCTGAGTGGTCAATAGAGTCGAACGCCTTCTGGTAATCAATAAAAGCTAAAAGGAGTGGTTTCCTAAATTCGTTATATTTTTCTATTAATTGCTCTACAGTCTGAATATGATCGATCGTGCTGAAAGCCTTTCTGAAGCTTGCTTGCGATTTGCTCAGATACTGCTCTACTTGAGGAGTAACTCTTTTTTGAAGGCCTGATGAGAAGATCTTGTATAAGCTGGACATCAAACTAATCGGCCGATAATTTGATATATCAGCCGGGTCGCCCTTTTTGTATAAAATTATAATATTTGATTCTTTCCACTCCTCAGGCACTTCTTTTTGGTCTAATATTTTATTGAAAAGTGTTGATAAAGGCGTAAGTATAAGCGGTGTACTCTCTTTAAGTAAGTCGTTAGTGATTCCGTCCGATCCTGGGCTTTTGTCAGGTTTTGATCTCTTTATCAGTTGTAAAATTTCCATCTCGTCGAATTTCTGTATGTTTTGGCACTGTAAGAGCTGTGTTCTTTCGTATAGTTCTATTACAGGTTCATTACCGCTCTTTTTTGAGTTTTTGTCGTCGTATAGAGTCTCGTAGAATTGTGTCGCTATCTCTAATATAACTTCTCTTTTTTCATTACAAATTGTTCCAGCTTTTAATTTAGCTATCCACTTTTTATTTGGCTCTAACTCTTTATATGCACGTTTTGTACTTCCTGACGTCTCTAAGTGCTTTTCTATAGTTGTTAGTCTATGTTGATTGTATTCTTGCCTTATTCTTTTATTTAAAGACTTGTATAGTATTTTTAATTCCCATTTATCCGATTTTGATAGAGGTTTTTTATGTTGTAATTCATGTCGTTGTTTTATCATATTTAAAGTTTCAGTTGATAGTATACCTTTTTTATATTTCAATGTTTGCTTGTCGTTGCTCTTTAGGCTCAACTTTATACAGCTTTTTAGCTTTCCGTAGTAATTTTTAACTGTTTCTGTACTCGTATTAGCCATCAGTTCTTTTCTGTGTATTTCTAGATTTTTTAAATATTTGGATCTCTCTTCTCCGGTTTTAAATGTTCGAGGTATAGATTCTTGGAACGCGGTCCTGCTTTTCTTTTGTTTTCCAAATTGTATGGTCACCCGAATGAGACGACGATCTGAAGGATACATTAAATTTACGACCTCGAAGTTATTAAAATATTTAGGATGTGTAGTTAGGACGTAGTCGATTTCGTTTCGAGTAATTTTATCAGGCGACATCCAAGTCCATCGTTTGTTTTTATTTTTCTTGAACAGTGTATTTACTATAGTTAGTTTATTTTCAATGGCATATTGTATCAGTATATGTCCTCTTTTATTTCTACATCCGGAACCGTATTTGCCCGCAATTAAGTGTTCGTCTTTTTTGCGCGTGCCGATTATAGCATTGAAGTCTCCTAATATAATTTGTGACTTTTCTGATGCACAGCGAGCTCTTTCGACATCACTATAGAATGAATCTATATCCTCGTCCAAGGCAGTACTGGTCAGTGCATGTACTTGTATTAAAGAAACATCATGTTTTTCGAATTTAAAGTTTAAAAGTGCCACTCTTTCTGAGAAGGCGATGAAGCTGACTATATTTGATTTGATTTTTTTTTTAATTAAAAATCCAACTCCTAAGTGTCTTTTTGTTTTCCCATAATGGCAAAATATGTGAGTTTTGTCTTCTTCTATGTTGTATCCTTCTCTACGTATCTCGGACAATCCGATTATGTCGCACTTGAGTGTAGAAATTGCATTTTTTAGCTCTATAATTTTTTCTTTGGATAATAGTTATCTTACATTATCGGTACATATATATATATATAGAGTTTTTATTTCTGTTCTTGTTTACAGTGTTTTTATTAATGTTTTCGTTTTGAATTGAAGGGTTGCAGTCTTTTACCCCCACGGTGACCGGCCATTATGGGGGAGGATTTTTTGTGTACTTTTCTGATTTTGTGTTTCTTTTTAGTTCTGTAGTAGGTTTTTGGACTGTTGCATTGCAAGAAGGTTTCGCTAGTTGCTATATCTCACTTTCTTCGTCTGAAGTTTCCGAAGGGGATATCATTCGGGGCTTGTCCTGTGTATTTTTTATATAGCTGAGAATAGATTAAAATATGAATACCGCTGTAAAACTTATTGATCTAAATTAGTATACATTGCATAATGCATCAAGTCATACCAATTGACCGTAGTAGGTGATAATAGCGAAAAACAAATTGAATTCGATTCGTGTATTCTTAGTGTTTGTATTTGACGATAATGAATGGAAAATAATTCTAATTCAGTCTCAAAGGCATTAAGCCTAAAAACAATTAAAATTTCTGCAAGCCAGCGTCAGTCCATCATAAGACGGTCGTCAGCTATGCTAATGAGGGACGGTATAATTGCAGCGGGGGCTCCGGGGGGCCGGGGCGGGGGCGAGGGGCCCTTGGGACTCGCGCCCTGAATATTTAATACATTTTCACATCTAATTTCACTAGATAAGGACCCTGTTTTCATTATACCAAAAGGCTATATATCCACAAGATTCCGAGCGTTTCAAACTTTTTGGAACTCCGAGGGTAGTCGGGTTACGGTAAATTGTTTTTTTAATCGTCGCCATATTTGGATGTTGAATTTAATTTAGTGTATAAATTTGGTTTCGCGAAGCTTGTAGCTGGAATATTTATTAGTTCGTGTCATTTGCATAGTTTCGCCATGTACCTATTATGGTAATTATCAAATTTATTATAATGTTAGTTTCGTGATTTATATTTCGCCTTTAATGTTTGCGTTGACTAATTTGAGTAATGTCTTTCTTTGTTGACAAAAATTACGTATAATTGTAATGCGTTCGCGCGTTTTCTTTATTGAGTACACAGAGTACAAGTTTTTTAGGTACCTGTTGTTAAAGGATTTCCAAGTGGTCTCCTGGGTAAAAAGAGCTACAAGAAGATCCGGGAAGTGGTGAATGATGGTGACTTCGTCGAGGAGGATTTAGTGAGAAACTGACAGGAAAACATCGTGGAAAAGAGGATATGAAGATAGGGCAAAAAGGTGCAAGGGGCAAAAACAAAGTGAAGCAACACTTCCACCACCAGAAAATTAATAAACTAGTACATAAGGTATTTATTAACCGATTTCAAAAACGGAGCAGGTTTTGAATTCGTCTGTATGTTTTTTTCTTGTTTTTATTTGCATGTTCAGATTACTTAAAGACGATTCGACCGAATTGGATTTCTTTTTATTTCAAAGGGTATAAAATATTTATTTCATTTCTGGTCATGAGGTTAGGATCTGCTTTGTTTATTTATTATATCAAAAGAAATCTTATCGTACATAAGGCGGACTTAATGGTGACGAGATCCTGGAGAAATCGAGGAATCCCTTCAAAAAATATAGGCACACTTACCGTAATTTAGTTCTTTTTTAGTACCTAATTTAAAAAATTGTTTCCAAAAAGCATAGGTTCGTTTCATTAACCTCGCTTATTGTTGTCGATTATTATCATTAAAACATATCGGGCCGTTTCTGACGAACGTGAGTTTTTTTTTATACGCCTATTTCGCCTGATGGTAAGTTAAAAGTGTAAAGTAAACCGCTAAAACATTTCAGTCGATTATAAATTAAAATGTGTTATTCAAGTTACGAGTTTGCTACGAGAGCTAGACGGTGTTGTCGTAGCACTTCGTAGTGTAGTCCTCGTAGCAATAGCCACCGTAGAGTTGTGTACGCTTTATCGGCTATTGTAGGGCCAAAATTAACAGGCCGATTGAGCCAAATAGGTAGCTTATAGTAGTTTATGTGACTGTACATAATGAAGGGGATTAAACACGAGTGTGGGTTTATGAAACGAGCCAAAGGCAAGTTTCATAATAACATCACACGAGGGTTTTAATGCCTAATTATGTACAGTTACATACACTACTAGATCATAAGCCTCCATGATGCATTCAGGAGCCGCACATTATGAAAAATGTTACCCAGTAATGGCGGAAATGAAGTTTTCTGGCAGCTGTCATAGTTTTATTATTATTCAGAGACAAACTAGAGTCGGCCCCAACTAACATATCGTTCGATATCTTACTTACGTGCGACATTTGTCAAATTTGATTGCAAATTGACAATTAATTTCGAACTAAACGTCATCTCGACTGATATTAGAATAGAGGTCAAATCAAATTTCTTTGTTTTTCAGAGATGTTCGAAATTTGAATGAATAATATTATCGAAATCGATGTTATTATGTAGCATTAATAACATTTTTACAGATAAGATTTTTTTTCTAACAAAACAGTCATATTTTATGGTGGTCATAATGTGCGGTTCTTGAACGCATCATGGAGGGTTTATGATATTTGGGTAGATAAATATATATATTTTTTTGGTTGTGTATTGGAGTGATACATAACTTCCTCCATAATACCAGTAGACACTGACAGGCAACGTCCGCAAGGATCGAAGATTACGGATTTACCGATTTAATAACTGTATTTATCTAAAATTCTGTTGCTATTGCACTCACACTTAAAAGAAAGCCGTTCCAGTCGCTGATCATCAGTTGGAACGACAGATAATGAGGAAATTTGATTTAAATCCAAACCTTATAATCGATTTGCAGCTTTTTATACAAGGTAAAGGGAACCCAATAGATTTAACAACCTGTTCCTGACCATATCGAATAAAATGTCTGATTTGGCTTAGTTTCTGAGATTTTTTTGTGTATGCGATACATGTAAACTTCGTGATTAACATCTGTGATACTGACATTTATCAATATCTATATAATAATCTAGTCGGTTTTGTTTTGTTACATTTTACAAAAAATCGTATTACATTTTTAATTTGTAATGTAATGACCTCACGAATACACAATAAAAGTCTATACGGTTTCTCGCGGGTACTCTATATAATTAGGGTGAATTGAAAAGTTTTGAGCCTAACCTTTAAAATAAAGACTTGGGTTTTTATATCAATTTTATTTCTCTACATAGTCTCCAAAACGATCTATACACTTTTGCCACCTTGCTTCCAACTTCATTATTCCTTGTAAAAAAAATGAATCTTCAAGGTGATTGAAATATTCAGTCGCAGCTTCTTGCACCTCAATATCTGTCGAAAATTTCCGTCCTGCCAAGTGTTTTTTTAGGTTCGGGAAAAGATGATAATCAGAAGGGGCCAAGTCCGGCGAATAGGGTGGATGCGGCAACAATTCAAACCCACAGTTATGTATTTGTGCGATAGATTTCGCTGCAGTATGGACAGGAGCATTGTCTTGGTGGAATAACACTTTTTTAGAAATCATACCAGGTCTTTTTATTTTAATTTCTTCATGCAGACGTTGTAAGAGGATGCAATAGTAATCAGCATTTATGGTTTTACCCTTTTCAAGATAATCAACCATGATGACCCCTTTGCAATCCCAAAAAACTGAAGCCATTACCTTCTTCGCTGATAAAATGGCCTTAGCTTTTTTAGGAGGTGGAGACCCTGACCTTTTCCATTGTTTGGATTGCACTTTTGACTCCGGTGTATTGTGGTGGACCCAAGTCTCGTCCATAGCTATAAAACGACCAAGAAAATCTTGTGGGTCGCATTGAAACAGATCCAAACAATCCTGTGATACTGTATGGCGGGTGCGTTTATTTTCAGCTGAAAGCAGTCTAGGTACCCATCTTGCAGAAACCTTAGAAAAACCTAGATCCTTAGTGATTATGTTTTGCGCTCGCTCATAGGAAATACCAATTGTCTCCGCTATCTCTGCAACTTTCAACCGCCTGTCATTCATAATCATATCTAGTATTTTATTGATATTTTCATCTGTAGAAGCCGTTATTGGTCTGCCACACCTAGGTTCATCTTCAACTGCTTCTCTGCCGCGTTTGAAATCTGCTACCCATCGTTTTACAGTGGCATATGATGGAGCGGATTCCCCTAAAGTTTGGCACATGTCTTCAAAGATTTGCTTTGGCGTTAAGCCCTTTTTTTGTAAGTATTTTATTACAGAACGGTGCTCAATTTTATCCATTCTAAAGAAAATCGCGAACCTCTTATAGTAATTCTATCACAAAATTTGCAATTGTGACAGAAGAAAAACAAAAGATAGTGCATTATGATAAAAAAATATGCAAGTCTTACGTGCCAGTATTATTTTTTTCTTTTAATTTCATTATCAACCTCAGGCTCAAAACTTTTCAATTCGCCCTACTTATCGAAGAGAAATGAAAGACACTTTCGAGAGTTTCAAGACAAACCGTCAAGAAATAAAGTCACCAAGATCAGTCGTCAAGTGTACCAAAAATCCGACGCTTAACTTAAACCCCTCGGAACTCCGGAGGGCTTAATCCGCCTTCTGGTGATGAGCTGATCCGGTGCCGCCGGCTTAGCGACAGACAGGGCTTTCATTCGACACGCTCTACCCGTAGCTGTATTGCAGCCCGAATTCGACAAAGCTTTGCGATATACCTAATTTTGCTATTTTAGTGAGTAATTGTTAATGTTTTTTTTATATACTACGACGGTAGCAAACAAGCATACGGCCCGCTTGGTGTTAAGCACCGCTGCCTATGGACGCTTGTGACGCCAGGAGTAGCACGCGCGTGTTGCCGACCCATTAAGAACCCATTTACTCCCCCATTGAAGGACCGCATACTGTAGCCCCCGGGGAAAACCTTGGCAGGGAGCTCATTCCACATGCGGAGCGTTCGCGGTAGGAAATTTCTCTGGAACCGCACAGTTCTCAACCATGAGGCTCGTGTGATGGCGAGCAGTGCGATGGTAGAAAGTAGCCGTGGGGATCGTGTCAAACAATTCCTCAGAACACATCCCATTATACAGACGGTAGAACACACACAAGGACGCAAAATAGAGACTTTAGGTAGACTGAGGAGAGTCACACTTAGAGGCTGTTCTGTTGTGTTGTGTGTGTCGTGTATATAATTATATGAAAGTACCCAATTCTGCATTACATTTACCCGATTATGCACATATGTACCATGATATTTTGATATAAAATAAGAAATAATATCCAATGGTGCTATGTGAGCTGAATGTTCGTCATTTTAAAGGAGATAAAGGCAAATAAGATATAATTCATATAACGCGAGATGGAGTTGCAAACGTCTTATCTAATAAAAATTACAATCCGTATATAAGAATTAGGTATAATATTATAAGAGATCTGCCGTTTCCGAAAATTTCCTTGTCTCCCGTAAAAAATGTGGAAAGTTTCCTGAAATTTTCTAAATAGGTACAGCTCGAAATATTATTAGAATTACATCGCAATAGGCTCTCTCTCTTTCTGACTATGTGTCCTACATGATAGATAGCGATAGCGGGGTTAGCAATTCCCTGTCTTCTTCCACTTCGCGACGAAAAGCCGAAGTCTTCTGTCTTCGGAAACATTGCTTCCCAGCATCACATATCTCCAGGTGGTCTTAGGTCTCCTTTTAATGGGCTCTAAATATATAATTTGAATTTTTTCGCATAAAATGAAGATTTAATTAATGATATAAATTCATGTATTCATTCCCTATCCATGTAAAGTTAGAGAGTAATTACCACGTTATTTCGTAATCTTGCACGATTATGAAAGGGGTAGAAAAAACGGAACTTAATTAAACTATTGGACGGAACTAAAACAAGTGAGCAATCTAAAAGTAATGTCGCTAGACAGGGCGCAGCGAGGTACTGAAGAGTTTGTAAAGTGAAACTTTAGATAATATTAATAATAGGTACGTGTTTTTATATATAATAAAAAAAAACTTTTTTTATACTGCCGGTTCAAAATACACTTTAAATAGTCCTTTGACCTGCCTGTGATTAAGT